>OY804578.1:16154763-16754763 GCA_963680875.1 Bathymodiolus brooksi | reverse complement strand
ATGATTGTACTGTTGTTTTGGTGTTCAGATCGTCCTTTTACCTTTATGATTGTACTGTTGTTTTGGTGTTCAGATCGTCCTTTTAACTTTATGATTGTACTGTTGTTTTGGTGTTCAGATCGTCCTTTTACCTTTATGATTGTAGTGTTGTTTTGGTGTTCAGATAGTCCTTTTAACTTTATGATTGTACTGTTGTTTTGGTGTTCAGATCGTCCTTTTACCTTTATGATTGTACTGTTGTTTTGGTGTTCAGATCGTCATTTTACCTTTATGATTGTACTGTTGTTTTGGTATTCAGATAGTCCTTTTAACTTTATGATTGTACTGTTGTTTTGGTGTCCAGATCGTCCTTTTAACTTTATGATTGTAGTGTTGTTTTGGTGTTCAGATCGTCCTTTTACCTTTGTGTTTGTACTGTTGTTTTGGTGTTCAGATCGTCCTTTTACCTTTATGATTGTAGTGTTGTTTTGGTGTTCAGATAGTCCTTTTAACTTTATGATTGTACTGTCGTTTTGGTGTTCAGATCGCCCTTTTACCTTTATGATTGTACTGTCGTTTTGGTGTTCAGATAGTCCTTTTAACTTTATGATTGTACTGTTGTTTTGGTGTTAAGATCGTCCTTTTACCTTTATGATTGTACTGTTGTTTTGGTGTTCAGATAGTCCTTTTAACTTTATGATTGTACTGTCGTTTTGGTGTTCAGATCGTCCTTTTACCTTTATGATTGTACTGTTGTTTTGGTGTTCAGATAGTCCTTTTAACTTTATGATTGTACTGTTGTTTTGGTGTTCAGATTGTCCTTTTACCTTTGTCTTTGTACTTTTGTTTTGGTGTTCAGATCGTCCTTTTAACTTTATGATTGTACTGTTGTTTTGGTGTTCAGATCGTCCTTTTACCTTTGTGTTTGTACTATTGTTTTAGTGTCCAGATCGTCCTTTTACCTTTGTGTTTGTACTGTTGTTTTGGTGTTCAGATAGTCCTTTTAACTTTATGATTGTACTGTTGTTTTGGTGTTCAGATAGTCCTTTTAACTTTATGATTGTACTGTTGTTTTGGTGTTCAGATCGTCCTTTTACCTTTATGTTTGTACTGTTGTTTTGGTGTCCAGATCGTCCTTTTACCTTTATGATTGTACTGTTGTTTTGGTGTTCAGATCGTCCTTTCACCTTTGTGTTTGTACTGTTGTTTTGGTGTTCAGATAGTCCTTTTAACTTTGTGTTTGTACTGTTGTTTTGGTGTTCAGATAGTCCTTTTAACTTTATGATTGTACTGTTGTTTTGGTGTTCAGATCGTCCTTTCACCTTTGTGTTTGTACTGTTGTTTTGGTGTTCAGATAGTCCTTTTAACTTTGTGTTTGTACTGTTGTTTTGGTGTTCAGATCGTCCTTTTACCTTTGTGTTTATACTGTTGTTTTGGTGTTCAGATCGTCCTTTTACCTTTGTGTTTGTACTGTTGTTTTGGTGTTCAGATAGTCCTTTTAACTTTATGATTGTACTGTTGTTTTGGTGTTCAGATCGTCCTTTTACCTTTGTGTTTGTACTGTTGTTTTGGTGTTCAGATAGTCCTTTTAACTTTATGATTGTACTGTTGTTTTGGTGTTCAGATAGTCCTTTTAACTTTATGATTGTACTGTTGTTTTGGTGTTCAGATCGTCCTTTTACCTTTGTGTTTGTACTGTTGTTTTGGTGTCCAGATCGTCCTTTTACCTTAATGATTGTACTGTTGTTTTGGTGTTCAGATCGTCCTTTTAACTTTATGGGTGTACTGTTGTTTTGGTGTTCAGATCGTCCTTTTAACTTTATGATTGTACTGTTGTTTTGGTGTTCAGATCGTCCTTTTACCTTTGTGTTTGTACTGTTGTTTGGTGTCCAGATCGTCCTTTTAACTTTATGATTGTACTGTTGTTTTGGTGTTCAGATCGTCCTTTTAACTTTATGATTGTACTGTTGTTTTGTTGTTCAGATCGTCCTTTTAACTTTATGGGTGTACTGTTGTTTTGGTGTTCAGATAGTCCTTTTAACTTTATGATTGTACTGTTGTTTTGGTGTTCAGATTGTCCTTTTACCTTTGTGTTTGTACTGTTGTTTTGGTGTTCAGATCGTCCTTTCACCTTTGTGTTTGTACTGTTGTTTTTGGTGTTCAGGTCAGCCTTTTAACTTTATGGTTGTACTGTTTTGGTGTTCAGATCGTCCTGTTAACTTTATGGTTGTAGTGTTGTTTTGGTGTTCAGATCGTCCTTTTGTCTTGGTGTTTGTACTGTTGTTTTGGTGTTCAGATTGTCCTTTTACCTTTGTGTTTGTACTGTTGTTTTGGTGTTCAGATCGTCCTTTTACCTTTGTGTTTGTACTGTTGTTTTTGGTGTTCAGATCATCCTTTTAATTTTATGGTTGTACTGTTTTGGTGTTCAGATCGTCCTTTTAACTTTATGGGTGTACTGTTGTTTTGGTGTTCAGATAGTCCTTTTAACTTTATGATTGTACTGTTGTTTTGGTGTTCAGATCGTCCTTTTACCTTTATGATTGTACTGTTGTTTTGGTGTTCAGATAGTCCTTTTAACTTTATGATTGTAGTGTTGTTTTGGTGTTCAGATCGTCCTTTTACCTTTATGATTGTAGTGTTGTTTTGGTGTTCAGATAGTCCTTTTAACTTTATGATTGTACTGTTGTTTTGGTGTTCAGATCGTCCTTTTACCTTTATGATTGTACTGTTGTTTTGGTGTTCAGATCGTCCTTTTACCTTTATGATTGTACTGTTGTTTTGGTGTTCAGATCGTCCTTTTAACTTTATGATTGTACTGTTGTTTTGGTGTTCAGATCGTCCTTTTACCTTTATGATTGTAGTGTTGTTTTGGTGTTCAGATAGTCCTTTTAACTTTATGATTGTACTGTTGTTTTGGTGTTCAGATCGTCCTTTTACCTTTATGATTGTACTGTTGTTTTGGTGTTCAGATCGTCCTTTTACCTTTATGATTGTACTGTTGTTTTGGTATTCAGATAGTCCTTTTAACTTTATGATTGTACTGTTGTTTTGGTGTCCAGATCGTCCTTTTAACTTTATGATTGTAGTGTTGTTTTGGTGTTCAGATCGTCCTTTTACCTTTGTGTTTGTACTGTTGTTTTGGTGTTCAGATCGTCCTTTTACCTTTATGATTGTAGTGTTGTTTTGGTGTTCAGATAGTCCTTTTAACTTTATGATTGTACTGTCGTTTTGGTGTTCAGATCGCCCTTTTACCTTTATGATTGTACTGTCGTTTTGGTGTTCAGATAGTCCTTTTAACTTTATGATTGTACTGTTGTTTTGGTGTTAAGATCGTCCTTTTACCTTTATGATTGTACTGTTGTTTTGGTGTTCAGATAGTCCTTTTAACTTTATGATTGTACTGTCGTTTTGGTGTTCAGATCGTCCTTTTACCTTTATGATTGTACTGTTGTTTTGGTGTTCAGATAGTCCTTTTAACTTTATGATTGTACTGTTGTTTTGGTGTTCAGATTGTCCTTTTACCTTTGTCTTTGTACTTTTGTTTTGGTGTTCAGATCGTCCTTTTAACTTTATGATTGTATTGTTGTTTTGGTGTTCAGATCGTCCTTTTAACTTTATGATTGTACTGTTGTTTTGGTGTTCAGATCGTCCTTTTACCTTTATGATTGTACTGTTGTTTTGGTATTCAGATAGTCCTTTTAACTTTATGATTGTACTGTTGTTTTGGTGTTCAGATCGTCCTTTTACCTTTATGATTGTAGTGTTGTTTTGGTGTTCAGATAGTCCTTTTAACTTTATGATTGTACTGTTGTTTTGGTGTTCAGATCGTCCTTTTACCTTTATGATTGTACTGTTGTTTTGGTGTTCAGATCGTCCTTTTACCTTTATGATTGTACTGTTGTTTTGGTATTCAGATAGTCCTTTTAACTTTATGATTGTACTGTTGTTTTGGTGTCCAGATCGTCCTTTTAACTTTATGATTGTAGTGTTGTTTTGGTGTTCAGATCGTCCTTTTACCTTTGTGTTTGTACTGTTGTTTTGGTGTTCAGATCGTCCTTTTACCTTTATGATTGTAGTGTTGTTTTGGTGTTCAGATAGTCCTTTTACCTTTGTGTTTATACTGTTGTTTTGGTGTTCAGATCTTCCTTTTACCTTTGTGTTTGTACTGTTGTTTTGGTGTTCAGATAGTCCTTTTAACTTTGTGTATGTACTGTTGTTTTGGTGTTCAGATCGTCCTTTTACCTTTGTGTTTGTACTGTTGTTTTGGTGTTCAGATAGTCCTTTTAACTTTATGATTGTACTGTTGTTTTGGTGTTCAGATAGTCCTTTTAACTTTATGATTGTACTGTTGTTTTGGTGTTCAGATAGTCCTTTTAACTTTATGATTGTACTGTTGTTTTGGTGTTCAGATCGTCCTTTTACCTTTGTGTTTGTACTGTTGTTTTGGTGTCCAGATCGTCCTTTTACCTTTATGATTGTACTGTTGTTTTGGTGTTCAGATCGTCCTTTTAACTTTATGGGTGTACTGTTGTTTTGGTGTTCAGATCGTCCTTTTAACTTTATGATTGTACTGTTGTTTTGGTGTTCAGATCGTCCTTTTACCTTTGTGTTTGTACTGTTGTTTGGTGTCCAGATCGTCCTTTTAACTTTATGATTGTACTGTTGTTTTGGTGTTCAGATCGTCCTTTTAACTTTATGATTGTACTGTTGTTTTGTTGTTCAGATCGTCCTTTTAACTTTATGGGTGTACTGTTGTTTTGGTGTTCAGATAGTCCTTTTAACTTTATGATTGTACTGTTGTTTTGGTGTTCAGATCGTCCTTTTAACTTTATGATTGTACTGTTGTTTTGTTGTCCAGATCGTCCTTTTAACTTTATGATTGTACTGTTGTTTTGGTGTTCAGATCGTCCTTTTACCTTTATGATTGTACTGTTGTTTTGTTGTCCAGATCGTCCTTTTACCTTTATGATTGTACTGTTGTTTTGGTGTTCAGATCGTCCTTTTACCTTTGTGTTTGTATTGTTGTTTTGGTGTCCAGATCGTCCTTTTAACTTTATGATTGTACTGTTGTTGTGGTGTTCAGATAGTCCTTTTAACTTTATGTTTGTACTGTTGTTTTGGTGTCCAGATAGTCCTTTTAACTTTATGATTGTACTGTTGTTTTGGTGTTCAGATCGTCCTTTTAACTTTATGATTGTACTGTTGTTTTGGTGTCCAGATCGTCCTTTTACCTTTGTGTTTGTACTGTTGTTTTGGTGTTCAGATAGTCCTTTTAACTTTATGATTGTACTGTTGTTTCGGTGTTCAGATAGTCCTTTTAACTTTATGATTGTACTGTTGTTTTGGTGTTCAGATCGTCCTTTTAACTTTATGATTGTACTGTTGTTTTGGTGTTCAGATAGTCCTTTTAACTTTATGATTGTACTGTTGTTTTGGTGTTCAGATCGTCCTTTTACCTTTGTGTTTGTACTGTTGTTTTAGTGTCCAGATCGTCCTTTTACCTTTGTGTTTGTACTGTTGTTTTGGTGTTCAGATAGTCCTTTTAACTTTATGATTGTACTGTTGTTTTGGTGTTCAGATCGTCCTTTTACCTTTGTGTTTGTACTGTTGTTTTGGTGTCCAGATCGTCCTTTTACCTTTATGATTGTACTGTTGTTTTGGTGTTCAGATCGTCCTTTCACCTTTGGGTTTGTACTGTTGTTTTGGTGTTCAGATAGTCCTTTTAACTTTGTGTTTGTACTGTTGTTTTGGTGTTCAGATAGTCCTTTTAACTTTATGATTGTACTGTTTTTTTGGTTTTCAGATCGTCCTTTCACCTTTGTGTTTGTACTGTTGTTTTGGTGTTCAGATCGTCCTTTTAACTTTGTGTTTGTACTGTTGTTTTGGTGTTCAGATCGTCCTTTCACCTTTGTGTTTGTACTGTTGTTTTGGTGTTCAGATCGTCCTTTCACCTTTGTGTTTGTACTGTTGTTTTGGTGTTCAGATCGTCCTTTTACCTTTGTGTTTGTACTGTTGTTTTTGGTGTTCAGGTCATCCTTTTAATTTTATGGTTGTACTGTTTTGGTGTTCAGTTCGTCCTTTTAACTTTATGGGTGTACTGTTGTTTTGGTGTTCAGATCGTCCTTTTAACTTTATGATTGTACTGTTGTTTTGGTGTTCAGATCGTCCTTTTACCTTTATGATTGTACTGTTGTTTTGGTGTTAAGATCGTCCTTTTACCTTTATGATTGTACTGTTGTTTTGGTGTCCAGATCGTCCTTTTAACTTTATGATTGTACTGTTGTTTTGGTGTTCAGATCGTCCTTTTACCTTTATGATTGTACTGTTGTTTTGGTGTCCAGATCGTCCTTTTACCTTTATGATTGTACTGTTGTTTTGGTGTTCAGATCGTCCTTTTACCTTTGTGTTTGTATTGTTGTTTTGGTGTCCAGATCGTCCTTTTAACTTTATGATTGTACTGTTGTTGTGGTGTTCAGATAGTCCTTTTAACTTTATGATTGTACTGTTGTTTTGGGGTCCAGATAGTCCTTTTAACTTTATGATTGTACTGTTGTTTTGGTGTTCAGATCGTCCTTTTAACTTTATGATTGTACTGTTGTTTTGGTGTCCAGATCGTCCTTTTACCTTTGTGTTTGTACTGTTGTTTTGGTGTTCAGATAGTCCTTTTAACTTTATGATTGTACTGTTGTTTTGGTGTTCAGATAGTCCTTTTAACTTTATGATTGTACTGTTGTTTTGGTGTTCAGATCGTCCTTTTAACTTTATGATTGTACTGTTGTTTTGGTGTTCAGATAGTCCTTTTACCTTTGTGTTTGTACTGTTGTTTTGGTGTCCAGATCGTCCTTTTACCTTTATGATTGTACTGTTGTTTTGGTGTTCAGATCGTCCTTTCACCTTTGTGTTTGTACTGTTGTTTTGGTGTTCAGATAGTCCTTTTAACTTTGTGTTTGTACTGTTGTTTTGGTGTTCAGATAGTCCTTTTAACTTTATGATTGTACTGTTGTTTTGGTGTTCAGATCGTCCTTTCACCTTTGTGTTTGTACTGTTGTTTTGGTGTTCAGATAGTCCTTTTAACTTTGTGTTTGTACTGTTGTTTTGGTGTTCAGATCGTCCTTTTACCTTTGTGTTTATACTGTTGTTTTGGTGTTCAGATCGTCCTTTTACCTTTGTGTTTGTACTGTTGTTTTGGTGTTCAGATAGTCCTTTTAACTTTATGATTGTACTGTTGTTTTGGTGTTCAGATCGTCCTTTTACCTTTGTGTTTGTACTGTTGTTTTGGTGTTCAGATAGTCCTTTTAACTTTATGATTGTACTGTTGTTTTGGTGTTCAGATAGTCCTTTTAACTTTATGATTTTACTGTTGTTTTGGTGTCCAGATCGTCCTTTTACCTTTATGATTGTACTGTTGTTTTGGTGTTCAGATCGTCCTTTTACCTTTGTGTTTGTATTGTTGTTTTGGTGTCCAGATCGTCCTTTTAACTTTATGATTGTACTGTTGTTGTGGTGTTCAGATAGTCCTTTTAACTTTATGATTGTACTGTTGTTTTGGGGTCCAGATAGTCCTTTTAACTTTATGATTGTACTGTTGTTTTGGTGTTCAGATCGTCCTTTTAACTTTATGATTGTACTGTTGTTTTGGTGTCCAGATCGTCCTTTTACCTTTGTGTTTGTACTGTTGTTTTGGTGTTCAGATAGTCCTTTTAACTTTATGATTGTACTGTTGTTTTGGTGTTCAGATAGTCCTTTTAACTTTATGATTGTACTGTTGTTTTGGTGTTCAGATCGTCCTTTTAACTTTATGATTGTACTGTTGTTTTGGTGTTCAGATAGTCCTTTTAACTTTATGATTGTACTGTTGTTTTGGTGTTCAGATCGTCCTTTTACCTTTGTGTTTGTACTGTTGTTTTAGTGTCCAGATCGTTCTTTTACCTTTGTGTTTGTACTGTTGTTTTGGTGTTCAGATAGTCCTTTTAACTTTATGATTGTACTGTTGTTTTGGTGTTCAGATAGTCCTTTTAACTTTATGATTGTACTGTTGTTTTGGTGTTCAGATCGTCCTTTTACCTTTGTGTTTGTACTGTTGTTTTGGTGTCCAGATCGTCCTTTTACCTTTATGATTGTACTGTTGTTTTGGTGTTCAGATCGTCCTTTTACCTTTGTGTTTGTACTGTTGTTTTGGTGTTCAGATCGTCCTTTTACCTTTGTGTTTGTACTGTTGTTTTTGGTGTTCAGGTCATCCTTTTAATTTTATGGTTGTACTGTTTTGGTGTTCAGTTCGTCCTTTTAACTTTATGGGTGTACTGTTGTTTTGGTGTTCAGATCGTCCTTTTAACTTTATGATTGTACTGTTGTTTTGGTGTTCAGATCGTCCTTTTACCTTTATGATTGTACTGTTGTTTTGGTGTTAAGATCGTCCTTTTACCTTTATGATTGTACTGTTGTTTTGGTGTCCAGATCGTCCTTTTAACTTTATGATTGTACTGTTGTTTTGGTGTTCAGATCGTCCTTTTACCTTTATGATTGTACTGTTGTTTTGGTGTCCAGATCGTCCTTTTACCTTTATGATTGTACTGTTGTTTTGGTGTTCAGATCGTCCTTTTACCTTTGTGTTTGTATTGTTGTTTTGGTGTCCAGATCGTCCTTTTAACTTTATGATTGTACTGTTGTTGTGGTGTTCAGATAGTCCTTTTAACTTTATGATTGTACTGTTGTTTTGGGGTCCAGATAGTCCTTTTAACTTTATGATTGTACTGTTGTTTTGGTGTTCAGATCGTCCTTTTAACTTTATGATTGTACTGTTGTTTTGGTGTCCAGATCGTCCTTTTACCTTTGTGTTTGTACTGTTGTTTTGGTGTTCAGATAGTCCTTTTAACTTTATGATTGTACTGTTGTTTTGGTGTTCAGATAGTCCTTTTAACTTTATGATTGTACTGTTGTTTTGGTGTTCAGATCGTCCTTTTAACTTTATGATTGTACTGTTGTTTTGGTGTTCAGATAGTCCTTTTAACTTTATGATTGTACTGTTGTTTTGGTGTTCAGATCGTCCTTTTACCTTTGTGTTTGTACTGTTGTTTTAGTGTCCAGATCGTTCTTTTACCTTTGTGTTTGTACTGTTGTTTTGGTGTTCAGATAGTCCTTTTAACTTTATGATTGTACTGTTGTTTTGGTGTTCAGATAGTCCTTTTAACTTTATGATTGTACTGTTGTTTTGGTGTTCAGATCGTCCTTTTACCTTTGTGTTTGTACTGTTGTTTTGGTGTCCAGATCGTCCTTTTACCTTTATGATTGTACTGTTGTTTTGGTGTTCAGATCGTCCTTTTACCTTTGTGTTTGTACTGTTGTTTTGGTGTTCAGATCGTCCTTTTACCTTTGTGTTTGTACTGTTGTTTTTGGTGTTCAGGTCATCCTTTTAATTTTATGGTTGTACTGTTTTGGTGTTCAGTTCGTCCTTTTAACTTTATGGGTGTACTGTTGTTTTGGTGTTCAGATCGTCCTTTTAACTTTATGATTGTACTGTTGTTTTGGTGTTCAGATCGTCCTTTTACCTTTATGATTGTACTGTTGTTTTGGTGTTAAGATCGTCCTTTTACCTTTATGATTGTACTGTTGTTTTGGTGTCCAGATCGTCCTTTTAACTTTATGATTGTACTGTTGTTTTGGTGTTCAGATCGTCCTTTTACCTTTATGATTGTACTGTTGTTTTGGTGTCCAGATCGTCCTTTTACCTTTATGATTGTACTGTTGTTTTGGTGTTCAGATCGTCCTTTTACCTTTGTGTTTGTATTGTTGTTTTGGTGTCCAGATCGTCCTTTTAACTTTATGATTGTACTGTTGTTGTGGTGTTCAGATAGTCCTTTTAACTTTATGATTGTACTGTTGTTTTGGGGTCCAGATAGTCCTTTTAACTTTATGATTGTACTGTTGTTTTGGTGTTCAGATCGTCCTTTTAACTTTATGATTGTACTGTTGTTTTGGTGTCCAGATCGTCCTTTTACCTTTGTGTTTGTACTGTTGTTTTGGTGTTCAGATAGTCCTTTTAACTTTATGATTGTACTGTTGTTTTGGTGTTCAGATAGTCCTTTTAACTTTATGATTGTACTGTTGTTTTGGTGTTCAGATCGTCCTTTTAACTTTATGATTGTACTGTTGTTTTGGTGTTCAGATAGTCCTTTTAACTTTATGATTGTACTGTTGTTTTGGTGTTCAGATCGTCCTTTTACCTTTGTGTTTGTACTGTTGTTTTAGTGTCCAGATCGTTCTTTTACCTTTGTGTTTGTACTGTTGTTTTGGTGTTCAGATAGTCCTTTTAACTTTATGATTGTACTGTTGTTTTGGTGTTCAGATAGTCCTTTTAACTTTATGATTGTACTGTTGTTTTGGTGTTCAGATCGTCCTTTTACCTTTGTGTTTGTACTGTTGTTTTGGTGTCCAGATCGTCCTTTTACCTTTATGATTGTACTGTTGTTTTGGTGTTCAGATCGTCCTTTCACCTTTGTGTTTGTACTGTTGTTTTGGTGTTCAGATAGTCCTTTTAACTTTGTGTTTGTACTGTTGTTTTGGTGTTCAGATAGTCCTTTTAACTTTATGATTGTACTGTTGTTTTGGTGTTCAGATCGTCCTTTCACCTTTGTGTTTTTGTACTGTTGTTTTTGTGTTCAGATAGTCCTTTTAACTTTGTGTTTGTACTGTTGTTTTGGTGTTCAGATCGTCCTTTTACCTTTGTGTTTATACTGTTGTTTTGGTGTTCAGATCGTCCTTTTACCTTTGTGTTTGTACTGTTGTTTTGGTGTTCAGATAGTCCTTTTAACTTTATGATTGTACTGTTGTTTTGGTGTTCAGATCGTCCTTTTACCTTTGTGTTTGTACTGTTGTTTTGGTGTTCAGATAGTCCTTTTAACTTTATGATTGTACTGTTGTTTTGGTGTTCAGATAGTCCTTTTAACTTTATGATTGTACTGTTGTTTTGGTGTCCAGATCGTCCTTTTACCTTTATGATTGTACTGTTGTTTTGGTGTTCAGATCGTCCTTTTACCTTTGTGTTTGTATTGTTGTTTTGGTGTCCAGATCGTCCTTTTAACTTTATGATTGTACTGTTGTTGTGGTGTTCAGATAGTCCTTTTAACTTTATGATTGTACTGTTATTTTGGGGTCCAGATAGTCCTTTTAACTTTATGATTGTACTGTTGTTTTGGTGTTCAGATCGTCCTTTTAACTTTATGATTGTACTGTTGTTTTGGTGTCCAGATCGTCCTTTTACCTTTGTGTTTGTACTGTTGTTTTGGTGTTCAGATAGTCCTTTTAACTTTATGATTGTACTGTTGTTTTGGTGTTCAGATAGTCCTTTTAACTTTATGATTGTACTATTGTTTTGGTGTTCAGATCGTCCTTTTAACTTTATGATTGTACTGTTGTTTTGGTGTTCAGATAGTCCTTTTAACTTTATGATTGTACTGTTGTTTTGGTGTTCAGATCGTCCTTTTACCTTTGTGTTTGTACTGTTGTTTTAGTGTCCAGATCGTTCTTTTACCTTTGTGTTTGTACTGTTGTTTTGGTGTTCAGATAGTCCTTTTAACTTTATGATTGTACTGTTGTTTTGGTGTTCAGATAGTCCTTTTAACTTTATGATTGTACTGTTGTTTTGGTGTTCAGATCGTCCTTTTACCTTTGTGTTTGTACTGTTGTTTTGGTGTCCAGATCGTCCTTTTACCTTTATGATTGTACTGTTGTTTTGGTGTTCAGATCGTCCTTTCACCTTTGTGTTTGTACTGTTGTTTTGGTGTTCAGATAGTCCTTTTAACTTTGTGTTTGTACTGTTGTTTTGGTGTTCAGATAGTCCTTTTAACTTTATGATTGTACTGTTGTTTTGGTGTTCAGATCGTCCTTTCACCTTTGTGTTTGTACTGTTGTTTTGGTGTTCAGATAGTCCTTTTAACTTTGTGTTTGTACTGTTGTTTTGGTGTTCAGATCGTCCTTTTACCTTTGTGTTTATACTGTTGTTTTGGTGTTTAGATCGTCCTTTTACCTTTGTGTTTGTACTGTTGTTTTGGTGTTCAGATAGTCCTTTTAACTTTATGATTGTACTGTTGTTTTGGTGTTCAGATCGTCCTTTTACCTTTGTGTTTGTACTGTTGTTTTGGTGTTCAGATAGTCCTTTTAACTTTATGATTGTACTGTTGTTTTGGTGTTCAGATCGTCCTTTTACCTTTGTGTTTGTACTGTTGTTTTGGTGTCCAGATCGTCCTTTTACCTTTATGATTGTACTGTTGTTTTGGTGTTCAGATCGTCCTTTTAACTTTATGGGTGTACTGTTGTTTTGGTGTTCAGATCTTCCTTTTAACTTTATGATTGTACTGTTGTTTTGGTGTTCAGATCGTCCTTTTACCTTTGTGTTTGTACTGTTGTTTGGTGTCCAGATCGTCCTTTTAACTTTATGATTGTACTGTTGTTTTGGTGTTCAGATCGTCCTTTTAACTTTATGATTGTACTGTTGTTTTGTTGTTCAGATCGTCCTTTTAACTTTATGGGTGTACTGTTGTTTTGGTGTTCAGATAGTCCTTTTAACTTTGTGTTTGTACTGTTGTTTTGGTGTTCAGATCGTCCTTTCACCTTTGTGTTTGTACTGTTGTTTTTGGTGTTCAGGTCAGCCTTTTAACTTTATGGTTGTACTGTTTTGGTGTTCAGATCGTCCTGTTAACTTTATGGTTGTAGTGTTGTTTTGGTGTTCAGATCGTCCTTTTGTCTTGGTGTTTGTACTGTTGTTTTGGTGTTCAGATTGTCCTTTTACCTTTGTGTTTGTACTGTTGTTTTGGTGTTCAGATCGTCCTTTTACCTTTGTGTTTGTACTGTTGTTTTTGGTGTTCAGGTCATCCTTTTAATTTTATGGTTGTACTGTTTTGGTGTTCAGATCGTCCTTTTAACTTTATGGGTGTACTGTTGTTTTGGTGTTCAGATAGTCCTTTTAACTTTATGATTGTACTGTTGTTTTGGTGTTCAGATCGTCCTTTTACCTTTATGATTGTACTGTTGTTTTGGTGTTCAGATAGTCCTTTTAACTTTATGATTGTAGTGTTGTTTTGGTGTTCAGATCGTCCTTTTACCTTTATGATTGTAGTGTTGTTTTGGTGTTCAAATAGTCCTTTTAACTTTATGATTGTACTGTTGTTTTGGTGTTCAGATCGTCCTTTTACCTTTATGATTGTACTGTTGTTTTGGTGTTCAGATCGTCCTTTTACCTTTATGATTGTACTGTTGTTTTGGTGTTCAGATCGTCCTTTTAACTTTATGATTGTACTGTTGTTTTGGTGTTCAGATCGTCCTTTTACCTTTATGATTGTAGTGTTGTTTTGGTGTTCAGATAGTCCTTTTAACTTTATGATTGTACTGTTGTTTTGGTGTTCAGATCGTCCTTTTACCTTTATGATTGTACTGTTGTTTTGGTGTTCAGATCGTCATTTTACCTTTATGATTGTACTGTTGTTTTGGTATTCAGATAGTCCTTTTAACTTTATGATTGTACTGTTGTTTTGGTGTCCAGATCGTCCTTTTAACTTTATGATTGTAGTGTTGTTTTGGTGTTCAGATCGTCCTTTTACCTTTGTGTTTGTACTGTTGTTTTGGTGTTCAGATCGTCCTTTTACCTTTATGATTGTAGTGTTGTTTTGGTGTTCAGATAGTCCTTTTAACTTTATGATTGTACTGTCGTTTTGGTGTTCAGATCGCCCTTTTACCTTTATGATTGTACTGTCGTTTTGGTGTTCAGATAGTCCTTTTAACTTTATGATTGTACTGTTGTTTTGGTGTTAAGATCGTCCTTTTACCTTTATGATTGTACTGTTGTTTTGGTGTTCAGATAGTCCTTTTAACTTTATGATTGTACTGTCGTTTTGGTGTTCAGATAGTCCTTTTACCTTTATGATTGTACTGTTGTTTTGGTGTTCAGATAGTCCTTTTAACTTTATGATTGTACTGTTGTTTTGGTGTTCAGATTGTCCTTTTACCTTTGTCTTTGTACTTTTGTTTTGGTGTTCAGATCGTCCTTTTAACTTTATGATTGTACTGTTGTTTTGGTGTTCAGATCGTCCTTTTACCTTTGTGTTTGTACTGTTGTTTTAGTCTCCAGATCGTCCTTTTACCTTTGTGTTTGTACTGTTGTTTTGGTGTTCAGATAGTCCTTTTAACTTTATGATTGTACTGTTGTTTTGGTGTTCAGATAGTCCTTTTAACTTTATGATTGTACTGTTGTTTTGGTGTTCAGATCGTCCTTTTACCTTTATGTTTGTACTGTTGTTTTGGTGTCCAGATCGTCCTTTTACCTTTATGATTGTACTGTTGTTTTGGTGTTCAGATCGTCCTTTCACCTTTGTGTTTGTACTGTTGTTTTGGTGTTCAGATCGTCCTTTTAACTTTGTGTTTGTACTGTTGTTTTGGTGTTCAGATAGTCCTTTTAACTTTATGATTGTACTGTTGTTTTGGTGTTCAGATCGTCCTTTCACCTTTGTGTTTGTACTGTTGTTTTGGTGTTCAGATAGTCCTTTTAACTTTGTGTTTGTACTGTTGTTTTGGTATTCAGATCGTCCTTTTACCTTTGTGTTTATACTGTTGTTTTGGTGTTCAGATCGTCCTTTTACCTTTGTGTTTGTACTGTTGTTTTGGTGTTCAGATAGTCCTTTTAACTTTATGATTGTACTGTTGTTTTGGTGTTCAGATTGTCCTTTTACCTTTGTGTTTGTACTGTTATTTTGGTGTTCAGATCGTCCTTTCACCTTTGTGTTTGTACTGTTGTTTTTGGTGTTCAGGTCAGCCTTTTAACTTTATGGTTGTACTGTTTTGGTGTTCAGATCGTCCTGTTAACTTTATGGTTGTAGTGTTGTTTTGGTGTTCAGATCGTCCTTTTGTCTTGGTGTTTGTACTGTTGTTTTGGTGTTCAGATTGTCCTTTTACCTTTGTGTTTGTACTGTTGTTTTGGTGTTCAGATCGTCCTTTTACCTTTGTGTTTGTACTGTTGTTTTTGGTGTTCAGGTCATCCTTTTAATTTTATGGTTGTACTGTTTTGGTGTTCAGATCGTCCTTTTAACTTTATGGGTGTACTGTTGTTTTGGTGTTCAGATAGTCCTTTTAACTTTATGATTGTACTGTTGTTTTGGTGTTCAGATCGTCCTTTTACCTTTATGATTGTACTGTTGTTTTGGTGTTCAGATAGTCCTTTTAACTTTATGATTGTAGTGTTGTTTTGGTGTTCAGATCGTCCTTTTACCTTTATGATTGTAGTGTTGTTTTGGTGTTCAGATAGTCCTTTTAACTTTATGATTGTACTGTTGTTTTGGTGTTCAGATCGTCCTTTTACCTTTATGATTGTACTGTTGTTTTGGTGTTCAGATCGTCCTTTTACCTTTATGATTGTACTGTTGTTTTGGTGTTCAGATCGTCCTTTTAACTTTATGATTGTACTGTTGTTTTGGTGTTCAGATCGTCCTTTTACCTTTATGATTGTACTGTTGTTTTGGTGTTCAGATAGTCCTTTTAACTTTATGATTGTACTGTTGTTTTGGTGTTCAGATCGTCCTTTTACCTTTATGATTGTACTGTTGTTTTGGTGTTCAGATCGTCCTTTTACCTTTATGATTGTACTGTTGTTTTGGTATTCAGATAGTCCTTTTAACTTTATGATTGTACTGTTGTTTTGGTGTTCAGATAGTCCTTTTAACTTTATGATTGTACTGTTGTTTTGGTGTTCAGATAGTCCTTTTAACTTTATGATTGTACTGTTGTTTTGGTGTTAAGATCGTCCTTTTACCTTTATGATTGTACTGTTGTTTTGGTGTTCAGATAGTCCTTTTAACTTTATGATTGTACTGTCGTTTTGGTGTTCAGATCGTCCTTTTACCTTTATGATTGTACTGTTGTTTTGGTGTTCAGATAGTCCTTTTAACTTTATGATTGTACTGTTGTTTTGGTGTTCAGATTGTCCTTTTACCTTTGTCTTTGTACTTTTGTTTTGGTGTTCAGATCGTCCTTTTAACTTTATGATTGTATTGTTGTTTTGGTGTTCAGATCGTCCTTTTAACTTTATGATTGTACTGTTGTTTTGGTGTTCAGATCGTCCTTTTACCTTTATGATTGTACTGTTGTTTTGGTATTCAGATAGTCCTTTTAACTTTATGATTGTACTGTTGTTTTGGTGTTCAGATCGTCCTTTTACCTTTATGATTGTAGTGTTGTTTTGGTGTTCAGATAGTCCTTTTAACTTTATGATTGTACTGTTGTTTTGGTGTTCAGATCGTCCTTTTACCTTTATGATTGTACTGTTGTTTTGGTGTTCAGATCGTCCTTTTACCTTTATGATTGTACTGTTGTTTTGGTATTCAGATAGTCCTTTTAACTTTATGATTGTACTGTTGTTTTGGTGTCCAGATCGTCCTTTTAACTTTATGATTGTAGTGTTGTTTTGGTGTTCAGATCGTCCTTTTACCTTTGTGTTTGTACTGTTGTTTTGGTGTCCAGATAGTCCTTTTAACTTTATGATTGTACTGTTGTTTTGGTGTTCAGATCGTCCTTTCACCTTTGTGTTTGTACTGTTGTTTTGGTGTTCAGATAGTCCTTTTAACTTTGTGTTTGTACTGTTGTTTTGGTGTTCAGATCGTCCTTTTACCTTTGTGTTTATACTGTTTTTTTGGTGTTTAGATCGTCCTTTTACCTTTGTGTTTGTACTGTTGTTTTGGTGTTCAGATAGTCCTTTTAACTTTATGATTGTACTGTTGTTTTGGTGTTCAGATCGTCCTTTTACCTTTGTGTTTGTACTGTTGTTTTGGTGTTCAGATCGTCCTTTTAACTTTATGATTGTACTGTTGTTTTGGTGTTCAGATCGTCCTTTTACCTTTGTGTTTGTACTGTTGTTTTGGTGTCCAGATCGTCCTTTTACCTTTATGATTGTACTGTTGTTTTGGTGTTCAGATCGTCCTTTTAACTTTATGGGTGTACTGTTGTTTTGGTGTTCAGATCGTCCTTTTAACTTTATGATTGTACTGTTGTTTTGGTGTTCAGATCGTCCTTTTACCTTTGTGTTTGTACTGTTGTTTGGTGTCCAGATCGTCCTTTTAACTTTATGATTGTACTGTTGTTTTGGTGTTCAGATCGTCCTTTTAACTTTATGATTGTACTGTTGTTTTGTTGTTCAGATCGTCCTTTTAACTTTATGGGTGTACTGTTGTTTTGGTGTTCAGATAGTCCTTTTAACTTTGTGTTTGTACTGTTGTTTTGGTGTTCAGATCGTCCTTTCACCTTTGTGTTTGTACTGTTGTTTTTGGTGTTCAGGTCAGCCTTTTAACTTTATGGTTGTACTGTTTTGGTGTTCAGATCGTCCTGTTAACTTTATGGTTGTAGTGTTGTTTTGGTGTTCAGATCGTCCTTTTGTCTTGGTGTTTGTACTGTTGTTTTGGTGTTCAGATTGTCCTTTTACCTTTGTGTTTGTACTGTTGTTTTGGTGTTCAGATCGTCCTTTTACCTTTGTGTTTGTACTGTTGTTTTTGGTGTTCAGGTCATCCTTTTAATTTTATGGTTGTACTGTTTTGGTGTTCAGATCGTCCTTTTAACTTTATGGGTGTACTGTTGTTTTGGTGTTCAGATAGTCCTTTTAACTTTATGATTGTACTGTTGTTTTGGTGTTCAGATCGTCCTTTTACCTTTATGATTGTACTGTTGTTTTGGTGTTCAGATAGTCCTTTTAACTTTATGATTGTAGTGTTGTTTTGGTGTTCAGATCGTCCTTTTACCTTTATGATTGTAGTGTTGTTTTGGTGTTCAGATAGTCCTTTTAACTTTATGATTGTACTGTTGTTTTGGTGTTCAGATCGTCCTTTTACCTTTATGATTGTACTGTTGTTTTGGTGTTCAGATCGTCCTTTTACCTTTATGATTGTACTGTTGTTTTGGTGTTCAGATCGTCCTTTTAACTTTATGATTGTACTGTTGTTTTGGTGTTCAGATCGTCCTTTTACCTTTATGATTGTAGTGTTGTTTTGGTGTTCAGATAGTCCTTTTAACTTTATGATTGTACTGTTGTTTTGGTGTTCAGATCGTCCTTTTACCTTTATGATTGTACTGTTGTTTTGGTGTTCAGATCGTCATTTTACCTTTATGATTGTACTGTTGTTTTGGTATTCAGATAGTCCTTTTAACTTTATGATTGTACTGTTGTTTTGGTGTCCAGATCGTCCTTTTAACTTTATGATTGTAGTGTTGTTTTGGTGTTCAGATCGTCCTTTTACCTTTGTGTTTGTACTGTTGTTTTGGTGTTCAGATCGTCCTTTTACCTTTATGATTGTAGTGTTGTTTTGGTGTTCAGATAGTCCTTTTAACTTTATGATTGTACTGTTGTTTTGGTGTTCAGATCGCCCTTTTACCTTTATGATTGTACTGTCGTTTTGGTGTTCAGATAGTCCTTTTAACTTTATGATTGTACTGTTGTTTTGGTGTTAAGATCGTCCTTTTACCTTTATGATTGTACTGTTGTTTTGGTGTTCAGATAGTCCTTTTAACTTTATGATTGTACTGTCGTTTTGGTGTTCAGATAGTCCTCTTACCTTTATGATTGTACTGTTGTTTTGGTGTTCAGATAGTCCTTTTAACTTTATGATTGTACTGTTGTTTTGGTGTTCAGATTGTCCTTTTACCTTTGTCTTTGTACTTTTGTTTTGGTGTTCAGATCGTCCTTTTAACTTTATGATTGTACTGTTGTTTTGGTGTTCAGATCGTCCTTTTACCTTTGTGTTTGTACTGTTGTTTTAGTCTCCAGATCGTCCTTTTACCTTTGTGTTTGTACTGTTGTTTTGGTGTTCAGATAGTCCTTTTAACTTTATGATTGTACTGTTGTTTTGGTGTTCAGATAGTCCTTTTAACTTTATGATTGTACTGTTGTTTTGGTGTTCAGATCGTCCTTTTACCTTTATGTTTGTACTGTTGTTTTGGTGTCCAGATCGTCCTTTTACCTTTATGATTGTACTGTTGTTTTGGTGTTCAGATCGTCCTTTCACCTTTGTGTTTGTACTGTTGTTTTGGTGTTCAGATAGTCCTTTTAACTTTATGATTGTACTGTTGTTTTGGTGTTCAGATCGTCCTTTCACCTTTGTGTTTGTACTGTTGTTTTGGTGTTCAGATAGTCCTTTTAACTTTGTGTTTGTACTGTTGTTTTGGTATTCAGATCGTCCTTTTACCTTTGTGTTTATACTGTTGTTTTGGTGTTCAGATCGTCCTTTTACCTTTGTGTTTGTACTGTTGTTTTGGTGTTCAGATAGTCCTTTTAACTTTATGATTGTACTGTTGTTTTGGTGTTCAGATTGTCCTTTTACCTTTGTGTTTGTACTGTTGTTTTGGTGTTCAGATCGTCCTTTCACCTTTGTGTTTGTACTGTTGTTTTTGGTGTTCAGGTCAGCCTTTTAACTTTATGGTTGTACTGTTTTGGTGTTCAGATCGTCCTGTTAACTTTATGGTTGTAGTGTTGTTTTGGTGTTCAGATCGTCCTTTTGTCTTGGTGTTTGTACTGTTGTTTTGGTGTTCAGATTGTCCTTTTACCTTTGTGTTTGTACTGTTGTTTTGGTGTTCAGATCGTCCTTTTACCTTTGTGTTTGTACTGTTGTTTTTGGTGTTCAGGTCATCCTTTTAATTTTATGGTTGTACTGTTTTGGTGTTCAGATCGTCCTTTTAACTTTATGGGTGTACTGTTGTTTTGGTGTTCAGATAGTCCTTTTAACTTTATGATTGTACTGTTGTTTTGGTGTTCAGATCGTCCTTTTACCTTTATGATTGTACTGTTGTTTTGGTGTTCAGATAGTCCTTTTAACTTTATGATTGTAGTGTTGTTTTGGTGTTCAGATCGTCCTTTTACCTTTATGATTGTAGTGTTGTTTTGGTGTTCAGATAGTCCTTTTAACTTTATGATTGTACTGTTGTTTTGGTGTTCAGATCGTCCTTTTACCTTTATGATTGTACTGTTGTTTTGGTGTTCAGATCGTCCTTTTACCTTTATGATTGTACTGTTGTTTTGGTGTTCAGATCGTCCTTTTAACTTTATGATTGTACTGTTGTTTTGGTGTTCAGATCGTCCTTTTACCTTTATGATTGTACTGTTGTTTTGGTGTTCAGATAGTCCTTTTAACTTTATGATTGTACTGTTGTTTTGGTGTTCAGATCGTCCTTTTACCTTTATGATTGTACTGTTGTTTTGGTGTTCAGATCGTCCTTTTACCTTTATGATTGTACTGTTGTTTTGGTATTCAGATAGTCCTTTTAACTTTATGATTGTACTGTTGTTTTGGTGTTCAGATAGTCCTTTTAACTTTATGATTGTACTGTTGTTTTGGTGTTCAGATAGTCCTTTTAACTTTATGATTGTACTGTTGTTTTGGTGTTAAGATCGTCCTTTTACCTTTATGATTGTACTGTTGTTTTGGTGTTCAGATAGTCCTTTTAACTTTATGATTGTACTGTCGTTTTGGTGTTCAGATCGTCCTTTTACCTTTATGATTGTACTGTTGTTTTGGTGTTCAGATAGTCCTTTTAACTTTATGATTGTACTGTTGTTTTGGTGTTCAGATTGTCCTTTTACCTTTGTCTTTGTACTTTTGTTTTGGTGTTCAGATCGTCCTTTTAACTTTATGATTGTATTGTTGTTTTGGTGTTCAGATCGTCCTTTTAACTTTATGATTGTACTGTTGTTTTGGTGTTCAGATCGTCCTTTTACCTTTATGATTGTACTGTTGTTTTGGTATTCAGATAGTCCTTTTAACTTTATGATTGTACTGTTGTTTTGGTGTTCAGATCGTCCTTTTACCTTTATGATTGTAGTGTTGTTTTGGTGTTCAGATAGTCCTTTTAACTTTATGATTGTACTGTTGTTTTGGTGTTCAGATCGTCCTTTTACCTTTATGATTGTACTGTTGTTTTGGTGTTCAGATCGTCCTTTTACCTTTATGATTGTACTGTTGTTTTGGTATTCAGATAGTCCTTTTAACTTTTTGATTGTACTGTTGTTTTGGTGTTCAGATCGTCCTTTTAACTTTATGATTGTAGTGTTGTTTTGGTGTTCAGATCGTCCTTTTACCTTTGTGTTTGTACTGTTGTTTTGGTGTCCAGATCGTCCTTTTACCTTTATGATTGTACTGTTGTTTTGGTGTTCAGATCGTCCTTTCACCTTTGTGTTTGTACTGTTGTTTTGGTGTTCAGATAGTCCTTTTAACTTTGTGTTTGTACTGTTGTTTTGGTGTTCAGATAGTCCTTTTAACTTTATGATTGTACTGTTGTTTTGGTGTTCAGATCGTCCTTTCACCTTTGTGTTTGTACTGTTGTTTTGGTGTTCAGATAGTCCTTTTAACTTTGTGTTTGTACTGTTGTTTTGGTGTTCAGATCGTCCTTTTACCTTTGTGTTTATACTGTTGTTTTGGTGTTCAGATCGTCCTTTTACCTTTGTGTTTGTACTGTTGTTTTGGTGTTCAGATAGTCCTTTTAACTTTATGATTGTACTGTTGTTTTGGTGTTCAGATCGTCCTTTTACCTTTGTGTTTGTACTGTTGTTTTGGTGTTCAGATAGTCCTTTTAACTTTATGATTGTACTGTTGTTTTGGTGTTCAGATAGTCCTTTTAACTTTATGATTGTACTGTTGTTTTGGTGTTCAGATCGTCCTTTTACCTTTGTGTTTGTACTGTTGTTTTGGTGTCCAGATCGTCCTTTTACCTTTATGATTGTACTGTTGTTTTGGTGTTCAGATCGTCCTTTTAACTTTATGGGTGTACTGTTGTTTTGGTGTTCAGATCGTCCTTTTAACTTTATGATTGTACTGTTGTTTTGGTGTTCAGATCGTCCTTTTACCTTTGTGTTTGTACTGTTGTTTGGTGTCCAGATCGTCCTTTTAACTTTATGATTGTACTGTTGTTTTGGTGTTCAGATCGTCCTTTTAACTTTATGATTGTACTGTTGTTTTGTTGTTCAGATCGTCCTTTTAACTTGATGGGTGTACTGTTGTTTTGGTGTTCAGATAGTCCTTTTAACTTTATGATTGTACTGTTGTTTTGGTGTTCAGATTGTCCTTTTACCTTTGTGTTTGTACTGTTGTTTTGGTGTTCAGATCGTCCTTTCACCTTTGTGTTTGTACTGTTGTTTTTGGTGTTCAGGTCAGCCTTTTAACTTTATGGTTGTACTGTTTTGGTGTTCAGATCGTCCTGTTAACTTTATGGTTGTAGTGTTGTTTTGGTGTTCAGATCGTCCTTTTGTCTTGGTGTTTGTACTGTTGTTTTGGTGTTCAGATTGTCCTTTTACCTTTGTGTTTGTACTGTTGTTTTGGTGTTCAGATCGTCCTTTTACCTTTGTGTTTGTACTGTTGTTTTTGGTGTTCAGGTCATCCTTTTAATTTTATGGTTGTACTGTTTTGGTGTTCAGATCGTCCTTTTAACTTTATGGGTGTACTGTTGTTTTGGTGTTCAGATAGTCCTTTTAACTTTATGATTGTACTGTTGTTTTGGTGTTCAGATCGTCCTTTTACCTTTATGATTGTACTGTTGTTTTGGTGTTCAGATAGTCCTTTTAACTTTATGATTGTAGTGTTGTTTTGGTGTTCAGATCGTCCTTTTACCTTTATGATTGTAGTGTTGTTTTGGTGTTCAGATAGTCCTTTTAACTTTATGATTGTACTGTTGTTTTGGTGTTCAGATCGTCCTTTTACCTTTATGATTGTACTGTTGTTTTGGTGTTCAGATCGTCCTTTTACCTTTATGATTGTACTGTTGTTTTGGTGTTCAGATCGTCCTTTTAACTTTATGATTGTACTGTTGTTTTGGTGTTCAGATCGTCCTTTTACCTTTATGATTGTAGTGTTGTTTTGGTGTTCAGATAGTCCTTTTAACTTTATGATTGTACTGTTGTTTTGGTGTTCAGATCGTCCTTTTACCTTTATGATTGTACTGTTGTTTTGGTGTTCAGATCGTCCTTTTACCTTTATGATTGTACTGTTGTTTTTGGTATTCAGATAGTCCTTTTAACTTTATGATTGTACTGTTGTTTTGGTGTCCAGATCGTCCTTTTAACTTTATGATTGTAGTGTTGTTTTGGTGTTCAGATCGTCCTTTTACCTTTGTGTTTGTACTGTTGTTTTGGTGTTCAGATCGTCCTTTTACCTTTATGATTGTAGTGTTGTTTTGGTGTTCAGATAGTCCTTTTAACTTTATGATTGTACTGTCGTTTTGGTGTTCAGATCGCCCTTTTACCTTTATGATTGTACTGTCGTTTTGGTGTTCAGATAGTCCTTTTAACTTTATGATTGTACTGTTGTTTTGGTGTTAAGATCGTCATTTTACCTTTATGATTGTACTGTTGTTTTGGTGTTCAGATAGTCCTTTTAACTTTATGATTGTACTGTCGTTTTGGTGTTCAGATCGTCCTTTTACCTTTATGATTGTACTGTTGTTTTGGTGTTCAGATAGTCCTTTTAACTTTATGATTGTACTGTTGTTTTGGTGTTCAGATTGTCCTTTTACCTTTGTCTTTGTACTTTTGTTTTGGTGTTCAGATCGTCCTTTTAACTTTATGATTGTATTGTTGTTTTGGTGTTCAGATCGTCCTTTTAACTTTATGATTGTACTGTTGTTTTGGTGTTCAGATCGTCCTTTTACCTTTATGATTGTACTGTTGTTTTGGTATTCAGATAGTCCTTTTAACTTTATGATTGTACTGTTGTTTTGGTGTTCAGATCGTCCTTTTACCTTTATGATTGTAGTGTTGTTTTGGTGTTAAGATAGTCCTTTTAACTTTATGATTGTACTGTTGTTTTGGTGTTCAGATCGTCCTTTTACCTTTATGATTGTACTGTTGTTTTGGTGTTCAGATCGTCCTTTTACCTTTATGATTGTACTGTTGTTTTGGTATTCAGATAGTCCTTTTAACTTTATGATTGTACTGTTGTTTTGGTGTCCAGATCGTCCTTTTAACTTTATGATTGTAGTGTTGTTTTGGTGTTCAGATCGTCCTTTTACCTTTGTGTTTGTACTGTTGTTTTGGTGTTCAGATCGTCCTTTTACCTTTATGATTGTAGTGTTGTTTTGGTGTTCAGATAGTCCTTTTAACTTTATGATTGTACTGTTGTTTTGGTGTTCAGATCGTCCTTTTACCTTTGTGTTTGTACTGTTGTTTTGGTGTTCAGATAGTCCTTTTAACTTTGTGTTTGTACTGTTGTTTTGGTGTTCAGATCGTCCTTTTACCTTTGTGTTTGTACTGTTGTTTTGGTGTTCAGATAGTCCTTTTAACTTTATGATTGTACTGTTGTTTTGGTGTTCAGATCGTCCTTTTACCTTTGTGTTTGTACTGTTGTTTTGGTGTTCAGATAGTCCTTTTAACTTTATGATTGTAGTGTTGTTTTGGTGTTCAGATAGTCCTTTTAACTTTATGATTGTACTGTTGTTTTGGTGTTCAGATCGTCCTTTTACCTTTGTGTTTGTACTGTTGTTTTGGTGTCCAGATCGTCCTTTTACCTTTATGATTGTACTGTTGTTTTGGTGTTCAGATCGTCCTTTTAACTTTATGGGTGTACTGTTGTTTTGGTGTTCAGATCGTCCTTTTAACTTTATGATTGTACTGTTGTTTTGGTGTTCAGATCGTCCTTTTACCTTTGTGTTTGTACTGTTGTTTGGTGTCCAGATCGTCCTTTTAACTTTATGATTGTACTGTTGTTTTGGTGTTCAGATCGTCCTTTTAACTTTATGATTGTACTGTTGTTTTGTTGTTCAGATCGTCCTTTTAACTTTATGGGTGTACTGTTGTTTTGGTGTTCAGATCGTCCTTTTAACTTTATGATTGTACTGTTGTTTTGGTGTTCAGATTGTCCTTTTACCTTTGTGTTTGTACTGTTGTTTTGGTGTTCAGATCGTCCTTTCACCTTTGTGTTTGTACTGTTGTTTTTGGTGTTCAGGTCAGCCTTTTAACTTTATGGTTGTACTGTTTTGGTGTTCAGATCGTCCTGTTAACTTTATGGTTGTAGTGTTGTTTTGGTGTTCAGATCGTCCTTTTGTCTTGGTGTTTGTACTGTTGTTTTGGTGTTCAGATTGTCCTTTTACCTTTGTGTTTGTACTGTTGTTTTGGTGTTCAGATCGTCCTTTTACCTTTGTGTTTGTACTGTTGTTTTTGGTGTTCAGGTCATCCTTTTAATTTTATGGTTGTACTGTTTTGGTGTTCAGATCGTCCTTTTAACTTTATGGGTGTACTGTTGTTTTGGTGTTCAGATAGTCCTTTTAACTTGATGATTGTACTGTTGTTTTGGTGTTCAGATCGTCCTTTTACCTTTATGATTGTACTGTTGTTTTGGTGTTCAGATAGTCCTTTTAACTTTATGATTGTAGTGTTGTTTTGGTGTTCAGATCGTCCTTTTACCTTTATGATTGTAGTGTTGTTTTGGTGTTCAGATAGTCCTTTTAACTTTATGATTGTACTGTTGTTTTGGTGTTCAGATCGTCCTTTTACCTTTATGATTGTACTGTTGTTTTGGTGTTCAGATCGTCCTTTTACCTTTATGATTGTACTGTTGTTTTGGTGTTCAGATCGTCCTTTTAACTTTATGATTGTACTGTTGTTTTGGTGTTCAGATCGTCCTTTTACCTTTATGATTGTAGTGTTGTTTTGGTGTTCAGATAGTCCTTTTAACTTTATGATTGTACTGTTGTTTTGGTGTTCAGATCGTCCTTTTACCTTTATGATTGTACTGTTGTTTTGGTGTTCAGATCGTCCTTTTACCTTTATGATTGTACTGTTGTTTTGGTATTCAGATAGTCCTTTTAACTTTATGATTGTACTGTTGTTTTGGTGTCCAGATCGTCCTTTTAACTTTATGATTGTAGTGTTGTTTTGGTGTTCAGATCGTCCTTTTACCTTTGTGTTTGTACTGTTGTTTTGGTGTTCAGATCGTCCTTTTACCTTTATGATTGTAGTGTTGTTTTGGTGTTCAGATAGTCCTTTTAACTTTATGATTGTACTGTCGTTTTGGTGTTCAGATCGCCCTTTTACCTTTATGATTGTACTGTCGTTTTGGTGTTCAGATAGTCCTTTTAACTTTATGATTGTACTGTTGTTTTGGTGTTAAGATCGTCCTTTTACCTTTATGATTGTACTGTTGTTTTGGTGTTCAGATAGTCCTTTTAACTTTATGATTGTACTGTCGTTTTGGTGTTCAGATCGTCCTTTTACCTTTATGATTGTACTGTTTGTTTTGGTGTTCAGATAGTCCTTTTAACTTTATGATTGTACTGTTGTTTTGGTGTTCAGATTGTCCTTTTACCTTTGTCTTTGTACTTTTGTTTTATTGTTCAGATCGTCCTTTTAACTTTATGATTGTATTGTTGTTTTGGTGTTCAGATCGTCCTTTTAACTTTATGATTGTACTGTTGTTTTGGTGTTCAGATCGTCCTTTTACCTTTATGATTGTACTGTTGTTTTGGTATTCAGATAGTCCTTTTAACTTTATGATTGTACTGTTGTTTTGGTGTTCAGATCGTCCTTTTACCTTTATGATTGTAGTGTTGTTTTGGTGTTCAGATAGTCCTTTTAACTTTATGATTGTACTGTTGTTTTGGTGTTCAGATCGTCCTTTTACCTTTATGATTGTACTGTTGTTTTGGTGTTCAGATCGTCCTTTTACCTTTATGATTGTACTGTTGTTTTGGTATTCAGATAGTCCTTTTAACTTTATGATTGTACTGTTGTTTTGGTGTCCAGATCGTCCTTTTAACTTTATGATTGTAGTGTTGTTTTGGTGTTCAGATCGTCCTTTTACCTTTGTGTTTGTACTGTTGTTTTGGTGTTCAGATCGTCCTTTTACCTTTATGATTGTAGTGTTGTTTTGGTGTTCAGATAGTCCTTTTAACTTTATGATTGTACTGTCGTTTTGGTTTTCAGATCGCCCTTTTACCTTTATGATTGTACTGTCGTTTTGGTGTTCAGATAGTCCTTTTAACTTTATGATTGTACTGTTGTTTTGGTGTTAAGATCGTCCTTTTACCTTTATGATTGTACTGTTGTTTTGGTGTTCAGATAGTCCTTTTAACTTTATGATTGTACTGTCGTTTTGGTGTTCAGATCGTCCTTTTACCTTTATGATTGTACTGTTGTTTTGGTGTTCAGATAGTCCTTTTAACTTTATGATTGTACTGTTGTTTTGGTGTTCAGATTGTCCTTTTACCTTTGTCTTTGTACTTTTGTTTTGGTGTTCAGATCGTCCTTTTAACTTTATGATTGTAGTGTTGTTTTGGTGTTCAGATCGTCCTTTTAACTTTATGATTGTACTGTTGTTTTGGTGTTCAGATCGTCCTTTTAACTTTATGGGTGTACTGTTTTTTTGGTATTCAGATAGTCCTTTTAACTTTATGATTGTACTGTTGTTTTGGTGTTCAGATCGTCCTTTTACCTTTATGATTGTACTGTCGTTTTGGTGTTCAGATCGTCCTTTTTCCTTTATGATTGTACTGTTGTTTTGGTGTTCAGATCGTCCTTTTACCTTTATGATTGTACTGTTGTTTTGGTATTCAGATAGTCCTTTTAACTTTATGATTGTACTGTTGTTTTGGTGTTCAGATCGTCCTTTTACCTTTATGATTGTACTGTCGTTTTGGTGTTCAGATCGTCCTTTTAACTTTATGATTGTACTGTTGTTTTGGTGTTCAGATCGTCCTTTTAACTTTATGATTGTACTGTTGTTTTGGTATTCAGATCGTCCTTTTAACTTTATGATTGTACTGTTGTTTTGGTGTTCAGATCGTCCTTTTACCTTTATGATTGTACTGTCGTTTTGGTGTTCAGATCGTCCTTTTAACTTTATGATTGTACTGTTGTTTTGGTGTCCAGATCGTCCTTTTAACTTTATGATTGTAGTGTTGTTTTGGTGTCCAGATCGTCCTTTTACCTTTATGATTGTACTGTTGTTTTGGTGTTCAGATCGTCCTTTTAACTTTATGATTGTACTGTTGTTTTGGTGTCCAGTTCGTCCTTTTACCTTTGTGTATGTACTGTTGTTTTGGTGTCCAGTTAGTCCTTTTACCTTTGTGTTTATACTGTTGTCTTGGTGTTCAGATCGTCCTTTTAACTTTATGATTGTACTGTTGTTTTGGTGTTCAGATCGTCCTTTTACCTTTATGATTGTACTGTTGTTTTGGTGTTCAGATCGTCCTTTTACCTTTATGATTGTACTGTTGTTTTGGTATTCAGATCGTCCTTTTAACTTTATGTTTGTACTGTTGTTTTGGTGTTCAGATCGTCCTTTTAACTTTATGATTGTACTGTTGTTTTGGTGTTCAGATCGTCCTTTTACCTTTGTGTTTGTACTGTTGTTTTGGTGTTCAGATCGTCCTTTTACCTTTGTGTTTGTACTGTTGTGTTGGTGTTCAGATCGTCCTTTTAACTTTATGTTTGTACTGTTGTTTTGGTGTCCAGATCGTCCTTTTACCTTTGTGTTTGTACTGTTGTGTTGGTGTTCAGATCGTCCTTTTAACTTTATGTTTGTACTATTGCTTTGGTGTTTAGATCGTCCTATTTAACTTTATGGTTGTACTACTGCTTTGGTGTTTAGATCGTCCTATTTAACTTTATGGTTGTACTACTGCTTTGGTGTTTAGATCGTCCTATTTAACTTTATGGTTGTACTACTGCTTTGGTGTTTAGATCGTCCTATTTAACTTTATGGTTGTACTATAGCTTTGGTGATTAGATCGTCCTATTTAACTTTATGGTTGTACTATTGCTTTGGTGATTAGATCGTCCTATTTAACTTCATGGTTGTACTATTGCTTTGGTGATTAGATCGTCCCTTTAACTTTATGGTTGTACTACTGCTTTGGTGATTAGATCGTCCTATTTAACTTCATGGTTGTACTATTGCTTTGGTGATTAGATCGTCCCTTTAACTTTATGGTTGTACTACTGCTTTGGTGATTAGATCGTCCTATTTAACTTTATGGTTGTACTATAGCTTTGGTGTTTAGATCGTCCTATTTAACTTTATGGTTGTACTATTGCTTTGGTGATTAGATCGTCCTATTTAACTTTATGGTTGTACTATAGCTTTGGGGTTTAGATCGTCCTATTTAACATTATGGTTGTACTACTGCTTTGGTGTTTAGATCGTCCTATTTAACTTTATGGTTGTACTATAGCTTTGGTGTTTAGATCGTTCTATTTAACTTTATGGTTGTACTTTTGCTTTGGTGTTTAGATCGTCCTATTTAACTTTATGGTTGTACTACTGCTTTGGTGTTTAGATCGTCCTATTTAACTTTATGGTTGTACTATTGCTTTGGTGATTAGATCGTCCTATTTAACTTTATGGTTGTACTACTGCTTTGGTGTTTAGATCGTCCTATTTAACTTTATGGTTGTACTACTGCTTTGGTGTTTAGATCGTTCTATTTAACTTTATGGTTGTACTATTGCTTTGGTGATTAGATCGTCCCTTTAACTTTATGGTTGTACTATTGCTTTGGTGTTTAGATCGTCCTATTTAACTTTATGGTTGTACTATTGCTTTGGTGATTAGATCGTCCTATTTAACTTTATGGTTGTACTATTGCTTTGGTGATTAGATCGTCCCTTTAACTTTATGGTTGTACTATTGCTTTGGTGATTAGATCGTCCTATTTAACTTCATGGTTGTACTATTGCTTTGGTGATTAGATCGTCCCTTTAACTTTATGGTTGTACTATAGCTTTGGTGATTAGATCGTCCTATTTAACTTCATGGTTGTACTATTGCTTTGGTGTTTAGATCGTCCTATATAACTTCATGGTTGTACTATTGCTTTGGTGTTTAGATCGTCCTATTTAACTTTATGGTTGTACTATTGCTTTGGTGTTTAGATCGTCCTATTTAACTTTATGGTTGTACTATTGCTTTGGTGATTAGATCGTCCTATTTAACTTTATGGTTGTACTATTGCTTTGGTGTTTAGATCGTCCTATTTAACTTTATGGTTGTACTATTGCTTTGGTGATTAGATCGTCCTATTTAACTTCATGGTTGTACTATAGCTTTGGTGATTAGATCGTCCTATTTAACTTTATGGTTGTACTACTGCTTTGGTGATTAGATCGTCCTATTTAACTTTATGGTTGTACTACTGCTTTGGTGTTTAGATCGTCCTATTTAACTTTATGGTTGTACTATTGCTTTGGTGATTAGATCGTCCTATTTAACTTTATGGTTGTACTATTGCTTTGGTGTTTAGATCGTCCTATTTAACTTTATGGTTGTACTATAGCTTTGGTGATTAGATCGTCCTATTTAACTTCATGGTTGTACTATTGCTTTGGTGTTTAGATCGTCCTATTTAACTTTATGGTTGTACTATTGCTTTGGTGTTTAGATCGTCCTATTTAAATTCATGGTTGTACTATTGCTTTGGTGTTTAGATCGTCCTATTTAACTTTATGGTTGTACTACTGCTTTGGTGTTTAGATCGTCCTATTTAACTTTATGGTTGTACTATTGCTTTGGTGATTAGATCGTCCTATTTAACTTTATGGTTGTAATATTGCTTTGGTGTTTAGATCGTCCTATTTAACTTTATGGTTGTACTATTGCTTTGGTGTTTAGATCGTCCTATTTAACTTTATGGTTGTACTATAGCTTTGGTGATTAGATCGTCCTATTTAACTTCATGGTTGTACTATTGCTTTGGTGTTTAGATCGTCCTATTTAACTTTATGGTTGTACTATTGCTTTGGTGTTTAGATCGTCCTATTTAACTTTATGGTTGTACTATTGCTTTGGTGTTTAGATCGTCCTATTTAACTTTATGGTTGTACTATTGCTTTGGTGATTAGATCGTCCTATTTAACTTCATGGTTGTACTATTGCTTTGGTGTTTAGATCGTCCTATTTAACTTCATGGTTGTACTATTGCTTTGGTGATTAGATCGTCCTATTTAACTTTATGGTTGTACTACTGCTTTGGTGATTAGATCGTCCTATTTAACTTTATGGTTGTACTATTGCTTTGGTGTTTAGATCGTCCTATTTAACTTTATGGTTGTACTATTGCTTTGGTGTTTAGATCGTCCTATTTAACTTTATGGTTGTACTATTGCTTTGGTGATTAGATCGTCCCTTTAACTTTATGGTTGTACTATTGCTTTGGTGTTTAGATCGTCCTATTTAACTTTATGGTTGTACTACTGCTTTGGTGATTAGATCGTCCTATTTAACTTCATGGTTGTACTATTGCTTTGGTGATTAGATCGTCCCTTTAACTTTATGGTTGTACTATAGCTTTGGTGATTAGATCGTCCTATTTAACTTTATGGTTGTACTACTGCTTTGGTGTTTAGATCGTCCTATTTAACTTCATGGTTGTACTATTGCTTTGGTGTTTAGATCGTCCTATTTAACTTTATGGTTGTACTATTGCTTTGGTGATTAGATCGTCCTATTTAACTTCATGGTTGTACTATTGCTTTGGTGTTTAGATCGTCCTATTTAACTTCATGGTTGTACTATAGCTTTGGTGTTTAGATCGTCCTATTTAACTTTATGGTTGTAATATTGCTTTGGTGTTTAGATCGTCCTATTTAACTTTATGGTTGTACTATTGCTTTGGTGATTAGATCGTCCTATTTAACTTTATGGTTGTACTACTGCTTTGGTGTTTAGATCGTCCTATTTAACTTTATGGTTGTACTACTGCTTTGGTGTTTAGATCGTCCTATTTAACTTTATGGTTGTACTACTGCTTTGGTGTTTAGATCGTCCTATTTAACTTTATGGTTGTACTATAGCTTTGGTGATTAGATCGTCCTATTTAACTTTATGGTTGTACTATTGCTTTGGTGATTAGATCGTCCTATTTAACTTCATGGTTGTACTATTGCTTTGGTGATTAGATCGTCCCTTTAACTTTATGGTTGTACTACTGCTTTGGTGATTAGATCGTCCTATTTAACTTCATGGTTGTACTATTGCTTTGGTGATTAGATCGTCCCTTTAACTTTATGGTTGTACTACTGCTTTGGTGATTAGATCGTCCTATTTAACTTTATGGTTGTACTATAGCTTTGGTGTTTAGATCGTCCTATTTAACTTTATGGTTGTACTATTGCTTTGGTGATTAGATCGTCCTATTTAACTTTATGGTTGTACTATAGCTTTGGGGTTTAGATCGTCCTATTTAACATTATGGTTGTACTACTGCTTTGGTGTTTAGATCGTCCTATTTAACTTTATGGTTGTACTATAGCTTTGGTGTTTAGATCGTTCTATTTAACTTTATGGTTGTACTTTTGCTTTGGTGTTTAGATCGTCCTATTTAACTTTATGGTTGTACTACTGCTTTGGTGTTTAGATCGTCCTATTTAACTTTATGGTTGTACTATTGCTTTGGTGATTAGATCGTCCTATTTAACTTTATGGTTGTACTACTGCTTTGGTGTTTAGATCGTCCTATTTAACTTTATGGTTGTACTACTGCTTTGGTGTTTAGATCGTTCTATTTAACTTTATGGTTGTACTATTGCTTTGGTGATTAGATCGTCCCTTTAACTTTATGGTTGTACTATTGCTTTGGTGTTTAGATCGTCCTATTTAACTTTATGGTTGTACTATTGCTTTGGTGATTAGATCGTCCTATTTAACTTTATGGTTGTACTATTGCTTTGGTGATTAGATCGTCCCTTTAACTTTATGGTTGTACTATTGCTTTGGTGATTAGATCGTCCTATTTAACTTCATGGTTGTACTATTGCTTTGGTGATTAGATCGTCCCTTTAACTTTATGGTTGTACTATAGCTTTGGTGATTAGATCGTCCTATTTAACTTCATGGTTGTACTATTGCTTTGGTGTTTAGATCGTCCTATATAACTTCATGGTTGTACTATTGCTTTGGTGTTTAGATCGTCCTATTTAACTTTATGGTTGTACTATTGCTTTGGTGTTTAGATCGTCCTATTTAACTTTATGGTTGTACTATTGCTTTGGTGATTAGATCGTCCTATTTAACTTTATGGTTGTACTATTGCTTTGGTGTTTAGATCGTCCTATTTAACTTTATGGTTGTACTATTGCTTTGGTGATTAGATCGTCCTATTTAACTTCATGGTTGTACTATAGCTTTGGTGATTAGATCGTCCTATTTAACTTTATGGTTGTACTACTGCTTTGGTGATTAGATCGTCCTATTTAACTTTATGGTTGTACTACTGCTTTGGTGTTTAGATCGTCCTATTTAACTTTATGGTTGTACTATTGCTTTGGTGATTAGATCGTCCTATTTAACTTTATGGTTGTACTATTGCTTTGGTGTTTAGATCGTCCTATTTAACTTTATGGTTGTACTATAGCTTTGGTGATTAGATCGTCCTATTTAACTTCATGGTTGTACTATTGCTTTGGTGTTTAGATCGTCCTATTTAACTTTATGGTTGTACTATTGCTTTGGTGTTTAGATCGTCCTATTTAAATTCATGGTTGTACTATTGCTTTGGTGTTTAGATCGTCCTATTTAACTTTATGGTTGTACTACTGCTTTGGTGTTTAGATCGTCCTATTTAACTTTATGGTTGTACTATTGCTTTGGTGATTAGATCGTCCTATTTAACTTTATGGTTGTAATATTGCTTTGGTGTTTAGATCGTCCTATTTAACTTTATGGTTGTACTATTGCTTTGGTGTTTAGATCGTCCTATTTAACTTTATGGTTGTACTATAGCTTTGGTGATTAGATCGTCCTATTTAACTTCATGGTTGTACTATTGCTTTGGTGTTTAGATCGTCCTATTTAACTTTATGGTTGTACTATTGCTTTGGTGTTTAGATCGTCCTATTTAACTTTATGGTTGTACTATTGCTTTGGTGTTTAGATCGTCCTATTTAACTTTATGGTTGTACTATTGCTTTGGTGATTAGATCGTCCTATTTAACTTCATGGTTGTACTATTGCTTTGGTGTTTAGATCGTCCTATTTAACTTCATGGTTGTACTATTGCTTTGGTGATTAGATCGTCCTATTTAACTTTATGGTTGTACTACTGCTTTGGTGATTAGATCGTCCTATTTAACTTTATGGTTGTACTATTGCTTTGGTGTTTAGATCGTCCTATTTAACTTTATGGTTGTACTATTGCTTTGGTGTTTAGATCGTCCTATTTAACTTTATGGTTGTACTATTGCTTTGGTGATTAGATCGTCCCTTTAACTTTATGGTTGTACTATTGCTTTGGTGTTTAGATCGTCCTATTTAACTTTATGGTTGTACTACTGCTTTGGTGATTAGATCGTCCTATTTAACTTCATGGTTGTACTATTGCTTTGGTGATTAGATCGTCCCTTTATCTTTATGGTTGTACTATAGCTTTGGTGATTAGATCGTCCTATTTAACTTTATGGTTGTACTACTGCTTTGGTGTTTAGATCGTCCTATTTAACTTCATGGTTGTACTATTGCTTTGGTGTTTAGATCGTCCTATTTAACTTTATGGTTGTACTATTGCTTTGGTGATTAGATCGTCCTATTTAACTTCATGGTTGTACTATTGCTTTGGTGTTTAGATCGTCCTATTTAACTTCATGGTTGTACTATAGCTTTGGTGTTTAGATCGTCCTATTTAACTTTATGGTTGTAATATTGCTTTGGTGTTTAGATCGTCCTATTTAACTTTATGGTTGTACTATTGCTTTGGTGATTAGATCGTCCTATTTAACTTTATGGTTGTACTATTGCTTTGGTGTTTAGATCGTCCTATTTAACTTTATGGTTGTACTATTGCTTTGGTGTTTAGATCGTCCTATTTAACCTTATGGTTGTACTATTGCTTTGGTGTTTAGATCGTCCTATTTAACCTTATGGTTGTACTATTGCTTTGGTGATTAGATCGTCCTATTTAACTTTATGGTTGTACTATAGCTTTGGTGTTTAGATCGTTCTATTTAACTTTATGGTTGTACTATAGCTTTGGTGTTTAGATCGTCCTATTTAACTTTATGGTTGTACTATTGCTTTGGTGTTTAGATCGTCCTATTTAACTTCATGGTTGTACTACTGCTTTGGTGATTAGATCGTCCTATTTAACTTTATGGTTGTACTACTGCTTTGGTGATTAGATCGTCCTATTTAACTTTATGGTTGTACTATTGCTTTGGTGTTTAGATCGTCCTATTTAACTTTATGGTTGTACTATTGCTTTGGTGTTTAGATCGTCCTATTTAACTTTATGGTTGTACTATAGCTTTGGTGATTAGATCGTCCTATTTAACTTTATGGTTGTACTATTGCTTTGGTGTTTAGATCGTCCTATTTAACTTTATGGTTGTACTACTGCTTTGGTGATTAGATCGTCCTATTTAACTTTATGGTTGTACTATTGCTTTGGTGTTTAGATCGTCCTATTTAACTTTATGGTTGTACTATTGCTTTGGTGTTTAGATCGTCCTATTTAACTTTATGGTTGTACTATTGCTTTGGTGTTTAGATCGTCCTATTTAACTTTATGGTTGTACTATTGCTTTGGTGTTTAGATCGTCCTATTTAACTTTATGGTTGTACTATAGCTTTGGTGATTAGATCGTCCTATTTAACTTTATGGTTGTACTATAGCTTTGGTGATTAGATCGTCCTATTTAACTTTATGGTTGTACTATTGCTTTGGTGTTTAGATCGTCCTATTTAACTTTATGGTTGTACTATAGCTTTGGTGTTTAGATCGTCCTATTTAACTTTATGGTTGTACTATTGCTTTGGTGATTAGATCGTCCTATTTAACTTTATGGTTGTACTATTGCTTTGGTGTTTAGATCGTCCTATTTAACTTTATGGTTGTACTATTGCTTTGGTGTTTAGATCGTCCTATTTAACTTTATGGTTGTACTATTGCTTTGGTGATTAGATCGTCCTATTTAACCTTATGGTTGTACTATTGCTTTGGTGTTTAGATCGTCCTATTTAACCTTATGGTTGTACTATAGCTTTGGTGTTTAGATCGTCCTATTTAACTTCATGGTTGTACTATTGCTTTGGTGATTAGATCGTCCTATTTAACTTTATGGTTGTACTATTGCTTTGGTGTTTAGATCGTCCTATTTAACTTCATGGTTGTACTATTGCTTTGGTGATTAGATCGTCCTATTTAACTTCATGGTTGTACTATAGCTTTGGTGATTAGATCGTCCTATTTAACTTCATGGTTGTACTACTGCTTTGGTGTTTAGATCGTCCTATTTAACTTTATGGTTGTACTATTGCTTTGGTGATTAGATCGTCCTATTTAACTTTATGGTTGTACTATTGCTTTGGTGTTTAGATCGTCCTATTTAACTTTATGGTTGTACTATTGCTTTGGTGATTAGATCGTCCTATTTAACTTTATGGTTGTACTATTGCTTTGGTGATTAGATCGTCCTATTTAACTTTATGGTTGTACTATTGCTTTGGTGATTAGATCGTTCTATTTAACTTCATGGTTGTACTATTGCTTTGGTGATTAGATCGTTCTATTTAACTTCATGGTTGTACTATTGCTTTGGTGTTTAGATCGTCCTATTTAACTTTATGGTTGTACTATTGCTTTGGTGATTAGATCGTCCTATTTAACTTTATGGTTGTACTACTGCTTTGGTGATTAGATCGTCCTATTTAACTTCATGGTTGTACTATTGCTTTGGTGTTTAGATCGTCCTATTTAACTTTATGGTTGTACTACTGCTTTGGTGTTTAGATCGTCCTATTTAACTTTATGGTTGTACTACTGCTTTGGTGTTTAGATCGTCCTATTTAACTTTATGGTTGTACTATTGCTTTGGTGATTAGTTCGTCCTATTTAACTTTATGGTTGTACTATTGCTTTGGTGTTTAGATCGTCCTATTTAACTTCATGGTTGTACTATTGCTTTGGTGTTTAGATCGTCCTATTTAACTTTATGGTTGTACTATTGCTTTGGTGTTTAGATCGTCCTATTTAACTTCATGGTTGTACTATAGCTTTGGTGATTAGATCGTCCTATTTAACTTCATGGTTGTACTATTGCTTTGGTGTTTAGATCGTCCTATTTAACTTCATGGTTGTACTATTGATTTGGTGTTTAGATCGTCCTATTTAACTTCATGGTTGTACTATAGCTTTGGTGTTTAGATCGTCCTATTTAACTTCATGGTTGTACTATAGCTTTGGTGTTTAGATCGTCCTATTTAACTTTATGGTTGTACTATAGCTTTGGTGTTTAGATCGTCCTATTTAACTTCATGGTTGTACTATTGCTTTGGTGATTAGATCGTCCTATTTAACTTTATGGTTGTACTATTGCTTTGGTGTTTAGATCGTCCTATTTAACTTTATGGTTGTACTATTGCTTTGGTGTTTAGATCGTCCTATTTAACTTTATGGTTGTACTATTGCTTTGGTGTTTAGATCGTCCTATTTAACTTTATGGTTGTACTATTGCTTTGGTGTTTAGATCGTCCTATTTAACTTTATGGTTGTACTATTGCTTTGGTGTTTAGATCGTCCCTTTAACTTTATGGCTGTACTATTGCTTTGGTGTTTAGATCGTCCTATTTAACTTTATGGTTGTACTATTGCTTTGGTGTTTAGATCGTCCTATTTAACTTTATGGTTGTACTACTGCTTTGGTGTTTAGATCGTCCTATTTAACTTTATGGTTGTACTATTGCTTTGGTGTTTAGATCGTCCTATTTAACTTTATGGTTGTACTATAGCTTTGGTGTTTAGATCGTCCTATTTAACTTTATGGTTGTACTATTGCTTTGGTGTTTAGATCGTCCTATTTAACTTCATGGTTGTACTATTGCTTTGGTTATTAGATCGTCCTATTTAACTTTATGGTTGTACTACTGCTTTGGTGATTAGATCGTCCTAATTAACTTTATGGTTGTACTATTGCTTTGGTGTTTAGATCGTCCTATTTAACTTTATGGTTGTAATATTGCTTTGGTGTTTAGATCATCCTATTTAACCTTATGGTTGTACTATTGCTTTGGTGTTCAGATAGTCCTTTTAACCTTATGGTTGTACTATTGCTTTGGTGATTAGATCGTCCTATTTAACTTTATGGTTGTAATATTGCTTTGGTGTTTAGATCGTCCTATTTAACTTTATGGTTGTACTATTGCTTTGGTGTTTAGATCGTCCTATTTAACTTCATGGTTGTACTATTGCTTTGGTGTTTAGATCGTCCTATTTAACTTCATGGTTGTACTATTGCTTTGGTGTTCAGATAGTCCTTTTAACCTTATGGTTGTACTATTGCTTTGGTGTTTAGATCGTCCTATTTAACTTTATGGTTGTACTATTGCTTTGGTGTTTAGATCGTCCTATTTAACTTTATGGTTGTACTATTGCTTTGGTGATTAGATCGTCCTATTTAACTTTATGGTTGTACTACTGCTTTGGTGTTTAGATCGTCCTATTTAACTTTATGGTTGTACTATAGCTTTGGTGTTTAGATCGTTCTATTTAACTTTATGGTTGTACTATTGCTTTGGTGATTAGATCGTCCTATTTAACTTTATGGTTGTACTACTGCTTTGGTGATTAGATCGTCCTATTTAACTTCATGGTTGTACTATTGCTTTGGTGTTTAGATCGTCCTATTTAACTTTATGGTTGTACTATTGCTTTGGTGTTTAGATCGTCCTATTTAACTTTATGGTTGTACTATTGCTTTGGTGTTTAGATCGTCCTATTTAACTTTATGGTTGTACTATTGCTTTGGTGATTAGATCGTCCTATTTAACTTTATGGTTGTACTACTGCTTTGGTGATTAGATCGTCCTATTTAACTTTATGGTTGTACTACTGCTTTGGTGTTTAGATCGTCCTATTTAACTTTATGGTTGTACTATAGCTTTGGTGATTAGATCGTCCTATTTAACTTTATGGTTGTACTATTGCTTTGGTGTTTAGATCGTCCTATTTAACTTTATGGTTGTACTATAGCTTTGGTGTTTAGATCGTCCTATTTAACTTTATGGTTGTACTATTGCTTTGGTGTTTAGATCGTCCTATTTAACTTTATGGTTGTACTATAGCTTTGGTGTTTAGATCGTCCTATTTAACTTTATGGTTGTACTATTGCTTTGGTGTTTAGATCGTCCTATTTAACTTCATGGTTGTACTACTGCTTTGGTGATTAGATCGTCCTATTTAACTTTATGGTTGTACTACTGCTTTGGTGATTAGATCGTCCTATTTAACTTCATGGTTGTACTATTGCTTTGGTGATTAGATCGTCCTATTTAACTTTATGGTTGTACTATTGCTTTGGTGATTAGATCGTCCTATTTAACTTTATGGTTGTACTATTGCTTTGGTGTTTAGATCGTCCTATTTAACTTCATGGTTGTACTATTGCTTTGGTGTTTAGATCGTTCTATTTAACTTTATGGTTGTACTATAGCTTTGGTGATTAGATCGTCCTATTTAACTTTATGGTTGTACTATTGCTTTGGTGTTTAGATCGTCCTATTTAACTTTATGGTTGTACTATTGCTTTGGTGTTTAGATCGTCCTATTTAACTTTATGGTTGTACTATTGCTTTGGTGTTCAGATCGTTCTATTTAACTTTATGGTTGTACTATTGCTTTGGTGATTAGATCGTCCTATTTAACTTTATGGTTGTACTATTGCTTTGGTGTTTAGATCGTCCTATTTAACTTTATGGTTGTACTATTGCTTTGGTGTTTAGATCGTCCTATTTAACTTTATGGTTGTACTATTGCTTTGGTGATTAGATCGTCCTATTTTACTTTATGGTTGTACTACTGCTTTGGTGTTTAGATCGTCCTATTTAACTTTATGGTTGTACTATTGCTTTGGTGTTTAGATCGTTCTATTTAACTTTATGGTTGTACTATTGCTTTGGTGTTTAGATCGTTCTATTTAACTTTATGGTTGTACTATAGCTTTGGTGTTTAGATCGTCCTATTTAACTTTATGGTTGTACTATTGCTTTGGTGTTTAGATCGTCCTATTTAACTTTATGGTTGTACTATTGCTTTGGTGTTTAGATCGTCCTATTTAACTTTATGGTTGTACTATTGCTTTGGTGTTCAGATCGTTCTATTTAACTTTATGGTTGTACTACTGCTTTGGTGTTTAGATCGTCCTATTTAACTTTATGGTTGTACTACTGCTTTGGTGATTAGATCGTCCTATTTAACTTCATGGTTGTACTATTGCTTTGGTGTTTAGATCGTCCTATTTAACTTTATGGTTGTACTATTGCTTTGGTGATTAGATCGTCCCTTTAACTTTATGGTTGTAATATTGCTTTGGTGTTTAGATCGTCCTATTTAACTTTATGGTTGTACTATTGCTTTGGTGATTAGATCGTCCTATTTAACTTTATGGTTGTACTATTGCTTTGGTGATTAGATCGTCCTATTTAACTTTATGGTTGTACTATTGCTTTGGTGTTTAGATCGTCCTATTTAACTTCATGGTTGTACTATTGCTTTGGTGTTTAGATCGTTCTATTTAACTTTATGGTTGTACTATAGCTTTGGTGATTAGATCGTCCTATTTAACTTTATGGTTGTACTATTGCTTTGTTGTTTAGATCGTCCTATTTAACTTTATGGTTGTACTATTGCTTTGGTGTTTAGATCGTCCTATTTAACTTTATGGTTGTACTATTGCTTTGGTGTTCAGATCGTTCTATTTAACTTTATGGTTGTACTATTGCTTTGGTGATTAGATCGTCCTATTTAACTTTATGGTTGTACTATTGCTTTGGTGTTTAGATCGTCCTATTTAACTTTATGGTTGTACTATTGCTTTGGTGTTTAGATCGTCCTATTTAACTTTATGGTTGTACTATTGCTTTGGTGATTAGATCGTCCTATTTAACTTTATGGTTGTACTACTGCTTTGGTGTTTAGATCGTCCTATTTAACTTTATGGTTGTACTATTGCTTTGGTGTTTAGATCGTTCTATTTAACTTTATGGTTGTACTACTGCTTTGGTGTTTAGATCGTTCTATTTAACTTTATGGTTGTACTATAGCTTTGGTGTTTAGATCGTCCTATTTAACTTTATGGTTGTACTATTGCTTTGGTGTTTAGATCGTCCTATTTAACTTTATGGTTGTACTATTGCTTTGGTGTTTAGATCGTCCTATTTAACTTTATGGTTGTACTATTGCTTTGGTGTTCAGATCGTTCTATTTAACTTTATGGTTGTACTACTGCTTTGGTGTTTAGATCGTCCTATTTAACTTTATGGTTGTACTACTGCTTTGGTGATTAGATCGTCCTATTTAACTTCATGGTTGTACTATAGCTTTGGTGTTTAGATCGTCCTATTTAACTTTATGGTTGTACTATTGCTTTGGTGTTTAGATCGTCCTATTTAACTTTATGGTTGTACTATTGCTTTGGTGATTAGATCGTCCCTTTAACTTTATGGTTGTAATATTGCTTTGGTGTTTAGATCGTCCTATTTAACTTTATGGTTGTACTATTGCTTTGGTGATTAGATCGTCCTATTTAACTTTATGGTTGTACTACTGCTTTGGTGATTAGATCGTCCTATTTAACTTTATGGTTGTACTACTGCTTTGGGGATTAGATCGTCCTATTTAACTTTATGGTTGTACTATTGCTTTGGTGATTAGATCGTCCTATTTAACTTTATGGTTGTACTACTGCTTTGGTGTTTAGATCGTCCTATTTAACTTTATGGTTGTACTATTGCTTTGGTGATTAGATCGTCCTATTTAACTTCATGGTTGTACTATTGCTTTGGTGATTAGATCGTCCTATTTAACTTCATGGTTGTACTATTGCTTTGGTGTTTAGATCGTCCTATTTAACCTTATGGTTGTACTATAGCTTTGGTGATTAGATCGTCCTATTTAACTTTATGGTTGTACTATTGCTTTGGTGTTTAGATCGTCCTATTTAACTTTATGGTTGTACTATTGCTTTGGTGTTTAGATCGTCCTATTTAACTTTATGGTTGTACTATTGCTTTGGTGATTAGATCGTCCCTTTAACTTTATGGTTGTAATATTGCTTTGGTGTTTAGATCGTCCTATTTAACTTTATGGTTGTACTATTGCTTTGGTGATTAGATCGTCCTATTTAACTTTATGGTTGTACTACTGCTTTGGTGATTAGATCGTCCTATTTAACTTTATGGTTGTACTACTGCTTTGGGGATTAGATCGTCCTATTTAACTTTATGGTTGTACTATTGCTTTGGTGATTAGATCGTCCTATTTAACTTTATGGTTGTACTACTGCTTTGGTGTTTAGATCGTCCTATTTAACTTTATGGTTGTACTATTGCTTTGGTGATTAGATCGTCCTATTTAACTTCATGGTTGTACTATTGCTTTGGTGATTAGATCGTCCTATTTAACTTCATGGTTGTACTATTGCTTTGGTGTTTAGATCGTCCTATTTAACCTTATGGTTGTACTATAGCTTTGGTGATTAGATCGTCCTATTTAACTTTATGGTTGTACTATTGCTTTGGTGTTTAGATCGTCCTATTTAACTTCATGGTTGTACTATTGCTTTGGTGTTTAGATCGTCCTATTTAACTTTATGGTTGTACTATTGCTTTTGTGTTTAGATCGTCCTATTTAACTTTATGGTTGTACTATAGCTTTGGTGATTAGATCGTCCTATTTAACTTTATGGTTGTACTATTGCTTTGGTGTTTAGATCGTCCTATTTAACTTCATGGTTGTACTATTGCTTTGGTGTTTAGATCGTCCTATTTAACTTTATGGTTGTACTATTGCTTTGGTGATTAGATCGTCCAATTTAACTTTATGGTTGTACTATTGCTTTGGTGTTTAGATCGACCTATTTAACTTCATGGTTGTACTATTGCTTTGGTGTTTAGATCGTCCTATTTAACTTCATGGTTGTACTATTGCTTTGGTGTTTAGATCGTCCTATTTAACTTCATGGTTGTACTATTGCTTTGGTGTTTAGATCGTCCTATTTAACTTTATGGTTGTACTATAGCTTTGGTGATTAGATCGTCCTATTTAACTTTATGGTTGTACTATTGCTTTGGTGTTTAGATCGTCCTATTTAACTTTATGGTTGTACTATTGCTTTGGTGATTAGATCGTCCTATTTAACTTTATGGTTGTACTACTGCTTTGGTGTTTAGATCGTCCTATTTAAATTTATGGTTGTACTATTGCTTTGGTGTTTAGATCGTCCTATTTAACTTCATGGTTGTACTATTGCTTTGGTGTTTAGATCGTCCTATTTAACTTTATGGTTGTACTATTGCTTTGGTGTTTAGATCGTCCTATTTAACTTCATGGTTGTACTATTGCTTTGGTGTTTAGATCGTCCTATTTAACTTCATGGTTGTACTATTGCTTTGGTGTTTAGATCGTCCTATTTAACTTTATGGTTGTACTATTGCTTTGGTGATTAGATCGTCCTATTTAACTTTATGGTTGTACTATTGCTTTGGTGTTTAGATCGTCCTATTTAACTTTATGGTTGTACTACTGCTTTGGTGTTTAGATCGTCCCTTTAACGTTATGGTTGTACTACTGCTTTGGTGTTTAGATCGTCCTATTTAACTTTATGGTTGTACTACTGCTTTGGTGATTAGATCGTCCTATTTAACTTCATGGTTGTACTACTGCTTTGGTGATTAGATCGTCCTATTTAACTTCATGGTTGTACTACTGCTTTGGTGATTAGATCGTCCCTTTAACTTTATGGTTGTACTATTGCTTTGGTGTTTAGATCGTCCTATTTAACTTCATGGTTGTACTACTGCTTTGGTGATTAGATCGTCCTATTTAACTTTATGGTTGTACTATTGCTTTGGTGATTAGATCGTCCCTTTAACTTTATGGTTGTACTATTGCTTTGGTGTTTAGATCGTCCTATTTAACTTTATGGTTGTACTATTGCTTTGGTGTTTAGATCGTCCTATTTAACTTTATGGTTGTACTATTGCTTTGGTGATTAGATCGTCCTATTTAACTTCATGGTTGTACTATTGCTTTGGTGTTTAGATCGTCCTATTTAACTTTATGGTTGTACTATTGCTTTGGTGTTTAGATCGTCCTATTTAACTTTATGGTTGTACTATTGCTTTGGTGATTAGATCATCCTATTTAACTTCATGGTTGTACTATTGCTTTGGTGTTTAGATCGTCCTATTTAACTTTATGGTTGTACTACTGCTTTGGTGATTAGATCGTCCTATTTAACTTCATGGTTGTACTACTGCTTTGGTGTTTAGATCGTCCTATTTAACTTCATGGTTGTACTACTGCTTTGGTGTTTAGATCGTCCTATTTAACTTTATGGTTGTACTACTGCTTTGGTGATTAGATCGTTCTATTTAACTTTATGGTTGTACTATTGCTTTGGTGTTTAGATCGTCCTATTTAACTTTATGGTTGTACTATTGCTTTGGTGTTTAGATCGTCCTATTTAACTTTATGGTTGTACTATTGCTTTGGTGTTTAGATCGTCCTATTAAACTTTATGGTTGTACTATTGCTTTGGTGTTTAGATCGTCCTATTTAACTTCATGGTTGTACTATAGCTTTGGTGTTTAGATCGTCCTATTTAACTTTATGGTTGTACTATTGCTTTGGTGATTAGATCGTCCTATTTAACTTTATGGTTGTACTATTGCTTTGGTGATTAGATCGTCCTATTTAACGTTATGGTTGTACTACTGCTTTGGTGTTTAGATCGTCCTATTTAACTTTATGGTTGTACTATTGCTTTGGTGATTAGATCGTCCTATTTAACTTTATGGTTGTACTACTGCTTTGGTGTTTAGATCGTCCTATTTAACTTTATGGTTGTACTACTGCTTTGGTGTTTAGATCGTCCTATTTAACTTTATGGTTGTACTATAGCTTTGGTGTTTAGATCGTCCCTTTAACTTTATGGTTGTACTATAGCTTTGGTGTTTAGATCGTCCTATTTAACTTTATGGTTGTACTATTGCTTTGGTGTTTAGATCGTCCTATTTAACTTTATGGTTGTACTATAGCTTTGGTGTTTAGATCGTCCTATTTAACTTTATGGTTGTACTATAGCTTTGGTGTTTAGATCGTCCTATTTAACTTTATGGTTGTACTACTGCTTTGGTGTTTAGATCGTCCTATTTAACTTTATGGTTGTACTATTGCTTTAGTGTTTAGATCGTCCTATTTAACTTCATGGTTGTACTATTGCTTTGGTGATTAGATCGTCCTATTTAACTTTATGGTTGTACTACTGCTTTGGTGTTTAGATCGTCCTATTTAACTTCATGGTTGTACTACTGCTTTGGTGTTTAGATCGTCCTATTTAATTTCATGGTTGTACTACTGCTTTGGTGATTAGATCGTCCTATTTAACTTTATGGTTGTACTATAGCTTTGGTGTTTAGATCGTCCTATTTAACTTTATGGTTGTACTATTGCTTTGGTGTTTAGATCGTCCTATTTAACTTTATGGTTGTACTATTGCTTTGGTGAATAGATCGTCCTATTTAACTTCATGGTTGTACTATTGCTTTGGTGTTTAGATCGTCCTATTTAACTTCATGGTTGTAATATTGCTTTGGTGTTTAGATCGTCCTATTTAACTTTATGGTTGTACTATTGCTTTGGTGTTTAGATCGTCCTATTTAACTTTATGGTTGTACTATAGCTTTGGTGATTAGATCGTCCTATTTAACTTTATGGTTGTAATATTGCTTTGGTGATTAGATCGTCCTATTTAACTTTATGGTTGTACTATTGCTTTGGTGATTAGATCGTCCTATTTAACTTCATGGTTGTAATATTGCTTTGGTGTTTAGATCGTCCTATTTAACTTTATGGTTGTACTATTGCTTTGGTGATTAGATCGTCCTATTTAACTTCATGGTTGTACTATTGCTTTGGTGTTTAGATCGTCCTATTTAACTTCATGGTTGTAATATTGCTTTGGTGTTTAGATCGTCCTATTTAACTTTATGGTTGTACTATAGCTTTGGTGTTTAGATCGTCCTATTTAACTTTATGGTTGTACTATTGCTTTGGTGTTTAGATCGTCCTATTTAACTTTATGGTTGTACTATTGCTTTGGTGTTTAGATTGTCCTATTTAACTTTATGGTTGTACTATTGCTTTGGTGTTTAGATCGTCCTATTTAACTTTATGGTTGTACTATTGCTTTGGTGTTTAGATCGTCCTATTTAACTTTATGGTTGTACTATTGCTTTGGTGATTAGATCGTCCTATTTAACTTCATGGTTGTACTATTGCTTTGGTGATTAGATCGTCCTATTTAACTTCATGGTTGTACTACTGCTTTGGTGTTTAGATCGTCCTATTTAACTTTATGGTTGTACTATTGCTTTGGTGATTAGATCGTCCTATTTAACTTTATGGTTGTACTATTGCTTTGGTGTTTAGATCGTCCTATTTAACTTTATGGTTGTACTATTGCTTTGGTGTTTAGATCGTCCTATTTAACTTTATGGTTGTACTATTGCTTTGGTGATTAGATCGTCCTATTTAACTTTATGTTTGTACTACTGCTTTGGTGTTTAGATCGTCCTTTTTAACTTCATGGTTGTACTATTGCTTTGGTGATTAGATCGTCCTATTTAACTTTATGGTTGTACTATTGCTTTGGTGTTTAGATCGTCCTATTTAACTTTATGGTTGTACTACTGCTTTGGTGTTTAGATCGTCCTATTTAACTTTATGGTTGTACTATTGCTTTGGTGTTTAGATCGTCCTATTTAACTTTATGGTTGTACTATTGCTTTGGTGTTTAGATCGTCCTATTTAACTTTATGGTTGTACTATTGCTTTGGTGATTAGATCGTCCTATTTAACTTTATGGTTGTACTATTGCTTTGGTGTTTAGATCGTCCTATTTAACTTTATGGTTGTACTATTGCTTTGGTGTTTAGATCGTCCTATTTAACTTTATGGTTGTACTACTGCTTTGGTGTTTAGATCGTCCTATTTAACTTCATGGTTGTACTACTGCTTTGGTGATTAGATCGTCCTATTTAACTTCATGGTTGTACTATTGCTTTGGTGTTTAGATCGTCCTATTTAACTTTATGGTTGTACTATTGCTTTGGTGATTAGATCGTCCTATTTAACTTTATGGTTGTACTACTGCTTTGGTGTTTAGATCGTCCTATTTAACTTTATGGTTGTACTATTGCTTTGGTGTTTAGATCGTCCTATTTAACTTTATGGTTGTACTATTGCTTTGGTGATTAGATCGTCCTATTTAACTTTATGGTTGTACTATTGCTTTGGTGTTTAGATCGTCCTATTTAACTTTATGGTTGTACTATAGCTTTGGTGATTAGATCGTCCTATTTAACTTCATGGTTGTACTATTGCTTTGGTGTTTAGATCGTCCTATTTAACTTTATGGTTGTACTATTGCTTTGGTGATTAGATCGTCCTATTTAACTTTATGGTTGTACTACTGCTTTGGTGTTTAGATCGTCCTATTTAACTTCATGGTTGTACTACTGCTTTGGTGTTTAGATCGTCCTATTTAACCTTATGGTTGTACTATAGCTTTGGTGTTTAGATCGTCCTATTTAACTTTATGGTTGTACTATTGCTTTGGTGATTAGATCGTCCTATTTAACTTCATGGTTGTACTATTGCTTTGGTGTTTAGATCGTCCTATTTAACTTCATGGTTGTACTATTGCTTTGGTGTTTAGATCGTCCTATTTAACTTTATGGTTGTACTATTGCTTTGGTGATTAGATCGTCCTATTTAACTTTATGGTTGTACTATTGCTTTGGTGATTAGATCGTCCTATTTAACTTTATGGTTGTACTATTGCTTTGGTGATTAGATCGTCCTATTTAACTTTATGGTTGTACTATTGCTTTGGTGTTTAGATCGTCCTATTTAACTTTATGGTTGTACTATTGCTTTGGTGATTAGATCGTCCTATTTAACTTTATGGTTGTACTACTGCTTTGGTGTTTAGATCGTCCTATTTAACTTTATGGTTGTACTATAGCTTTGGTGATTAGATCGTCCTATTTAACTTCATGGTTGTACTACTGCTTTGGTGTTTAGATCGTCCTATTTAACTTTATGGTTGTACTACTGCTTTGGTGATTAGATCGTCCTATTTAACTTTATGGTTGTACTACTGCTTTGGTGTTTAGATCGTCCTATTTAACTTTATGGTTGTACTATAGCTTTGGTGTTTAGATCGTCCTATTTAACTTTATGGTTGTACTATTGCTTTGGTGATTAGATCGTCCCTTTAACTTTATGGTTGTACTATTGCTTTGGTGTTTAGATCGTCCTATTTAACTTTATGGTTGTACTATTGCTTTGGTGTTTAGATCGTCCTATTTAACTTTATGGTTGTACTATTGCTTTGGTGATTAGATCGTCCCTTTAACTTTATGGTTGTACTATTGCTTTGGTGATTAGATCGTCCTATTTAACCTTATGGTTGTACTATTGCTTTGGTGATTAGATCGTCCTATCTAACTTTATGGTTGTACTATAGCTTTGGTGTTTAGATCGTCCTATTTAACTTTATGGTTGTACTATTGCTTTGGTGTTTAGATCGTCCTATTTAACTTCATGGTTGTACTATTGCTTTGGTGTTTAGATCGTCCTATTTAACTTTATGGTTGTACTATTGCTTTGGTGATTAGATCGTCCTATTTAACTTTATGGTTGTACTATTGCTTTGGTGTTTAGATCGTCCTATTTAACTTTATGGTTGTACTATTGCTTTGGTGATTAGATCGTCCTATTTAACTTTATGGTTGTACTATTGCTTTGGTGATTAGATCGTCCTATTTAACTTCATGGTTGTACTATTGCTTTGGTGTTTAGATCGTCCTATTTAACTTTATGGTTGTACTATAGCTTTGGTGTTTAGATCGTCCTATTTAACTTTATGGTTGTACTACTGCTTTGGTGTTTAGATCGTCCTATTTAACTTTATGGTTGTACTATTGCTTTGGTGTTTAGATCGTCCTATTTAACCTTATGGTTGTACTATTGCTTTGGTGTTTAGATCGTCCTATTTAACTTTATGGTTGTACTATTGCTTTGGTGATTAGAACGTCCTATTTAACTTTATGGTTGTACTATTGCTTTGGTGATTAGATCGTCCTATTTAACTTCATGGTTGTACTATTGCTTTGGTGTTTAGATCGTCCTATTTAACTTCATGGTTGTACTATAGCTTTGGTGATTAGATCGTCCTATTTAACTTTATGGTTGTACTATAGCTTTGGTGATTAGATCGTCCTATTTAACTTTATGGTTGTACTATTGCTTTGGTGTTTAGATCGTCCTATTTAACTTTATGGTTGTACTATAGCTTTGGTGATTAGATCGTCCTATTTAACTTTATGGTTGTACTATTGCTTTGGTGTTTAGATCGTCCTATTTAACTTTATGGTTGTACTATTGCTTTGGTGTTTAGATCGTCCTATTTAACTTCATGGTTGTTCTATAGCTTTGGTGTTTAGATCGTCCTATTTAACTTTATGGTTGTACTATTGCTTTTGTGATTAGATCGTCCTATTTAACTTCATGGTTGTACTATTGCTTTGGTGATTAGATCGTCCTATTTAACTTCATGGTTGTACTATTGCTTTGGTGTTTAGATCGTCCTATTTAATTTTATGGTTGTACTATAGCTTTGGTGATTAGATCGTCCTATTTAACTTTATGGTTGTACTATTGCTTTGGTGTTTAGATCGTCCTATTTAACTTTATGGTTGTACTATAGCTTTGGTGATTAGATCGTCCTATTTAACTTTATGGTTGTACTATTGCTTTGGTGTTTAGATCGTCCTATTTAACTTTATGGTTGTACTATAGCTTTGGTGATTAGATCGTCCTATTTAACTTTATGGTTGTACTATTGCTTTGGTGTTTAGATCGTCCTATTTAACTTTATGGTTGTACTATTGCTTTGGTGATTAGATCGTCCTATTTAACTTTATGGTTGTACTATTGCTTTGGTGTTTAGATCGTCCTATTTAACTTTATGGTTGTACTATTGCTTTGGTGATTAGATCGTCCTATTTAACTTTATGGTTGTACTATAGCTTTGGTGTTTAGATCGTCCTATTTAACTTTATGGTTGTACTATAGGTTTGGTGATTAGATCGTCCTATTTAACTTTATGGTTGTACTATTGCTTTGGTGATTAGATCGTCCTATTTAACTTTATGGTTGTACTATTGCTTTGGTGATTAGATCGTCCTATTTAACTTCATGGTTGTACTATTGCTTTGGTGTTTAGATCGTCCTATTTAACTTTATGGTTGTACTATTGCTTTGGTGATTAGATCGTCCTATTTAACTTCATGGTTGTACTATTGCTTTGGTGTTTAGATCGTCCTATTTAACTTTATGGTTGTACTATTGCTTTGGTGTTTAGATCGTCCTATTTAACTTCATGGTTGTACTATTGCTTTGGTGTTTAGATCGTCCTATTTAACTTTATGGTTGTACTACTGCTTTGGTGTTTAGATCGTCCTATTTAACTTTATGGTTGTACTATTGCTTTGGTGTTTAGATCGTCCTATTTAACTTTATGGTTGTACTATTGCTTTGGTGTTTAGATCGTCCTATTTAACTTCATGGTTGTACTATTGCTTTGGTGTTTAGATCGTCCTATTTAACTTTATGGTTGTACTATTGCTTTGGTGTTTAGATCGTCCTATTTAACTTTATGGTTGTACTATAGCTTTGGTGATTAGATCGTCCTATTTAACTTTATGGTTGTACTACTGCTTTGGTGTTTAGATCGTCCTATTTAACTTTATGGTTGTACTATTGCTTTGGTGATTAGATCGTCCTATTTAACTTTATGGTTGTACTATTGCTTTGGTGATTAGATCGTCCTATTTAACTTTATGGTTGTACTATTGCTTTGGTGATTAGATCGTCCTATTTAACTTTATGGTTGTACTATTGCTTTGGTGATTAGATCGTCCTATTTAACTTTATGGTTGTACTATTGCTTTGGTGTTTAGATCGTCCTATTTAACTTTATGGTTGTACTATTGCTTTGGTGTTTATATCATCCTATTTAACTTTATGGTTGTACTATTGCTTTGGTGTTTAGATCGTCCTATTTAACTTCATGGTTGTACTATTGCTTTGGTGTTTAGATCGTCCTATTTAACTTCATGGTTGTACTACTGCTTTGGTGTTTAGATCGTCCTATTTAACTTTATGGTTGTACTATTGCTTTGGTGTTTAGATCGTCCTATTTAACTTCATGGTTGTACTATTGCTTTGGTGTTTAGATCGTCCTATTTAACTTTATGGTTGTACTACTGCTTTGGTGTTTAGATCGTCCTATTTAACTTTATGGTTGTACTATTGCTTTGGTGTTTAGATCGTCCTATTTAACTTTATGGTTGTACTATTGCTTTGGTGTTTAGATCGTCCTATTTAACTTTATGGTTGTACTACTGCTTTGGTGATTAGATCGTCCTATTTAACTTTATGGCTGTACTACTGCTTTGGTGATTAGATCGTCCTATTTAACTTCATGGTTGTACTATTGCTTTGGTGATTAGATCGTCCTATTTAACTTTATGGTTGTACTATTGCTTTGGTGTTTAGATCGTCCTATTTAACTTTATGGTTGTACTATTGCTTTGGTGTTTAGATCGTTCTATTTAACTTTATGGTTGTACTATTGCTTTGGTGATTAGATCGTCCTATTTAACTTTATGGTTGTACTATTGCTTTGGTGTTTAGATCGTCCTATTTAACTTTATGGTTGTACTACTGCTTTGGTGTTGAGATCGTCCTATTTAACTTTATGGTTGTACTATAGCTTTGGTGATTAGATCGTCCTATTTAACTTTATGGTTGTACTATTGCTTTGGTGTTTAGATCGTCCTATTTAACTTTATGGTTGTACTATTGCTTTGGTGTTTAGATCGTCCTATTTAACTTTATGGTTGTACTATTGCTTTGGTGATTAGATCGTCCTATTTAACTTTATGGTTGTACTATTGCTTTGGTGTTTAGATCGTCCTATTTAACTTCATGGTTGTAATATTGCTTTGGTGATTAGATCGTCCTATTTAACTTTATGGTTGTACTATAGCTTTGGTGATTAGATCGTCCTATTTAACTTTATGGTTGTACTATAGCTTTGGTGATTAGATCGTCCTATTTAACTTTATGGTTGTACTATTGCTTTGGTGTTTAGATCGTCCTATTTAACTTTATGGTTGTACTATTGCTTTGGTGTTTAGATCGTCCTATTTAACTTTATGGTTGTACTATTGCTTTGGTGTTTAGATCGTCCTATTTAACTTCATGGTTGTAATATTGCTTTGGTGATTAGATCGTCCTATTTAACTTTATGGTTGTACTATTGCTTTGGTGATTAGATCGTCCTATTTAACTTTATGGTTGTACTACTGCTTTGGTGTTTAGATCGTCCTATTTAACTTTATGGTTGTACTATAGCTTTGGTGATTAGATCGTCCTATTTAACTTTATGGTTGTACTACTGCTTTGGTTATTAGATCGTCCTATTTAACTTTATGGTTGTACTGTTGTTTTGATGTTTGGCTCGTCCTTGTACCTTTGTGTTTGTTCTGTTGTTTTGGTGTTCAGATCGTCCTATTTGGTTGTACTGTTGTTTTGATGTTTGGCTCGTCCTTGTATCTTTGTGTTTGTTCTATTGTTCTGGTGTTAAGATCGTCCTATTACCTGCATGTTTGTACAATTGTATGTGAATGTGAGGATAATCCCACAATCTGTGTTTGTGCCGTTCTTTGATCGTCCGTTTACCTGACTCAACTTTCATATTATTATTATTTTCTTAATGAAGACAACTTACCCGGATATAGCGAAGGAGGTCCAATACCTCATCAAGCGTTTAGAAAATTCCTTGTCCTTTTCGGATAAATTCGTTCCTTTTAATGATGGAAACATGGTACCGATGTCAAACATGTATCTAAGATCTTCACCATGACCAACACCTTGATACCATGGTGGTGGAGGACCAAATAATGGCTCATCATTGGATTTTGAAAATACATAATGAAATGTTTTCCCTTCTGATGACACATGAAGTTCAAGCATTTTGATGGCAGAGAAATCAAACATTGTATCTGCCATGAAGTCTGTACCTCTCCTAGCCTGATCAGCTAGTGAGTCATGAACAGTGTAATATTCACACAGCTTTTTCTTGATATCCGAGTCACCATTAACGTATGTATCAACAAACGCAGACACTACTCCTTCACATACAAATTTTGACGTAACCCCCTCTGTAATATTAAGCCCATAGTGTTCCTGCATGTCTGGCATTATCATCATATATAAAAAGGATCCTTCATTGGATGTTGTTCCCGTCAAAAAATCTAATGATTTGAAAAACTTCGACTCCTCCGAGTTATTGTCCTCTAAACGCCGGATAGGGTGATCTGGAAATAAATCACCGTCGACAACAGGTTGATAGCGTGTTAAAAATTCAATTTTATCTTTCTGCTGTGAACTTATAAAATCTGTAGTCTTTATAAGTTCGTTCATTGATTTCCCTCGAAGACAGTCTACAAATTTGACCATGTCCTCCGTCGGACATAAAGTCTTGTTGGATAAATCTTTAATTGATTCTTGAATCATTTTCTTAGACAACAGATTAGTTCTACCAACGACTCCACTTTGTGATATAACTCGCTTAAAAAGACCTCTATTTGATGGTATGAGGGAGTGAAAAGATGTGCTCCATCCCCCTGCAGATTCTCCAAATATTGTCACTAATTCTGGATTTCCACCAAACGCGTGGATATTGTCATGAACCCATTGTAATGCCAGTTTTTGATCCCACAATCCATAGTTTCCCTTGGCAGCCGGATGATCCAAGGCAAGAAAGCCGAAAAGATTGATTCTATAGTTTAATGTTACTACAATAACATTACCCTCTGTCGCCATCCACCCTCCATCATACTGATCCGCATAGCCAATAGTTAATCCACCGCCATATATCCACACCATCACAGGTAGGTTACTATTCAAATCCACTCCTAATGGGACGTACACGTTAATAAATAAACAATCTTCAGACATTTTGGGTGGCGCAAAATCAGCCATCATCTCATAAATAAATTGAGGACAAGCGGCACCGAATGTAGTGGCATCTAATGTCTCCTCCCATTTATCCACCGGTACCGGTCGTTTAAATCTAAGTGGACCTATCGGGGGTTTCCCGTATGGTATACCTTTGAATTCATACAATTGTTTTCCTGTTTGGGGATTTTCTAACTTCAATCCTTTCACTGGTCCCGATGGAGTAGTAACTATCTTTGTTTCTACTTGTATTTGTTCGTCTTCAGTACGTCCAAATGTAATAAAAAGTAGAAAAATCAGACATCTTGCGAACTCCATTTTTACGACTTGCACCTGTAAAAGACAGAAATAATTGTCAATGATAGCTACAAGGCATTTTTAATGGTAGAGACAAAGCTGTATATATTGTATAGAAATTTAATTAAAATCATATGTTTATATAAAGATATATTATCTTTATTTCTTCCCCCTTTTTAACACTAATGTAAGTGTATTACCAAAGAACAAATATATAAAAAAGGGCTAAACTGAGTGAAGTGCATTCAAATTAGAAGAAAAATTATTTGGAAAATAAAATTTTGAAATCCACCCCATTAATGTCAAAAAAGGGTTTTCATTACCAAACTTAATTCTGTGCCAAGGAACTTTGTGTTAAAAATTCAGAAGGATCTGTCAGCAAAAACTAATGTAATCCCGTGGATGCCATTAACGGACGACAACGACGGCAACATCGTACCATGATGCGACCGCAAAATATCTTTGGTCGAATAATAAAATAATGAAGACATTTTAAAGTTGCCTTTATTATTATATATTAGAGGCAATTTACGGCAGTATTAATACGAAGTGTTCTAGTTATGTTATCAAATTTTAAATAATATTTTTCAAAATTGTTTTCTACAGGGTTTAGGGTGGGTTATAGTGTTTAACGCCACTTTCAACTATATTTCAGTCATATTGTGGTGGTCAGTTTTATTGGTGGAGGACATCGGAGTACCCGAGTTTTCTACGGAAAGCAGAAAAATAATGGCAATGCGTTGAGAGAGTATACTTTATTACAGACGGGAACAATTCCGGAAAAGTTAAATCGTGTTCAGTGTTATAGAGAGAAAAGGTTAAAGTGATCAACTGTCGTACAAGAACATATCGGACGTAATTTGCTCTTTAAATAGTCATAGGCGTTAAAAATCGAAATTTTGTGAAAAGTTAGAACAAATTTTTTCAGACCAAAGATTAACATTTACATGACCCTAGGGCCTGTGGTCTGAGAAAATTCATATGTAAACCGAATGATCTGACCCAGTGCAGACAACGATATAGTTCATTGACGACTTGTGTCGACCCAGGAAATGAACCATTTTTTTAATTTGAAGTTTATATGCTGGGCAATGAGTGGTAAACTGTCTGCTATTGAAACCCATATTAAACGGTATTTAGTATAGCTTATAGGAATCGTCTTTCCATTGCCTGTATAATATCGATCCATTTAGTCAAATTTTCTTAAATGTTATCGCTAAATATAAGGTCACCCTGCTTTTATAATAAATGCAAACCTACCTCAGTATCTGTTCTGATGTGTGATGTACATGTGATTTTTGTACTAGTTTACTTTGAATAATTGTTTTTGAAAAATAATCTGCACATATTTGTCCTACCGCGGCTAACATCCAAATGTAAATAATTTTTAAATGTACTTATTCAAACAGAACTGGAAAATGACCTCGATTTGCAATATCTAAAAATAGAAGGATTATGTTCTGGCCAGTGTGAATTCCATATGTAAAAATCTGCCATCGGTCACTAGCGTACAACTTTTACTTTCAGACCTTATTGTTTAAAAGAAAATCACACGGAAATAAAAATCTGTTTTTTTTTACATGAAAAAGTTGTATTTTTGTCTTAACATTTTACCAAATTTTCCGGACGTGATAGTCTAGATTAAACACGCAAAGGAAAACAAAGATTACTCGACACTTATATTATAACCTGTATGATTTTTGAAGGAGACATTAATTGTCGTAATTCGCTCGCCATGAACTTCTCACATTTTAATCTTCTCATTTGAAGTTACTTCGCGGATTAAAATCCATTCTTTGTTCAAATTTTGCACACATACATGTACTTTAAGTCACCATTGTTGGTAAATTCGTAAATAATTAAAGGGAAATAATTATAAGTTCTGCTGTCAAAGAAGGTTGACTATCTTCATAACATCCCTGTTAGAATAGTCGTAGCATAACTGTTGTAAATCAGAAGCCACAGTTTCCATCAGAAGCTCTGAACTGATTTAACGGTATCGATTTGTGCCAGGAAGTCTGTTCCACTCAAATACAGTTCATACAATGAATGAATGTTTGTATTTATCAATTTAATTTAGTCACTTGAAAACATCTACTGTTATTGTTTTGCAAAATTTTATACGATGCCAATACTTTTGTAGTCGCTAAGTCAGGGCCTATTTCTAGTTGTTGATCATCACTCACATTTACATTGTAACCAGTTTTGAGAGAAGTTTTAGTCTGTCCTCGGTGCCCCAAATCAGTCTTGTTCTGCCTTGCAATATTTCTCTTGGAGGCCCTGCACTAAGTTCCTTGAATCTCCTCGTATTCCGCTGAGATCTTTGATGAGCAGTACAACTGGGCATTGACCCCGACTACTGGTGGTATATATGTGTCATTGACCCCGGTTACTGGTGGTATATATGTGTCATTGACCCGGGCTACTTGTGCTAAATAGTCCGTTCTTGTAGGCTGGAAAGTTGAGTTCTTCCGTCAGTTGCTGTACACTTACAATTACTGTTTTTGATGCGGTATGCACCCCTGCTCCTCCACGATCAATGCATATTCTGGTGGTGTACTATGAATTGATTATTTCCTGTGCAATTAAGAGTAAATGTATGTAATACCTGTTCAGTATAATGAATATGTGTCTGTTTCATAGGTACCCGATTTGTGGACCCCACCCTTTTTAAAAAAAAATTAATTCAGCACTTTTGTGGGACGTTTTCATAAAAAACAGTGTTGAACAACTTCAAACATTACCAAAATCTCAATCCGAGATCGATATAAGCCCATTTCTAAAAACACAAAAACCTCTTTGTTCAACACTGTTTATAATGAAAACGTCCCACAAAAGTGATGAATTAAAAAAAAAATTAAAAGGGGGGGGGGGTCCACAAATCGGGTACCTATGGTCTGTTTAATAGAAACAATTTTCAGTGTAATTAGAATTTAATTCAAAATATCTAGTCGGTGAACCGTTATTAAATTTAAAAAAAAGTTATCTATAAATATATCAAGCAGTTTTTAATCAAAATAGCATATTTCCAAGCATATCCCATTAAAATAAAATGAAAAGTTAAGTATATTCATAATTTTTATTTGACTTTGAGCGTTTTATTGTAAATATAGTAGGGCCCGGGTGGCTCAATGAGTTAGGTAGTTGGATTACCTAACAACTGATACACGCCTATCACCAATACGGGGTGGGTTTGCGCCCGGCTTTGTAAATTACACTCGTTTCGCAGCTGCAGGTGATAAAGTTTGCCAGTTGCTTGCCCATGGTCAGTGGTTCTCTCCGGGTATTCCGGCTTCTTCCACCACTAAAATGGTCGCCATGATATAGCTGAAATATTGTTGAAAGTGGCGTTAAACACCAAAAATCATCAATTATCTTTCGTGGAGTGGTTTAAACTGACATCGTCATTTAAAATTATTTATGGAACTTACAAGGTCTTTTCACTTTAAATTTCAAAGATTTAATTTAGGTGTACATAAGAAAAGTACATAGTAACAGTTCTGTCAGACTTGGCAGTGCCGTAACTAGGGATTTAAAACAGAGGAGACAGAGTGTGAGGGCCGTCGATTGAGGCCCCAGTGTCAAGGGATTTGGGGGCGAAGCCACCCATACGAAAATGGTGACTTAATGGTCCAGAATAACGCATTTTTATATCGATTTCTATATTATTGAGACGCTTTATATACCAGTTACTATCGTTAATAACGACCATGCCGTCGAAGCTTCTATGCTATGGAAAATTAAACATAACACAACTGATTGATTTTTAAAATATTATTTTATCGAATAATTTCAAATGACAGTACTTAGTCGGTGTGAGAACAGCTCCTGGATTTACCTGCCCGACAGTATCATTACGGTGGACGTGAAGCATAAACAACCCACATAGGTTATCTTCAGTCACTACAATCCGGACAAAATACCGATAACAAACTAAATAATAATCCAGGCTTCAGGTGAAAAATGTTAAAACTGTCATGGTCAATGATTAAGACTAGTCGAAGTTGGCTTCCAATCTCTCCCCTCTCTCTCTGTGTTTTCCCTTTTTTTCTCCCCCCCCCCTCCCCAGAGCCTCAATGGTAGTTACGGCCCTGCTTGGGGCAATTAACACTCAATGTTGATACATGGTATTGTTATTGTCTTAAAACTCATAAATCATTTCCATTTATGTTCCGACATCGATATGACGTTATAGTGAAATGGTTATCGTGCTCGATCGCCAAGAGTGCAGTAGATCGTGTGTTCGAGCCCTGGTCGGGTCAAATCGAAGAGTATACAATGTAGTATGCCCAACACTTCGTTCCAGGTGAGCTAACATGAGAGGAGATACATTTTATGTCCTTTGAATAACATAAAACTGTACTTTCTTGAAAAACAGTAGTTGAATGATCTTAAACGACACCACCAATAATACTTCATACATTTCATGAACATAAAGATCAACTTTCAGTGGATTAGGTCGTATGATATGTTGATTTTCATTTAATAGGCTTATGCATATGCAGGGTGAATGCACTGGATGCTAAATAGTCCAGTCTATATACGCCAGAAAAGGCGTGACCTAGAACAAATTGCAACAGAAGGTTTCTTGGGCTCATCTTGAAGCTGGGAGTGTCCTCATTAACATATTAAAAGTCGCCGAAAATCCCAAGTTGCCTTTTGCAATTTTTGGGGTAAAAACAAGGGATTTTGAAGAAAAATCACTGAAAACTGGAAAATTCACATGTTCACTCTACTTTGCAGAATATTACCAATTTCTCTAAAAATATCTTGTTATTATTGAATATTCTTTCAAACAAAATAAAAAAATATATCCATATTCTCCCCAGGTGGCTAATTTTTTGGTAAAATTTCATCAAAAAAAAAAAAATGCTGAAAACTGAATTTTTAAACAAATTATATTTTCCGTGGCAGAATCAATTAAATCATGACTGTTTCGGTACAGATTAATAAAGAATGTTTTGAAATATAAAAATATCTCTGATTCGGCTATGGAGGATCCGTAGTGACAAAACGATAGAAGTAAAAAGTACTCATTTTTTATCTTAATTTCTGTCTTTAATATACATAAAATTTTCATGGCTATTTTTTATTGGTTACTCTATGGGTTAAAGTGAAAATGCTGGCGTATATATAATTTCTGTTGCAATTTGTTTTGGGTCTACGGGTCTATTGACTGGACTAAAAAACTTATCTGTGGTTCTGAGGGAAAGTAGAATTTTATTTTGTCCAACAACCATTTCCTATTACTAAATGAAGCGGCAAGTAAAATTTTGATTTGTTAAGTCAATGGATTTATTCGGGTACTACTAAACAGAGTCCGGTAGAGTCCGGAGGCTTAATATTAGTTTATATGTATATTAAATGATGTATTCCTGTGGTATTGGTTGTTTTTTTTATATATTTCTTATAATTTTCAACAAAATAAATACTAAATAATAGGTTTTTATTGAAATATACAAGGTGATCAGCAATCGTTCATAGATTCAAAATGGCGGATATAGAATCCGGTAGCAATATCGTCGATTTACAGCATGTATTCTGTACATTTAATGATTGATTATTATTGTATATGTGTTTATCTATAGGCATTTTATCAAAGATTGAATAAAATAGCAAGTAACGTGGAAATATTCATATATACAAGATGATATGTAAATAGAGTCCGATATTCAAAATGGCGGACAACAGAGTCCGGTACGATTTATGTTGATTTAATATGTGTATACTGTATACAAATCAATGGTTATAGTTATTCTGTTGGTGACATTAGAGAAAACATATGTAATAAAATTGTGTCAAATGAAAGTGATGTAAAGTGTAAATTGTTCAGCACTTGTTGGGATTAAGGAATGACAACAATGTCTACACTAATTTTGGAACAAATCCGGAATAAATATTCTGCACTGTAAGAAATAAGAATATTTCTAAATAGAACGACGATAAAAACTATTTTAGATATTCGGCTTCGGCACTAAGAAATAAGAATATTTCTAAATAGAACGACGATAAAAACTATTTTAAATAGTCTGCACTATAAGAAATAAGAATATTTCTAAATAGAACGACGATAAAAACTATTTTAAATAGTCTGCACTATAAGAAATAAGAATATTTCTAAATAGAACGACGATAAAAACGATTTTAAATATTCTGCACTTTAAGAAATAAGAATATTTCTAAATAGAACGATGATAAAACGCTATTATACAAAATCAGTACTATCTGATTAATTATAATTACGATGTGCACTGATCAAAGATCAAATGAGAAGTGATTGCTAAATAACTACCAATGATGACACTGTTTTGACAGTACACAGTAATTTGTGATCTTGAACTTTATCATTTACAGGAGGATGGCTTTTCATTCAAATTAGAATCCCAAACTGTATATATTGTCTAGACTAATTAGGAAATTGTATATGATAAAAGTTGTATGGCTTCTTTGACATCTGTCACCTTACAGCTAATAAAAAGAATCCCAGTAGACATTTAGACAGTTTATTTTATGTTGCAAATTGGAAATTCAGTTAAAAATTGCATAATGTGAATGAATTGTAAATATATTTATTTAACTTTTTTTAATAAAGTACCCAACATTTTTATTAAATCCATAATTTCATTAAAAAAAAAGTCTTAAAAGTTTGGAAATTGTAAGTTATAACATCTGTTCTTCGTAGGAACTTACAAACCGCCACGATCGGAAAAAGAAAAAATGAGATAATATTTTCTTTATATATTTTTATTTGAAAATTTGTAATTAGAGTAAAAATCCAACTTTATTGCCACTTTATTGTAATCTAAGTACTGAAAATTATGATTAAATCCAGATTTTCATGTAAGTAACACTTATAACTATGTAATTAGTAGATTATGGCTTCTTTTCTTCATGTCCGCCGGCAAATAGCCGCGATTGAGAAAAGAAGAACAGTGATAATATTAGCTAAACTATATCGTTTTTATTTTTATTTTTTTTATTTCTCTATAGGTAGCATTTAAAACGACATAAATAGCAGAACCATGTTATCGCCACAATAGATAACTCCGGATAATATTCATATGTTTACCGATTTCACTTCGTTACTTATACACCAGAAAAACAAAAATATAAGAAAAGTCGAAAATATATCGTTTTAAATAATTTTTTTTGTAATAAAGTAAAGAAAATGACGATTAAATCCAGATTTTCATGTAAATCACACTCAAAACTAAGTAAAACGTAGATTATGACTTCTTTTCTTCATGTCGATCTGATCTGCAAATCGCCGCGATTGGGAAAAGAAGAACAATGATCATATTTGCTGAAATATATCGTTTTAAATATTTGTTTTCTCTAATGTACAGTATACACATATTAAATCAACATAAATCGCACCGGACTCTGTTGTCCGCCATTTTGAATACCGGACTCTATTTACATATCATCTTATATATATGAATAAGTCCACGTTACTTGCTATTTTATTCAATCTTTGATAAAATGCCTATAGATAAACACATATACAATACTAATCAATCATTAAATGTACAGAATTACATGCTGTAAATCGACGATATTGCTACCGGACTCTATATCCGCCATTTTGAATCTATGAACGATTGCTGATCACCTTGTATATTTCAATAAAAACCTATTATTTAGTATTTATTTTGTTGGAAATTATAAGAAATATATAAAAAAACCAACCAAATACCACAGGAATACATCATTTAATATACATATAAACTAATATTAAGCCTCCGGACTCTACCGGACTCTGTTTAGTAGTACCGGATTTATTCATATTAGACCCTTCGTTTGCAGAATCCATAATGATCGCATGTTTCCATAGGAACAGCAGATGGCTTCCCCCTTTTACATTAATACCAGAAGACACAAATAGCAGAAGATTACACAAGATCAAAGTCGGTTGAAAGAATCTTCTGTATCTAGGTCAACCATATAGGATACAAAAAATGAATATTCCTCGATAGCAATTTTTATGTACATATGTCTGAATGTCTTATAATTAATACATATTTATTCATATTACCACGTTCATGTAGAGGTGCTATCAGACTAGAAATGTCGACAATAGCACTTTCATGGACAGTTGGACAGGTTAATGTGGAGTGGATATCAGACATTTCTAGACTTATGACATATAATGTTAGTGATATTCTCCAGATACACTGAATCAGTGTCTATCACCACTAAGTTGTGAGTTTGAACCCGGTTCATGGCGACTGTGTACTTGATACAACATTGTGTGATAAAGTTTGTCAGAGTGGCTTGCGGCAGGTCTGTGAAATATTGTTGAAAGTGGCATTAAATACCATAAACCTCAGTTACACTGGTTTCCCCCACAATTAAAACTGATTTGTCAGGATAAATATGTATTGAATTATATATAACTGAACTATTGTTGAAAGTAGAATTACAATCTCTGACCATTCAACCATGACATGCAAAAGACTTTGTTCATTGATTGGATTAAATTCTAAAATGGAAACTGGGTATGTCAGAAATATTTGGATCATATCAATAACTTTCCATTCTTATTTCGGTTTATATTTTCTCAGTGATTAAAAAGAGAAATCAATCCAACTGATTTTGGTTATTAACATAACTGACAATTTTATATACAAACCTAGAAAATATGTATATAAAAACTCATCTTTGACCTGGTGAGTAACAAAGGGATTGACTAGAAAATCATCTGGAGCTCTTATCATGGCCATTTCATATGAAATAAGTTGTGATATCTGTTTTAATTCAATACATAAATATATATATTCAGATCAGAAAAATGTGAAAATAGTCTGTTTAATGTCTTGTTGTATAAATCTGTATTTTATGTAAATATGGAGGAAAAAATACAAAGGGAATGGCAAAATGACATCTGCTTCAAAGATTTTATTTAGAAAATGTAAAACACAGAACACACAATAAAACTCTATCAAAAATAGAAATAAATTGTTATCACAGTTTTTGCTATTAAAACAAGATTATCATTTTTTTTTCAATAAATATCTATGATCACAATTAAAGTTGATTAAAAAGTACACACTTTATCACGACAATTTTTGATTAAAATTTGTAAGATTGATACAACATTTTATGATAAGCTTGTTTTCTTTTTAGAAAAACGATATCAACAAATAATATGTATGATATATTTTCCTCAGATGTAATTTGGAATAAATCTAAAAATATAGATATACAAAAATGCAAATGGCTTGCCAAATAAACATGTGCTCCTAAAAGTGCTAGGACAGAAAAATGTCTCTGAAAAAGAATTGCTCAAATATTGCTGTCTTCATAGCATAATGAAAATGAAAATGAACCCCTTCATTACTGGGAATAAAATTTGCTTGTAAAAAGTACATGTCACAAACTGATCAATGTAGAACTAAATTTCTATGTAAAATTTAGGCACTTTTTATTGTAGCATAGTTAAGCTTAGACAGAAAAAAAATATAATGATAAGAGGCATGTCATTTTGTTATGCTCAGTTTTCTTATGTGGTTTTGACACAAGGCACACATGTGCTGGAGTTTAGTGCTTAAAAGGCACACATGCTTGTATATGGTGTTTAAAAGGTACACATGTGCTGGTTGTATGGTAGGTATATGTGCACAAGTCAGTAATCGTGTCTTATAGAGAAACTTCTAAAAAAATCATTTTAATACAGAAGAAACTGAAAGTACATTTACAGAACACAAAACAATCAATATAAAATAAACATATGACAGAATTTGATAACTAGTATTATACAGTATTTATAAATGTGCAAGTCTAAAAACTTTTGTCAATGAAAATAAAAGGATAAAATTTGTTTAATAAATAAATAAATTTACTGAAGCCTGTTATCTTACACAAACAGCAAATATTACTTCTAACAACAATAATCCATACAAATACTTAAAATATAGAAGAAAAACCAAGTTGCTATGGCTGTCGTCAAGTAGGAGAAATATAACTTTGATTCAAATTAGATATATAAACATACTGAAAATTGAGAAAATATTTCATTTCAAAACCTCCATTCTAAATATTTCCATCTTAATCATGAGCCAAAGTGAAAAGATAAAAAAAATCTGATTTTTACAAGCTTGTATAAGCCAGATAATGAAGAAGAAATAGAATTCATGGTAAAACAATAATTGCTCATTCCTGTAAAAGGGGAGACATGACAGCATCAGTTTGGAAATAAAAATAAAAAGTGTTTTGTTGGATTAATTTAACCAAAATAACATAAAATCAAGAAAGTGGACAGACATGTACTTATTAATACTTTTACCTATTAATATAAAAAGTACTGGTCTGATGAAGATGATATCAATAACATACTTGTAGGTATTAATAATGGACGGTAATGGACAAAGGTCCTTTAGTGGACAGATTTAACCAGAATAACATCAATCTCTAAAGAGGATGGAAATAATATAAACGGTTATATATTTTAAATGTTTTTTTATCTGAACAACATCAATTTGTAAAGTCTACAAAAAATAAAAAATAAATAAAAATTTTTAGTGGACAAATTATCAATCTCTAAAGTGGACAGGTATAATATAAAAATTATATTTTGAATCGTTTTTATCTGAACAACATCAATTTGTAAAGTCTACAAAAAATCAAAAAATAAATATCAATTTATTGGATGGATTTAACAATAAGTTCATCAATATGTTAAGTTCTTGTAACTTGTTTCCCAATCCTATTAATGACTTCTTATTATGTAATGTATATATAGCTGAATATTGTAATGTTATATTGAATTAATTAATAAAATATGTTTAAACTAATATGTTAAGTGGTTGGAAATAAAAAAATTTTTTTTTTTCTTTTTAATCTTTTTTTTGTATCAGAATAACATCAAAAATAAAATAAATAACAATTTAATAAATGGATTAAAACAAAAATTACATCAATATATAAAGTGGACGGAAGTAAAAACAAAAAGTAATTTTTAGATATATTTAACTTAATGACATAAAAAAAATAATCTCAGACAATTATCTAAAAAAAATTTAAAACAAGAAACCTGCATAACTCTTATTAAAATACTGATATATGGTAATTGTTGTATTTGATAGAATAAATAATTATTTTACATACATATCAGACATTTTCAAGGGAAACAATTTACAGTAGAACATTACTGAAATATATCTGGAGTCCTTCTTTTATAGTAACCATTATGAAGAGTTGTTGACATAGGAGCTACTAAACCTCCTTTGGAGGTAATACTCATGAACGATTTTTCTCTGAATAGGATGTCGTCAATATCACCATCGTAACTGGAATGCATTAAATCTGTAAAAAAGGGAAATCTTTCAATAGACTAAAGACCTTTCTAAAAAAAAAATAAAGGTAGTACTACAACAAGATAAACATCAATATAAATACAAACATAACATATATATAATGTTAACTTACTAAAATGTTTAAATATTGTCCTAACATACAAACATATTCTGGTATATATAGTATATCATAATAAAAACATAGATATCATATTTTAAATATCAATGATTGAGTTAGTGTTGCTGAACTTGGCGTTAAAACAATATTTCATGGTGGGAGCAACTTGCTTTCGATGAGAATTTTTAAAGTGCTGACACAACAGTTTGTGCATAGACCTGTCTCTCCACTAGTACAATTTATTCTGGATCCAAGCCAACCAATATTTGCTTTTACTCCCAAATGTTGCATGACTAGCGGCAGAGAAGCAGAAAATCTATCGCACTTGAGGTGATCAGGCTAACTATTATACCACCGATCAAGTCTAAGCATCAACTTAAACATTAACCATCTTGCATTAGAAATGACTGCATTTGATCAAATATTTTAAATATAATGTCAAATGTTTACCAACTTGGGCAATTGTAGAGTTAAAAATATAACAACCGAATTTATCGAATTTAGTGTGCACGACACGTTTCTGGAATAACCTTCATCATGTATACTCATAATCAAAAGATTGGAAAGACAAATGATTTAATCTTTTGTGAGAAAACTAATTATACAGAGCTGATAGATCTTTCTTACCTGCTGTTTTGGTTTTGGGGTAAACATTGCATTTCCATATTATACAGAATATCAAAATGACAAGTAATGCTAGACCAAACATGGAACAAGCTATAGCAATAGCTAGTGGAAATTCATTATCATCATCAGAAACCTGAAAATAAATCGTTAAAAAATTATTTCTAAGATATGATTTTCTTAAAGGCATACAGGGTGTCAGAATTAATTTTTTTTAGTTTATATTAAAAGTTGCCAATATTCGATCTTATATACTAATAAATGTTCTGAACAAGAAGCCAGGTTTAAAAAATATGTTATAATGTCATATTTACTTTAGTGAAAAGAATTTGAATGTCTGTTGGTAAAATCGCCATTAACACGACCTAATTATAAGTCGGCTGCTTTTCCGAAGTTTGCCGAATACTGATAACTGCTATAAATTAGTATTACTGTGAGCACAGCTCACTAAGATATACCACCCGTTCGCCACATCTGTCCAACCTTTTTCCATAACCAAATCATTACTGATTGTTCCGACCAAAAATGAAAGGGACCCTCCTCTCTTCACCGGTAAGCTGCTGATAAAATTTCAAAACATTCTGAGAAATACTACTCAAGTTATCATACGACATATGGTAAAAATCCTATTTTCCGTCATATCAAGTCCAATAACTCTGGAACGGCAAAAGTGAAAATCGTCAAAAAAGAAAGGGATCCTCCTCTCTTCACCAGTAGGCAGCTGATAAAATTTTAAAAGATTCTAAGAAACACAACTCAAGTTATCGTACAACATAGGATTTGTCTACAGACGGACGGACATGGTGAAACCAGTATACCCCCCTACAACTTTGTTGCGGGGGGGTATAATAACCAGGAAGCATGTTGCATGTAAATTCGTTAGAATTAATATAATTTAAGAAATATATCTATGAAATTGGATCACAGGGTAATCAGTTAATATTATATAATGGTATTTAGTAAGAATGACACTTAAAATCGGAAATACGTGATGAAATCAATAAAAACAAACCCAAACTCTGCAAAGGGGCCCGATAAAGGGAAAATTGTAAACAAATTGTATTGCATATTATTGACAACATTTGAGTTATCTTGATTATATTTAAACAACCTTATTATAAAAAAACTGCTGAGATGTGCTAATCTGGGTCACGGGTTACTGTAATCGGGCGGCTGTATCGAGAAACAGATACGGTGTTGAAAAAACTGTTGATACTCATAAAATATTGATAAATGCTATAAAATTGTATGTTTGTCTTCAAGAAATATGATAGACAAAACCATGTGTGAAGTTTTATGATGAAATATCTCCGATTTCTATGTAAATTTACGAGTTGAAGTTGCGGCTGTATCGAGAAACAGATACGGTGTTGAAAAAACTGTTGATACTCATACAATATTGATAAATGCAATAAAATTTTATGTTTGTCTTCAAGAAATATGATAGACAAAACCATGTGTGAAGTTTTATGACGAAATATCTCCGATTTCTATGTAAATTTACGAGTTGAAGTGGGGAAACACCCACAGGTATTGATTTGAGTTTGGACGGCGACTTTCTCACAGGTAATTTTAGCGATGTATTTTTATCTTGGACAAGAATAATGAGCGTCCTGATTGGATGACCAATTTAAAACACACTGACACTGCATGGTAAAAAGATGCATGTAAAAGAAATCTATGTTATATTTATTCATTTGTTTGATTCTGGAATATTGTTCATCATTGATTTAAACAATAAACAAGAACAAAAAAGGGGGGGCGGGGGGGTGAATTTTATTAGTGAATTTTAGTTAAATAAATGTTATGTTTCGACAGTTTAAAGAGAAAAATAAAAAATTGTTGCGACTAAAGCTTAAATCAGCGTTAAATATTGAACAAATATCAGTGGTTTTGTAAATGAGATTTATTTTAAATAGAAAATCTGAATTTATTATTTATTAATTTATTACTAATGATTTTTTTTAGAAAAAAAACCAGATATGAAGTTCATTATTTTAGTCTCTAATTTAAAAGAGATATCACCTAGCGTTTTCTCCTGAAAAAAAGAATATATAAAAAACTACGATGCAATTCTACTGTCAAAATACGATTCGGTCGAAAAAAGATACTAAATTATGCTTACGTGTTGAAAAATGGAGTAGGTCGGTATAACATGTTTTTTTAATTTTTACACAAAGCTTGCCGATTCCTCCTTTTTGTGTAGTTTTCGTATAGAATTCGTCAATGTTTTTGCTCAATTCCACGATTCGATTTGTGCCATGTGCTTTCTTCATCAACAAACAATTTTGCACATGCGCAAACGCTTTCCCGAATGAGTTCAGTCAGGTCGTATGAATATTGCATGGGTAAACATTGGATTCTATACTGGATTCAAGAAAATAAAACAGCGACGTATTTCCTTCGTTCTAGGCTATTTACGTATGACATTATGAAAAATTTCAACTGCAATTAGTATAAAACATCGAATATTGGCAACTTTTAATATAAAAAAAAAATTCAATTCTGACAGTCTGTATGCCTTTAATGTGAAAGTTGTTTTACATGCGATATAAAGCTACATGTATTTATTTCACACACCTGTCTGAAATTATGGTTTTGTTAGTTTTACAGTAGACATGATCCTTTCAGTGGTTTGCTTTCATAGTTATGTCTTTCACAAATCATAATAAAGAAGCTGTAAATTCCAACATTTTTATATTTAAAAAAAAAATGAATTACCAAAAAATATATCATCTCTTTTTTTATAGTGTAATTATATGTCATCACAAAATTCAAAATTCAGGATAAAATGTGAAATTGTACTAAGCTTGTTTTATAAATCTTGACAATGAAAGTATAAAACTTTTCAGGTCTATTATGATTTACCTAAATCATATTAAACGAACTACCGTGTTTGAATATTTTATATCGGTACGTTTTATTTTAACTTACTTTATCACCACACTTGACACCGTAGAAGGTGTTTCCATCATAGGTCATATACTTGGCCATGGTCAAGTCATACCCATTGAATGATAGACCTGAGGTTCCATTTGTGATAATATCACACATTGAAAACAATGTATCATTCAGAGCCATGGATGTACCATTTGCTGTCAGCGTCAATATGATACTTCCTGTAAAGATAAACAAAGGTCAAGGTCATCTGGTAGCCATGGTGACATATTATTAATAACTATATATGGACAATGTCCCCACTTCAGGTTCTTTCATGAAACTTGCCTCACACTTTTCGGTCCAATTCAAATTAAGCTTGGCCCCCACTTTTCAGCCCCCCCCCCCCCACCAGGTCCTATGCCTCTGCAAAGATCACCTGGTAGCTGTGTGATAATAATAAACAGCATACATTGTGTCATTCATAGTAGTGATTGTATCCTATACTGTCATCTTAAGCACAATATTTCCTCAAACGGAAAATACTACATATAATAAAATAAATGATTCATGCTAAATGAATACGAAGAAATTGTGAAATTCTTATACATGTGTAAGAAGGTTACCCAGATAAACACTCTGTCTTCAGCATTCATCCAACCCAAATAAAAACCACAACTTTATAGAGGATTCCACCTATCTATGATGAATTAGGTAATATATTTAGACTTATGTTGAATGCTTTTATGACAAATTAATATGAATGCACACACTTCTTCACATAAATGCAGTATGCCATGGATCTATTTTGATATGCACACACTTCTTCACATAAATGCAGTATGCCATGGAATCATCTATTTTGATATGCACACACTTCTTCACATAAATGCAGTATGCCATGGAATCATCTATTTTGATATGCACACACTTCTTCACATAAATGCAGTATGCCATGGAATCATCTATTTTGATATGCACACACTTCTTCACGTAAATGTAGTATGCCATGGATCTATTTTGATATGTTCAGCTGTATGACTTTCTAAATAGATACACATGTACTATAAGTGTAGCACTATGAATCATTTGTACACGATATTATCAAAACTGTTTTAATCTTTTCAATACCTGTCTTTGGTTATTTTTCTGTATGCTACATGAACTTACCTGGTAAAACGGATGCTGACAAAACTTCAATGTTTGGGAACATGTGACCAAACCACGTTCCTAGATAGGCAGTTATGTAGTTAGCATCACTTCCTACAACATTCTGATAGTTCTCAGTTAGTCTTAATTTTATTTCTGCTGTTTGGTTCATTGGCATAGTACGATGATGTTGTCCTCGAGCTACTATAGAATGCTCTACATAGAAGTCGTAATCAGCTGGTGTAGACGTTATATGATATTTAATTATGTATATTCCATATGTTGACACTTGCAGGGTAGAGAACGAGGCTCGAGAATCTACAGAATCAAATAAACCAGTTGTCGTGCCTGATAATGTTCCCTCATATAAATCAGGTTTTCCTAGCTCAGCATCAACATTCCATACATGATTCTGTGAAAATGATACAATTGAAAATTAATAAACAAATATATGAACTTATTTTATTATAATACAGCTGTCAATGCTGTACATGTACTACAATGTAAATAGAACTGAAACACCTTTTCATTGACATGGACATTGTAAATAATTTACATCCATATGTTCTTTTCTTTCACAAGATTTGGTTACTTCTCTAAATGAGATACTAGTAATATATAAGCATAGAAAAAAAAACTTTATTAAAAAAATCATTTGTTTGGACCATCTAACCAATAGAAGCTTGCTAAAAAATACAGAAGCATTTGAAGATACCAAAGGGGTAATCAGAATTACTATTAGTTCAGTGATACAATCAGGAATTAGAATGATAATGCTATCAATAGAACATACCCGCCATTTAATATCTTCTATAACCATCCCTGTAACAGAATCTCTCAGTTCTAGTGAGACAGATATGGCAGTTTGTTCATAGATTTCTGTAGTAGTCTCTACTACCACAGCATTTATTCGTCGTGAGGGTATCGTCAATGGATCTGACATCACTGTGTAATTCTCACCCTGAGCAGGCGAGGATATGTTGAAGTCAATGATGTAATCAGAGCCAAAATAATTAATGCCTAAGTTGGTAAAGTTAGCCCAGCCATCAACAAACTGTACTGTTGTATTTCCAATTAACACAGCTGATGGATTACCACCTCTCAGTGTGGCTGTTACATACCAAGGATAAGCTGGTGTGCCCAGATCAGATATTCTGTTTCCCTGGAAATATAAGATAGTGAAAGGAAATCATTGACAAATACAAATACAGGACAATAGCAAAATTCAAAATACGACATGGTAAGACTTTAACATACCCAGTGATCATAAAATTTAACTAATGAAATTATAAACTACAGAAAGTTGATCTGGTGATCACAGATACCCCCGCATTCCAAATTTTCATCCAGAAACCTTTAAAGTCCCTATCTTCTAAGAGAAAAAGGGCCATAATTCATGAACGGTAAATGTCAATTTCACCATAATCGTACTTAATCTGTATTATATGGTAGATTGCATTGTGTTAAAGTTTGAAAAGATTTGGTTGAGTCGTACCCTAAATATCATCCGGAAACCTAGAAAGTCCCTATTTTCTAAGAAAAAAAGGGCCATAACTTATGAACGGTAAATGTGAAATACGCCATAATCAAACTTAACCTGTATTTTATGGTATACAGCATTGTGTTAAAGTTTGAAAAGATTTGGTTGAACGGTACTTTAAATATCATTCGGAAACCTAAAAAGTCCCTATTTTCTAAGAGAAAAAGGGCCATAACTCAGGAACGGTAAATGTGAAATACACTGTAATCGAACTTAGCCTGTATTTAATGGTTCACAGCATTGTGTTAAAGTTTGAAAAGATTTGGTTGAGACATACTTTAAATAGCATCCAGAAACCTTAAAAGTCCCTATTTTCTAAGAGAAAAAGGGCCATAACTCAGGAACGGTAAATGTGAAATACACCGTAATCGAACTTATCCTGTATTTAATGGTCCACAGCATTGTGTTACAGTTTGAAAAGATTTGGTTGAACCATACTTTAAATATCATCCGGAAACCTAAAAAGTCCCTATTTTCTAAGAGAAAAAAGGCCATAACTCATGAATGGTAAATGTGAAATACACCGTAATCAAACTTAACCTGTATTTTATTGTACACAGCAATGTGTGAAAGTTTGAAAAGATTTGGTTGAGCGGTATTTTAATTACTATCCGGAAACCAAAAGTGTGACGGACGGATGGACATGAGGTTCTTCCGTTTTGATGCGTTTTCTATGCAAGACAAGCCATAAAGACAGCTGCGTGTGACCTTGTCTTACATGGCATTGTCAGCCAATCAAAACGGCCAAGTATAATCAATGGAGTCCACTTCTACGACTGCTGTAGTAATATAAATTGTCGTCTTAGTAGATCTAATAAAGCTTCAAATATCAATTTTACCTGAATTTTAACTGATTTCCCCTAATAGATTTAATGCGTTTTAATTAAGTGTGTATTTACTGCATCGTACGTGGCGTTGTAATATTCTGTGTAGTAAACATGACATTGACATGCGAATGAATGAATGAAATCGACATGCTTTGTTTTTAAGTTGAAACAGGTACTTGCACTCGTCCTTATTGAAGATCTGGGATTTCTTCCACTCGTGAGAGAAATTCAGCGTCTTTCCACTCGTTCCGCTACGCTCCACTCGTGAAAAGACGGAATTTCCCACACTCGTGGAAGAAATCCCAGATCTTCAATAGGGACTCGTGTAAGAACCTATTAATCCCTATATACCCCTGACTCTCGTCGAGCGGGGGTATAATATCCCTTAGGAATAGATCAAACAAGATGAACTGTGAGCTTATGATACCCCCGCTCTTCGGCAAACAGGAAGTAGGAATCTGACGGGTCAAAAAACACTTCCCACGATATGGAGTACCTATATGAAGCTTGTGACCAAATATCATATTTCTGCCATCAATAGTTGCTGAGAAAAATGCGACTAAAAATGGACATATACAAAATGTATGTTCAATGTGTATAAAAATCAACAAAGTCGGCAAACAGGAAGTAGGAATCTATTGGGTCCAAAAATGCTTCCCAGGATATGGGGTACCTATATGAAGCTTGTGACCAAATATCAGATCTCTGCCATCAATAGTTGCTGAGAAAAATGTGACGAAAAATGTGCATATATGTTCAATGTGTATAAAAACCAACTAAGTCGGCAAACAGGAAGCAGGAATCTGATGGGTCCAAAAACGCTTCCGACAATATGGCATACCTATATGAAGCTTGTGACCAAATATCAGATTCCTGTCATCAATAGTTGCTGAGGAAAATGTGACGAAAAATGTGCATATATGTTCAAAGTGTATAAAAACCAACTAAGTCGACAAACAGGAAGTAGGAATCTGACGGGTCCAAAAACGCTACCCACAATATGGTATACCTATATGACACTTGTGACCAAATATCAGATTTCTACCATCAACAGTTACTGAGAAAAATGCGACGAAAAATATCTTGGACGGACGGACAGAGGTAAAACAGTATACCCCCCTCCCCCTTTGGGGAGCGGGGGTATAATTATTCAAATATGACTATCCGGTTTAAATCCTTTGATTGTGTTTGCTCTCAAAGATTTTAAAATTATCTCACTTTGAGCCTACTGATGAAAGCTACCTCAGAAAAAAGTTGTGTCTACATAATTATATATCTTTACATTTTCATTATTATTACTGGGTCGATATCTCTGCTACTGAACTATTTGTTCCAGAGGGTATCATATGCTCAGTAGTCAATGTAATAATTATCAAAACTGAGGTACCTAATGAAGGTTATTCCAGTAACACACTTTGATCATTAAATAAGATATCTACATTTTTAATACACACTTACATAAGAATCTAGAACTTTAATCTTTGGCTGTCTGGTAAAGGGCAGTCCTTCATAAGTAGGTGTAATGTGTTGATGTATGGTCAGCCTATCGACATGTACCAGGATTTTGTATGCTCCACCGAGTGTAGGCACAGTAATGGTAGCCCAGAGTGGATCATCAGGTGTAATAGGTTTGACTACTGATACTTCTATCACTTGACCATCTAGTATATAACTAAAGTTACCAAGCTGGCCTTCGTCAACAGCTAATGCATATATTCTTAATAGCTCATCCCAAGTCAATTCACTTTGGACAGTGCCATTAATTTCTAAACAAAATAAAAAAGTTGACAGGATAAAAAATTTACCTGGCACAAATACATGTTCTTGTAAATATCATTTTAAGCAGAATTTGTTTTTCTTGTTACTATGTTTTGATGATTAATCCTATTAATTGTCAGCTATTTGTATACATATCAAACAAATGCTTTCTTCTTCTTCTCTGATTGCCAGTTACAGATACTGGTCAAATGAAAATAAAATGTTCTTATACAAAAAATATATTTGTGAAATACTCGTGGATGTTTCCTGTTTTATATCATCAATGATTTAATTTTCAGGAAAACAATAATGATTTAATGATTGTTATTATCAAAGTACTGTAGGAAGTGACATGTAATAACATCTTACACTATATACCTACCATTTCCACTTATTTCTTAAAAAACCCCAACAAAAATGGCATTTTATTTTTTGAATAAATACATAGTTATAGAGAATAAGTGAGAGGTCCTAGCAAATGGACAAGTCAATGCTGCTAATCGTTATACAACCATCATAAAATGTGTGTAGAAAAGTGTATTTGATTGACAAAGATGAACCCGCCACTTTGTTAAATGGATCATTTTGTCCTTTATTCATCTATTGCTACACTGAGTAAATATACTTGTATCTGCCATTTATTTACTTTAGTGTTAGTCATAAGAACATCATGGTGAGATTAAATGTAAAAGAATTCTTACTAAACAATTTATATATATCAACAGTAACATGACAGGTGCCACATGTGGAGCAGGAACTTCATTCCCTTCCGGAGCACCCGAGTTCACCCCTGTTTTTAGTGGGGTTTATGTTGCTGGATCTAAAGTTTTCTGTGTAATGTTTTGTAGATTGTTTTTTGTCCTTTTGTCCTTTTTGTTTTGACCATTGTATTGTCTGTCAGTCTTCGATTTTAAGTCTTCAGATTACTCCTTTGGTATCTTCAAACTTTTCTTATTGACAAATAAAAGTATATCGACATTGGACTTCGATATCTGTCGATATACTTTCACTGGGTGGATAAAAACATGTATTTACCTCATCAAAAAAGGCTATGATTGTATATTAGCAGAATGTGTGTTTTCTTTGTTGATACTGTTATGATTGATTTTACCCCTCCATTTATTCAAAATAAATTAACAAACTAAAATTCTAAAATGTGTGCTTACCATACAACGGTTCATTACTGATTTCTATAACTAGCACATCCTCTCCTGTTGATCTTTTACGTCTGCCAGAGCCTGACGATGCACTAACTATTTGCATAATACGAACTTTGTCCGGAGATAGGTTAAAGAACTCTGCTAAATATTCCACACAACGTTCTCCATAAAATTCATCCACTGTCAATGGCGGATATTTAAAACTGACTATTACAGCTGGCTGTGTTCTGACGTCAACTGGCGATGAACCACCAACGACAACGTAAAACATACCGTCATCACGATCAAACCAACTTGTTCCTACAGGGTCGGATGGAGCTGGTAGATACTGGTTTACTGTATTGTCAGGTAAAAGGTTGTAAACTAGTCGTCCATTAACTGTTTTCCACTCGCCATTTGTAGGCAATTTATGTATACCATCAAGATAAACGTCCAATCGGTAAGGTTGGGAATACCAAACAGCAAGTCGAACAGTGTCTTGAGTATTCAGTAAGAAATATCTCATGTGTTGAGGAGTGGTTCCAGTAAAATGTATGATATAATTCTTTCCTGAAAATATACAGAAGTATTTTACCTAAAGTAAACTTTATTAGATATATGCCCATATGACACAGATGCCCCCATTATTATATCAGTTATATAATGACTATATTACCTTATATGTAAGGGTTCACATTTTATATGACTATATTACCTTATATGTTAGGGTTCACATTTTATATAATGACTATATTACCTTATATGTTAGGGTTCACATTTTATATAATGACTATATTACCTTATATGTAAGGGTTCACATTTTATAATGACTATATTACCTTATATGACATATAAGGTAATATAGTCATTATAAAATGTGAACCCTTACATATAAGGTAATATAGTCATTATATAAAATGTGAATCCTTACATATAAGGTAATATAGTCATTATATAAAATGTGAACCCTTACATATAAGGTAATATAGTCATATAAAATGTGAACCCTTACATATAAGGTAACATAGTCATTATATAAAATGTGAACCCTTACATATAAGGTAATATAGTCATTATATAAAATGTGAACCCTTACATATAAGGTAATATAGTCATTATATAAAATGTGAACCCTTACATATAAGGTAACATAGTCATTATATAAAATGTGAACCCTTACATATAAGGTAATATAGTCATTATATAAAATGTGAACCCTTACATATAAGGTAATATAGTCATATAAAATGTGAACCCTTACATATAAGGTAACATAGTCATTATATAAAATGTGAACCCTTACATATAAGGTAATATAGTCGTTATATAAAATGTGAACCCTTACATATAAGATAATATAGTCATTATATGAAATGTGAACCCCTACATATAAGATAATATAGTCATTATATAAAATGTGAACCCTAACTATAGTCATTATATAAAATGTGAACCCTTACATATAAGATAATATAGTCATTATATGAAATGTGAACCCCTACATATAAGATAATATAGTCATTATATAAAATGTGAACCCTAACATATTATGTTAGGGTTCACATTTTATATGACTATATTACCTTATATGTAAGGGTTCACATTTTATATAATGACTATGTTACCTTATATGTAAGGGTTCACATTTTATATGACTATATTACCTTATATGTAAGGGTTCACATTTTATATAATGACTATATTACCTTATATGTAAGGGTTCACATTTTATATAATGACTATATTACCTTATATGTAAGGGTTCACATTTTATATAATGACTATATTACCTTATATGTAAAGGTTCACATTTTATATAATGACTATATTACTTTATATGTAAGGGTTCACATTTTATATAATGACTATATTACCTTATATGTAAGGGTTCACATTTTATATAATGACTATGTTACCTTATATGTAAGGGTTCACATTTTATATGACTATATTACCTTATATGTAAGGGTTCACATTTTATATAATGACTATATTACCTTATATGTAAGGGTTCACATTTTACTCACAGGTTGAAAACACTTTCATGAACCCATCATTTAACTAAGAGGGAGGTTTAGGACCACAATGCAATATTAACGTGGCCAATATTTATCTATGTGCCACTATTAAGCCTGGCAAGTTAGCTGTCATGTATACAGGCTAGCGGTGTTGATTTTGCCTCTTTCTACAATTTTTCGATTGGATTTTGGAACTGTTAAGACAGCGTTGTATATTTTGTTGTTTTTTAATATCAGTGTCAAATAACTGTTATTAAAAATTATTAATTAACTTTTATTTATTAGCCTTTATATGATCAAATCTGTTAATACAATATAAAAACTTTCATTGGGCCAATACGGCAAAAACCAGTTCAATACGGATATTTTCCGTATTGGCCCAATTCCAGTCAGTCCAATAACAGCTAGATTGGAATCCTCTAGACGTTTCGACAATCACAAGGAAAAGACCCGAGAGATATTGGACTGGTTAATTAATAAAGGTATCATTACGTGATGTTTTTCATATTGGCCTAGTTGTAGTTCCTCGGTCTGATGTATTGGCCTTCGGCTGCGCCTCAGGCCAATACAGCGGGCCTCGGACCTATAACTAGGCCAATATGAAAAATATCACGTAATAATACTATATTATTAATAAGAATTGAACATAGATCCTGAATCACAAAAAGAAAAAAAGTTTCAAGTCAATTTATATACAAATAACTGAAATGTAAGTTCATTAAATATTCATCTAAAGGATGGCATAATGGTTAGCGTGCTCGCCTCGAGTGCGGTAGATCGTGGGTTCGAGTCCCGGTCGGGTCAATCCAAAGACTATAAAATTGGACGTGTTTATCCGCGGACTATTGTTTGAGTGAGCTAGAACTATAAAAATCCAACTCAGCATGTTCGTCCTGTACAAAGCGGACCTCATCATCATCTCATTAATTTTTTTTTACTTGTTCTCGCCATGATATAGCTGAAAAATTGCTGAATTGTCTTTAAACAACAATCAAACAATTTATCCAAAGGCAAACCATGTACATATGTTTTGTCTACATGTAAATAGCAGGTGGAAGCCACCTTGGTTCTTAAATCATCAAATTCTACATGAACTTCATATGATCATCTATTATCTGATCGTACAAATTCAAGGGTATTTTCTTGTGTGTACTTACTAACAAATACTAATAGCTGTATATTACATCGTTTTTACTAACGTTAACGAGGCCGGGATAAGGTACTGGTATTCGATGTTTTTTTAACTAACAAATGTATAGATTTCAATAAAAAAATAAGCCCCTTCCCTTCCCCCTTTTTCAAATTCCAAAAAAAAAAAAAGTTCTATATGAAGAGTGGTAAGGGCATGCTCTCAACACACATTAATATTAAAAACAGACTCAGAATTGTAAATTTCGTGATAATTAAAGAAATTTGTTAACATACTGTAAGAAAAAATGAGTAATTTGAATCGGATTCGATAAAACATATTATAATGAAATAATTAGTAGCTAAAAGTATTAAGTTTCAATAATAAAGGGTAATTTTATAAAATGGTTTCTGAGATATTACCTGTAATCACTAATGCTGGGAATGTAGATAGACGTTTACGACAGGTATAACCTCTGCACCATCCATGATCCTGGGGTCCATTTATTAGGTCAATGTAACCATTCCCACCATCATCATATCCTAGGATGGCTACTGGCGAAATTCTTCTAATCTCTGTGTCATTATCCATGCTTTCTATAATCAACATCTGATAGTCCAAATCTAGACACTCATATGCTTGCCAGGCTGCTCGATATTGGCAGGTCTGATTTCTGATAACACCTACAAATACATTGATTGATTAATTAATTATGAGAGATAAAGAGAGTTTGCCTTCAGAGAGAGAGGTGTCACAGCTAGGATGTCTGCAGTTTGAACTAATCCACTTATAAATATTGGACCTGGCACCATAGAGATATAGTAAAATCATCCTTTGTTACAAGATGTCAATATTTAATGGCTATTACATGGTGGTAAATATGGATTAAAACTCTAAATCTGTGAGTATGCAGTGAATCTCTTTCAAGACAATCTAAGAGTAATGGAATGCTCTATTGTTCGAGGATTCCACTGAGATGGAATATTCTCTCATTTCCAAACCGTACCCAGTAATGCCCTTAGCAAATATCTGTTAAACCACCAACATATCAGCTATATTGTCTTTTCATTGTGTTTCAGGTTTGGTATGAATTAAGGAGTGGATAGTTTAATTGAATTGTTCCAGTTCTTCACTAAATACTCCACTACTATGTCATCAACATAAATATAGGAATTATTCAATTGGAGAACCACCATTCATGACAGAGTTACCTACCTTTGGTTTGGTTTCGTTTATGGTGTTTAAGGCCACTTTCAACAATATTTCAGCTATATCATGGCAGTCAGTTTTATTGGAGGATGAAACAGGAGAAAACCACCGACCTGTCGCAAGTCACTAACAAACTTTATCACATAATGTTGTATCAAGTACACCTCACCATGAACGTGGTTCAAACTCACAACTTTAGTTACCTACCTTTGTATTTTGCTAATACATCAGGATTTATTACTAGTCCACTTGTGGTTGTCAACATGGACTTAGGAATTCTATAATTTCCCAACCCTCTCCTAGCATCACCATCCCATTGATATTCTGACTGAGGTATTACAGCACCAATAGCTCCTAAAAGGGATCCATCATTATCTCTTATCAGATTCTTCTTCAATCCATCACAGTTCATATCTACACAGTCAGCACTGTTAATTGTACTATAAAACAAATAATTAACTTCCTCATTATCTTTGATACAAATAGTTATGGTTGATATTATTGTCAACAATAATCGAGTTATTCTGTGATGAATAGTTTTATTGGTGAAGAAAATTTAAGTAAATACAACTACCATTCAATAGTTTCTCCTCATTTAGTAATATAATACATATAGATCAGGGTCATCTTAACCGCATCATATGCCCCAGGCAAAGCAGTACACTGGAGGCCCAATACCTACACCACTACTCACAAGAATAACACTGTAATTGTCACTGGGGGCCCATATCTACACCACTACTCACAGGAATAACACTGTAATTGTCACTTGGGGCCCATACCTACACCACTACTCACAGGAATAACACTGTAATTGTCACTAGGGGCCCATACCTACACCACTACTCACAGGAATAACACTAATTGTCACTGGGGGCCCATACCTACACCACTACTCACAGGAATAACACTGTAATTGTCACTGGGGGCCCATACCTACACCACTATTCACAGGAATAACACTGTAATTGTCACTGGGGGCCCAATACCTACACCACTACTCACAGGAATAACACTGTAATTGTCACTGGGGGCCCATACCTACACCACTACCCACAGGAATAACACTGTAATTGTCACTGGAGGCCCATACCTACACCACTACTCACAGGAATAACACTGTAATTGTCATTGGGGGCCCACACCTACACCACTACTCACAGGAATAACACTGTAATTGTCACTGGAGGCCCATACCTACACCACTACTCACAGGAATAACACTGTAATTGTCACTGGGGGCCCATACCTACACCACTATTCACAGGAATAACACTGTAATTGTCACTGGAGGCACATACCTACACCACTACTCACAGGAATAACACTAATTGTCACTGGGGGCCCACACCTACACCACTATTCACAGGAATAACACTGTAATTGTCACTGGAGGCCCATACCTACACCACTACTCACAGGAATAACACTGTAATTGTCACTGGAGACCCATACCTACACCACTACTCACAGGAATACCACTGTAATTGTCACTGGGGGCCCATACCTACACTACTACTCATAGGAATAACACTGTAATTGTCGATAAAATTAAACATATATTTGGTGTATTGGTACTTCCAACAAAATCAGTGTTTAAGCATTAAAATACATGCCACACATAACATACATAGATATTAGCATGGGCCCCTATGGCTATGCTCGTGGGCCCCTGGGCAACTGCTTATCATGCCCATGCATTAAGACGGCACTGATATAGACCATCAAAGAGTCAAACCTGTAGTATGAGTAATTTGTGTTAGTACATTTGTATGCAGTAGCTTATTACTGTGTCAAGTATTTGAGGATCAGTGACCGGCATGGGTGTGAATGGTACTCTTTACAATATTTCAACTAAATAGTGTTGGATAGTATACTTGGTAGAGGAAATTGGATGACATCGATCGGACGCTAGTCACTGACAACTTTTATCAAATATTGTTGCATTGAATGTACCTCCACATGAGCGGGAATCAAACTAACAATGTACATTTTGTAAGTACCGATAGTGACTGGCAGTATAAGTTGATAAAAAACATACTACATTTGTACCACGAAGATATGTACTAGGATCTTATACATCTGTTTTATATGTGCTATAAATATATGTAAATACGTTTACACTATATTAACGAACAATAGCTTAATAAAATGAAAAACAAAAAATAACCCTGATACACAAATACATGACTGCTCATTTTCCTCGCTTAATACAGGTACTACAATAAAAAGAGGCAGGTTTAAAATAATTTGATGGGCCCAAAGTCACCCCCTCCCCTTAGTGATAATAAATATATTGTATATAGACTCACTCTAGGCCAGGACGATGATAAAATACACGATTGGCGATAGCTACATCATGAAATGTCAAACATTCTACCTCTACTGGGTGTTGTCCATCTTCATTCTTCTTATTAGTAGCAATGGCTGCTCCCTTATGGGAACATTCCTCAGTATAATGAGCAAATGTCACATCTGTTAATATCAGATAAGATTAAATTTAGAAAAAAAAAATAAAAAAATAATCAAATGGAGGCTCAAACATGCAATTTCCAATATTTTAGTTAGAAAAGTTTGAGGATACATACAATGATGCTTTGGCAATTGGTATGATAATTATAGAAAGTTTGATCTAGTAGGTGCATGGCAATTGGCATGATAATTATAGAAAGTTTGATCTAGTAAGTGCATGGTAATTGGTATGATAATTATAGAAAGTTTGATCTAGTAGGTGCATGGCAATTGGCATGATAATTATAGAAAGTTTGATCTAGTAGGTGCATGGCAATTGGCATGATAATTATAGAAAGTTTGATCTAGTAGGTGCTTGGCAATTGGCATGATAATTATAGAAAGTTTGATCTAGTAGGTGCTTGGCAATTGACATGATAATTATAGAAAGTTTGATCTAGTAGGTGCATGGCAATTGGCATGATAATTATAGAAAGTTTGATCTAGTAAGTGCATGGCAATTCACATGATAATTATAGAAAGTTTGATCTAGTAAGTGCATGGCAATTCACATGATAATTAAAGAAAGTTTGATCTAGTAGGTGCATGGCAATTCACATGATAATTATAGAAAGTTTGATCTAGTAGGTGCATGGCAATTGGCATAATAAAAGAAAGTTTGATCTAGTAGGTGCATGGCAATTGGCATAATAAAAGAAAGTTTGATCTAGTAGGTGCATGGCAATTGGCATAATAAAAGAAAGTTTGATCTAGTAGGTGCATGGCAATTGGCATGATAATTATAGAAAGTTTGATCTAGTAGGTGCTTGGCAATTGGCATGATAATTATAGAAAGTTTGATCTAGTAGGTGCATGGCAATTGGCATGATAATTATAGAAAGTTTTATCTAGTAGGTGTAACCATCGTGAATTGTAGTTAATGCTTTCGGATATGAATTTGAAACGGGAATATCCATGATCAATCTCAATAATTTTGATATTTTATCAAAATAAGCATAATTTACAAAGTCATATAGTTTGATTACATATATGGTGGTCTTTAACTTACAATAGTAACAATGTGATACATTGGTTATTAAAACACAGGATAAAAGAAAAAAACAGTAACCTAGAAACAAGAAAAAAAAGAATTTTATTATCCAGTAATTAAACACAAACTCATCAAAAATAAAATTCTACAATTGATCTTCATCGTTATTAATTAAACAAAAACAATTAATTAGGTAAATGGAATCTTAAGTTACTAAGTAAAACAATTAGCTTGACAGACAAGTGTTGCAGTTGAGGACTATAGTGATCAGGGACTTAATATATAGAATGTGCATACTTGTTATTAATGTGACTCCTTTTATAGCTTGGTACGCCATTATACTGACACAAGGTTTCTCAGCACATTTGTTACTTCCACTGGTAAACTGTCCAGAAACTATTCCAATCCTCTTGTTTATCTCTGAAGGTCTACTAGTACTTGCTTGTCGTATGTTTTGATCAGACATGTCCAGGACGTCAGACGCACAATCAAAAGCTGATGACTTTCCAATAATTAATGAATCAGTAATTGACACATATTTATCAGCGAAAGCATGCGAAGTGGCTGATGGACCAATAACCATGGGAAATACACCAACAGCACTGTCTCCAATACAAACATTAGAAATGTCAAGGCTAGGAAGATTATTGTAATATATTCCAAAATATAGACACTTTACTGTAGTGAAGCCTGTATATTTAACACAGCTTCCTGACACTTTATCTGTTGGTAGAACAGCTACTCCTATAAGACATGTTCTTGCTATGTTTCCTGTATACAAACCAGACACAGCCTCACATGATTGTGGAGCGACATGGAAACATACTCTCTCACCACCTGACACTACATTATATTCTAATACTAAATTTGTTGCTTCCATGGCAGAAATGACTCCATCGTGGTCGGTGTTGCTGTCTTCAAGTCTGTCTTGATAAGTACCAGGAAATAAGTTTAATGTCACCAAATTTCTTCTGATCTGTGTATTACGAGAATTACTCTGTATTGCTGTTGGTCAAAATATAATTAATTAAAAAAATACATTGATATTGGTCAATTGTTGACAAACACTGTTTATTATTAATGACAAGATTTTTTAAACTGATGGAACAATGAATCAGGCAGGTTGTCGATGGGGAAATACACTTGTGATTTAGTATGAATAAAATAAATGGATGGATACATGCATTAAATCCTAACTGAAACTCTTTAGGTATTTGTCTGATTAAGATTATCATTCATGTGATATTTCACTTACCAGCATCTCATATCTCTTTTATTTAACATATAGCAGGGCAATTTGGAATTGCAAAAAAATATAAAAAAACGTCACAATAAAAAGACGATGAAATGAAAATACAAAACATAAAATATTTTGTTTAATAATATCTGAGAAATAGGATGCAGGATAAAAATACATTCTGATTAAGGAGTAAATTCGAGCTCATCATAAAAAACTAAACTATGAAGAAAACACTGTTTCTTTATTTTATTTTTTATATTGGCGTATTTGCTCCCATGAACATCCATTTCTTTTTCTTTTGGTCATTGTGTTGTCTGTTCTTCTTCGATATATGGATTCTAATTCCCCCTTTGTTATCTTCAAACTCTTCTATATCCATTATTCTATTATTAAAATCCACTACAATCACTTTTTAATTAAAAAGCTACGTCGTGTATAACATGTACCATGAAAATAAGAAAAGATAACAAAGGGTAATCAAAAGTCAAGAGATTGTGAATGGAACGATTGTAATGATGATAAATAAGAAGAGTTTGAAGATACCAAAGGGCAACCAGAATCCATAAATCAAAGAAGAACAGACAACACAATAGCCAAATGAAAAAGTACAAAAGGACAAACAAAGATCTACAAAACAATACACATGAAACTACTAAAGATCGAGTAACACGAACCCCACTAAAAACTGGGAGTGAACTCAGGTACTCCAGAAGGGTAAGCAGTTCCTGCTCCACTAGTGGCACCCGTTTTATGTACTTAAATTGCCAGTAATAATATACAATACAGACTTACAAGTGAGAATTGTATGGTGAATAACATTATCTTCAATTTTCAGGTCAGCCATATTGAACACTCCAATGGCAGGAGAGAAACAATGATAGAAGGCATTAAATATAACATATGATGGACGGTTGGCAGTTATTCCTCCTGTATCCACAAAGGACACAACGTATCGTGGATCATACGGATCTATGTAACCCTCTTGTCCCATGTGATAGAACTGCACATTGGAAAGCCTTGAAAATCCTACAAAATATTATAAAGTTTTAATGAACAAAAATTTCTGTTAAGAGCTTGGACAAAAATATGAATTTATGGCAAGCATCAAAGCAATAAACAGCCATCTCTCCCGACAATGTGGTAATAAACATAATACATCCTACAATATGTTTTGATTCCCTAGATAAACAAATAATACTGTCCCATGTATAAATTCTTCCATTATGCCATAGTGACATAGTTTAATTTGATCAGTATTGACGTTGGAGATCCAATTATTAGAGAGGAGCGTTGGTATACACTCACTGGTTTAAGCCTGCCACATTTGTGTACCTGTACCAAACCAGTATCTGTATTTCCTATATACCGTGGTCATTTTGTGTTCAATTGTCTGAGGTGAAAGGTGATTGTTTGTTTTGCTGATATTAGTTGTTTTATGATTTCCCCCCCCACAATATAATGAAACTTAATATTGGTAACACTAGTATCATTGACAACATCTAAAAATAGTTGGTAGAAAATTGGTAATGTTGTTTAACTCTAGTAATACACAAAATTGTTAGCCAGGATATAAAATAAAATCAATACACAACTTGTTTGACTGGCTATAAAACCACATGAATATACAAATTAAACACTTGCCTACGCCATTAGATGAAGCCCCTACCAATATACGTCCACCATGGGATTCTTTGTACAAATTGGCATAATCCTCTCCTTCCACAATAATATTCCTACTCAACAATCCAACCTCAGCAATAACCGCATAAGTTTTACCATTGATTGTTTCTTCTTGGGCTATAAAATATACAGAGGAATATACATTAAACTATAAAATGATTTTGTTAAAAAACATTTTATTTCATAAGAACAAAACAACTGTACTTAATGATGTTATCTAGATTTAAGTGTTTACCTTCAATCTTGTCCAAAATGTTTATCATTATTTAAACAATATTCATTTTTCTATATGCAAATCATAATATATAAACCAACTAATATTAAAAATAAAATCAAATGTCAATATGCTTACAAACATATTCCTGGTGTAGCTATTATAACATTGTCTGTTTTGATTCGATTAGTGTTCTACACCTCCTTGGGACACGAAGACACAGGTGTCATGCATGTATCAGAAGAGGATCATTCCTCAGGACAACCCGCCATCACCCGCAGTGTTCTTTTTATGGGTGGTTTTCTTTGTCCTAATATACATATCACGTATATATTGTGGTGTACAGGGACATGTCATCATGAAAATGATTTGCCAGTCCTATTCTGTTTGTATTGTTTATTTGATTTACTTTATATTTTACATTAGGTAAATGAAACAGGCTCTACATTGAAGTTCCTTCTCAACTTTGCAATGTTAACCATGATTTGTGTGTAAAAACGATGCTTTTGTCATCAATATACATACAATACCAGTTGTCCTTCACGGAGCAGTAGATAATGAACTTTTGGAACCACTTGGTCTAACTTCAGTTTTGTTGAGGCAGTAGGTTTTGTCCAAATCTATATATTTTATTTTTTCCCCTTATTGTTTTCTTCTGACTATTTGTCTTTTGAGGGGCTGTCGTGGTCGAGACCGTATGGTAGTTGGATTTACAACTACCTGTGCAATCAGTGCCTATCGCCACTAAACCCTGTTCATGGCGAGGTGTACTCGATACAACATTATGTGATTAAGTTTGTCAATGACTTGCTGCAGGTCGGTGGTTTTCTCCGTGTACTCCTGTTTCCTCCACCAATAAAACTGACATCCACGATATAACAGAAATATTGTTGAAAGTGGCGTTAAGCACAATAATCCTAACCCTGACCTATTTGTCTCTTGATTCTTATAAGGTTCTTATCTTATTGGTATTTTACCGTTTTAACAAAAGTTTTTACAGGTTTCAAGGCATTCAGAAATGAGTTGTAAAACTTATATTTCCCCCCTTTTAGTTTGTGTTTTACTAACACAATTTTTTGCCCCACTCCTACCCACAGGGGCTAGGTGCGTCCGAAAAAAAAAAACAAAAAAAAACTATATAATACTACAAGGGGGCGAACTCACTTGCTTCCATTTTTTTAAGTCGTCGTGTTAAATTGATCGTAACTTTGGAACGCCTTAATAATTTCAAAAAATGTTTCCACCAGTCGAAAGTCAAGTAATTTTCCTTTCCAAAGAGACCCCAATTGTTAGTGTAGGCCTCCGAACTGCTGAGGTATCACACATGAACCAAAACAAAACGGCGTGAAAATCCGAAGTCGTACAAACGCTGGGTTGACCACTTCCCATCTGTGTACAGACTTTCCCATGCGTAAACGAGTCATTTTGACTAGCTAAATACTTTCATCCATTCAAATTATGATAAAATTTCTTACCTTATGCCAATTTATATGTCCTTTAAGTCTGTTTTTGAAAGAAATCCCATTTGCATCCTTGACAAACGCCATAGACATGAAAATTGAGAGAGTTCTAACAGGCTTTTTGATTGGCTGAAACAGATTGTTCAGCCAATCAAAAAAAAATTACTTTGACTTTCGACTGGTGGAAACATTTTTGGAAAATATTAAGGCGTTCCGAAGTTACGATCAATTTAACACGACGACTTAAAAAAATGGAAGCAAGTGAGTTCGCCCCCTTGTAGTATTATATAGTATTTTTTTTTTTTTTTTTTTTTTTTTTCGGACGCACCTAGCCCCTGTGCTCTTACCTAAATGTTTGAATCTCAACGTATCATTAAGAGTAAGTACTGTCTGTCCACCAACAGCATTTACATTCGTTATCGTAAATGTTTCTGTTTCCCAAGCACTGTACCCAGTAGGTGTAACTACAATTTCATTTTCAACAACCCAGCCAACTTCTTTATTTACTGTGATTGTCTGGTCACCAACGTTGGCATCGGCTGCTAATTTTACCCAGGAATGAGTAACATGTTTACCATTAAGATCTAACCCTCCAAACACTCCTAAGAAAAAAATCATTAAGATGAAAAAAATAGCATAAAAAAGCATTCAGATAAAAAGTTAGTATAAACATATTATTGAGATAGATATATATTCAGTAACATGTCGATAACAAATTTTGATCAAGAAATATATCTGAACTACATGTATGTATAAAATATATTCACAACAAAGATTTATCAATGACAGAACAATACAACAGTTTCAACATCTGAATACTTATTTGAGCAAACTTGTTCAATATGCAACAGAGAGCAACGAAGGGATGACATTCTGAAATGGAAACCAGCAAAATAACTGGCCAATTAAATTGATTAAAATGACTTCAGTGAATAAATGTGTATAGTTATATTATTCCGGTCCAGCAGGACAAGTCTTGACAACCTGTAATCTTTTATTAGTAGACAAAATAGTTACATAATTACAAATTAACTTCCATGCCAGTGTATAGCACCTTCTCCTATTCCAGTGTGTTTAACCCACTAGTTAAATTTTCGAAATATTTCTAATCATCACAGTGGTTCCATTTCTGCATGAGAATTGCCAAAAATTACCTTTCCACAGTCATTAACGACGGAAACTAACAACTTAAAAATGTTTGTGACGTTTTGGTCATATGAGAAACATATTCTCCTGCTACAAATGTATTGCAATATTTCTTAACTCTCGACAGTTAAATCTTCATATATAAAGCTCTCACCTAAAGCTCGACATATAAAATTTGAAAATTCAACTTTATCAAGTGGAGAAATATGGTAATCCACTGGTAGCAGGAGAAGCTACATATCGTTTTTAAAATTAGGTGAGATATAGCCGTACTATAACATATAAAATGACCTACAACCTTTGAACCAAGATCCCTGCTATCTGGCTCAAGTATATAAATAGGTGATATATAACTGCCCTGTAGAGTAAAGTATAAACTGACCTATAACCTTTGAACCAAGATCCCTGCTATCAGGCTCCAGTATATAAATAGGTGATATATAACTGCCCTGTAGAGTAAAGTATAAACTGACCTATAACCTTTGAACCAAGATCCCTGCTATCAGGCTCCAGTATATAAATAGGTGATATATAACTGCCCTGTAGAGTAAAGTATAAACTGACCTATAACCTTTGAACCAAGATCCCTGTTATCTGGCTCCAGTATATAATTAGGTGATATATAACTGCCATGTAAAGTAAAGTATAAACTGACCTATAATCTTTGAACCAAGATCCCTGCTATCTGGCTCCAGTATATAATTAGGTGAGCTATGACTACCCTGTAGAATAATGTGAAGATCTCCCATGAATGGTTGGTCTTTGTTAAAACCAGCTATGAAACGACCTGCTCTGGTGATTATAATACGTGGAGTTTTGATTACAAAACCATTGACACCTCCTTTACCATCATCTGCCTCCAACTCTAATACACCATGCAGAATCAACTCACAAAGATCAGGAATTGTTGTATTGGCAACCATCCATACACCTATTAGAATATAACATAAACATTGATAAATAAATATCAATAATGCTAGATGTAAGCAATAAATACGAAGTTCAGGGATTCTTATCCTCGTAGTATATGAGATCTTTGTCAGCCAACAGCTACGATCCATCCCCAATCCTCGTGTTGCTAGCGAAAATGGGGGGTTAGGGTTATGGTACTTAACACCCCTTTCAACAATATTTCAGTTATATCATGGCGGTCAAGCATGGCAGCATAATAGGACCTACACAACCACCCACAGGAATAAAACTGTAAATGTTGATAAAATTAAACATACATGTATTGTATTGCTACTTCCAACAAAATCAGTGTTTAAGCATTAAAAAACATGCCATTTACAACATACATAGATTAGTATGGGGCCCCTATGCTCGTGTGTCCCCGGGCAACTGCCAAGTGTGCATTAAAACGGCATTGGCCTGCCGTAAATGACTGACAAACTTTATCACATAATGTTGTATTGAGTACACCTCGCCATGAGAGGGATTCAAACTCACAACATTAGTAGTGATAGGCAATGATTGTATAGGTTGTTGTAAATGCAACCACCATACGATCACGACCACGTCAGTCCCTCTAGGGAACATGAATATGTGGTAAGCATTTAAACGGTTGTGGTTATTTATTGAAACAAATCTCCACTATATTGAACATTACGTAATAAAAAAAAAACTGAAGATAGTATGTTCAAAGAGATTTTAAATCCTACTTTAGAAATTATGTTTTACTTAGAACAAACACAATTGTCTTTGTGTTGTGCTGGGTTTTCTTCAAACTAAACCTGGGTACAAACGTTTTTGTCACACGGACCATTTCAACAACTATCACTTCAGATGAAAATATCTACAAAAACTAAGTACTAATATATGATGTACATGTATATACTATGTATCACCAATGGTTCATATTTCTCTTTATTCATAGTTTGTAGTTCAGTTCAGAATTGGTAGAAGTTACATGAAATATATTAATACATGTATCACAAGATCGAGGCTAGATAACAAATAATCAACAATAATGTGGAAGATCCGAGGGGTTAACCTAGGACATGTAAATGAATAGAAATATCCAGCAAATATCTGTAGTTCAATATTGTAAGACAATATCTACTAAGTCAATGGACCATGTTGAGTCATGTATGTATGCTTGACTTACATATATGGACCTGGGAGTACACAATTTATGATTGACCCATCATGAAAAAATTGAAAAGCAGACAAAATCACCCATACTTAGCAGTTAATAAAGTTATACTTAACAGAAGTATGTGGAGCATGAACAATTGAAAAAAGGTCAGAGGTCATACGGTATATTGATGTAAGATGTGGATTCAAAAATACAGATAACCACTAATATGTGGTGAACAGGGGAAAATAAATAATAATTAAACATTTGATCTTATAATAGTCTATTGTCTATTGTATAAATATGTTCAACGAATTAAGAAAAAATAACTTGCCAAAAACATAGCACCACACAGCAAGTGTAATGTAATTATTAATAAAACTAAGGTTCTCCTCCTTCAGACGTAGGTGACCATAGCTGATTGTGGCTATCCTGTTTAGGGTCTTATTTGGCTTTCCAATCTTTAGATTTTGAGTGTACCTGATGAAGGTTATTCCAGAAACATGTCACGCACACAATACATTTGATATCTACGTTTTTATTACTCTCATTTAAGAGTTGAACTATCACTTGTCATACTATTAAGATAACAGACCAGTTAGAAATAACATACCTTCTTCTATTGTAACACAGTCACCAGACTCAGGAACAGTACCATTAGGCCATGAGTTAGGATCACTCCAGAAAACTGCATCATCTGGTCGTGCATCCACTAGAGGAACTGAATTAGGATCAGGTACTACACAGTCCTTGTAGGCACATTTGTACAATTTAAAATTCAAGTTAATTTTTTTATATAAAGAATCAACAGCTCTCTTCTTTCTAGCATCATTTCTGTCTCTTAGTGAAACTAAAAATAAATTATGTAAATATAGACTACAGAATAAAGCAATTTTTAGCATGTTCCTATGGCAATGAATCATTTCAATGTTAGAAGTAACTTCAATCCACCACTACCCCATGCTTCATTATTTATGTTAAAACATTTCAGTGTGCATGCTTTTAAAACCTCTATAGAATTATTGTGGATATGCATATTGTTATAGTTACCTAAATAGGTGATTGTTCCATCATTAGGAGAATATGTCCAATCTCCATAGAAATGCAGGGTGCCATCTAACTCTCCATCTGTTTCATTGACACAAATATTGCCCTGAACCACACAATCTGGTTTCTGTGCAACCTTCAGTGTGAAGGTCAGCCAGTCACCTTCCTACAATAAACATATAATTTAATGTCAAAATTAGTCCATCCCGACATGAATTGTTCTTCAACAGTTCTTACAAGTTTTAGTAAAACTGGAATATCAAATGAACAGAAAGAACACGTACTCCCTTATAAATATTTCTGTGAAGGATTCAGTTAGATCATTATTCAGCTGTTTCTTGTTTTATGCTATGTGTAAATGCAAGGATACGGAAACTAAAAGGGTTAGGGTTATGGTGTTTAACACCACTTTCAACAATATTTTTGCTACAGCCCAGCGGTCAGTTTTATTGGCGGAGGAAACTGGAGTACCCTGAGAAGACCACCGACCAGTTGCAAGTCACTTACAAACTTTATCACATGATGTTGTATTGAGTACACCTAGCCATGAGCGGGACTCAAACTCACAATTTGTGCGCGACATAGCGGTGAATATAACATTTATTCACCTCGCGCGATGTAACATGCGGTGAATATAACATTCTAACATCTTCACCAAACTAAACCAAAGGAAACGTTGTGATAAAAGCTTATTTTAAGGGTGAAAGTAACATATAAAATGTGTCATATAATAAAACAATTAATGACTTTCAATTTGATGGATACCAGGATTTATTAACCCAAGAATAATATATTTACCTTGGCCTCTGGCCTTGGTAAATACAATATTCTTGGGTTAATAAATCCTTGTATCCACCTCATTAAAAGTAATTAATTGTATAATGTCTACAGTATTTGTTTACTGATATCACTAATGCATTGTTCTATGCCCTTGTTCTGAAAGAAACCGAGTAACACCTGATTTATCCAACATGATTCATTCTGAATATATACCATTGAAATGTACTCTGGTATGGTGTAACAAAGTAATTATATGACTACCTACATTTAATTACAGACTAATGCAGTTATAGTCCAGAATTAATGATATCTTGAAATGCTGTTTAAGGTAATGTAATATAATACTCAGATGCTATTGGTAATGATCACTATGTTTTCTCTTGGTACATACAGCCTCCTCTATTACTATAAAACATGATCAACAGGATTCCCCCCTCCCCCCCAACCATTGCAGTAAACCAATTATTTAATCAATGATTGACTCAATTACCTATGGGAAAATTGCCAGACGTTTTAATATTATATAGATTTGTTTAATATCAAGTGTTTAAATTTTCTTACCTCAAAAGAATCAAACGTTGCGTCAAAACTAATATTTGTCAGATGTTCTGCCGATTTGAAAGCAAAACCATAATTTTGCTTGCTTGCTAAAACAACCATGTATCCTTTTTTATGTGTTATTCTCTTCTTCTCCCAAGGAGATATTGACTTATTACCATTGCTATTTGTTACTTCAAAATCTTTATATTCAAGAGAGCTTGGCTTTGCATTGTTAAAAGAAAATCTGTGAAATTTAATTTTGGTTGGATCACACATAATAGCTTGGGTTTGGTAATCTTCACAGGTTGGTAATGATGGGAATATATCTGAGTTAGGAAGAATCCACCATCCTCTCTTGCTTAAATCTTTGATCAATGAACCATCAAGGTCTTTAATGACACCTTGAAATTCCCATTCAAAGATAACCTTATTGCTCGGTCCGACATTTGTAAATTTAAGGTTTTGGGTGTGGTAAGTGAACCCTCCATTATTTGGACCACTTGTTCCAGTAATCTTAGCAAATTTAAAAACTGCAGAGCCATGCTGGGTAAATTCTCTAAATTCCACATCATCTATCAGATACCTGAAAAAACACATGTTTGATAAAATATGAAAGGCAGGAATATTTTGTCAGATTGTTGTAGGAATTGAATATCCTCATGCTAGCAAACAGGCAAATCATGAAAAAAAATGAAAAAAATTTACCACATTCCAAAATCGTAAATAGAGGCAAACAATGTTCATTGATGCTCCTAACACAAATACATGACCTGGCTTGGTACAAGTACTTCAATATAAAATGGCTGGGTTTAACTAGTTTTATGTGCCCAAACCTCATACATGTAGTTTTGGAAAATATATTAATGTAGTGCAATTTACTTCTGAGTGACTTGATATGTGGTGCACTCTAACATTTGAAGGATTCACTTCAAGTCGTTAAATTTGCACTTAGCCACTGTACATATTGTAAATATTTAAACATGTTGCTACTTTTTGTTTTTATTGTTCAAAATTTCATGTACATGCGACCTTAAAAGGGGATGTTTCACACTCTAACCTTAGAGACTACTCCTGTCATTAGAAGAAGAAGATATTTCAGAAGATAACAAATGAACACATTTAGATGTACACGAAACTAAGTATGCATAGATAGTCACGGTATATTGCAAAAAAAAAATACGATTAATAGCCTTTTAGATGCACAGTGTAGTGTGACTCTATCATTTACAGTAGAAAAATACATTTCGAAAAGTGAGTGAGCAAGCGATTGTTGTTTAACACCTAGTAAGTTGCCAATTTGCCAGCTATGTTATGATGAGAACAAATTATATTGGATGACATGATGATGACGCATCCTTTGCACTATGCCAACACACAAAGTCTGCAGTCAGATACGGTGCTCCACTTGGACACATTATACTGATTCTGAACCAAACAGTATCTGCTCTCACTCCAAAGACTATAAAATAAAATTATAAAATTGATATGTGCGGCTTCTCTGCAAAGCACTTAACAATTTAATTATTTTATTTTATAGTCTGGTTTGACCTGACCAGGTCTCGAACACGCAATCAACCACACTTGCAGCGAGCATGCTAACCATTATACCACTAATGCATTCAACATTCCTAAGAGGCTGCCAAATTTTATATTTCTATTAAAGCGGTCAAATCTGAGAAATGTACTATTCAATTTTAGGTCGAAATTAGTTTTCTGCAGACAGAAATGGGTTCTGTCTTATTAAATAAAACACACAAAGCAATATTTTAACACAAAACTGTAAGTAAAAGATTACTAGGAATTATTTTGATATGCATACAACATGGCATTATTGTCTCTGTCAAATCAGAATCTTAAAGACAAATATGTCTTGAACAATATATCCAGCCCCACCCTTACAAATAGTAAAATATGGTGACAAACCTGTTAGCTAATGGTAAGACAACACCAACAGGTGAGGATATAGATCCCAACACGTCAGTGGATCCTAATATGAAAGTATTCATGAGGAGAGGTCCTGTGGTGTCATAGTAATCCCCTTCTTTTATCAACTTAATCTCAACACCAACATGGTTATTTACCATCTTGAAATCTTTAAATTGAACTGCTCCTCCGTCGACTAACTCTGCCCCCTTTTCACAATTCCAAGCAGTAAATTTCTCAAACACAACTGCTTTTGGTTCACCTGAACTTAATCCATTATCTCGTGGAAAATACATTTCAAAAATCCACAAACCGAACCTTCCAAGTGAATGTGCTGTGTTTCCTTTAAAAGTACCAACCCCAGGACCCATTTTTTCATGGTTAGGATTAACATCGGTTGTAAAAGATGGTCCCCGTGGAGTTGCTTCAAGTCGATACCAAAATCCAAAATGGCTGCCTCCAGCAGCGGCATTGTCTTCAACCAAGTTACTAGGGTGGGTTATCCAAAAAGCGGCTGGTGTAATATCATCATTCAACAAACTGGAACTCTCCTTTGTCCCTACAACTAAGTTGTGTTTAATTACATTTCCTGTCTCAACACCATCTTCCAAGAAAATTGATCCACCCATCACATTGTAGGCCACATTATTCTCTACCAATACATAATGTGAACCATGGATGTTAACAGCTCTGTTAAATGTATTGTGAATACCACACCCTTTGATATAAGAAGCATTTGAGTTTCCTGCCAAATGTACATGGAATGGGTATCGACCAAGACGGAACGCTTGCCCAACATAATAAAATTCTACGAAAGAAACTCTACCGACAGCTAAGTTTTGGTCACGTATCGGTGGGTGAAGCATAACCTGTCCACCAAATTGATCACTGCCCATTTCTTCACCATGTCTTCCTTGGAAACATGTCTGTGTAGCAAACTCACCTACAATTAATGTAATTTGATCATAAGACAAAAATAATAATTTTGATATTATATACATATTGGGGTTTATTCGTTTTATCTGTTATCTCCCACTTATCTCAGAGATCTCTTCATCTCTATCTATCTGTGAAAACAGTGAGAACCCTTACCTGGGCTGATCAAAATTAATTTTCTAGCAAAGCCCTTATTATGTAAATAAATACATTGTATATTAATTCAATCCATCAATATTTCTAGATATGTTACTCACCTACATCAAATCCAGCTGGACATGCCTCAATTTTAACATCCCACTGTGGATCCCGGTCTCCTTGTATCACAATATTACGTGTTAGCATTCCAACTTCAGCTCTATATTCCAGAGAATGAGATCCAGCAATCTCCATAACACCAAGATGGTCGAATTGCAATGTACCATTTATAGTAATAGTGACTCCATCTGCAGCGACCGAAACGACTGTATGTAACTCATTCTGTACTACTGAATTGGCAGGACCAGTTGATGCAATGATAATTTTATCTCCATTAGTCCATGTTACAGAATCTTGAACTTTTATTACACTTAACCCTGCATTTGCAGTGGCAGCAAGTTTAGTCCAAACAATATCTACTGGTTTACCTACAATAAACATGTTATGATGTATTATTAAGTTTAAATAAACATTAGAGAACACCTAAGGGCCAATCAAAAATGGACAATCCAGAGAAAGTGGCAACATAAGGTATATGTTGGAGATCACTATATGCAAACAAACATAAATAACGTAAATAAGACATGAGACCCCCTACAAACAACTGGAGGTAATGGCAAACCGAACATCATTTTTATGCAGAAATCGTAACGGACATGGCAACATGGAAATCAGAACGTAAAGACACATAATAGAACAACACAGCTGCTCGTGAAGGGTAAGCAGTTGCTACTTCTTATAAGAATCGAGAATTGTTCAGTGATAAAACATTATCTATAAAGTGGAAGCTGGAATTAAAGATCTGGGCTAATTTTCTATCTTTATTCTTGAGAAGCCCTTGAAGGAAGTTTGCCTCTTAAGCATGTAGATACAAATAGGTGAGTAGCGGAGCACAATTCGTATATACCAATCGTTTGTTGAAACACCCGTCCAACAAACAGGGCAAATAATGTTGTTGATTAAAAAATCTAACATTTGAATGATCTCGTCCTGTTTATATTTATGATTAGATTTTGAATGGCTTTTGACAAAGTAAGAATTGTTTCTTCCAATAACAAGATACCGATACCTTTGTTCTCCGTTCTCGTTTGAGAAGCAACGCGGAATTTTAGTAGCGTATGTGGAATGGTGGTAGAGAAATAAAATGTTTTAATGCTGTTACAAATATACTGAGATCTAGAACTTAAGGTCTCCAGCAAGTCTTTTGAGTTTTTTAATATCCACTTTTGGTTAACAGCACTTCTAGAAAAGCAGGTATCATGATATTTCTGCTCGATCATATCAATTTGATTGGACAAAATCAAATGGAATACAATAAAATTTAACGAAATATCAAAATACCAATATTTTTGGGAACTGAATTAAAATTCTCCATGTCAATCGATTACAATCCTTGAAGACTTGCCCCTAAATAACACTAACATAATGTTTGCTATGTATTTCGCAATTTAGTGCCAATCTTTATATTTAATCTACCTAATCAGAATCACTGTCTAAACTAAATCTTGTTGACATTAATTGTTGACTGTATAAATTATATTAGATTGTTACAGTCTTTCCCTTAATATTTTTCATCTACTTACCAGAGAACCAAATTTAGAAACATTTTCTATTTATTTAAACAAATTCTTTCATACTTTTCACTTGTCAGAATCACACTTTTACTTGTCCCGGGCTTCGGGTAAGTGGGTTAGCGTAAAGATTGTTGTTACTATCTAAAGTTAAAATGAGTAGTTAACTACAAACCATGCGCATCTAATGTTCCATTTCTAACGCCAAGACTTTTAGTGCCATATATAGGTAGCTCTTTAGTACGAGGATGTCCTGTCAGTGTAATAGTAGCCTTACTATTGAACGGCTCATCTTCTGTTCCAATCTAAAAATACCAGTAACAGAGAAATTATTATTGTATACATTTGGATTATTAAGTGGTCTATACATATGTATGAAACATCCCCCACCATCCTATTTTTTCTATTGTTTTTATTATACAGTCAAAACTGTCTTAGGGCCCGGGTGGCTCAATGAGTTAGGTAGTTAATCCAACCTGTCTTAGGGCCCGGGTGGCTCAATGAGTTAGGTAGTTAATCCAACCTGTCTTAGGGCCTGGGTGGCTCAATGAGTTAGGTAGTTAATCCAACCTGTTTTAGGGCCCAGGTGGCTCAATGAGTTAGGTAGTTAATCCAACCTGTCTTAGGGCCCGGGTGGCTCAATGAGTTAGGTAGTTAATCCAACGTTTCTTAGGGCCCGGGTGGCTCAATGAGTTAGGTAGTTGTAGGGCCCAGGTGGCTCAATGAGTTAGGTAGTTGTAGGGCCCGGGTGGCTCAATGAGTTAGGTAGTTGTAGGGCCCGGGTGGCTCAATGGGTTAGGTAGTTAATCCAACCTGTCTTAGGGCCCGGGTGGCTCAATGAGTTAGGTAGTTAATCCAACCTGTCTTAGGGCCCGGGTGGCTCAATGAGTTAGGCAGTTAATCCAACTAACAACTAACAACCTAACAACTCATACAAGCCTATCACCAATACGGCGTGGGTTCGTGCCCGGCTTTGTAAATTACAAAAAGGGTGCACTCGACTCACAGTCGAAAGTTTACCAGTTGCTTGCCCATGGTCAGTGGTTCTCTCCGTGTACTCCGGCTTATTCCACCACTAAAACTGGTCGCCATGATATAGCTGAAATATAGCTGAAAGTGGCGTTAAAACACCAAAAATAAAATAAAATAAAAATACTGTCTTATGTGATCTTCCAGGGGAATGTTGGTCACATAAGACAGGTGGTTGTTAAATACAGGATTACTTAATATGAAATGCACTGTGAAGGAAAGTTAAAATTTGGGTCACATAATACAAGTTATTGCTTAATAGAGGTGGTCACTAAAGCAGGTTTGCCTGTAACTTAATAGAGGTGGTCACTAAAGCAGGTTTGACTGTAACTTAATAGAGGTGGTCACTAAAGCAGGTTTGACTGTAACTTAATAGAGGTGGTCACTAAAGCAGGTTTGCCTGTAACTACAATCATACTCTATGATCTTACCTGTAGTAATCCTCCTTCTGTTATTAAAATGTTGTCAGCTATCAATTCTACTTCTTTCTCATCAAAAATCAGAGAGCCACCTATGATAAAATCAAAACAGAACATTGAAACATGGTAACCTGCCATAAATGTGTATCTTAATTGAATTGTTTAATTGTCCAAACGGTTAATGCTTTAACAATTATATACAGCCAAGTCTGTATTAAGAGGTCACCTTTGGGACAAAGATAAAGTGGCCTTATAAGACAGGTGACCTCTTAAAAGAGGTTCAATTCATATGAAATGTTCTATGATGGGACAAGAAAATGTGACCTTTAAATACAGGTGACTGCTTAATAGAGGTGACTGCATGGGCAGGTTTGACTGTACTTTCTATAAATGTGGTTTTCACCATAACCTAAGACTGACAACACTTTACTGCAACATTAAACTATGTCTGATATTAGAATTTTAAATAAACATTGTGTTTATAAGAGGATTATTCAGTTACCAATATATCTAAACCTAGTTTTAATATAAAATCTTGTTTCACAGAATTGTTATTCATAAAAATCGCAAGATCAGACAATTTGTTTTTTATCTTTTATTTCATAGACCTTAGAAATATAGAGTGTTTTGTTGTCTTTCATTGGGAATGTATATCAATTAAAATGATCTAGATTTGATAAACCCACACTAAATATTTGTCCTTTTGAAGTGGCCTCATCCATTAGTCATAATCTTATAATTATACTAACCTTTTATCAGCAGCATTTTAAGTTTAGCTGTCTTTGTATCAAGTACAATTGTCTGGCCAGGACCTATAACCACTAATGTGCCATCTTCTGGAGGAGAGTTTCCACCCCAGCTGTATTGAGAAGACCAAACATCTACATAGTGAAAATCAGCTTTTCCTTCTGATTCCTGGAAGAAAGCATATATTGTTTGTTACATTGTCTGTAATAATGTCTCAAACCAATACATCATCCAACCAATCAGAGCTAGGAACATATATAGTTATAATGAAGGCAGACATAAATTATAGCCCTGGAATTCATCCCCTCGTTTTAGTGGGGTTTGAATTTTAGTTTTCTGTATAGTGTATTGTATATAATTATTTGTCTTTGTAAATACAAATAATGTGTTGGACACCAGTATACATACAACATAAGTATCAAAATAATTTTGTCTTAATAGCTAAATGAAAACGAAATTGACTTACCTATAAATAACGATGTTTGAACGAGAAACAAGATTAGTTTTCACTTCCAAAACACAAAACAAGAATAAAGAATTGATGTTACACAAAACGTCTAGTACTAGTACTTTCTGACTTTTCTTAAATTTATTCTGACCAGATTGAAAATTGATCCATATTCTGATTCAAATAGTAGTGTGTATTAATTCTATAGAAATTAGTACTGATAATAAAAGAGTTATTGGGTTATAACTACAAAAACATTGGTCCTAATGAAACAAGTGTAATTATGTAACACAGACTAGTCTTCATGATATAAGTGCCATTAGGCTATAACTCTATAGAAATTGTCGTTATGATACAAGTGTCAAGGGTTATACTTATATAATTTAATCTGATTTGAATACTGCAATCTGATTGGATGATCTGCCTGGAGAAAATTTTGGTTATACTTGATGACCTGGGTTGGTATTGTGACATCATCAATGTATTCATTCGCCAACAACAAATTCAAATAGTCACATGAAATACTCGTAATTAAAATTGAGGAATCATTAAATTTTGTTGTAAAATTTAAATTCTAAGGAATATTTTAAATTTTTGAACAGGTTATACTTGTATAACCTGGTTTGGAACGGTTTACACTTTTCATAAACCGCTTCGTGGTTTATTAAGCGTAAACTGCCCCAAACCAGGTTATATCGTATAACCTGTTCAAAAATTTAAAATATTCCTTAAATAAAGCCATTATTAAGCTACAAACTTTAGTGGGTCATAACACTATGAAGGTTGGCGCTTATGATGCCAGTGTTAAAGGGTCATAAATGTATAAAGATTGGACCTTATAATACCAGTATTAGTGGATTTTAACTTTATGAGAGTTGGTTTGGGTTTATGGTGTTTAATGCCACTTTCAACAATAAATCAGTTATATTGTGGCAGTCAGTTTTACTGGTGAAGGAAACCAGAGTACCAGGAGGAAATCATCGGCCCATCACAAGTCACTGACAAACTTTATCACATAATGTTGTATCGAGTACACCTCACCATGAACAGGGTTCCAACTCACAACTTTAGTGATTTTTTTACTGACTGCACAGGTAGTAAATCAAACTACCATATGATCACGGCCACGACACCCCCTGTGATTGGTACTAACATTCTAGGTCATCTAATACTGCAATAAATGTAACAAACCTCAAGAGCAATTCCATTTTGATCTATCTCTACCTTAACTTTGGCCATCTGTGATGGGGAGTGGGCACCTGTTTCACATATAATTTTAGTGTCTATAACAGAGCTTACAATACATGGTGTACCCGCAATAGTTACAGCTACATCACCAACAACAGTTCTGAAAATACATGTGTGCCCAATGTAAATATATAGCTTTAAATAACATTCAATGATATTATTTACTGTTTGTCATCATTACCACAATTAGTTGAATATCCACTTTAAACAACGAAATTACATTGAAATATCTTATAAATTTACGTCAATATATATCCTATCTTTTCACTTAAGGCGTAACTGTAGAAGATTATTCCAAAAATGCGTGCTAAATTAGATATCTACGTTTACATTACTTATGCAGTAGCTCTTATATAACAATGTTGGAACAACGAAGGTTATACTGACCGATAAATGTGTAAATATTATGAAATTAAGAAAAAAAACAGTCCTGTGAATTGTTGACCTTCAAGCTCCATTTAGGTGGCTAGTGAAGCAGTTACATATTTGTCAGTATATATCAGAGAAGAAAGCGTTCTCTAATGAAAAAAGAGGAAAACCCCTTTATAGTGCCCAAATACTCTCATTTTCTAGCTGTTTGGATCAAGTTTGAAACATTTTATTTAAAAATATTTTGTTAAAAAAAAAGGAAATCAGCTAATCAGAAGAAAACTTTCAAGGTAATGTACTTGTCCCTTTTATTTCATCATATTGTGTTAACAACTAGACAGGGTACATTTTGTTTAAAATATGCAAGTATTTTGAGTCATTTATAGTTAACAAAGTCTAATTGTGTAATGATTTGAATACATTTGTTGTCTAAGGATCAAGTTGAAACCATTTTTTTTTTTAAATTTTGACATGTGATAATTGTTCGTGGAAAATAAGTATGGATAACATAACATTTTTACTTCATAGCATCGTTAGTACATGATATCTTTAAATGTATTCTATAATTTTTTTACCCAAACCCAAAGCTAAGGCCATTGATGGTAAGTATTACACCCCCTCCTGTTCCTCCACGAGATGGGTTCACTGATGATATAGTTGGGGTCAGGCTGGCATTATAAGTGTAAGAATTTGTCAGTTGGTCCATTTCAAGGTTAGACGTTACTTTAGCTGTACATACAAAAGTAGATGACACAACACCTACAGGAAAAGAGAATTACAAATCTGTAATCAAATATTTCAATTTCAAAAAGATGTTTCGGTTCGTATTTACCTCCAGTTGTTTGTAGGAGGGCTCACGTCTTATTTACGTTATTTGTGTTTGCTTGCAAATAGTGGTGTTCAACACATATTGTGTTGTGTTTTTGTTTTATTTGTTTTCGTCTTGTTGCAAGTTTCTCTGGTTTGTCCATTTTTGATTGCCCCTTAGGTATTCTCTAACATTTATTTATTGAAGAGATGATTTATATTTTGAGATGTAGTCAAAGAACAAGGTTTTCACTGTTGTTTATCACGTTTCTTTACATATACTAATTTCTTGTCTTAAGTAAAAAGTCGTATATCAACTGGTGAACTAACATCTTGCAATTTTATTGCTTATTCACAAAAATGTAATCTAGCTGCAGACTAATTTCCATAATACACAACCAAATGGTATCATGGAAAGAAAGTTTAAGAATTGATGGCCCACAATCCTTCTTCGAACTGGCAAAAAATGTGGCAGGGTTATATATTTAAGAAATAATTACATCTCATCATACATTTAATGGGTTATAGCCTATGTAATTTTCACATTTGTCTATTTGTGCTACATTTACAACAATAAAGAAACCAACAAAATAATTAAATAAATATGTCGTAGAAACCTTTTTGTGTTCAATGAATTAACGTAAGAGATGAGTGCACATTCAACATTTCTGTTGGTTACCGATATCATTACTAAATCAAATAAAAACGTCCTGGCATACAATTGTATTGTATTAAATATAATAACATTTACACTAACCTGAGAGCGGTGGTACTAAACAAATTAGTTCTGAGGCTGTCTGACTCGCAGAGTCGATCCTCTCACATTTCTTATCACAAATAGTAGCCATAGTTGTATCATCAAATCCTGAACCAGTAAATGTTATGGTTTGTCCTCCACCGCTACTACCTAGTAAGTAACACAAATATATACATTTATCTAAGGCGAAAAGAGTTAACTATATTTTTTTTCAATTATGACATGTGATAAGTGTTTTCAAATTTATCATTTCGGAACTCTTTACATTTGGATTAAAAAAAACAAGCTTTTTATTTGCCGTAAGAATTTGCTGAACTGATACCAAATTTGACAGGCGTCTGTGTTTCCATAGAAACAAATTGTGTGCATTATTTTGTTGTTGTTGGAAACTTGATAAAGATAACGATATATATTTTACTGGTTCACTTACCTTCCATCAAATCAGGAGAAAAGGTACACCAATATTAGTTACATATATAAGGTATGCATACCATGTACCCAGATCTTTTTTTTTTTTAAAGAGACATTATCCTCATAATAGATAATCATAAAAATCTTTATCTTGTTAATTAACCAATAATTGAGTTGTATGAACATGTTCATATCATACTTTCATACTACACTATTTACTCTAAGGGCAAACTAATAAAGTCAAAAAGTGCCATAACTCACATTGCTCACTAGTCAAAGATTAATATACATGTATATTTTTACATCAAACCACATACCAAAACGAAACATGACTAGTTGTGTGAACTAGATTATGGGATAAATGACATGATGAGCATGGGAAATCCGATGTTGCTTTAAATTCTGAACTGGAAGTATTATAATGCTTTAACCTTTCGTGCATGAGATATCAAGATTTCAACATAATAATGAAACATTTATGGAAATTCATAAAGCGATTGAAACTTTTATAAAAATATGCAAGTCAGGTCACATGTAGTTTTTACATACACACCACAAGATGTATAAACTAGAACTGTGAGTAACCTCACTGAGCTCACTGAGTGATACCCCCCGCTTGCAATACTATGATGTTCAAACTTTGGAATACAGGTATATTAGCAAGTTACCTATGAAAAATGAACGGATATGGAGTTATGTCAAGGAGACAACATCCCATCTCCAAAATAAACTAACCAAGAACATACATCTAGGGGTCACCACAAGTACACGACCCCCCTTTTCGTGAAAGTATAAGTTGAATTATCTCCCCTTCTAAATTTTAGACAGGAACGGTATTCCTTCATGCACATCTGCAGGTTGTGTACTACAACTGTGTAAAGTTTCATAAAAATTCAATAAGCAGTTTAGTAGGAGTTGCGCTTACAAGGTACATGCTCTCCCTCCCTTTTCGTGAAAGTATAATTTGAATTATCTCCCCTTCTAAATTTTGGACAGCAACCATATTCCTTCATGCACATCTGCAGGTAGTGTACTACAAATGTGTAAAGTTTCATAAAAATCCAATGAGCGGTTTAGGAGGAGTTGCGCTTACAAGGTACACGACCCCCCTTTTCGTGAAAGTATAAGTTGAATTATCTCTCCTTTTGAATTTTGGACAGCAACCATATTCCTTCATGCACATCTGCAGGTAGTGTACTACAAATGTGTAAAGTTTCATAAAAATCCAATAAGCGGTTTAGGAGGAGTTGTGTTTACAAGGTACACGACCCCCCTTTTCGTGAAAGTATAAGTTGAATTATCTCTCCTTTTGAATTTTGGACAGCAACCATATTCCTTCATGCACATCTGCAGGTAGTGTACTACAAATGTGTAAAGTTTCATAAAAATTCAATAAGCGGTTTAGGAGGAGTTGTGCTTACAAGGTACACAACCCCCCTTTTCGTGAAAGTATAAGTTGAATTATCTCTCCTTCTAAATTTTGGACAGCAACCACATTCCTTCTTGCACATCTGCAGGTAGTGTACTACAAATGTGTAAAGTTTCATAAAAATCCAATAAGCGGTTTAGGAGGAGTTGCGCTTACAAGGTAAATGGACGGACGGACGGACAGACGGATGGACAGGGTGATTCCTATATACCTCCCCAAACTTTGTTTGCGGGGGGTTATAATTAATAATTGATTTACACCACTCTTACTATCATTTGAGCTCTTGTGACACTCAGGGCGAGTGGTGGAGAAATCACAGGATATATATTAGTAAACATACTGATCTAAGGTAGAGCGTGGTTTGGGTTTATGGTGTTTAATGCCACTTTCAACAATATTTCAGCTATATTGCGGCAGTTAGTTTTATTGGTGGAGGAAACCGGAGTACCCGGAGAAAACCATCGACCTATCGCAAGTCACTGACAAACTTTATCACATAATGTTGTATCGAGTACATGAACGGGATTCGGACTCACAAGTTTAGTGGTGATAGGTACTGATTGCACAGGTAGTTGTAAATCCAACTACCATACGATCACAACCATGACGGCCCCGATTTAAGGTAGAAATCGATCATATATTGTAATGAGCTTACCTGTAACAGGATTGATGCTGGTTAGTGACAATACATAGGTAACAGTTTTATCATTGTTTGAAAGTCCCTTTCCTTCTACATGGACAACAACTGCATGTGGACCAACCAGTAAATCTGGAGCAGTACACTGAATACTTGTAGCAACACTAGAAATGATGCTACAGTCTGCTGAACCAACTGTCACAGTATTCTTTGATATGTCACTTGAGAAACCATTGCCGTTAATATGAATAGTTCCTGTCTGGGACGGAAATGTGGTTGACGTAATCTGGGGTGTTGCATCTATTGCATAGTCAAATGTTTGTTGTGGTTGATAGGTGATGGCACTTGACATTACAACCATGATCACATCTGCCTCAGCGGCATGTGCCGGTGACTTACATTTTACCGATGACAAGGTTACTGAAGTTATTTCACAGGTATTTTCATCTATTGTAACTGTGGTACCATCTCCAAACCCATTTCCTGTTATCTCTATAATAGTACCTCCATTTGTGCTCCCTTCTGTTGGACTAATGCTAATTATTTTAGCTGTGCTTGTAATTTGATTAGCAATTGTATTTGTATTCGTGGCATGACCTTTGATTTTATTTGTAACCATGATGGCTTGGACCCCTACAGGAACATTTGAAATGTCACACTGGATTTGTTGTTCAGTAACACTAGAAACTACGCATTCAATTCCACCAATCTTAACCATGATATTATCGTTAACGCTACCAAAACCGTTTCCTGTAATGGTAAGTGTTGTTAATGTCCCGTCTAATGTATCAGGACTCACATTAATAAATTCAGGCGTGCTAGCCAGTTCATATTCTACCTCACAGTTGGGCGACTTCTTACAAACTGCTTTATTGAGGAAACCTTTTATTAGTACTTCAACCTCCACTAGTTTGCTACCTACAGGTAATTGTGGTGTTATGCAGGTAATTTGAGTATAGGTAACAGACTGAACTACACATAGATTGACACCTGACATGTCAGGCTGACGGTCAACATAGACATTTATGAATGATTTGTTTCCTTGGAAACCAGATCCAGTGATTACCAACAATGCTCCGCCATTTATAGACAACACTGATGGAGATAAATCACTTATCATAGGCTTTAGCACAAAAGTTCTGGCATCTTGTCCTGTTTCTCTGATCAAAGCTGTGCCAAGGTTGCCCACACCAACTCCAAATGTCTGTCGCACTCCTACCATAGGAGAGTTAGCAACATCTAAAGAACATTTGATTTGTTGATTAGTTGAAGCAGTCACATTACATATGTCATCACCAATGGTAACCTTGTTCTGACAGTTAACAGTGGAGAATCCTAATCCATCAATGGTAATTTCATCTGCCGTTGTACCTTCAGTTATACTAAATGTATCGACTAACGGTGTGCTGCAAGTCTGGAACAGGAACGAAAATTTATCAGCAGCTCCGCCTGTTGGAGATTGGTCTGTACATCCTGTAATAGGTGAGGTTGTTTCACCACATACGGCTGGGGGAGTCGGATTAGATACGCCTGAAAATATTTAAAATTAACCAGAGATATTATTTTGTCAACATTAATTTTGCTCATTATCAGTTAAGCCTAATGGCGAAAACAATTCATTTATTATGCATAAAGTTATGATTGTGTTATGATTGTGTGGATAAATAGTTCATTATTTCTTCGATATGTGACAAATGGAAAAAACACACCAAACAAACACTGGATACGTTTATGGATTAACCTTCATCAGATATGCTCAAAGCCGAAATATATGAAAGCAATATAAGTCTGTGGGAGCAAGGAAACCAAAGGCCTACACAGGATAGACTAAATTGGCTAGGGTCAACCTATGCTTGAGGAAGGAGAACCTTAGTTTTAAAAATAATTGCATGATTTATAGGCATTGTAAATTTTGATAAAACATATATCTAATAAACCATGTCAGTACAAAAGCAATGACTACTGGGCGGATGATGCCCTATGGGACTAATAGTCCACCAGCAGAGGTATAGACCCAGTGATAGTAATAACAATGTAGATATAAAAGTTATCACGCACAACGCTTGTTGGGAATATTATGACCCCAAAATGTGAGCAAAAATGAAACAGGACGGAACATACTGAGGGTTTCGTCAATTACTAACATTTTACACCATAGAGGATGTATCAAATTATGTCATAAAATAACATTTTCATAAATAGTTGTAATGTGGTCTTTTTCAGAATTCAAATATACTAACGTTTTATAATACATTTTTTTTATAACTATATATTTCAGAATTGCTAATATAGATTATTGCAGACTATACACATATTGTTGGATGCCACGGCAATGTTATGGTTACATACTCTCTGAAAGTGCAGAAAATCCTGGTTTTGAGACCTGATCTAGTTCATTTAGTGCTTTCTTAATGTGATAAAATCCAGGTTTCGACCTGTGATAGTTCAGCCAGTGCTCCCCTGGCCTAATTTTCAAGATTGTTGTTTCGACCTCTGATTACGTTCAACCTAAGACTTATTAGATGAGTGCTTCTCAGATAAGCATACACATTTAGGATGTAATAACAAAGGCTGGCTGAATCTGTGTCATAATAATGTGTCAGAGTATCACGACATGTCTACCTGTGAACTATTGTTTAAGTGAGCTAGCACCACGATAAAAATACAGTTTAGCTGGTTGGTTGTCAAATACAAAACAGACATCATCGTCACCATTTCATCGTAAAAGGTAACCTATTCTAGCCATGATATACATGTAACTGAAAGTTTCTCATATCATGTTATTTTCTACTTGGTTGAACAGATCAATAATGTCTAGTTAACCTACGATTCTAAATTTTTTTAGCGCTGTACAAAATATTAATGATGTTTATGAGTGAGTGAGTGATTGTTGTTTGTTGACAACTGATCAATTTCCCAATTATATTTTTAATGGTGAGAAAAAGTTGCAATCTATGAGATGATAATAATGATTGATATCCTCTTTGTACTAGACCAACACACGCATTTGGATTTTTATAGTGATAGCTCACTGACACAACAATCCGCGGGTAGGCATATTATCCTGATTCCGAGCCAACCAAAATTAATGCTGCATAATTAGTGGAGCAAAATATTTATGATATTTGTAGCAATACATATATACATTGTACATATATAATCTATACTCACCAGAATTCACATCATAAACAGCTTCATGTTCTTTAACTTTCAAAGTCACATGACCTACGGACTGGTTTCTATCTTGTACATACACTATCGCTGAGTACTGTATATTTTCAAATGAGTCTATAAACCCACTGTTATAATAGATCTTCCCAGCTTTTGTAACTTTATATTCAAATCGACCTATAATACACAACAGCATTGGTTCACTTCAACTTATGATATTTTAATACAATACTTCTTAGAATACAGATCAGTTGATATATATGTCTCAATTTTGTTGTTATTAAAACTTGACTAATTAGAAATTATTCAATTAGCACCAGTGAAGGAGGTGTAAATTATTTGAGCGGATTTTTGACCTGTAAGGTTTTACATTTGAGCAGAAATTTTATGCTCAAAAGAGCAGAATTTATCTGTGTTTTACCTGTATTTCTCATAAAATTTTTAAAGACAGATTTTCATCAGAAACTAATAAGTAAATGGAAGAACATTTATTTAAAATGTCATAAAGCACTAAGAATACACAATAAAATGACATTTCAATTAAAACACTTGGAATAATAAAAGTCCCTATGTTTTAAAATTTCAAGATATTTCCTGGTTTTTCAGGACGGCATCAATGCGGAAAGTGTAGCCATCACATAAAAAAAATTCTTGCCTTTATTTGTTTCGTACACTGTCAACACCATTTGTAAACTTATATGTATGAAATAAATGTCTGCTTTACAAGCGAATGATCACCGTGAATATATCTCACCAGATTATAAACTTATACGTAAAAAGAACATAGCCATCCTGATGCGTCCGTCTGTCTGTTAGATAAACCTGAGTGGAGTTCATTTTTTTTTATTTTTGCTTCTAAATAAATAGAAATTTTTGCAATAATTATTTTAATTAATCATAATAATTCAGTTTTTTCCACTCTTATGTCATTTTTTCCCTGCTCAAATGTCATGCACCACCCAGTCTAGTTTCAGACAGTAAAATTGGCAAGTGCTATAGCATAATAATTCATGAAATCGGAAGAAAAAAACCCATTTTGGATGCATCCCTGGGTATTTATCAGGTCAAATTACAAGAGCATTTATTTTGCACTGTTGTTATTAGAGTTGCGATAAAGAAATTGTCAATGAGTTGAAAATGTGTCATAACTCATGTTCATGTAGTTACTTTGCAATCAAGCTTGCTTTACAAGAAAACTACATAATGGTCACTTGATCACATTTTCTCTATGGCAACGAACGTTCATATACTCCTGGAAGAGCCTGTGGTCATGCAGCTGGTTATCAACTATACCTGCTTACCTTTAACCATTTTGTGACCCACAATTTGTGTAAAAATAGCTCAATTTATTTAGAGGTCCCCAAAGGATATATATTGCTAATCAAAAATGACAACTTAGTTCAATTCAAATTGTAGGCGATATTATCACAAATTAAAATGTGGGGACAGGACAATGGACAATGGCAAGCAGTGATGTACATATATTGATTGCTGTAATACTATACCTGGAAAATAACACAACTTATTTATACTTCTGTGTAACTGTTATTCTTTACATCATACACATCTTAAATGTACAAAAATAATGGTTTATTTCAAGTTCTGTCAAAACTGTTCATCACCAAAATGTTTACTTACCGTTAGGTCTGGGTTCACTGATAAACCCATCAAAAGGCCTTTCTACAGTTGATGCATTAAATCTCTGCACAACGTTAGGTCTAAAGTCCTGAAAATATGAAGGGGTGGTCCAGGTCCATTGAATAACATCACCAACAGTAGCAATAGCTACATGCGGGTCCCATTGAAAGCCGATACCAAAAACTGCAACAAGATATGAAAAATAATTTGCACACATTGTATCATCACTGGTATTACATCAAGATATGTCAAAGATTTGATTTACTATTATAGATCATCTCCTTATTTGTAAAATAAGGTCACTATAGAAAGACAAACAATTTAAAAATTTCTTCTTCTTCTTCTTTTTTCTTCTTTGGTTACGGAAAACCATCAACGTACTGATGTTTACTTTCCGGCGCATGCCTGGTAAAGTGTTTTCAAATTTATAAAAATTTTCAGAACATAGATAATTTATTTGATATAATTGTTATTTTATTTTTTAGTTTTATATTATCAGTTTTTACAATTTTTCTTTTAATTTAGGATTTTTACAATTTTTTTTATTTTTTATTTTTCATTTATTAAGATAAAAACATGATTTCTGTTTATTTTATTCTGTGTGGATAAGTATCAAGGAGCACATTGTGAGTGAGTGCACCCTTGAAGGATTCTGTAGTGGTGTTTTTGGTTATGTCAGGGGATAATTTGTTCCAGTCTTTAATGGTTTGACAAAAGAAAGAAAATTTATAACTGTCTTTATTGCATTGGATTTGTCTGTAGGAGTCTTTTCGGGAAGATCTTGTCGTAGACTGGCTCTGAAGTAATATATTTTGTGTAGGGATAGCGATATTTTCATTTATTACTTTGTGAAACATTATGAGCCTAGTTCTTAGTCGGCGTTCTTGTAGAGTTTGCCAATTCATGGTGTTTAACATCTCAGACACACTGCTGGTGTTATGATGTCTGTTGCATGTATACCTGGCTGCCCGTCGCTGTACCTTTTCTAGCGAGTTGATGTTTTCGTTTGTGTGAGGATCCCAAACAGTGCAGCAGTATTCTAATTTGGGTCTTATTAGGGTTTGATATGCTCGTTCTTTTATCGTTTGTGATTGTACTTTTAGATTTCTTCTGATAAAACATAATGATTTGTTTGCTTTGGCGGCAGTTTGTTGGATGTGGGTGTTCCATTTTAGGTCTGTTGAGATTGTGACACCTAGATATTTTGCGTGTTGAACAGATTCTAATATATGGCCATGCATGTTATAGTAAATGTGGATTGGATTTCTCTTGGTTGTTATATTCATGATGTTACACTTGTCTGGGTGAAATGACATGAGCCAGTCTTGTTCCCATTTTATGGCAGCTTCGAGATCTTCTTGGAGCTTGAGGCAGTCGCTTTGTGATTTGATTTGTCGATAGATCATACTGTCATCTGCAAAAAGTCGGATACGGCTATGTTTGATGTATTCAGGGAGGTCGTTAATGTAGATTAGAAAAAGTATTGGTCCCAGAACTGTATCCTGTGGGACACCGGATGTGACTGGTATTTTTGATGATGTCATATTTTCTAAAAGTACTGTTTGAGTTCTGTTTGAGAGAAAAGATTTAACCCAGTTTATGATTTGTTCTGATATGCCAAAGTATTTCATTTTGTACAGCAGTCTTTTGTGTGGTACCTTGTCGAAAGCTTTTGCGAAGTCCATTATTATCAAATCTGTTTGTATATTTTTGTCATTGTTTTGTAATAAATCATGTATTAAAGAAATTATTTGTGACTCACATGATCGTTTTGCCCTAAATCCATGCTGTAATTCATAAAGTATGTTGTTGGTTTCTAGATGTTGCATCATGTTGCTGGCAAAAATATGTTCGAGTAATTTGCAAGCTATGCATGTTATGGATATAGGTCTGTAGTTACCTGGGTTGTGTTTATCTCCTTTTTTGAGAACAGGCGTGACATTTGCGTGGTTCCAGTCAGATGGTACTTTGCCTGTTTCCAATGATTTGGTGAATAATAATGTGAGGATGTCTGTACATATATCAATATTTTCTTTCAGTACTCTGCCTGCGATGGTGTCAGGACCAGTAGCTTTACTAGGGTTTATGTTTTTGATGAGTTTATAAACACCATCCCTAGAGATTTTTATGGGTTCCATTGTGGGATGAGTACTAGGACCTTTATCTGGAATGTTAGTGTTTGCTTCAGATGTAAAAGCAGACTGAAACTGTTTGTTTAGTATATTTGCTTTCTCAGATGGATGTGAGTGTAGGGTACCTTCACTTCGTAGGGGAGCTATGCCGGTGTTTTCATTTTTCTGGCTTTTTATGTAAGAATAAAGTTTTTTGGGTGTATTATTGAAGCTTGGTTGATCTGGTTCATTTATTTCAATATCAAAAATCATGTTTTCTATATATCGCCAGTATGAGTTTCTCATTTCGTTCTGGAGCTTGGCTTTAGTTTTCTGATATTGTTCTTTATACTTGGGATTACATTTTTTCTTTTTATATAACTTGTTTTTCTTGTTAATTAACTTTTTTAGTTGGTTATTTACCCAAGGTAATCTTGATTTGTTGCCAATGCTTTTTGTTGGAATATACTTATGGATAGTCTCTTGGACATTGGTTTTGAAGATGTTCCATAATTCGTCTAGACTCATTTTATCCTGATCTTTTTTTAGTTGTTTGTAAGTTTCAGTGAGGTCTTTTTCTATTTGATCCCATTGTGCCTTTTTGTAGTTTAACACTTTGTGAGCTTGTTGTTTATTTTGCGGCAGGGCTAGGTTTATTTCACTGTATACTATATCATGATCACTCGCACCGATTGGTGGTAATGTTTCTACTCTATTTACAAATGATGGGTTTGTCATGCACAGCAGATCTAGTGTTGTGTCTTTTCGGGTGTTCTTGTTTATGACTTGTGTTAGGTTGTTGTCATGTAATATATCGAGGAGTTGTTGGTGTAGTGAAGCTTCAGATTTGTTAGGTATGACTGCTGGTGTATTCCAGTCTATGTGGCCAAGGTTGAAATCGCCACTTACCCAGATGTTAGAGTTTGTTTTCTTACATAAGACTCTATTCAGTGAGATACCAAGTTGTTCTAATGATTCACCTTTATCGGATGGTGGTCGATAGTATGTGCAAAGGTAAAGTGATTTGTTGCCTTCATATGATATTTTTGCCCACACATTTTCGCAGTTTGTTTCAAGGTCTAAATCGGTACCTGCTTTTGTGATTTGTGTGGATGTCAGCTGGTTTGAGATAGCCAGTAATACTCCCCCATAGCCATCCTTTCTGTTTTTTGTATAAATGTTGTATTTAGAGGATGGGATGTATTCATATGGAGAGATGTCATTTGAGAGCCATGTCTCGGTACCAAATATTATGCTGGGTTTACAAGATTCAATGATAAGTTCTACTTCAGGTTTTTTGTTCTTTATCGATTGAAAATTTATTGTAAGCACTCTTAGTGGTTCAGATTTTTTTGACGTGTGGGAGTCCTTTTTATTTTTACCTTGCTTTTTCTTGGTTGTCGATTTGGGAGCAATAAAACCAAAGGGCCTAAACAGGATAGCCTAAATCTGGGAGCAATAAAACCAAAGGGCCTAAACAGGATAGCCAATATTCTGATTACTAGAGATCCTCCTCAGAGCAAGATATTATGACCGTGCAGAACTTATCGTTAATAAACATTTTTGTAGCAAACAAATCGATTTCAGAATAAATAAATGTTTTACTAAAATTGACAGAACTTACCCTTATGAGTGCCTTGGTTTGTTATTACAACATCATTGCCAATACTCTGTATCACACAGATGATCTGTGTAGGATCAGTTGATTCTACATCACATTCAGTATCACCAACCATCACACTGATGTCTGAAGCATTGGGACTAAACCCATCTCCTGTCAAAGTTACTCTGGTACCCCCAAACATGGATCCAGTCAATGGAAATACATTGGTAACCTTCAGCAGATATGTAATGGTTGGGATTTGTCCATTGCTATTAAAATATTAATGTTATTTCATATCTTAACATAGTTCAATTTTTAGATTTACAAGGTAAATTGTAACCAAAAATTAATAATATGATTTTTTAGCTGAAAAGTACTTTTCCTTTTTTGAATGCTGATATGCATTTAGCAATTTCGTTTGCAGTACATATTTTAAAGTCCAATGACCCTAGTATTATTTACCTGTTCTCACATGCTTTTGTTTTGTGAATCATCAAATACATAAATACTACAGGTACCAAGAGACAAGGGAGGTAACTTAGCAGTAAACCTAGTTTTAACCGTTCACAGATACTTCTGTGGTATCATTAAATATATAAATACTATAGGTACCAATAGACAAGGGAGATAACGGAGCAGTTCACTTATTATTCTGTTGTATCATTCAATACATACATACTATAGGCACCAACGAGGAATTCATTGCACTGATCTCGATATCTACCTTAGCACACCTGCTACTGTATTATCTTTAAATACATAAATCTTGTAGGTATCAGCAGGCAGAGAAGGTAATATAGCAGAGATTTCAGTGTCAGTATATGTTGCTTCAACTTCTGTATCGCCGATAAATAAAGTACCAGATGTTCCAAATCCAATGCCCGTAATCGTCAGGGGTGATCCGCCTGAAAATATCAAGGATAGCTTAACATTTTACGTCTCCATAATATTTTTTGCCATTTTGGTAAATATGGAAATGCCTATATATGTAATGGTCATGTCTTGATGATAATATTCATCTTTTTTTTAGAATTAAAAACAACTGAACAACTATATTGTAAAGTTCTCTCTGCTTTCAATTATAAATTACATATATAAACATAAAAAATAATAACAATTGTATGGTTTAATAAATATTATTATTACATTTATGGTTTTATACAGTATAATAAAACCATTTATTACATACTTAGTTCAAATAAAGGCATTTTTGTATGACCAATATAACCGGAAGTAAACTGTCCATATTTTCACACCCCGGGAAAATAACCGGTTATTGGATTACTACAAGTATCATTTCCATATCGAGGCCCATATTGGCCCAGGCCAATATGGGCCTTGACTTCGTCTCAGGCCAATATGGGTGTCTCTTTTCTAGATGTCGGAAGTATGTAATAAATAGTTTAATACATGGGCATTTCCATATTGGCCTGGTTATCACCCCTCGACCCATATTGGCCTGGTTATCACCCCTCGACCCATATTGGCCCGAGACGGAGTCTCGGGATGATAACCAGGCCAATATGGAAATGCCCATGTATTAATCTGTATATAATTCATTTTTTGCGATAAATCGTCATATTGCACGGCAGGATTTCATATTGAACGATCTATTTAGCGATTGGTGAAATCCCGGCAAAATTAAAAAATTTACTAGCCAAACGTTTTCTACGTCCGTTGCAATGTCACACAAACACAATCAGAAAGTGGTACAGAAGTTTTACAAACGCAAGCAGAATGCAAATATAAATTTGTACACATCGAATTAGTAATATAAATTTGTACAAGTATTTATGATATTATATGGATCAGGTCATGTGCTTTTGAATTTGAAAAAAAAAACAAAAACAAAAACAATCCCTAAAAATAGATCCAGGTACAAAAAAAACTGGGAATGTTAAATGTAATAAAACAATTACAGCACTTCATTTTATGCTCCATAACACATCATATCCCACTCAATGAATTACTACGGGTTCAGTGAATATAATTTTTTTCTTCAAATGTCAATAAATCCACACATTTACAGAATCAAAAGACAGTAATTATATCATATTATTATACATCATGAATATTAATAAGGATATACTCACTTTCTATTGGTTACGCTTTGTCATGTGATTTTATTTTATTTTCCGCGGTATGACCACTAAATCTTCCAAAGAAGTCATGATTTATCACGTGATCTTACACTGACCTGTAGATATTGACCGATTGAAAAAATGAAAATGGCGACCGATTAATCCCGTTTCGATTGAAATATGGAATAGTATACAATTATTGCACTTCATTGAATATATTCAACAATATTTCAGCTATGTCGTGGCGGTCAGTTATATTGGTGGAGGAAGCCGGAGGACCCAGAGAAAACCACCGACCTGTCGCAAGTAACTGACAAACTGTATCACATATTGTTGTAGATCCCACTACCATACCATCACGACCACGACGCCCCATCCCCTGGATGTGTATAAAACTCTTGAACATTATCCAAGTTTATAATCTGAAGCATACATACCATCATTTTAGGAAATTGTACAGGCACAGGTGACATTCATTACTACACCGGAAGTTTTGACATGATTAAAAGACGATTATATATCCGGTGACGACCAAGAATTATTTCTGTACTCTATTAGAAGAGTAAAATTATAAGACAATGACAAAAGACAAGGTAACAGCCTTATCCAGTTTATTTCGGTATAATAAAACAATTAATTACTCCCTAAGAAGTCAATACCAGGATATGAGGACCTCTCGACTTGTCACAGTGACCTGACCTGACCGAGGCCAACGGTTACCTTAAGTGCCAAGTCTTGAGGCCCTCATATCCTGGTATTGACTTCTTAGGGAGTAATTAATTGTATATTGTCTGCAACTGACGAAATATTAGATACATTTGTGTGTGCTATAAAATACATTATTTTCTGTGACAGGAGAGAGATATCTCTAAACATATGTGTTATACCTGTATATATTATTTTATGCAGTTGCAGTGAAGGATACATATCTTTTGCTAACAGTAGTGTTGTATGTGGCTAAAGAGATGGAATAACTACTTGTTATTTGTAGTCTTTACTGACACTGAAGAGGTATTTAAATTAGTCGTTTTACCTGCAACACTTTCTGTGGTAGGATTAACAGTGGTTATGTTCGGTGTTATGCTGGCATCATACACTATTGAATCATTAAATACTCTTTCAAATCCTGAATTAAATGTTTTGACAGCATGTGAGCCTTCAGCCTGATAAAAAGAAAATGTAATTATAACCGTTACTCTCAGCAGAATCACAATATGAAATGGAAAATTAATACAATATGCTATACATGAAGCTTTTAGTAATATTCTAATGTCTTAGCATGGTACAAAGCAGGTACATGGGTTAATAAATGATACAATGCAGACACATATGTCAGCATTAACTAATCGATACAAATCAGAGAGACACATGGGTCAATACTGATTAATCATGATACACAACAGACACATACGTCAGAATGAACTATTCATGATACAAATCAGACAGACACATGGGTCAATAATGATTAATCATGATACACAGCAGAGTCTGAGACATATGTCAGCATGAACTAATCATGATACAAATCAGACAGACACATGGGTCAATAATGATTAATCATGATACACAGCAGACACATATGTCAGCATTAACTAATCATGATACAAATCAGAGAGACACATGGGTCAATAATGATTAATCATGATACACAACCGACACATACGTCAGCATGAACTATTCACGATACAAATCAGACAGAAACATGGGTCAATAATGACTATTCATGATACACAACAGACACATATGTCAGCATTAACCAATCATGATACAAACAGAGAGACACATGGGTCAATAATGATTAATCATGATACACAGCAGACACATACGTCAGCATTAACTAATCGATACAAATCAGAGAGACACATGGGTCAATAATGATTAATCATGATACACAACAGACACATATGTCAGCATTAACCAATCATGATACAAATCAGAGAGACACATGGGTCAATAATGATTAATCATGATACACAGCAGACACATACGTCAGCATTAACTAATCGATACAAATCAGAGAGACACATGGGTCAATAATGATTAATCATGATACACAGCAGACACATATGTCAGCATTAACCAATCAATACAAATCAGACAGACACATGGGTCAATAAATATTAATCATGATACACAGCAGACACATATGTCAGCATTAACCAATCATGATACAAATCAGACAGACACATGGGTCAATAATGATTAATCATGATACACAGCAGTCTGAGACATATGTCAGCATGAACTAATCATGATACAAATCAGAGAGACACATGGGTCAATAATGATTAATCATGATACACAACAGACACATACGTCAGCATGAACTATTCACGATACAAATCAGACAGAAACATGGGTCAATAATGACTATTCATGATACACAACAGACACATATGTCAGCATTAACCAATCATGATACAAATCAGAGAGACACATGGGTCAACAATGATTAATCATGATACACAGCAGACACATATGTCAGCATTAACCAATCAATACAAATCAGACAGACACATGGGTCAATAATGATTAATCATGATACACAGCAGACACATATGTCAGCATTAACCAATCTCGATACAAATCAGAAAGACACATGGGTCAATAATGATTAAGCATAATACACAGCAGAGTCTGAGACATATGTCAGCATTAACTAATCGATACAAATCAGACAGACACATGGGTCAACATTGATTAATCATGATACAAAGCAGAGACATGTGTTAGCATTGAATAATCAAGATACAAGTCAGACAGATATTTTTGTAACAGAGCAGACACATTCAAAAAATGTTACTTACCATGACTATTATTCAAAAAGAATTACGAGTCAACAATAATAGACAATGACACAAAGAAGACACACAAAACAACAATAATTGACAATGACACAAAGCAGACACACAAGTCAAAAATAATTGACAATGACACAAATCAGACACAGAAGTCAACAATAATTTACAATGACACAAAGCAGACACAGAAGTCAACAATAATTGACAATGACACAAAGAAGACACATGAGTCAACAATAATTTACAATGACACAAAGCAGACACATGAGTCAACAATAATTTACAATGACACAAAGCAGACACACGAGTCAACAATAATTTACAATGACACAAAGCAGACACACGAGTCAACAATAATTTACAATGACACAAAGCAGACACAGAAGTCAACAATAATTGACAATGACACAAAGCAGACACATGAGTCAACAATAATTTACAATGACACAAAGCAGACACATGAGTCAACAATAATTTACAATGACACAAAGCAGACACACGAGTCAACAATAATTTACAATGACACAAAGCAGACACACGAGTCAACAATAATTGACAATGACACAAAGCAGACACACAAGTCAACAATAATTTACAATGACACAAAGCAGACACACGAGTCAACAATAATTGACAATAACACAAAGCAGACACACGAGTCAACAATAATTGACAATAACACAAATCAGACACAGAAGTCACCAATAATTTACAATGACACAAAGCAGACACAGAAGTCAACAATAATTGACAATGACACAAAGCAGACACACAAGTCAATAATAATCTACAATGACACAAAGCAGACACACGAGTCAACAATAATTGGCAATAACACAAAGCAGACACAGAAGTCAACAATAATTTACAATGACACAAAGCAGACACACGAGTTAACAATAATCTACAATGACACAAAGCAGACACATGAGTCAACAATAATTTACAATGATACAAAGCAGACACACGAGTCAACAATAATCTACAATGACACAAAGCAGACACATGAGTCAACAGTAATTGACAATAACACAAAGCAGACACAGAAGTCAACAATAATTTACAATGACACAAAGCAGACTCACGAGTCAACAATAATTTACCATGACACAAAACAGACACATGAGTCAACAATAATTTAACATGACACAAAGCAGACACATGAGTCAACAATAATTGACAATGATACAAAGCAGACACACAAGTCAACAATAATCTACAATGACACAAAGCAGACACATGAGTCAACAGTAATTGACAATAACACAAAGCAGACACAGAAGTCAACAATAATTTACAATGACACAAAGCAGACACACGAGTCAACAATAACTTACCATGACACAAAACAGAAACAGAAGTCACCAATAATTTACAATGACACAAAGCAGACACAGAAGTCAACAATAATTGACAATGACACAAAGCAGACACACAAGTCAATAATAATCTACAATGACACAAAGCAGACACACGAGTCAACAATAATTGGCAATAACACAAAGCAGACACAGAAGTCAACAATAATTTACAATGACACAAAGCAGACACACGAGTTAACAATAATCTACAATGACACAAAAGCAGACACATGAGTCAACAATAATTTACAATGATACAAAGCAGACACACGAGTCAACAATAATCTACAATGACACAAAGCAGACACATGAGTCAACAGTAATTGACAATAACACAAAGCAGACACAGAAGTCAACAATAATTTACAATGACACAAAGCAGACACACGAGTCAACAATAATTTACCATGACACAAAACAGACACATGAGTCAACAATAATTTAACATGACACAAAGCAGACACATGAGTCAACAATAATTGACAATGATACAAAGCAGACACACAAGTCAACAATAATCTACAATGACACAAAGCAGACACATGAGTCAACAGTAATTGACAATAACACAAAGCAGACACAGAAGTCAACAATAATTTACAATGACACAAAGCAGACACACGAGTCAACAATAACTTACCATGACACAAAACAGAAACATGAGTCAACAATAATTTAACATGACACAAAGCAGACACATGAGTCAACAATAATTTGACATGACACAAAGCAGACACATAAGTCAACAATAATTAACCATGATTCAAAAGTGCAGACACTAATTTATAGGACAGCCACAATGTAGATACACAAGTCAGCAATAATGTATATGACAGCCACAATGTAGACACACGAGTCGGCAATAATTTATAAGACAGTCAGAATGTAGACACACGAGTCAGCAATAATTTATTAGACAGCAACAATGTAGATACATGAGTCAGCAATAATTTATAGGACAGTCACTATGTAGATACATGAGTCAGCAATAATTTATTAGACAGCCACAATGTAGACACACGAGTCAGCAGTAAATTATAGGACAGCTACAATGTAGACACACGAGTCAGCAGTAATTTTTTAGACAGCCACAATGTAGACACACAAGTCAGCAATAATTTATAGGACAGTCACAATGTAGACACACGAGTCAGCAGTAATTTTTTTAGACAGCCACAATGTAGACACACGAGTTAGCAATAAATTATTAGACAGCCACAATGTAGACACACAAGTCAGCAATAATTTATAAGACAGTTACAATGTAGATACATGAGTCAGCAATAATTTATAGGACAGTCACTATGTAGATACATGAGTCAGCAATAATTTATTAGACAGCCACAATGTAGACACATGAGTCAGCAATAATTAATAAGACAGCCACAATGTAGACACACGAGTCAGCAATAATTTATAAGACAGTCACAATGTAGACACAAGAGTCAGCAATAATTTATAGGACAGTCACTATGTAGACACACGAGTCAGCAGTAATTTCTTAGACAGCCACAATGTAGACACAAGAGTTAACAATAAATTATTAGACAGCCACAATGTAGACACACGAGTCAGCAATAATTTATAAGACAGTTACAATGTAGACACAAGAGTCTGCAATAATCTATAAGACAGTCACAATGTAGACACAAGAGTCAGCAATAATTAATAAGACAGCCACAATGTAGACACAAGAGTCAGCAATAATTTATAAGACAGCCACAATGTAGACACGAGTCAGCAATAATTTATTAGACAGCCACAATGTAGATACATGAGTCAGCAATAATTTATAAGACAGCCACAATGTAGACACACGAGTCAGCAATAATTAATAAGACAGCCACAATGTAGACACGAGTCAGCAATAATTTATTAGACAGCCACAATGTAGATACATGAGTCAGCAATAATTTATAAGACAGCCACAATGTAGACACATGAGTCAGCAATAATTAATAAGACAGCTACAATGTAGACACACGAGTCAGCAGTAATTTTTTAGACAGCCACAATGTAGACACAAGAGTTAGCAATAAATTATTAGACAGCCATAATGTAGACACACGAGTCAGCAATAATTTATAAGACAGCTACAATGTAGACACAAGAGTCAGCAATAATTTATAAGACAGCCACAATGTAGACACATGAGTCAGCAATAATTTATAAGACAGCCACAATGTAGACACACGAGTCAGCAATAATTTATAAGACAGCTACAATGTAGACACAAGAGTCAGCAATAATTTATAAGACAGCCACAATGTAGACACACGAGTCAGCAATAATTTATAAGACAGCCACAATGTAGACACGAGTCAGCAATAATTTATAGGACAGTCACTATGTAGATACATGAGTCAGAAATAATTTATAAGACAGCCACAATGTAGACACTTCCACCAAATATGATTTCAATGATATAGACCAATGATATCTGAAAGTTACACTAATGCCTTCTGGCAAGGACGCCCATGTCATCTGTCAAGTAAATTTAATACTTTCTGATAATGACGTTCAACCCGTGTTATAAATACGTTGATACTTCCTGATAATTATTATTTGCATGAGGCAGACTTCATACAGGGACTTCTCAAGAAAAATGAAAAGAAGCTACCTCGATCCTTTAATTTCACATTCTGCTATATAGATGTTATCATTTCACTAAATAATTGTAAGATTGGTGGTTTTGTTGATAGCATCTATCAAATTGAACTTGAAATAAAGGATACCACAGAAACAGCTAGGTCTGTTTCATACCTTGACCTATACCTCGAAAATGATATTGAGGGCCGGTTAAGAATGATAATTATCCCATTGTGAACTTTCCATTTATATGTAGCAACATTCCAGCAGCAGCTGCATATGGAGTATATATCTCTCAGTTGATTCAATATTCCAGAGTTTCTGGTTTCTATAAGGATCTCCTTGATAGAGGGTTGCTGCTAACAAGGAAGCTACTGAACCAAGGGTTCCTCTTGGTTAAGTTGAAGTCATCACTTCAAAAATTTAACGGTTGTCACCATGGCTTAGTTCACCGTTACAGAATATTTGTGTCACAAATGACCACTTGTTGTAAGCACTTCCCGGTCCTTTCCTATTCATGATTTATCACCGGCTTTGTAACTAGAGTAACACGACAGTGTCACTTGTGGAGCAGGAACTGCTTACTTTTCTGGAGAGCACCTGAGTGCATCTTCGGTATTTAGTGGGGCTTTACAGATTTCGATTACCCATTTGGCATCATCATAATCTTCTTATGTCCAAGCCTTCATGCTTTCTGAAAATTATATTCGTGCTTTTGAAAATTACATTTATGCCTTCTGACAAGTACATTGAACTTTATGCCTTCATAAATCATATGTAACACTGATTCTATATAGTGAGAGAGACATATCATACTACACTACAGAGTCTATCTTTACATCCATAGATTGTACTTACCATTGCTGGCAAAATACATTTACAATCCGTGGAATTGCATTCCTGAATTTCACATATCGCATCATCGATATGAATTTCAAAACCATTCGTATCAAATCCGCTACCGTTTATATATAAGGGAATTCCACCTAAAATATCAATATTATTGCATATGTGATATTGCTTTCATTATATAGTATGTTTACATGTTGTAACTAGAGGCCATTTAACATTATTGTATATATGTGATGTGGCTTCCATTATATAGTATGTTTACATGTTGTAACTAGACGGCCATTTAACATTATTGTATATGTGTGATCTGGCTTCCATTATATAGTATGTTTACATGTTGTAACTAGACGGCCATTTAACATTATTGTATATGTGTGATGTGGCTTCCATTATATAGTATGTTTACATGTTGTAACTAGACGGCCATTTAACATTATTGTATATGTGTGATGTGGCTTCCATTATATAGTATGTTTACATGTTGTAACTAGACAGCCATTTAACATTATTGTATATATGTGATGTGGCTTCCATTATATAGTATGTTTACATGTTGTAACTAGACGGCCATTTAACATTATTGTATATATGTGATGTGGCTTTCATTATATAGTATGTTTACATGTTGTAACTAGACAGCCATTTAACATTATTGTATATATGTGATGTGGCTTTCATTATATAGTATGTTTACATGTTGTAACTAGACGGCCATTTAACATTATTGTATATGTGTAATGTGGCTTCCATTATATAGTATGTTTACATGTTGTAACTAGACGGCCATTTAACATTATTGTATATATGTGATGTGGCTTCCATTATATAGTATGTTTACATGTTGTAACTAGACGGCCATTTAACATTATTGTATATGTGTGATGTGGCTTCCATTATATAGTATGTTTACATGTTGTAACTAGACGGCCATTTAACATTATTGTATATATGTGATGTGGCTTTCATTATATAGTATGTTTACATGTTGTAACTAGACGGCCATTTAACATTATTGTATATATGTGATGTGGCTTCCATTATATAGTATGTTTACATGTTGTAACTAGACAGCCATTTAACATTATTGTATATATGTGATGTGGCTTCCATTATATAGTATGCTTACATGTTGTAACTAGACGGCCATTTAGTATCACTGTATATGTGATGTGGCTTTCATTATCTAACTAGACCAGTTAAAGTATAACTATGGTGGCTAGGTGAACATATAAGATATGTTAGATCAGTCTACAAATCCCTCCAAGTGTATCAACGATCATACTCTCAGGTCGGACACAGAGTTTCGTCGGACTTGAAGAGAGTGTCACTCTTAAAATTGTCCAACAAAATCCTCCCAGTTCGGAGTGAGAGTGAGAGTGAGAGTATCCCATGTCGGAGTGAGAGTCTCCACTCTCAGATAGTTAAACTGTAAACAGGAAACGTCCCCAAATTCTGCTAACCAATAAATTTGTGCATAAAGAAACATGCGTATCTTAGTAAAGCTGAAGTAAATGAGTGATATACAGTACGGAAAGTATAGATATGTTAACGGCTGTCACGGGTGATATATACAATAATATCCATGAATAAAATGTATTAACATGCAGTACCCATGTTTTAAGTGCACTGGAAGTGAATATTAATATGTCCCTATGTACTCGCGACAATCGATGCCAAGGTCCTTTCACTTGCTGCAGACAGTTGCCGGTTTACGATATCGGGTGCGTTTGCTCTTTTATGTGTTTGCCAAATGTAGGGCGAACAAACCCGGGTAATTAATTATAATTTATACATTTATTTCTTTAAAGGCAAATTTGGATTAAAATTAATTAGTAAAATTTAAGTTTTATTTTGTTTATGGCGAATGGGTCATAAATCCTTAAATCCCAGGTTTTTTTTCTTGAAAATTGGCAGTCTGCAGAGTCTTGATATAGGTGAAATAATATTTTATTAGTGTATTCTACGTTTTTTTTTTACAGTTTACCTGTCAAAACATCACCCATCTCAGCATGTTGTCGCATCGTGCATTCATGATATACAAATACACCTATCACAGGTGTGAAAAAAAAACGTTGCTCAAGACTCCTTTTACTAAGACTTATAAACATAGATAACTATTTTGCGTTTTCGATTTTCAAGCCATCTTCCAATTTATTTGTACTTAAAAAATAAATTTATATCTTTTTTCTTATATATGTGTATAAATATATATCAGACAGATTTTTTTTAAAACCATTTTTGTCTTTTTAATTGATAACTAACCCAAGCTAAATAAATGAAATGTGACTTAATGTGTTAATTATATAAATCCTTGCCTTCTATAAATTTTAATTTCTTATCTAATTCTTATTCTTATTTAACAATATCATGTCAGGTTGTTATTTTCATTGAATGGCATCTCAAAATAGATAGCTTCACAGTAGGGGCTCTTCCTGTATATTACAACTGACAGCTAATGCATGACAAACAATTTTAATCAGCCATCATTATCATAAAATACATTTTTTTTTAATCTTTATTTTGATGATGGCACCTAATACCCATCACCTAATCCAAATTAGTATAGTAGAGGAGTACCGTATTTTTCGGACGATAAATCTAGATAAAAATGACGATTTTGTTTACAGTACAAATAATGTATACCGGGGTACCTTTATTTTGCTGTAGGTTTATTTCTGAATAAGAAGACTCGTATCATCGATGTTCTTGGTGTTATTTTTTTTAAATAAAGCAATAAAAGTATACTAACAGGGGGTGCAATTCTGGGGATAAAATATTCAACATCCAAAAAAAAATCAATATTCAATGATTGAAGTGTTAGCGAAAATCAGTTCAATATTGTATTTTATAATAAAATATATACTATAAAAAATGTATCTTGTTGAAAAAAATCATAGGGTGGATCGATTTACAATATAAAATTATTATCACAAAATATCTAAATATAGCTATAGCTTTTCCATCAAACACGAGCATTCGCATGTGATCGTAGTACAAAATGGCGGTTGCAATACATCTCACAGTAAACGTGTAGAACAAGCTTTTTATACTAAATATACTAGAAAATAATTTATATCGATTTCGTTACTTATTCGATATTTTATTGCAATAATTTATATGAGGCTATGGGTGTTTAAACGTCACTTTTCAACAATATTTCAGTTATATATTGACCTTTGAGCTACCTTTCCTGGCGCGAATATGGTGCAAGGTAGAAATACACTAGGGTATTTACATACCCGGACATTCTACACACCGGAAAGAAAGTACGCATACAAATATGCATCGATCACAAAATGTTTGACATGTTCACCTCGAGAAATGTAAAAAAAATCTTTAAATATCCACTCTCACGTCCGACCACAATGTCCGACCAAATTTGTTGGACATTTCTCTGGAGTGAGTCAGACATTTTGGGAGGAATATGTCCGACCTGAGAGTATGAGCGTTGATACACTTGGAGTGTACTGTATGTTCTTATGTAATCACTCATAATGTTCATTTACATTGTGGATGAATGAGGAAGCACAGCATTCTTTGTATCTGCTGATACATCTTTTATATATACAGTCAAACCTGTATTAAGAGGTCACCTTCGGGACAAAGAAAAAATGACCTCATAAGACAGGTGAACTCTTAAAAGAGGTTTGTTTCAAATATGAAATTTTCTATGACAGGACAAGAAAAAGTTGGCCTCTTAATACAGGTGGCTGCTTAATAGAGATGACTGCATGGGCAGGTTTGAATGGATATATATAAGGTACATTTGTCAATAATATTTTCTATGTTACATCTTAATACAAATTAATATACAATATATATATATATATATAGGAAAAACTTGCCTCCTATACCAACTGTTGATGGAGAGTAAGATTCTAGGCTAAAATAAAAGGTGTAAGTGTGGTTTCCTGTAGCATATCCCTTATCAGCCACGTTGACTTTTATATAATTAAAGCCTCTTGGACCCGGCCCTGGATGACAAAATATTGTAGTCCCATCAGCAGACACATTATATGGAGTACATGAAATATCTCCAATTGTAATAACATTATTTTCAGCAGTTGTATCAAATCCAGTTCCTGTCAACATCAGCAAATCACCAGAATTACCTATATATGTATAAAAATCATATTATAGCAATGACACTATAAACAAAGTACAAATCGCTAAAAAAATTGGTTCCCGTAACCAGCTAAATTGGCTCTAGTTCTTAGATGAATTGAGGATAATACCAGATGACGAACTTCTTGCTTAACTTAAAGTTATTTTTTTTGTTTTCTTACTCTCAGTAAATGTATTAATCATGAACATTATGGTCTTGATTTTATTTTCTACTGTGTATGTTTTCATTAAACGACATAGGACAATCATTAAATGGATTAATTAGAGTAAAATGTGGTATACATCTTTCCCACTTCTGAAAAAAACGTGATCAATTTTATTAGCAGTATTAAGTAAATCAATCATGCATTTGCAATAAAACAAATCAGTCAGTCTTTGTATTTTTTCAAAAATTTAAAAAGTGATGGCTAATAATTCCACTATTTGACATTTTTTACAATTACTTTATGTACTTAAATTACACAAAACTGTTAAAACGAAGTGTTTGTTTGATGGATTTTATCATCATTGAATAAAATAAACTGTAATATAGAGTCACCAACAATTGTGGTTCATATACAAAGGTCTAAGTAAGAATTAAAGATACTGACCACAACATGGATCTCTACTTGTCAGTGTAGGTGTTCTGTCTACTGACCACATAAAAGTACAATCTCCTGTACACAATGATGGAACATCATTAACACTGACCAACACCTGTAAAGATAAAAGTACAATCTCCTGTATAGAATGAAGGAACATCATTAACACTGACCAACACCTGTAAAGATAAAAGTACAATCTACTGTACACAATGAAGGAACATCATTAACACTGACAAACACCTGTAAAGATAAAAGTACAATCTCCTGTACACAATGAAGGAACATCATTAACACTGACCAACACCTGTAAAGATAAAAGTACAATCTCCTGTACACAATGATGGAACATGATTAACACTGACAAACACCTGTAAAGATAAAAGTACAATCTCCTGTACACAATGAAGGAACATCATTAACATTGACAAACACCTGTAAAGATAAAAGTACAATCTCCTGTACACAATGAAGGAACATTATTAACACTGACAAACACCTGTAAAGATAAAAGTACAATCTCCTGTACACAATGAAGGAACATCATTAACACTGACAAACACCTGTAAAGATAAAAGTACAATCTCCTGTACACAATGAAGGAACATCATTAACACTGACAAACACCTGTAAAGATAAAAGTACAATCTCCTGTACACAATGAAGGAACATCATTAACACTGATAAACACCTGTAAAGATAAAAGTACAATCTCCTGTACACAATGAAGGAACATCATTAACATTGACAAACACCTGTAAAGATAAAAGTACAATCTCCTGTACACAATGATGGAACATGATTAACACTGACAAACACCTGTAAAGATAAAAGTACAATCTCCTGTACACAATGAAGGAACATCATTAACACTGACAAACACCTGTAAAGATAAAAGTACAATCTCCTGTACACAATGAAGGAACATCATTAACACTGACAAACACCTGTAAAGATAAAAGTACAATCTCCTGTACACAATGAAGGAACGTCATTAACACTGACAAACACCTGTAAAGATAAAAGTACAATCTCCTGTACACAATGATGGAACATCATTAACACTGATAAACACCTGTAAAGATAAAAGTACAATCTCCTGTACACAATGATGGAACATCATTAACACTGACAAACACCTGTAAAGATAAAAGTACAATCTCCTGTACACAATGAAGGAACATCATTAACACTGATAAACACCTGTAACGATAAAAGTACAATCTCCTGTACACAATGATGGAACATCATTAACACTGACAAACACCTGTAAAGATAAAAGTACAATATCCTGTACACAATGAAGGAACATCATTAACATTGACAAACACCTGTAAAGATAAAAGTACAATCTCCTGTACACAATGACAGAACATCATTAACACTGACAAACACCTGTAAAGATAAAAGTACAATCTTCTGTACACAATGATGGAACATGATTAACACTGACAAACATCTGTAAAGATAAAAGTACAATCTTCTGTACACAATGATGGAACATGATTAACACTGACAAACACCTGTAAAGATAAAAGTACAATCTCCTGTACACAATGAAGGAACATCATTAACATTGACAAACACCTGTAAAGATAAAAGTACAATCTCCTGTACACAATGACAGAACATCATTAACACTGACAAACACCTGTAAAGATAAAAGTACAATCTTCTGTACACAATGATGGAACATGATTAACACTGACAAACACCTGTAAAGATAAAAGTACAATCTTCTGTACACAATGATGGAACATCATTAACACTGACAAACACCTGTAAAGATAAAAGTACAATCTTCTGTACACAATGATGGAACATGATTAACACTGACAAACACCTGTAAAGATAAAAGTACAATCTTCTGTACACAATGATGGAACATGATTAACACTGACAAACACCTGTAAAGATAAAAGTACAATCTCCTGTACACAATGAAGGAACATCATTAACACTGACAAACACCTGTAAAGATAAAAGTACAATCTCCTGTACACAATGACAGAACATCATTAACACTGATAAACACCTGTAAAGATAAAAGTACAATCTCCTGTACACAATGACAGAACATCATTAACACTGACAAACACCTGTAAAGATAAAAGTACAATCTCCTGTACACAATGACAGAACATCATTAACACTGACAAACACCTGTAAAGATAAAAATACAATCTCCTGTACACAATGAAGGAACATCATTAACACTGATAAACACCTGTAAAGATAAAAGTACAATCTCCTGTACACAATGATGGAACATGATTAACACTGACCAACACCTGTAAAGATAAAAATACAATCTCCTGTACACAATGAAGGAACATCATTAACACTGATAAACACCTGTAAAGATAAAAGTACAATCTCCTGTACACAATGATGGAACATGATTAACACTGACAAACACCTGTAAAGATAAAAGTACAATCTCCCGTACACAATGTAGGAACATCATTAACATTGACAAACACCTGTAAAGATAAAAGTACAATCTCCTGTACACAATGACAGAACATCATTAACACTGATAAACACCTGTAAAGATAAAAGTACAATCTCCTGTACACAATGACAGAACATCATTAACACTGACAAACACCTGTAAAGATAAAAGTACAATCTCCTGTACACAATGACAGAACATCATTAACACTGATAAACACCTGTAAAGATAAAAGTACAATCTCCTGTACACAATGACAGAACATCATTAACACTGACAAACACCTGTAAAGATAAAAGTACAATCTCCTGTACACAATGACAGAACATCATTAACACTGACAAACACCTGTAAAGATAAAAATACAATCTCCTGTACACAATGACAGAACATCATTAACACTGACAAACACCTGTAAAGATAAAAGTACAATCTCCTGTACACAATGACAGAACATCATTAACACTGATAAACACCTGTAAAGATAAAAGTACAATCTCCTGTACACAATGACAGAACATCATTAACACTGACAAACACCTGTAAAGATAAAAGTACAATCTCCTGTACACAATGACAGAACATCATTAACACTGATAAACACCTGTAAAGATAAAAGTACAATCTCCTGTACACAATGAAGGAACATCATTAACACTGATAAACACCTGTAAAGATAAAAGTACAATCTCCTGTACACAATGACAGAACTTCATTAACACTGACAAACACCTGTAAAGATAAAAGTACAATCTCCTGTACACAATGAAGGAACATCATTAACACTGACAAACACCTGTAAAGATAAAAGTACAATCTCCTGTACACAATGAAGGAACATCATTAACACTGATAAACACCTGTAAAGATAAAAGTACAATCTCCTGTATACAATGAAGGAACATCATTAACACTGACAAACACCTGTAAAGATAAAAGTACAATCTCCTGTACACAATGATGGAACATCATTAACACTGACAAACACCTGTAAAGATAAAAGTACAATCTCCTGTACACAATGACAGAACATCATTAACACTGATAAACACCTGTAAAGATAAAAGTACAATCTCCTGTACACAATGACAGAACATCATTAACACTGATAAACACCTGTAAAGATAAAAGTACAATCTCCTGTACACAATGAAGGAACATCATTAACACTGACAAACACCTGTAAAGATAAAAGTACAATCTCCTGTACACAATGACAGAACATCATTAACACTGATAAACACCTGTAAAGATAAAAGTACAATCTCTTGTGCACAGTGACAGATTATCATTAACACTGACAAACACCTGTAAAGATAAAAGTACAATCTCCTGTACACAATGAAGGAACATCATTAACACTGATAAACACCTGTAAAGATAAAAGTACAATCTCTTGTACACAATGACAGAACATCATTAACACTGATAAACACCTGTAAAGATAAAAGTACAATCTCCTGTACACAATGAAGGAACATCATTAACACTGACAAACACCTGTAAAGATAAAAGTACAATCTCCTGTACACAATGACAGAACATCATTAACACTGATAAACACCTGTAAAGATAAAAGTACAATCTCCTGTACACAATGACAGAACATCATTAACACTGACAAACATCTGTAAAGATAAAAGTACAATCTCCTGTACACAATGATGGAACATCATTAACACTGACAAACACCTGTAAAGATAAAAGTACAATCTCTTGTACACAATGACAGAACTTCATTAACACTGACAAACACCTGTAAAGATAAAAGTACAATCTCCTGTACACAATGAAGGAACATGATTAACACTGACAAACACCTGTAAAGATAAAAGTACAATCTCCTGTACACAATGAAGGAACATGATTAACACTGACAAACACCTGTAAAGATAAAAGTACAATCTTCTGTACACAATGATGGAACATGATTAACACTGACCAACACCTGTAAAGATAAAAGTACAATCTCCTGTACACAATGATGGAACATCATTAACACTGATAAACACCGGTAAAGATAAAAGTACAATCTCTTGTACACAATGATGGAACATCATTAACATTGACAAACACCTGTAAAGATAAAAGTACAATCTCCTGTACACAATGACAGAACATCATTAACACTGACAAACACCTGTAAAGATAAAAGTACAATCTCTTGTACACAATGAAGGAACATCATTAACACTGACAAACACCTGTAAAGATAAAAGTACAATCTCCTGTACACAATGACAGAACATCATTAACACTGACAAACACCTGTAAAGATAAAAGTACAATCTCCTGTACACAATGATGGAACATCATTAACACTGACAAACACCTGTAAAGATAAAAGTACAATCTCCTGTACACAATGATGGAACATCATTAACACTGATAAACACCTGTAAAGATAAAAGTACAATCTCCTGTACACAATGACAGAACATCATTAACACTGATAAACACCTGTAAAGATAAAAGTACAATCTCCTGTACACAATGACAGAACATCATTAACACTGATAAACACCTGTAAAGATGAACATATTATATAAACATGAACATACTATATATACATAAAGAATAAGAAAATACAAATTTATAATATCATTAAAACATGAATTTATCTTCTATATCTGGCTATGATTTCGAATATGAATCTCTGAATGTGTTGTGAGTATTTTTTTTTTTTAATTCTTTTTATACTGATCTACATCGTAAGGTGTGTTGAAGTCTTACTTTTAGATACTGTAAAATATATTATAAATAATAATCATATATTTAATATCTATCACTGAGATTTTCAATGTCTGATATAGATGTTAAACTGAAACCAGTATCACACCCCTTTTGGAACATCTTGTATCAGCAGACTGAAGACCTCGGGAGTTATCCGCCTTAGCAGTTGATCATTTCATCCATGATGAGAAGAATTCCACGGATGATGGAAATGGGTGAAAAGACCCTCAATATCTTCACAGATGACATTACTTACATGGTTTATAGTTTATTGATGATTTGTACATTTTGCATTTGATCTTTACACATGATAGTATCTATTATCAGGCAACTAGAATGACATTAGATCTTTACACATGATAGTATCTATTATCAGGCAACTAGAATGACATTAGATCTTTACACATGATAGTATCTATTATCAGGCAACTAGAATGACATTAGATCTTTACACATGATAGTATCTATTATCAGGCAACTAGAATGACATTAGATCTTTACACATGATAGTATCTATTATCAGGCAACTAGAATGACATTAGATCTTTACACATGATAGTATCTATTATCAGGCAACTAGAATGATATTAACATAACACTCTAATATGATGTTATAATGACATCACCGACATCACTTTAACAAATTCTCTACAAGCATACTATCATTGATATGTTTTGCACAAAATGGACTTAGATGTGAAATTTCTCAGAGAAATCCAGTCTCACAAAACAAATCAACAATAGTGTGTATTTATCATCAAAGTGTAGATATCTAATTTAGTACACACAACATGCTTCTAGAATAACTTATCAGGTGCTGAGCTACTATCAAAGCCAAACAAATTGAAATAAAAATTTGTTCTAGTCATAAATATCGCTGAAATATTTTTAATAATAAAAAGGTGAGCAACATAAAAAATATTATCATATGCTGCTTGAGTAAAAATATATGATGAAAAGAACAATTCATATCAAATCCATAGTTCATGCTGTGTCAAATAACTGAGTGAAAAATGGTTAGTCATTAATTTTCCAGATGTAATATATGATTAGGTGAACAATGTGTCAAAAACTGTATTACATGCTGTATCAACCTTTGACCTATATCAGCACTTGGACCCCCAGTCCTCTGGCTGATATTAGTTTCTCAGGTTGATATAGTATATGATATGGATTTTGCCATGTATTATTCTCCATATAAAAGATGAAAATATGTGTTTATCAACATCAGATTTTTTGCTGTGACTAACAAGACGATATTTGCACGTAACAGAGAGTAAAGAGTTAATACTGTGTGTTGAAGTATGTAATATTCATGGTATGTTCTTTTTATATACTAATTTTTCCTATACTTTCAACTGACCATTCCTGTAGATATATTATACCAAAACTTCAGCATTACCTGTGGATTAGTATTGAAGGTTCTTAGAATATCTCCTGGTATTGGGTCGTATAATAATCCACCATCCTTGATTGTCTCGCTTACTACAGTAACACCAACACCATCAATATTACTACCATCAATCTAAAAAAAAACAACAATATAATATTTATCAGCATCTGAGTTCATCCCTGGTTGTTGGTGGGGTCCGTGTTGCTCATCTTTATTTATCAGCATCTGAATTCATCCCTGGTTGTTGGTGGGGTCCGTGTTGCTCTGAGTTCATCTCAGGTTGTTGGTGGGGTCTGTGTTGCTCTGAGTTCATCCCTGGTTGTTGGTGGGGTCTGTGTTGCTCATCCCTGGTTGTTGGTGGGGTCCATGTTGCTCATCCCTGGTTGTTGGTGGGGTCTGTGTTGCTCTGAGTTCATCCCTGGTTGTTGGTGGGGTCCATGTTGCTCATCCCTGGTTGTTGGTGGGGTCCGTGTTGCTCATCCCTGGTTGTTGGTGGGGTCCATGTTGCTCATCCCTGGTTGTTGGTGGGGTCCATGTTGCTCATCTTTATTTATCAGCATCTGAGTTCATCCCTGGTTGTTGGTGGGGTCTGTGTTGCTCATCCCTGGTTGTTGGTGGAGTCCGTGTTGCTCATCCCTGGTTGTTGGTGGGGTCCGTGTTGCTCATCCCTGATTGTTGGTGGGGTCTGTGTTGCTCATCCCTGATTGTTGGTGGGGTCTGTGTTGCTCATCCCCGGTTGTTGGTGGGGTCTGTGTTGCTCATCCCTGGTTGTTGGAGGGGTCTGTGTTGCTCATCCCTGGTTGTTGGTGGGGTCTGTGTTGCTCATCCCTGGTTGTTGGTGGAGTCCGTGTTGCTCATCCCTGGTTGTTGGTGGGGTCTGTGTTGCTCATCCCTGGTAGTTGGTGGGGTCTGTGTTGCTCATCCCTGGTTGTTGGTGGGGTCCGTGTTGCTCATCCCTGGTTGTTGGTGGGGTCTGTGTTGCTCATCCCTGGTTGTTGGTGGGGTCTGTGTTGCTCATCCCTGGTTGTTGGTGGGGTCTGTGTTGCTCATCCCTGGTTGTTGGTGGGGTCCGTGTTGCTCATCCCTGGTAGTTGGTGGGGTCTGTGTTGCTCATCCCTGGTTGTTGGTGGGGTCCGTGTTGCTCATCCCCGGTTGTTGGTGGGGTCTGTGTTGCTCATCCCTGGTTGTTGGTGGGGTCTGTGTTGCTCATCCCTGGTTGTTGGTGGGGTCCATGTTGCTCATCCCTGGTTGTTATTGGGGTCCATGTTGCTCATCCCTGGTAGTTGGTGGGGTCCATGTTGCTCATCCCTGATTGTTGGTGGGGTCCGTGTTGCTCATCCCTGGTTGTTGGTGGGGTCCATGTTGCTCATCCCTGGTAGTTGGTGGGGTCTGTGTTGCTCATCCCTGGTAGTTAGTGGGGTTCGTGTTGCTCATCCCTGGTTGTTGGTGGGGTCTGTGTTGCTCATCCCTGGTTGTTGGTGGGGTCTGTGTTGCTCATCCCTGGTTGTTGGTGGGGTCCATGTTGCTCATCCCTGGTAGTTGGTGGGGTCCGTGTTGCTCATCTTTTTAGCTTACTGTGTTGTCCTATTATGTGTTATTAGGTTCTGAGTTTCGTGTTGTGATGTATGTTACGATTTCCGAATAGAAACGATGTTCGGTTCGTCTTTACCTCCAGTTGTTTGTAGGAGGGCTCATGTCTTATTTACGTTATTTGAGTTTGCTTGCATATAGTGGTGTCCAACACATAATGTGCTGTGTTTTTCTTCGTCTTGTGTACCTTATGTTGCCAATCTCTCTGGATTGTCCATTTTTAATTGCTCCTTTGATATTTCCAACATCGATGTAATACACCTTATATCCTGTAACAGATACTGTCATCAATCTTCCACAGAATATATCATGACTGTTTGGTCCTGAGTCAGGATAATATCGGTGTATTGTGAAACATGTCTTCCTGTTGATTGCTGTAGAAACTAACAAAATGTAACAATACATACTGGTCTAGTATAAAGCAGACAGAATCAGAGTCAAGGCATAGCTAAAAACATGTCACTGGCAATATTACTCACCTTCCCCAAAAAATTGTACAAGCTTTTTGAACTTTCTAAATGATGGGCATGTCAAACATATTATCAACTTAATTGAATTATATTTGTTTTGTATGAAATTTTGGAAATTTAGATTTAATCTTGAAATTGTTATCAATAAATAAATGCATTGTATAAGGATTTTAAAAAGATCATAATCCACTAATAGTCTTGTTCTCTTCAAAATGATTTTACTTGCCTGAATTTGTTCTAAATCTCCTGGTAATGTAAGATATGTAATTGTATAATGGAATCTAGCACAGTCCCCATGACGCTTAATACCAACAATACCCATGCCTGGAATGGCTTCTAACTCGGTAGATAAAATACTTTCATCAATATCAAAGGGAAAATCTGTAATGATAGAAATACAGATAATGATATAGGAGTAATATAAGATAAGTATTTTAACTAATAATGCATTGTCAAAATCAACGCAACAATTAACAAAGTTTTCAAAATTTCAAAATCAATGCAAAAATTAACAAAGTTTTCAAAATTGTTCTGTTGATAATTTTGCTTTATTAATCAAAGGAAAAAAACGCAGATATGTAAATTAGTGTACATAACACATTTCTGGATTAACTTTCATCAGGTATGCTAATACTATGCTAAAATGATAAACTTTTGATAAATTGTTACGCTTAGTGTTCAATGTTTATATATACACAAATCCATTATATGTTGCATATAGTTGATTAACAGATCGATAGACTGACTGTTAGCAAAGTAGTGATGAATAACAGTCATCAGTGATGGATGCAAACAGTCCATTATGTTAGTATTCGTCACGGATCATTCACCAATCCGTCACCATCAGTCAAATAGTCATGGCTACTGTTGTAAGGACTGTATGTACAACAAAGTCATAATTCCATTAAATGTCTAGAGGATTATGATGTTTAATGCCACTTTTTTCAACAATATTTCAGTTATATGGTGGTGGTCAATTTTATTGGTGGAGGAAACCAGAGTACCTGGAGAAAACCATGACCTGCGGCAAGTCACTGACTTACTTTATCACATAATGTTTTATTGTTAAATTTCTAGATTTTCCTAATCAACTCTGTTGATATACTATATTTCAATGTACCATTAAAGGGGTATTGTTTGAGAGAAAAACAATTTCCAAATTCATCCTTTATTTGAATTTTAGTAATACATTATTTTCTAAAAAAAATATCTTTTGAGTATCAAATTCCAATGATTGTGCTGTTTATTCCCAGTCATAATGGAAAAATGTCCACCCAAACAAGATTACAAGCTATCCTATGAATTCTTCATTACTATATACAAAAGAAAACAACATTTACCTGGACTTTGCTCGCCACCAAATGTCAGTTTAAATGTTCCAGTTAATGGGGGAGATGCTGTATCTATCCGCACCACTTCCACAGTTCCATCTAAAGATACCTGTCCTGTTACTGGTGTATACAGTGGGAAATTACTACCACATTCGTGGGGCTCCAGTGTAACATCATAGACTCCTGTCGCTGAGGAGGTAACCATTAGAGATTTTATATTGGCACCATTAGGTTTGGATGGTCGCATTCTGTAACAATCAATACCGGTATCTGAAACGAAATTGAGGAACTTTTAAAGTAATAAAAGTGTAGATATCAAATTTAGTGCACATTTCTGGAATTAACCTTCATCAGGTACAAAAATGTATGCTCAAAATCAAAAGATTGGAAAGCCAAATAATTTAAAGCTTTGGGAGCAATAAAACTAAAGTGCCTAAACAGGAGAGCCAAAATCATCTCAGGTCACCTATACCTGAGGGAGGAAAACATTAGTTTTATTAATTATTACATTATTTAGGAACTGTAAATTTTAGTAATAAATATATCTATTAAACCATGTCAGTGCTGAAGCACTGATTACTGGGCGGATGATACCCTCGTGATAGTTAACTATGTATTTTATATTGTGATCCTTATATGATATGACAAATTCCTGTCCTGTATTAGCATATTATCATTTAAACATTACACAGCTTCCAAGATGGCAGTCATATGTTACAAAATGGATGTGTGTTAGACAACTTAATGTACAGCAGTTGGACATGTCCTGTGTATTATGTAATGTGGGAAATATGTCAGGTTTAGAAATAATCATAAGTTCATATCGTCTCTGTTTGAAGAAGTATTTGTTATATAGTGGTAAATAGAAATGTACGGAAATTCATTTTATACTTTACCATCTGCTATGTTTTATTTTTCACTTATAGTTATGCTATTCTTGCCAGTAACTTAAACATTAATAAGTGAGTGAATGAGTGATTGTTGTTTAATCGGAGGTCATCATAGTTTAACCGGAGGTCATCATAGTTTAGCTAGGAGGTCATCATAGTTTAGCTATACAATGGCAATAGATGAGAACATTAATAAGTGAGTGAATGAGTGATTGTTGTTTAACCGGAGGTCATCATAGTTTAGCTAGGGGGTCATCATAGTTTAACCAGAGGTCATCATAGTTTAACCGGAGGTCATCATAGTTTAGCTAGGAGGTCATCATAGTTTACAATGGCAAGAGATGAGAACATTAATAAGTGGGTGAATGAGTGATTGTTGTTTAACATCATAGTTTACAATGGCAAGAGATGAGATGATGATGATGATGTCCGTTTTGTACTTGAACAGCAAGTTTTGTTTCATTTTGCTAATTGCTACAACAATCCACAGGTAGACAGGTTTCGCAACTTGCACACATTATTCTGACACCGATCCCACATGTTATTGTTCTAACTCTTTAATGCGGCGTATTGAGCTGGAATTAAAAAGATACTAGTTTTAGTCTTTGATTTGACATGACTGGGCATCTAACACACGAGGAAATTACACTTACCATAACACCACAGAGGTGGTAATACATCATTTATAAAACGTGTTCATAAACTGAAAGTGAGGTCAAAGGTCAGACCCATATTAATCATATACATACCTTCTATATTTGGAACAGGTGGTTTCCTGCCTAGTAATACATCATCAATGAAGTATTCAAGGACAGTTCCAAGCTTAAATACTCTAATCTCCCTAATGTAAAATTTAATAGCAGCTGGCTGATTAGGCATGGCATGTCGTTCTTGGAGCTTCTCTTGCATATTCAGGCAGAAATAATGCCATCTGTAAAAGATCAAAGTTACAATTTTCAGGCCTGCAGTTTTTATTTCAAACTTTTAGTTAGACAAATAATTTGGTACCTTTGGTCCAATGCAAAATATAACATTGATTAAACTACATGTATAGGCTTTTGTTCTATGCTGGTATTTCATGTCATATATTTATTTTATTGTCTTCAAGAGTCTATAAAAGCTTGAGAGCACAGATGAAGTAAGCATATATTGTTTTTCCTGAATTTCAGTCTCACTCATTTTCTTTATTACAAAAGAAAATTGACCTTCAATTAAATGTCATTTAATAGTCTAAATCTATAAATTTATATAACTGTAACATTGAATTGAAAACACCAAGAAACTAACTGTAATAGCAAAATGTATAATATGGTTACAGTATCAATGATGATGATGTTCCTCAGACTAAGTTTAAATAAACATATAAACCTAAAATAGATAATGTATAACCTACTTTTGTTCTTGTTCAAATACTACAGATACATCTAAGTTAGCAGTATGTAACTCTCTTTCTGTATTCTCATATGCATATCCTAATCTGATTCTATTCTGGATTTGACCTCCTTGGTAGGCAAAACATACCTGTAATATTATACAATTATAGCCTTTTGATGAGGTCAATACATGGATTTATCGACCCGTTAAAAGTATATTGACCGAGGACGAAGGTCAATATACTTTTAACAGGTCGATAAATCCATTTATCATATACTTAGTACTAAATAAAGGAAATTTGCATATATAATACTGAAAGAACATTACGACTGTATTTGTCTGCCGTGACTGATATCGATAACATCACCCCTTTATCATACCCCTTAAAATGATATTGATCACGTGACTACGTCGACGTTACAATTCATAATACAGAACAAGACTTTCTCATGTTTAAGTTAAGAATTGAATGCATTCTTTTGAAGTTTCATTGGGGTATGAAAGCGTTGACCGAAGTACATTTTCAATGAAGCGCTTCATGTTGAAAATGTAGTTCGATAAACGCTTTCATACCCCAATGAAACTTCAAAAGAATGCATTCAATTCTTATAATTACATTTAAATCACACCAAAATTTAATATAGTTGAATTTTTCGCTGTGAATTTTATTTGTGTTAGATTATTTGCTGTTGGAAATTACTACGCCATTGATTGTTTACATCTGACGTCGTCGTGGAGGCACGTGCAAGTTCGGATTTGAGTTTCATTGGGATGTGAAACATCACTTTTATAATCATGTGACCACTTCATAACCAATCATATTGTAACATTTCAATGAAAAACGGAAGTAATTATTATATGATAAACATAATATGATATGGCTCTTTCCGTATCACATCCTGTATCAACCCTCGACCAATATCATCCCTTGAGCTAAAGCTCTCGGGATGACATTGGTGTCTCGGGTTGATACAGGATGTGATACGGAAAGAGCCATATAATATTCTCTATGTATTGACCGATATTAAAAGGCTACAATTGCTTTATTATTTTTTGTAACACTGGAAAAAAGTAGGCTATAATTGTTTTATCATTTTTCAATACTAAGTGATTAACGATGTTTTTTAAAACGAGAGGACTTTTCTCAGTCATCTCTCATCGAAGGACGAAGCTATTTTGTATTCATAATTAAATAATTTTTGCTGAGATACTGACATTTTTTTAAACACAATTAATATTTTATATCGTTAATCACTTATTATCAAGGATTTGGTAATGTGATGTCATTATAACGTCATATTATAAAACAGCGATAATACTACATGCGTCCTTGACAACGCTTAGCGATTAGCGATAATTGGAATCATATCAGCGCTTACGTGATATGAAATATATTGGTTTTAAACACCAAAGGGAAAATAAAAAAAATAGCGATAATATTATTTAAATATTAAAATTTGGAAATTATATGAAAACTGATTTTTTTTTAACTTTTTGAAAATTTTATCATTTTGAACTTTTTTTTTTTCTTCTTATTTTAGAATTTTGAAAGTTTTTGAAAATTTTGAAATTTTATGAAATTTTTTGAAATTTTTGAAATTTGTTTTGAAATTTTGGAAAAAGTGCAATCGGGCACCACTCGACTAATTCCGTCAATGGCGGAAATAAACGAATGTTTTCTCGAAGTCAATACATGTTTTTCCAAGTCAATACATGATTTTTCAAGTCAATACGTGTTTTTAAGGAAGACCATGTGACTATTTCTTGGCCAATAAGGATGTTTAAATAATATCAAATAATAATAATAACATTTAGTAGTTTGGCATAATATTGACCATCATGATAGGTAAAACATAACTACCATATTGATATAAATTAGCCTAACATAGTATTGAGGCTATCCTGCTAAGTACCTTTGCTTTTCTTGATCTCTAAAACAGATACCTAAAACTTATGTCCCCCCTTAATGCGGCCATCTGTACAGCAATAAGTTACACATTATGAGTTGAATGATACTATATAAAAAACAATTATTTGACCTTGAGGTCAAAGGTCAAGGTCCCACAAAGGTCATTACGGTACGCAACACACCGCCTTCATACATGTGATAGAGTTGCTATGTTACAACTGGAGATTTGCAAATTTTTGGCTGGAGATTTGGTCTCATAACTGGAGATTTTTTATCGACGTTTTTATCGACGTATTTGATGCGTGTTTTTATTGTTTATTGATGTTTTCCTTTTGTTTGTTTCAGTATTGAACCAACTGCAGCCCATTTCAGTATGTATTGTTTACATTTTTCTGTCTTAAGTAGTGATTCATATGATGAATGAAGGATAAAAACTGTATTTATAATTTATTCATAATCATTCATAATGATAAGGTTATAACAAAGCAATAACAATGAAGACAGAATGTTCTGAACAATAAAGTCATAGAGCACTAAAATTAAAAAGTCACTATTCATCAAGGTACTTGGTCTTCTTTGCTGCTGGTGCGTTGGGTGATAGCATACGTTTCGGCATTTTTGTGGTTTATCAATTCCATCCTGGAACTTAGTCCTTAAATAATACTTTGATCGGCTTTGGTCCCAAACAACTCATTTCGAGATGAATTCATTGCACGTTTGATCGAAATAAGAAGTTTTCCTCGGCATCAAAGGTTGTCCGACTCGTGTTTGCCCAACGGTTTATGATCATTTTTAATTGCCGCTATCACACTTCTAAACATCTAAGCGTGTGCCAAAAACACAATTCCTTATCCCCAATTAACTGTCAATCAGTGGATAATTGTTGTATAATCATCAACACCTTAATTAATCAACATGAACCAATTTACCTGTAAAGGTGTCAAACAGATCAATAACCGGATATCATTAAATGTGACATTCGGCGTTTTTCGTCAGCGCAGGAGTTCCAAATGGGGAATTTCCAGAAATATTGATCGCAAAATGTAGGTCAAGATTTTTTGGCACTTGATTTTTTTCACGGGCGGAATATTTTGAAAGTTGACGGGAGGGACCCTCAAAATCGGGAGAAAAATGCTCCCGCCGGAAGGTTCACATGTATGTGCCTTATGGTCATGCACCCACATACCAAATATCATTGACCTATCTCGAAACAAAAATGTTATAGCCCGGACAAGAAAATACTATTTAAAAAACAATTATTTGATCTTGAGGTCAAAGATCAAGGTCCCACAAAGGTCATTACGGTACGCAACACACCGCCTTATGGTCATGCACCCACATACCAAATATCATTGACCTATCTCGAGACAAAAATGTTATGGCCCCGACAAGAAAATACTATTTAAAAAACAATTATTTGACCTTGAGGTCAAAGGTCAAGGTCCCATGAAGGTCATTATGGTATGCAAAACACCGCCTTATAGTCATGCACCCACATACCAATTATCATTGACCTATCTCGAAAGACAAAAATGTTATGGCCTGGACAAGAAAATACTATTTAAAAAACAATTATTTGACCTTGAGGTCAAAGGTCAAGGTCCCACAAAGGTCATTACAGTATGCGACACACCGCCTTATGGTCATGCACATACGAACTATCTGTCAATGAACAGTTTTGTTGGATTTATTTGAATTATTTGACCTTGAGGTCAACGGTCAAGGTCCCACAAAGGTCATTACGGTACACGACACACCGTCTTATGGTCATGCACCCATATACCAATTATCATTGACCTATCTCGAAAGGCAAAAATGTTATGGCCTGGACAAGAAAATACTATTTAAAAAAACAATTATTTGACCTTGAGGTCAAAGGTCAAGGTCCCATGAAGGTCATTACAGTATGTGACACACCGCTTTATGGTCATGCATATACGAACTATCGGTCCATGAACAGTTTTGTTGGATTTATTTGAATTATTTGACCTTGAGGTCAAAGGTCAAGGTCCCACAAAGGTCATTATGGTATGTGACACACCGCCTTATGGTCATGCATCCACATACCAATTATCATTGACCTACCTCGAAAGACAAAAATGTTATGGCCCAGACAAGAAAATACTATTTAAAAAACAATTATTTGACCTTGAGGTCAAAGGTCAAGGTCCCATGAAGGTCATTACGGTTCGCGACATACCGCCTTATGGTCATGCACCCACATACGAAATATCATTGACCTATCTCGAAAGACAAAAAAGTTATGGTCTGGACAAGCTTCGCTGAGAAGAAGCGGAAGAGGAAGAAAAAATCAGACTAAAACAATATGTCTCCCTTCGTTCGAAGGGGAGACATTATTTTGCTTTCAGAGACACGATACAACCCACTAAAACAAAAGGTAACAAAAAAAAATACAAAATCAAACAATGCATTCCATAATTGTATATTTCATATCTCCTTTAAATTATTTCAAATTAATTCCTAACATTATTCACATTGAATCCAATTTAACCGATATTTATTATACAATAGTTTCATACCATAAATAAACGTGTACTGATGACGAGGCCATTGCTATTTACAGTAACATCTCTGAATAAGTAGGATGGATTCCTGATGACAGATTTTCCACAGAATGGTTCCACTTTATTGGTACGGGATCCACCTACATCTTCTGGTATGGATGATTCATAATCATAAAATATCCTTCCGTCAGGCCTTGTCATCTTCTTAGAACATCTAGTTCCATACATAATCCCGAAGGCATTTTCTACCTGAAAAATGTACCATGGCTTGTTGTTAACTTCCACAAAAATTAGTCTTTCATATTACACAATAAATTAAAATTACATGGATGTTTGTACACCGCCTAGTTCTACAGTGTTACATTTGAACATCTAGTTCCATACATAATCCCAAAAACATTTTCTACCTGAAAAATGTACCATTTCTTGTAGTTACATGTAACTTCTGCAAAAATTAGTCCTTCATATTACACAATAAATGGGTTAGGAATAAATTAAAATTACATAGATATTTGTACACTGCCTAGCTCTACAATGTTACGTTTGAACAATTGTTCATGCATTAGCTTTAATAAAACTAATATTATACATATGACAACAAAATATATTATGTATAATGATCAGGATTGTAGCGTTCTTTATAATAACTCTGTTCGTCTGGTTATATGTGGGGTTGGCATTTTACTCACTTTTCAAATGCATGACCACATCATTTAAATAAGAGGGGAGGTTGGGACCATAAAATTAGCTTAACCTCTCCACTGTTTATTGAAGTTCCTGTACCAAGTCAGGTAAGGGAGCAGTCATGTATTTGGGTGCCTCTTTTTCCCTGTTGGATTTTGGAGCTGCTCCGACAGTGTGGTATTTTTTTTTCATATTAATACATGTACTATTGTTTAAATTTGAAGTTTTACAAAAATGTGCAAAAATTGTCAACACATGAATACAGATTTACTCGTACAAATAAATTTAAATTATACACATAGAAAATAGAACAAACGTCAAAATTGCGATATTATATCAGTAACTACCCACCAGGAGTCACTGTATGTATTACCTCAGCTGCTGATGCAGTAGGTGTAAACAAAGGAGCAGGCACTCCTTCATGTTCCATGGCAACAAAATGTCCACCTGGTACACCAACTGTGTTCCTCACCACTGTAACTGTTAGATCTGCACCACCACTGCTTGGTTTTGTCTTATAAAGCATCAGTGGGAACCGTCCTATAATGCATATTTAGATAAGGTAACATAACATATGGTAAGATGTTTTAGCTGACATTGCTTTTTTATTTTATGCTTCAATCAATGAGATTGGCACAGTGCAGCACCTATTCACTTCACACATTGACAAAATATATAAAACCCTTTAGCCAAATCTAATATTTAAAAATATAGTTTCATGATACCTTGGTAAGGTGAAGCTAAAGTATTTGAACTATTTCATTATACCAGTGTTGCAATGGTATATACATGTATTTATTTTTAGTAATTTGACAACTAAAAATATAGATTGTATTTTCTGTTATTTAGTTCTAATGTTACATATTTTTGGAAAATGTTCAAAATCATCAAAATCACAGCTGAAAAACAAAGATCTAAAGAATATGGTAAATGCAATATTCCCTATAACTGTCGATGTTTATCAAATACAATAATATTTTCAAATATATTTTCTTGTCAAATCAAGATTGTTTAGATCAGCCAAAATAATACAGTGCACAAAATTTACAACCAAAAGGATCTTAGAAAGAACTAGTGTAAGATAGCATTACCTTATAATGTAGGATTTGGCACATTAATATATCAAGACCAGACTTGTATCTTTGTGTGAGACTGGTTTATATTTGTGCCATAGATAAACTGTCTTTCAATTGCTAGGTTATTATGCTTCAAGATAATTTTCCTCTTTAATACATTTATAAATTGTGTTATTGTATGCAAACACCTTATGATATGGCATACCTCTGGATGACTGGAATGTTATTGTCAATACAACTCCTACATCTGGAGCAACAGGGGAGGCAACTGCTACATGGAAGGACTCACTTTCATGACGGAAAGGTAAATCCATCAATTTGGCCTGAATAGTTGCTGCATCTGATGCTGTGGTTAGAGGCTCTGTATAAAAAAACAAAAGATTCCTGCCATTACTTTGTTTCATGCCTCCATATGTTAGCCTCAGATAAATATATACATAAAAATGTACTACTTAAATGATGGTATGATTAATATGAAAACAAAAACGTGTACAATTTTTTTGTTGAAAATAAATAAATATATTGTGCTTTCATTACATATGAAACTTCGGAATATAAAAACACAGTTAGCGTTTCATGTATATGAATAATTTTCTCACTTAAGACAAGCTCACAAACTGAAAAGGTGTGCAAAACAATATTTCATATTATGAGTAGGTATACATGTGTCATTGACATTGTAATCACAACACCATGCATTTATGATTCACTGTTGTCAAATTGACATGATCATACGTTGATTGTTAAGCATTTCTATATTTTAACTATTTCTGTTCTTGCTTTAAGGAAAGGGAGCGGTCACATATATCTGTGTTAAAAAGATATTGATTTTGCCGTTTCTTTGATTTTTGATTGGAATTTGGAGTTGTTCCATGGATGTGTTGATTTTCATTTTATTATTTAAGAGAAAATATTTACTTTACCTGTATAAACATCATATAATCCAAATTGGAATATAGCATCACTTAAACCTGCAGCTTCTAATATTGTTACTAGTTGTATTTCGTGAACAGGAGTTGTCACTGAAAAGCCTGTAACTGTGATTCTTTGTTTCTCCCGTACGACTGTCGATGTAACTGATGTCTTCTGTATTTCTGCGTTAGCAGAGCCAGTCGAGGTATGTAAAACCTGTGTATTAAGGTGTTTTAAGGCAACTTGAAGTTTAGCTGTTCCTGAACTCACTTGATGAACCACTTCTATATAATAGCTGTAATAAATCATATACTGGTATGTTAAATTACACTGAATCAGTAACTTTAATCATAATATGTTCACACGTATAAAAATAACCCAACTAATTCCTGCACCTGATTAGTCTGAACACAAATACTGTATAATGTTTAAACAAGGAAACAGGTTTCACTGTAATAAGATGGAATATTCACTCATTTTAGATTACAGCGACCACTGCTCTAATGTAAGTCAATGTTATGTTATTCTAAATCAGTGAATACCTGATCCACATTATTGCGTGAGATGTTATCCTCATAGTCAATCAATCAGCTGTTTTCTCCCCCTATAGGAGAAATATTTTTCTGTTTTCAGTGTATAACACATTTCTTTATATCGCAGCATTATATTATTTCAAGCAAAACATATTAGTGATAATAGGTTTATCGAGGATTTGTCAAGGTAACATCAGTGACGTCAATAACACGCCACATTAGATCATCGTTGATTGTGTTTATCAACCATTCTACTCCTTAATGATATCTTACTAATGTCCTTGTTGTAAGGTAATCCTTGATGATGACCTAAATCTTGAGCTGGTAGAAGGATTTGTAACTAATTCAACCTGAAATGGACAAGTGTTAACTTTAACAGAAAATTTACAATCGTTCCACACTTATTATTTATAATACACAGATGCAGAAAAAGAATAGAAAACACAATAGTCAACATTACTCTCAAGGTTTGGCTATTTGATTAATGCCATTTTCAACAATCTTTCAGCTTTATTGTGCAGGAAACTGGAGTACCCAGAGAAAACCATCACCCTGGTGCAAGTCACTGACAAACTTTATCAAACAACCTTGTATCGAGTACACCTCGCCATGAGCAGGGTTAAAACTCACAAGAGTCGTGTACAAATATCAGAATGGAAATAGAAGTTATAAATGGGTTTCATAGTGGCGGTAAAAAAGAAACCATTTACCTTCAAGACTAGAAATGAGAAATAAAACATGATAGTGTTATTGGTATTTAAGTGTCTTTTGTAAAGGTTGAGGGTATCAAGAAAAAAAAACATAAATTCTGATGAATGACAAACCTTATTGGCAGGATTTTTATTATCAGCTGTTCCATGACTCAGGTAAACTCTTGTGGCTTTGTTTCCTTTGACAAGGATGAGATATGAACCATCATGTGGAGCTCTTATAAACCCTTTTAGCCTATAAACAGAATCCTGTGTGTCTTCCTCTAAGTATAAGTCATCAATATGTCTGATAGTATAGTCATCTTCAAGTCCTGTAAAATCTGACACTTGTGCTAAATCACTGAAACTTCTTTGTGTTGCATTCCATCTCTCTAACATAATACCTCTTCCACCTATAAAAACAAAACAAAATAACATGTCTTTGAAATATATGGGGCATTTATATTTTAAAATAAAAATGAAGAACTTCGAGGGGCATCTGGATCCACTTTTTGTAAAGTGTGCTTTATGTACAAATTATACGGATACATTAAACCTCAAGTATTTTGACTTGCCTGACCCTTATATAACTATGTTCTCAGAAAATAATGCTATCAATAAAAACATTCTTATTCTATTATTCCCTATTGTTTTACAAGATATACAAAAAGATAAATTTTAGGATTTTTGTTCTTTTGCTAAGAGTAGAGATTCGTAATTAATTATATTTTGTTTTTGTTCAAACTCCTTATTGATAAGTACACTAACAATGCCAAGCCAGTGATGATACCCGTGAGTACAATCTTCTTTGTGTCTTGTTGAATTAAATTGAGCAGTTAGTTTTCTTCTTTATGTTTGTGGAGGTTAAGGTGAGGAGTTGATTCTCTTCTAGCTGTTTAGGGAGGTTATCATGATGATTTGGTCTTCTTCTTTGTGTTCTGGAAGGCTGTGGTGAGAAGTTGGTATTCTAACTTGTGTTTTTGGTGGTTAAGGTGAGCATTATAGTGAAGGGGCTGTTCATTTTGTTTGTATTGGGTGGTTGAGGAGTTTGTGATGTTGTAAAGAGATGTTGGTGTTCTTCCTTGTGCATCATGAGATTTAAGATGAAGAGTTGTTGTTCTTCTTTCTATGTCGGAACGCTATCATGATAAAAGTTTTCTTTCATTGTGTTTTGGGAGGTTATGTTGAGAGAGGTTGTGGCCTCTTTCATTGTGTTTTTGGAGGTTATGCTGAGAGGTTGTGGCCTCTTTCATTGTGTTTTGGGAGGTTATGTTGAGAGGTTGTGGTCTCTTTCATTGTGTTTTGGGAGGTTATGTTGAGAGAGGTTGTGGCCTCTTTCATTGTGTTTTTGGAGGTTATGCTGAGAGGTTGTGGCCTCTTTCATTGTGTTTTGGGAGGTTATGTTGAGAGGTTGTGGTCTCTTTCATTGTGTTTTGGGAGGTTATGTTGAGAGGTTGTGGCCTCTTTCATTGTGTTTGGGAGGTTATGTTGAGAGAGGTTGTGGCCTCTTTCATTGTGTTTTAGGAGGTTATGTTGAGAGAGGTTGTGGTCTCTTTCATTGTGTTTTGGGAGGTTATGTTGAGAGGTTGTGGCCTCTTTCATTGTGTTTTGGGAGGTTATGTTGAGAGGTTGTGGCCTCTTTCATTGTGTTTTGGGAGGTTATGTCGAGAGGTTGTGGTCTCTTTCATTGTGTTTTGGGAGGTTATGTTGAGAGGTTGTGGCCTCTTTCATTGTGTTTTGGGAGGTTATGTTGAGAGGTTGTGGCCTCTTTCATTGTGTTTTGGGAGGTTATGTTGAGAGGATGTGGTCTCTTTCATTGTGTTTTGGGAGGCTATGTCGAGAGGTTGTGGCCTCTTTCATTGTGTTATGGGAGGTTATGTTGAGAGGTTGTGGTCTCTTTCATTGTGTTATGGGAGGTTATGGCCTCTTTCATTGTGTTTTGGGAGGTTATGTCGAGAGGTTGTGGCCTCTTTCATTGTGTTATGGGAGGTTATGTCGAGAGGTTGTGGTCTCTTTCATTGTGTTTGGGAGGTTATGTTGAGAGGTTGTGGCCTCTTTCATTGTGTTATGGGAGGTTATGTCAAGAGGTTGTGGTCTCTTTCATTGTGTTTGGGAGGTTATGTTGAGAGGTTGTGGCCTCTTTCATTGTGTTATGGGAGGTTATGTTGAGAGGTTGTGGCCTCTTTCATTGTGTTTTGGGAGGTTATGTCGAGAGGTTGTGGTCTCTTTCATTGTGTTTGGGAGGTTATGTTGAGAGGTTGTGGCCTCTTTCATTGTGTTATGGGAGGTTATGTTGAGAGGTTGTGGCCTCTTTCATTGTGTTTTGGGAGGTTATGTCGAGAGGTTGTGGTCTCTTTCATTGTGTTTTGGGAGGTTATGTTGAGAGAGGTTGTTGCCTCTTTCATTGTGTTTTAGGAGGTTATGTTGAGAGGTTGTGGCCTCTTTCATTGTGTTTTAGGAGGTTATGTTGAGAGGTTGTGGCCTCTTTCATTGTGTTTTGGGAGGTTATGTCGAGAGGTTGTGGTCTCTTTCATTGTGTTTTGGGAGGTTATGTTGAGAGAGGTTGTTGTCTTTCATTGTGTTTTGGGAGGTTATGTTGAGAGGTTGTGGTCTCTTTCATTGTGTTTTGGGAGGTTATGTTGAGAGGTTGTGGTCTCTTTCATTGTGTTTTGGGAGGTTGTGTTGAAAGGTTGTGGTCTCTTTCATTGTGTTATGGGAGGTTATGTTGAGAGGTTGTGGCCTCTTTCATTGTGTTTGGGAGGTTATGTTGAGAGGTTGTGGCCTCTTTCATTGTGTTTTGGGAGGTTATGTTGAGAGGTTGTGGCCTCTTTCATTGTGTTTGGGAGGTTATGTTGAGAGGTTGTGGCCTCTTTCATTGTGTTTTGGGAGGTTATGTCGAGAGGTTGTGGTCTCTTTCATTGTGTTATGGGAGGTTATGTTGAGAGGTTGTGGTCTCTTTCATTGTGCTTTGGGAGGTTATGTTGAGAGGTTGTGGCCTCTTTCATTGTGTTTTGGGAGGTTATGTTGAGAGAGGTTGTTGCCTCTTTCATTGTGTTTTGGGAGGTTATGTCGAGAGGTTGTGGTCTCTTTCATTGTGTTTTGGGAGGTTATGTTGAGAGGTTGTGGTCTCTTTCATTGTGTTTTGGGAGGTTATGTTGAGAGGTTGTGGTCTCTTTCATTGTGTTTTAGGAGGTTATGTTGAGAGGTTGTGGTCTCTTTCATTGTGTTTTGGGAGGTTATGTTGAGAGGTTGTGGTCTCTTTCATTGTGTTTTGGGAGGTTATGTTGAGAGAGGTTGTGGCCTCTTTCATTGTGTTTTGGGAGGTTATGTTGAGAGAGGTTGTTGCCTCTTTCATTGTGTTTTGGGAGGTTATGTCGAGAGGTTGTGGTCTCTTTCATTGTGTTTTGGGAGGTTATGTTGAGAGGTTGTGGTCTCTTTCATTGTGTTTTGGGAGGTTATGTTGAGAGAGGTTGTGGCCTCTTTCATTGTGTTTTGGGAGGTTATGTTGAGAGGTTGTGGCCTCTTTCATTGTGTTTTGGGAGGTTATGTCGAGAGGATGTGGTCTCTTTCATTGTGTTATGGGAGGTTATGTCGAGAGGTTGTGGTCTCTTTCATTGTGTTTGGGAGGTTATGTTGAGAGGTTGTGGCCTCTTTCATTGTGTTATGGGAGGTTATGTCGAGAGGTTGTGGTCTCTTTCATTGTGTTTGGGAGGTTATGTTGAGAGAGGTTGTGGCCTCTTTCATTGTGTTTTAGGAGGTTATGTCGAGAGAGGTTGTGGTCTCTTTCATTGTGTTTTGGGAGGTTATGTTGAGAGGTTGTGGCCTCTTTCATTGTGTTTTGGGAGGTTATGTTGAGAGGTTGTGGCCTCTTTCATTGTGTTTTGGGAGGTTATGTCGAGAGGTTGTGGTCTCTTTCATTGTGTTTTGGGAGGTTATGTTGAGAGGTTGTGGCCTCTTTCATTGTGTTTTGGGAGGTTATGTTGAGAGGTTGTGGCCTCTTTCATTGTGTTTTGGGAGGTTATGTTGAGAGGATGTGGTCTCTTTCATTGTGTTTTGGGAGGCTATGTCGAGAGGTTGTGGCCTCTTTCATTGTGTTATGGGAGGTTATGTTGAGAGGTTGTGGTCTCTTTCATTGTGTTATGGGAGGTTATGGCCTCTTTCATTGTGTTTTTGGAGGTTATGTCGAGAGGTTGTGGCCTCTTTCATTGTGTTATGGGAGGTTATGTCGAGAGGTTGTGGTCTCTTTCATTGTGTTTGGGAGGTTATGTTGAGAGGTTGTGGCCTCTTTCATTGTGTTATGGGAGGTTATGTCGAGAGGTTGTGGTCTCTTTCATTGTGTTTGGGAGGTTATGTTGAGAGGTTGTGGCCTCTTTCATTGTGTTATGGGAGGTTATGTTGAGAGGTTGTGGCCTCTTTCATTGTGTTTTGGGAGGTTATGTCGAGAGGTTGTGGTCTCTTTCATTGTGTTTGGGAGGTTATGTTGAGAGGTTGTGGCCTCTTTCATTGTGTTATGGGAGGTTATGTTGAGAGGTTGTGGCCTCTTTCATTGTGTTTTGGGAGGTTATGTCGAGAGGTTGTGGTCTCTTTCATTGTGTTTTGGGAGGTTATGTTGAGAGAGGTTGTTGCCTCTTTCATTGTGTTTTAGGAGGTTATGTTGAGAGGTTGTGGCCTCTTTCATTGTGTTTTAGGAGGTTATGTTGAGAGGTTGTGGCCTCTTTCATTGTGTTTTGGAAGGTTATGTCGAGAGGTTGTGGTCTCTTTCATTGTGTTTTGGGAGGTTATGTTGAGAGAGGTTGTTGTCTTTCATTGTGTTTTGGGAGGTTATGTTGAGAGGTTGTGGTCTCTTTCATTGTGTTTTGGTAGGTTATGTTGAGAAGTTGTGGTCTCTTTCATTGTGTTTTGGGAGGTTGTGTTGAAAGGTTGTGGTCTCTTTCATTGTGTTTTGGGAGGTTATGTTGAGAGGTTGTGGCCTCTTTCATTGTGTTTGGGAGGTTATGTTGAGAGGTTGTGGCCTCTTTCATTGTGTTTTGGGAGGTTATGTTGAGAGAGGTTGTGGCCTCTTTCATTGTGTTTGGGAGGTTATGTTGAGAGGTTGTGGCCTCTTTCATTGTGTTTTGGGAGGTTGTGTCGAGAGGTTGTGGTCTCTTTCATTGTGTTATGGGAGGTTATGTTGAGAGGTTGTGGTCTCTTTCATTGTGCTTTGGGAGGTTATGTTGAGAGGTTGTGGCCTCTTTCATTGTGTTTTGGGAGGTTATGTTGAGAGAGGTTGTTGCCTCTTTCATTGTGTTTTGGGAGGTTATGTCGAGAGGTTGTGGTCTCTTTCATTGTGTTTTGGGAGGTTATGTTGAGAGGTTGTGGTCTCTTTCATTGTGTTTTGGGAGGTTATGTTGAGAGGTTGTGGTCTCTTTCATTGTGTTTTGGGAGGTTATGTTGAGAGGTTGTGGCCTCTTTCATTGTGTTTTGGGAGGTTATGTTGAGAGGTTGTGGTCTCTTTCATTGTGTTTTGGGAGGTTATGTTGAGAGGTTGTGGTCTCTTTCATTGTGTTTTGGGAGGTTATGTTGAGAGGTTGTGGCCTCTTTCATTGTGTTTTGGGAGGTTATGTCGAGAGGTTGTGGTCTCTTTCATTGTGTTATGGGAGGTTATGTTGAGAGGTTGTGGTCTCTTTCATTGTGTTTTTGGAGGTTATGTTGAGAGGTTGTGGTCTCTTTCATTGTGTTTTAGGAGGTTATGTTGAGAGAGGTTGTGGCCTCTTTCATTGTGCTTTGGGAGGTTATGTTGAGAGGTTGTGGTCTCTTTCATTGTGTTTTGGGAGGTTATGTTGAGAGAGGTTGTTGTCTTTCATTGTGTTTTGGGAGGTTATGTTGAGAGAGGTTATGGTCTCTTTCATTGTTTTAGGAGGTTATGTTGAGAGAGGTTGTGGCCTCTTTCATTGTGCTTTGGGAGGTTATGTTGAGAGGTTGTGGTCTCTTTCATTGTGTTATGGGAGGTTATGTTGAGAGGTTGTGGTCTCTTTCATTGTGTTTTGGGAGGTTATGTTGAGAGGTTGTTGTCTTTCATTGTGTTTTGGGAGGTTATGTTGAGAGGTTGTGGTCTCTTTCATTGTGTTTTGGTAGGTTATGTTGAGAAGTTGTGGTCTCTTTCATTGTGTTTTGGGAGGTTGTGTTGAAAGGTTGTGGTCTCTTTCATTGTGTTATGGGAGGTTATGTTGAGAGGTTGTGGCCTCTTTCATTGTGTTTGGGAGGTTATGTTGAGAGGTTGTGGCCTCTTTCATTGTGTTTTGGGAGGTTATGTTGAGAGAGGTTGTGGCCTCTTTCATTGTGTTTGGGAGGTTATGTTGAGAGGTTGTGGCCTCTTTCATTGTGTTTTGGGAGGTTATGTTGAGAGGTTGTGGTCTCTTTCATTGTATTATGGGAGGTTATGTTGAGAGGTTGTGGTCTCTTTCATTGTGCTTTGGGAGGTTATGTTGAGAGGTTGTGGCCTCTTTCATTGTGTTATGGGAGGTTATGTCGAGAGGTTGTGGTCTCTTTCATTGTGTTTGGGAGGTTATGTTGAGAGGTTGTGGCCTCTTTCATTGTGTTTTGGGAGGTTATGTTGAGAGAGGTTGTTGCCTCTTTCATTGTGTTTTGGGAGGTTATGTCGAGAGGTTGTGGTCTCTTTCATTGTGTTTTGGGAGGTTATGTTGAGAGGTTGTGGTCTCTTTCATTGTGTTTTGGGAGGTTATGTTGAGAGGTTGTGGCCTCTTTCATTGTGTTTTGGGAGGTTATGTTGAGAGGTTGTGGTCTCTTTCATTGTGTTTTGGGAGGTTATGTTGAGAGGTTGTGGTCTCTTTCATTGTGTTTTGGGAGGTTATGTTGAGAGGTTGTGGCCTCTTTCATTGTGTTTTGGGAGGTTATGTCGAGAGGTTGTGGTCTCTTTCATTGTGTTATGGGAGGTTATGTTGAGAGGTTGTGGTCTCTTTCATTGTGTTTTTGGAGGTTATGTTGAGAGGTTGTGGTCTCTTTCATTGTGTTTTAGGAGGTTATGTTGAGAGAGGTTGTGGCCTCTTTCATTGTGCTTTGGGAGGTTATGTTGAGAGGTTGTGGTCTCTTTCATTGTGTTTTGGGAGGTTATGTTGAGAGAGGTTGTTGTCTTTCATTGTGTTTTGGGAGGTTATGTTGAGAGAGGTTGTGGTCTCTTTCATTGTGTTTTAGGAGGTTATGTTGAGAGAGGTTGTGGCCTCTTTCATTGTGCTTTGGGAGGTTATGTTGAGAGGTTGTGGTCTCTTTCATTGCGTTATGGGAGGTTATGTTGAGAGGTTGTGGTCTCTTTCATTGTGTTTTGGGAGGTTATGTTGAGAGGTTGTTGTCTTTCATTGTGTTTTGGGAGGTTATGTTGAGAGGTTGTGGTCTCTTTCATTGTGTTTTGGTAGGTTATGTTGAGAAGTTGTGGTCTCTTTCATTGTGTTTTGGGAGGTTGTGTTGAAAGGTTGTGGTCTCTTTCATTGTGTTATGGGAGGTTATGTTGAGAGGTTGTGGCCTCTTTCATTGTGTTTGGGAGGTTATGTTGAGAGGTTGTGGCCTCTTTCATTGTGTTTTGGGAGGTTATGTTGAGAGAGGTTGTGGCCTCTTTCATTGTGTTTGGGAGGTTATGTTGAGAGGTTGTGGCCTCTTTCATTGTGTTTTGGGAGGTTATGTTGAGAGGTTGTGGTCTCTTTCATTGTATTATGGGAGGTTATGTTGAGAGGTTGTGGTCTCTTTCATTGTGCTTTGGGAGGTTATGTTGAGAGGTTGTGGCCTCTTTCATTGTGTTATGGGAGGTTATGTCGAGAGGTTGTGGTCTCTTTCATTGTGTTTGGGAGGTTATGTTGAGAGGTTGTGGCCTCTTTCATTGTGTTTTGGGAGGTTATGTTGAGAGAGGTTGTTGCCTCTTTCATTGTGTTTTGGGAGGTTATGTTGAGAGGTTGTGGTCTCTTTCATTGTGTTTTGGGAGGTTATGTTGAGAGGTTGTGGTCTCTTTCATTGTGTTTTGGGAGGTTATGTTGAGAGGTTGTGGTCTCTTTCATTGTGTTTTGGGAGGTTATGTTGAGAGGTTGTGGCCTCTTTCATTGTGTTTTGGGAGGTTATGTTGAGAGGTTGTGGTCTCTTTCATTGTGTTTTGGGAGGTTATGTTGAGAGGTTGTGGTCTCTTTCATTGTGTTTTGGGAGGTTATGTTGAGAGGTTGTGGTCTCTTTCATTGTGTTTTGGGAGGTTATGTTGAGAGGTTGTGGCCTCTTTCATTGTGTTTTGGGAGGTTATGTCGAGAGGTTGTGGTCTCTTTCATTGTGTTATGGGAGGTTATGTTGAGAGGTTGTGGTCTCTTTCATTGTGTTTTTGGAGGTTATGTTGAGAGGTTGTGGTCTCTTTCATTGTGTTTTAGGAGGTTATGTTGAGAGAGGTTGTGGCCTCTTTCATTGGGCTTTGGGAGGTTATGTTGAGAGGTTGTGGTCTCTTTCATTGTGTTTTGGGAGGTTATGTTGAGAGAGGTTGTTGTCTTTCATTGTGTTTTGGGAGGTTATGTTGAGAGAGGTTGTGGTCTCTTTCATTGTGTTTTAGGAGGTTATGTTGAGAGAGGTTGTGGCCTCTTTCATTGTGCTTTGGGAGGTTATGTTGAGAGGTTGTGGTCTCTTTCATTGTGTTATGGGAGGTTATGTTGAGAGGTTGTGGTCTCTTTCATTGTGTTTTGGGAGGTTATGTTGAGAGGTTGTTGTCTTTCATTGTGTTTTGGGAGGTTATGTTGAGAGGTTGTGGTCTCTTTCATTGTGTTTTGGTAGGTTATGTTGAGAAGTTGTGGTCTCTTTCATTGTGTTTTGGGAGGTTGTGTTGAAAGGTTGTGGTCTCTTTCATTGTGTTATGGGAGGTTATGTTGAGAGGTTGTGGCCTCTTTCATTGTGTTTGGGAGGTTATGTTGAGAGGTTGTGGCCTCTTTCATTGTGTTTTGGGAGGTTATGTTGAGAGAGGTTGTGGCCTCTTTCATTGTGTTTGGGAGGTTATGTTGAGAGGTTGTGGCCTCTTTCATTGTGTTTTGGGAGGTTATGTTGAGAGGTTGTGGTCTCTTTCATTGTATTATGGGAGGTTATGTTGAGAGGTTGTGGTCTCTTTCATTGTGCTTTGGGAGGTTATGTTGAGAGGTTGTGGCCTCTTTCATTGTGTTATGGGAGGTTATGTCGAGAGGTTGTGGTCTCTTTCATTGTGTTTGGGAGGTTATGTTGAGAGGTTGTGGCCTCTTTCATTGTGTTTTGGGAGGTTATGTTGAGAGAGGTTGTTGCCTCTTTCATTGTGTTTTGGGAGGTTATGTCGAGAGGTTGTGGTCTCTTTCATTGTGTTTTGGGAGGTTATGTTGAGAGGTTGTGGTCTCTTTCATTGTGTTTTGGGAGGTTATGTTGAGAGGTTGTGGTCTCTTTCATTGTGTTTTGGGAGGTTATGTTGAGAGGTTGTGGCCTCTTTCATTGTGTTTTGGGAGGTTATGTTGAGAGGTTGTGGTCTCTTTCATTGTGTTTTGGGAGGTTATGTTGAGAGGTTGTGGTCTCTTTCATTGTGTTTTGGGAGGTTATGTTGAGAGGTTGTGGCCTCTTTCATTGTGTTTTGGGAGGTTATGTCGAGAGGTTGTGGTCTCTTTCATTGTGTTATGGGAGGTTATGTTGAGAGGTTGTGGTCTCTTTCATTGTGTTTTTGGAGGTTATGTTGAGAGGTTGTGGTCTCTTTCATTGTGTTTTAGGAGGTTATGTTGAGAGAGGTTGTGGCCTCTTTCATTGTGCTTTGGGAGGTTATGTTGAGAGGTTGTGGTCTCTTTCATTGTGTTTTGGGAGGTTATGTTGAGAGAGGTTGTTGTCTTTCATTGTGTTTTGGGAGGTTATGTTGAGAGAGGTTGTGGTCTCTTTCATTGTGTTTTGGGAGGTTATGTTGAGAGAGGTTGTGGCCTCTTTCATTGTGTTTGGGAGGTTATGTTGAGAGGTTGTGGCCTCTTTCATTGTGTTTTGGGAGGTTATGTCGAGAGGATGTGGTCTCTTTCATTGTGTTATGGGAGGTTATGTCGAGAGGTTGTGGTCTCTTTCATTGTGTTTGGGAGGTTATGTTGAGAGGTTGTGGCCTCTTTCATTGTGTTATGGGAGGTTATGTCGAGAGGTTGTGGTCTCTTTCATTGTGTTTGGGAGGTTATGTTGAGAGAGGTTGTGGCCTCTTTCATTGTGTTTTAGGAGGTTATGTCGAGAGAGGTTGTGGTCTCTTTCATTGTGTTTTGGGAGGTTATGTTGAGAGGTTGTGGCCTCTTTCATTGTGTTTTGGGAGGTTATGTTGAGAGGTTGTGGCCTCTTTCATTGTGTTTTGGGAGGTTATGTCGAGAGGTTGTGGTCTCTTTCATTGTGTTTTGGGAGGTTATGTTGAGAGGTTGTGGCCTCTTTCATTGTGTTTTGGGAGGTTTTGTTGAGAGGTTGTGGCCTCTTTCATTGTGTTTTGGGAGGTTATGTTGAGGATGTGGTCTCTTTCATTGTGTTTTGGGAGGCTATGTCGAGAGGTTGTGGCCTCTTTCATTGTGTTATGGGAGGTTATGTTGAGAGGTTGTGGTCTCTTTCATTGTGTTATGGGAGGTTATGGCCTCTTTCATTGTGTTTTTGGAGGTTATGTCGAGAGGTTGTGGCCTCTTTCATTGTGTTATGGGAGGTTATGTCGAGAGGTTGTGGTCTCTTTCATTGTGTTTGGGAGGTTATGTTGAGAGGTTGTGGCCTCTTTCATTGTGTTATGGGAGGTTATGTCGAGAGGTTGTGGTCTCTTTCATTGTGTTTGGGAGGTTATGTTGAGAGGTTGTGGCCTCTTTCATTGTGTTATGGGAGGTTATGTTGAGAGGTTGTGGCCTCTTTCATTGTGTTTTGGGAGGTTATGTCGAGAGGTTGTGGTCTCTTTCATTGTGTTTGGGAGGTTATGTTGAGAGGTTGTGGCCTCTTTCATTGTGTTTGGGAGGTTATGTTGAGAGGTTGTGGCCTCTTTCATTGTGTTTTGGGAGGTTATGTTGAGAGGTTGTGGCCTCTTTCATTGTGTTTGGGAGGTTATGTTGAGAGGTTGTGGCCTCTTTCATTGTGTTTTGGGAGGTTATGTTGAGAGAGGTTGTTGTCTTTCATTGTGTTTTGGGAGGTTATGTTGAGAGAGGTTGTGGTCTCTTTCATTGTGTTTTAGGAGGTTATGTTGAGAGAGGTTGTGGCCTCTTTCATTGTGCTTTGGGAGGTTATGTTGAGAGGTTGTGGTCTCTTTCATTGTGTTATGGGAGGTTATGTTGAGAGGTTGTGGTCTCTTTCATTGTGTTTTGGGAGGTTATGTTGAGAGGTTGTTGTCTTTCATTGTGTTTTGGGAGGTTATGTTGAGAGGTTGTGATCTCTTTCATTGTGTTTTGGTAGGTTATGTTGAGAAGTTGTGGTCTCTTTCATTGTGTTTTGGGAGGTTGTGTTGAAAGGTTGTGGTCTCTTTCATTGTGTTATGGGAGGTTATGTTGAGAGGTTGTGGCCTCTTTCATTGTGTTTGGGAGGTTATGTTGAGAGGTTGTGGCCTCTTTCATTGTGTTTTGGGAGGTTATGTTGAGAGAGGTTGTGGCCTCTTTCATTGTGTTTGGGAGGTTATGTTGAGAGGTTGTGGCCTCTTTCATTGTGTTTTGGGAGGTTATGTTGAGAGGTTGTGGTCTCTTTCATTGTATTATGGGAGGTTATGTTGAGAGGTTGTGGTCTCTTTCATTGTGCTTTGGGAGGTTATGTTGAGAGGTTGTGGCCTCTTTCATTGTGTTATGGGAGGTTATGTCGAGAGGTTGTGGTCTCTTTCATTGTGTTTGGGAGGTTATGTTGAGAGGTTGTGGCCTCTTTCATTGTGTTTTGGGAGGTTATGTTGAGAGAGGTTGTTGCCTCTTTCATTGTGTTTTGGGAGGTTATGTCGAGAGGTTGTGGTCTCTTTCATTGTGTTTTGGGAGGTTATGTTGAGAGGTTGTGGTCTCTTTCATTGTGTTTTGGGAGGTTATGTTGAGAGGTTGTGGCCTCTTTCATTGTGTTTTGGGAGGTTATGTTGAGAGGTTGTGGTCTCTTTCATTGTGTTTTGGGAGGTTATGTTGAGAGGTTGTGGTCTCTTTCATTGTGTTTTGGGAGGTTATGTTGAGAGGTTGTGGCCTCTTTCATTGTGTTTTGGGAGGTTATGTCGAGAGGTTGTGGTCTCTTTCATTGTGTTATGGGAGGTTATGTTGAGAGGTTGTGGTCTCTTTCATTGTGTTTTTGGAGGTTATGTTGAGAGGTTGTGGTCTCTTTCATTGTGTTTTAGGAGGTTATGTTGAGAGAGGTTGTGGCCTCTTTCATTGTGCTTTGGGAGGTTATGTTGAGAGGTTGTGGTCTCTTTCATTGTGTTTTGGGAGGTTATGTTGAGAGAGGTTGTTGTCTTTCATTGTGTTTTGGGAGGTTATGTTGAGAGAGGTTGTGGTCTCTTTCATTGTGTTTTAGGAGGCTATGTTGAGAGAGGTTGTGGCCTCTTTCATTGTGCTTTGGGAGGTTATGTTGAGAGGTTGTGGTCTCTTTCATTGTGTTATGGGAGGTTATGTTGAGAGGTTGTGGTCTCTTTCATTGTGTTTTGGGAGGTTATGTTGAGAGGTTGTTGTCTTTCATTGTGTTTTGGGAGGTTATGTTGAGAGGTTGTGGTCTCTTTCATTGTGTTTTGGTAGGTTATGTTGAGAAGTTGTGGTCTCTTTCATTGTGTTTTGGGAGGTTGTGTTGAAAGGTTGTGGTCTCTTTCATTGTGTTATGGGAGGTTATGTTGAGAGGTTGTGGCCTCTTTCATTGTGTTTGGGAGGTTATGTTGAGAGGTTGTGGCCTCTTTCATTGTGTTTTGGGAGGTTATGTTGAGAGAGGTTGTGGCCTCTTTCATTGTGTTTGGGAGGTTATGTTGAGAGGTTGTGGCCTCTTTCATTGTGTTTTGGGAGGTTATGTTGAGAGGTTGTGGTCTCTTTCATTGTATTATGGGAGGTTATGTTGAGAGGTTGTGGTCTCTTTCATTGTGCTTTGGGAGGTTATGTTGAGAGGTTGTGGCCTCTTTCATTGTGTTATGGGAGGTTATGTCGAGAGGTTGTGGTCTCTTTCATTGTGTTTGGGAGGTTATGTTGAGAGGTTGTGGCCTCTTTCATTGTGTTTTGGGAGTTATGTTGAGAGAGGTTGTTGCCTCTTTCATTGTGTTTTGGGAGGTTATGTCGAGAGGTTGTGGTCTCTTTCATTGTGTTTTGGGAGGTTATGTTGAGAGGTTGTGGTCTCTTTCATTGTGTTTTGGGAGGTTATGTTGAGAGGTTGTGGTCTCTTTCATTGTGTTTTGGGAGGTTATGTTGAGAGGTTGTGGCCTCTTTCATTGTGTTTTGGGAGGTTATGTTGAGAGGTTGTGGTCTCTTTCATTGTGTTTTGGGAGGTTATGTTGAGAGGTTGTGGTCTCTTTCATTGTGTTTTGGGAGGTTATGTTGAGAGGTTGTGGCCTCTTTCATTGTGTTTTGGGAGGTTATGTCGAGAGGTTGTGGTCTCTTTCATTGTGTTATGGGAGGTTATGTTGAGAGGTTGTGGTCTCTTTCATTGTGTTTTTGGAGGTTATGTTGAGAGGTTGTGGTCTCTTTCATTGTGTTTTAGGAGGTTATGTTGAGAGAGGTTGTGGCCTCTTTCATTGTGCTTTGGGAGGTTATGTTGAGAGGTTGTGGTCTCTTTCATTGTGTTTTGGGAGGTTATGTTGAGAGAGGTTGTTGTCTTTCATTGTGTTTTGGGAGGTTATGTTGAGAGAGGTTGTGGTCTCTTTCATTGTGTTTTAGGAGGTTATGTTGAGAGAGGTTGTGGCCTCTTTCATTGTGCTTTGGGAGGTTATGTTGAGAGGTTGTGGTCTCTTTCATTGTGTTATGGGAGGTTATGTTGAGAGGTTGTGGTCTCTTTCATTGTGTTTTGGGAGGTTATGTTGAGAGGTTGTTGTCTTTCATTGTGTTTTGGGAGGTTATGTTGAGAGGTTGTGGTCTCTTTCATTGTGTTTTGGTAGGTTATGTTGAGAAGTTGTGGTCTCTTTCATTGTGTTTTGGGAGGTTGTGTTGAAAGGTTGTGGTCTCTTTCATTGTGTTATGGGAGGTTATGTTGAGAGGTTGTGGCCTCTTTCATTGTGTTTGGGAGGTTATGTTGAGAGGTTGTGGCCTCTTTCATTGTGTTTTGGGAGGTTATGTTGAGAGAGGTTGTGGCCTCTTTCATTGTGTTTGGGAGGTTATGTTGAGAGGTTGTGGCCTCTTTCATTGTGTTTTGGGAGGTTATGTTGAGAGGTTGTGGTCTCTTTCATTGTATTATGGGAGGTTATGTTGAGAGGTTGTGGTCTCTTTCATTGTGCTTTGGGAGGTTATGTTGAGAGGTTGTGGCCTCTTTCATTGTGTTATGGGAGGTTATGTCGAGAGGTTGTGGTCTCTTTCATTGTGTTTGGGAGGTTATGTTGAGAGGTTGTGGCCTCTTTCATTGTGTTATGGGAGGTTATGTTGAGAGGTTGTGGCCTCTTTCATTGTGTTTTGGGAGGTTATGTCGAGAGGTTGTGGTCTCTTTCATTGTGTTTGGGAGGTTATGTTGAGAGGTTGTGGCCTCTTTCATTGTGTTATGGGAGGTTATGTTGAGAGGTTGTGGCCTCTTTCATTGTGTTTTGGGAGGTTATGTCGAGAGGTTGTGGTCTCTTTCATTGTGTTTTGGGAGGTTATGTTGAGAGAGGTTGTTGCCTCTTTCATTGTGTTTTAGGAGGTTATGTTGAGAGGTTGTGGCCTCTTTCATTGTGTTTTAGGAGGTTATGTTGAGAGGTTGTGGCCTCTTTCATTGTGTTTTGGGAGGTTATGTCGAGAGGTTGTGGTCTCTTTCATTGTGTTTTGGGAGGTTATGTTGAGAGAGGTTGTTGTCTTTCATTGTGTTTTGGGAGGTTATGTTGAGAGGTTGTGGTCTCTTTCATTGTGTTTTGGTAGGTTATGTTGAGAAGTTGTGGTCTCTTTCATTGTGTTTTGGGAGGTTGTGTTGAAAGGTTGTGGTCTCTTTCATTGTGTTATGGGAGGTTATGTTGAGAGGTTGTGGCCTCTTTCATTGTGTTTGGGAGGTTATGTTGAGAGGTTGTGGCCTCTTTCATTGTGTTTGGGAGGTTATGTTGAGAGGTTGTGGCCTCTTTCATTGTGTTTTGGGAGGTTATGTCGAGAGGTTGTGGTCTCTTTCATTGTGTTATGGGAGGTTATGTTGAGAGGTTGTGGTCTCTTTCATTGTGCTTTGGGAGGTTATGTTGAGAGGTTGTGGCCTCTTTCATTGTGTTTTGGGAGGTTATGTTGAGAGAGGTTGTTGCCTCTTTCATTGTGTTTTGGGAGGTTATGTCGAGAGGTTGTGGTCTCTTTCATTGTGTTTTGGGAGGTTATGTTGAGAGGTTGTGGTCTCTTTCATTGTGTTTTGGGAGGTTATGTTGAGAGGTTGTGGTCTCTTTCATTGTGTTTTGGGAGGTTATGTTGAGAGGTTGTGGCCTCTTTCATTGTGTTTTGGGAGGTTATGTTGAGAGGTTGTGGTCTCTTTCATTGTGTTTTGGGAGGTTATGTTGAGAGGTTGTGGTCTCTTTCATTGTGTTTTGGGAGGTTATGTTGAGAGGTTGTGGCCTCTTTCATTGTGTTTTGGGAGGTTATGTCGAGAGGTTGTGGTCTCTTTCATTGTGTTATGGGAGGTTATGTTGAGAGGTTGTGGTCTCTTTCATTGTGTTTTTGGAGGCTATGTTGAGAGGTTGTGGTCTCTTTCATTGTGTTTTAGGAGGTTATGTTGAGAGAGGTTGTGGCCTCTTTCATTGTGCTTTGGGAGGTTATGTTGAGAGGTTGTGGTCTCTTTCATTGTGTTTTGGGAGGTTATGTTGAGAGAGGTTGTTGTCTTTCATTGTGTTTTGGGAGGTTATGTTGAGAGAGGTTGTGGTCTCTTTCATTGTGTTTTAGGAGGTTATGTTGAGAGAGGTTGTGGCCTCTTTCATTGTGCTTTGGGAGGTTATGTTGAGAGGTTGTGGTCTCTTTCATTGTGTTATGGGAGGTTATGTTGAGAGGTTGTGGCCTCTTTCATTGTGTTTGGGAGGTTATGTTGAGAGGTTGTGGCCTCTTTCATTGTGTTTTGGGAGGTTATGTCGAGAGGTTGTGGTCTCTTTCATTGTGTTATGGGAGGTTATGTTGAGAGGTTGTGGTCTCTTTCATTGTGCTTTGGGAGGTTATGTTGAGAGGTTGTGGCCTCTTTCATTGTGTTTTGGGAGGTTATGTTGAGAGAGGTTGTTGCCTCTTTCATTGTGTTTTGGTAGGTTATGTCGAGAGGTTGTGGTCTCTTTCATTGTGTTTTGGGAGGTTATGTTGAGAGGTTGTGGTCTCTTTCATTGTGTTTTGGGAGGTTATGTTGAGAGGTTGTGGTCTCTTTCATTGTGTTTTGGGAGGTTATGTTGAGAGGTTGTGGCCTCTTTCATTGTGTTTTGGGAGGTTATGTTGAGAGGTTGTGGTCTCTTTCATTGTGTTTTGGGAGGTTATGTTGAGAGGTTGTGGTCTCTTTCATTGTGTTTTGGGAGGTTATGTTGAGAGGTTGTGGCCTCTTTCATTGTGTTTTGGGAGGTTATGTCGAGAGGTTGTGGTCTCTTTCATTGTGTTATGGGAGGTTATGTTGAGAGGTTGTGGTCTCTTTCATTGTGTTTTTGGAGGCTATGTTGAGAGGTTGTGGTCTCTTTCATTGTGTTTTAGGAGGTTATGTTGAGAGAGGTTGTGGCCTCTTTCATTGTGCTTTGGGAGGTTATGTTGAGAGGTTGTGGTCTCTTTCATTGTGTTTTGGGAGGTTATGTTGAGAGAGGTTGTTGTCTTTCATTGTGTTTTGGGAGGTTATGTTGAGAGAGGTTGTGGTCTCTTTCATTGTGTTTTAGGAGGTTATGTTGAGAGAGGTTGTGGCCTCTTTCATTGTGCTTTGGGAGGTTATGTTGAGAGGTTGTGGTCTCTTTCATTGTGTTATGGGAGGTTATGTTGAGAGGTTGTGGTCTCTTTCATTGTGTTTTGGGAGGTTATGTTGAGAGGTTGTTGTCTTTCATTGTGTTTTGGGAGGTTATGTTGAGAGGTTGTGGTCTCTTTCATTGTGTTTTGGTAGGTTATGTTGAGAAGTTGTGGTCTCTTTCATTGTGTTTTGGGAGGTTGTGTTGAAAGGTTGTGGTCTCTTTCATTGTGTTATGGGAGGTTATGTTGAGAGGTTGTGGCCTCTTTCATTGTGTTTGGGAGGTTATGTTGAGAGGTTGTGGCCTCTTTCATTGTGTTTTGGGAGGTTATGTTGAGAGAGGTTGTGGCCTCTTTCATTGTGTTTGGGAGGTTATGTTGAGAGGTTGTGGCCTCTTTCATTGTGTTTTGGGAGGTTATGTTGAGAGGTTGTGGTCTCTTTCATTGTATTATGGGAGGTTATGTTGAGAGGTTGTGGTCTCTTTCATTGTGCTTTGGGAGGTTATGTTGAGAGGTTGTGGCCTCTTTCATTGTGTTATGGGAGGTTATGTCGAGAGGTTGTGGTCTCTTTCATTGTGTTTGGGAGGTTATGTTGAGAGGTTGTGGCCTCTTTCATTGTGTTATGGGAGGTTATGTTGAGAGGTTGTGGCCTCTTTCATTGTGTTTTGGGAGGTTATGTCGAGAGGTTGTGGTCTCTTTCATTGTGTTTGGGAGGTTATGTTGAGAGGTTGTGGCCTCTTTCATTGTGTTATGGGAGGTTATGTTGAGAGGTTGTGGCCTCTTTCATTGTGTTTTGGGAGGTTATGTCGAGAGGTTGTGGTCTCTTTCATTGTGTTTTGGGAGGTTATGTTGAGAGAGGTTGTTGCCTCTTTCATTGTGTTTTAGGAGGTTATGTTGAGAGGTTGTGGCCTCTTTCATTGTGTTTTAGGAGGTTATGTTGAGAGGTTGTGGCCTCTTTCATTGTGTTTTGGGAGGTTATGTCGAGAGGTTGTGGTCTCTTTCATTGTGTTTTGGGAGGTTATGTTGAGAGAGGTTGTTGTCTTTCATTGTGTTTTGGGAGGTTATGTTGAGAGGTTGTGGTCTCTTTCATTGTGTTTTGGTAGGTTATGTTGAGAAGTTGTGGTCTCTTTCATTGTGTTATGGGAGGTTATGTTGAGAGGTTGTGGCCTCTTTCATTGTGTTTGGGAGGTTATGTTGAGAGGTTGTGGCCTCTTTCATTGTGTTTTGGGAGGTTATGTCGAGAGGTTGTGGTCTCTTTCATTGTGTTATGGGAGGTTATGTTGAGAGGTTGTGGTCTCTTTCATTGTGCTTTGGGAGGTTATGTTGAGAGGTTGTGGCCTCTTTCATTGTGTTTTGGGAGGTTATGTTGAGAGAGGTTGTTGCCTCTTTCATTGTGTTTTGGGAGGTTATGTCGAGAGGTTGTGGTCTCTTTCATTGTGTTTTGGGAGGTTATGTTGAGAGGTTGTGGTCTCTTTCATTGTGTTTTGGGAGGTTATGTTGAGAGGTTGTGGTCTCTTTCATTGTGTTTTGGGAGGTTATGTTGAGAGGTTGTGGCCTCTTTCATTGTGTTTTGGGAGGTTATGTTGAGAGGTTGTGGTCTCTTTCATTGTGTTTTGGGAGGTTATGTTGAGAGGTTGTGGTCTCTTTCATTGTGTTTTGGGAGGTTATGTTGAGAGGTTGTGGCCTCTTTCATTGTGTTTTGGGAGGTTATGTCGAGAGGTTGTGGTCTCTTTCATTGTGTTATGGGAGGTTATGTTGAGAGGTTGTGGTCTCTTTCATTGTGTTTTTGGAGGCTATGTTGAGAGGTTGTGGTCTCTTTCATTGTGTTTTAGGAGGTTATGTTGAGAGAGGTTGTGGCCTCTTTCATTGTGCTTTGGGAGGTTATGTTGAGAGGTTGTGGTCTCTTTCATTGTGTTTTGGGAGGTTATGTTGAGAGAGGTTGTTGTCTTTCATTGTGTTTTGGGAGGTTATGTTGAGAGAGGTTGTGGTCTCTTTCATTGTGTTTTAGGAGGTTATGTTGAGAGAGGTTGTGGCCTCTTTCATTGTGCTTTGGGAGGTTATGTTGAGAGGTTGTGGTCTCTTTCATTGTGTTATGGGAGGTTATGTTGAGAGGTTGTGGTCTCTTTCATTGTGTTTTGGGAGGTTATGTTGAGAGGTTGTTGTCTTTCATTGTGTTTTGGGAGGTTATGTTGAGAGGTTGTGGTCTCTTTCATTGTGTTTTGGTAGGTTATGTTGAGAAGTTGTGGTCTCTTTCATTGTGTTTTGGGAGGTTGTGTTGAAAGGTTGTGGTCTCTTTCATTGTGTTATGGGAGGTTATGTTGAGAGGTTGTGGTCTCTTTCATTGTATTATGGGAGGTTATGTTGAGAGGTTGTGGTCTCTTTCATTGTGCTTTGGGAGGTTATGTTGAGAGGTTGTGGCCTCTTTCATTGTGTTATGGGAGGTTATGTCGAGAGGTTGTGGTCTCTTTCATTGTGTTTGGGAGGTTATGTTGAGAGGTTGTGGCCTCTTTCATTGTGTTATGGGAGGTTATGTTGAGAGGTTGTGGCCTCTTTCATTGTGTTTTGGGAGGTTATGTCGAGAGGTTGTGGTCTCTTTCATTGTGTTTGGGAGGTTATGTTGAGAGGTTGTGGCCTCTTTCATTGTGTTATGGGAGGTTATGTTGAGAGGTTGTGGCCTCTTTCATTGTGTTTTGGGAGGTTATGTCGAGAGGTTGTGGTCTCTTTCATTGTGTTTTGGGAGGTTATGTTGAGAGAGGTTGTTGCCTCTTTCATTGTGTTTTAGGAGGTTATGTTGAGAGGTTGTGGCCTCTTTCATTGTGTTTTAGGAGGTTATGTTGAGAGGTTGTGGCCTCTTTCATTGTGTTTTGGGAGGTTATGTCGAGAGGTTGTGGTCTCTTTCATTGTGTTTTGGGAGGTTATGTTGAGAGAGGTTGTTGTCTTTCATTGTGTTTTGGGAGGTTATGTTGAGAGGTTGTGGTCTCTTTCATTGTGTTTTGGTAGGTTATGTTGAGAAGTTGTGGTCTCTTTCATTGTGTTTTGGGAGGTTGTGTTGAAAGGTTGTGGTCTCTTTCATTGTGTTATGGGAGGTTATGTTGAGAGGTTGTGGCCTCTTTCATTGTGTTTGGGAGGTTATGTTGAGAGAGGTTGTGGCCTCTTTCATTGTGCTTTGGGAGGTTATGTTGAGAGGTTGTGGTCTCTTTCATTGTGTTATGGGAGGTTATGTTGAGAGGTTGTGGTCTCTTTCATTGTGTTTTGGGAGGTTATGTTGAGAGGTTGTTGTCTTTCATTGTGTTTTGGGAGGTTATGTTGAGAGGTTGTGGTCTCTTTCATTGTGTTTTGGTAGGTTATGTTGAGAAGTTGTGGTCTCTTTCATTGTGTTTTGGGAGGTTGTGTTGAAAGGTTGTGGTCTCTTTCATTGTGTTATGGGAGGTTATGTTGAGAGGTTGTGGCCTCTTTCATTGTGTTTGGGAGGTTATGTTGAGAGGTTGTGGCCTCTTTCATTGTGTTTTGGGAGGTTATGTTGAGAGAGGTTGTGGCCTCTTTCATTGTGTTTGGGAGGTTATGTTGAGAGGTTGTGGCCTCTTTCATTGTGTTTTGGGAGGTTATGTTGAGAGGTTGTGGTCTCTTTCATTGTATTATGGGAGGTTATGTTGAGAGGTTGTGGTCTCTTTCATTGTGCTTTGGGAGGTTATGTTGAGAGGTTGTGGCCTCTTTCATTGTGTTATGGGAGGTTATGTCGAGAGGTTGTGGTCTCTTTCATTGTGTTTGGGAGGTTATGTTGAGAGGTTGTGGCCTCTTTCATTGTGTTATGGGAGGTTATGTTGAGAGGTTGTGGCCTCTTTCATTGTGTTTTGGGAGGTTATGTCGAGAGGTTGTGGTCTCTTTCATTGTGTTTGGGAGGTTATGTTGAGAGGTTGTGGCCTCTTTCATTGTGTTATGGGAGGTTATGTTGAGAGGTTGTGGCCTCTTTCATTGTGTTTTGGGAGGTTATGTCGAGAGGTTGTGGTCTCTTTCATTGTGTTTTGGGAGGTTATGTTGAGAGAGGTTGTTGCCTCTTTCATTGTGTTTTAGGAGGTTATGTTGAGAGGTTGTGGCCTCTTTCATTGTGTTTTAGGAGGTTATGTTGAGAGGTTGTGGCCTCTTTCATTGTGTTTTGGGAGGTTATGTCGAGAGGTTGTGGTCTCTTTCATTGTGTTTTGGGAGGTTATGTTGAGAGAGGTTGTTGTCTTTCATTGTGTTTTGGGAGGTTATGTTGAGAGGTTGTGGTCTCTTTCATTGTGTTTTGGTAGGTTATGTTGAGAAGTTGTGGTCTCTTTCATTGTGTTTTGGGAGGTTGTGTTGAAAGGTTGTGGTCTCTTTCATTGTGTTATGGGAGGTTATGTTGAGAGGTTGTGGCCTCTTTCATTGTGTTTGGGAGGTTATGTTGAGAGAGGTTGTGGCCTCTTTCATTGTGCTTTGGGAGGTTATGTTGAGAGGTTGTGGTCTCTTTCATTGTGTTATGGGAGGTTATGTTGAGAGGTTGTGGTCTCTTTCATTGTGTTTTGGGAGGTTATGTTGAGAGGTTGTTGTCTTTCATTGTGTTTTGGGAGGTTATGTTGAGAGGTTGTGGTCTCTTTCATTGTGTTTTGGTAGGTTATGTTGAGAAGTTGTGGTCTCTTTCATTGTGTTTTGGGAGGTTGTGTTGAAAGGTTGTGGTCTCTTTCATTGTGTTATGGGAGGTTATGTTGAGAGGTTGTGGCCTCTTTCATTGTGTTTGGGAGGTTATGTTGAGAGGTTGTGGCCTCTTTCATTGTGTTTTGGGAGGTTATGTTGAGAGAGGTTGTGGCCTCTTTCATTGTGTTTGGGAGGTTATGTTGAGAGGTTGTGGCCTCTTTCATTGTGTTTTGGGAGGTTATGTTGAGAGGTTGTGGTCTCTTTCATTGTATTATGGGAGGTTATGTTGAGAGGTTGTGGTCTCTTTCATTGTGCTTTGGGAGGTTATGTTGAGAGGTTGTGGCCTCTTTCATTGTGTTATGGGAGGTTATGTCGAGAGGTTGTGGTCTCTTTCATTGTGTTTGGGAGGTTATGTTGAGAGGTTGTGGCCTCTTTCATTGTGTTATGGGAGGTTATGTTGAGAGGTTGTGGCCTCTTTCATTGTGTTTTGGGAGGTTATGTCGAGAGGTTGTGGTCTCTTTCATTGTGTTTGGGAGGTTATGTTGAGAGGTTGTGGCCTCTTTCATTGTGTTATGGGAGGTTATGTTGAGAGGTTGTGGCCTCTTTCATTGTGTTTTGGGAGGTTATGTCGAGAGGTTGTGGTCTCTTTCATTGTGTTTTGGGAGGTTATGTTGAGAGAGGTTGTTGCCTCTTTCATTGTGTTTTAGGAGGTTATGTTGAGAGGTTGTGGCCTCTTTCATTGTGTTTTAGGAGGTTATGTTGAGAGGTTGTGGCCTCTTTCATTGTGTTTTGGGAGGTTATGTCGAGAGGTTGTGGTCTCTTTCATTGTGTTTTGGGAGGTTATGTTGAGAGAGGTTGTTGTCTTTCATTGTGTTTTGGGAGGTTATGTTGAGAGGTTGTGGTCTCTTTCATTGTGTTTTGGTAGGTTATGTTGAGAAGTTGTGGTCTCTTTCATTGTGTTTTGGGAGGTTGTGTTGAAAGGTTGTGGTCTCTTTCATTGTGTTATGGGAGGTTATGTTGAGAGGTTGTGGCCTCTTTCATTGTGTTTGGGAGGTTATGTTGAGAGGTTGTGGCCTCTTTCATTGTGTTATGGGAGGTTATGTTGAGAGGTTGTGGTCTCTTTCATTGTGCTTTGGGAGGTTATGTTGAGAAGTTGTGGTCTCTTTCATTGTGTTTTGGGAGGTTGTGTTGAAAGGTTGTGGTCTCTTTCATTGTGTTATGGGAGGTTATGTTGAGAGGTTGTGGCCTCTTTCATTGTGTTTGGGAGGTTATGTTGAGAGGTTGTGGCCTCTTTCATTGTGTTTTGGGAGGTTATGTTGAGAGAGGTTGTGGCCTCTTTCATTGTGTTTGGGAGGTTATGTTGAGAGGTTGTGGCCTCTTTCATTGTGTTTTGGGAGGTTATGTTGAGAGGTTGTGGTCTCTTTCATTGTATTATGGGAGGTTATGTTGAGAGGTTGTGGTCTCTTTCATTGTGCTTTGGGAGGTTATGTTGAGAGGTTGTGGCCTCTTTCATTGTGTTATGGGAGGTTATGTCGAGAGGTTGTGGTCTCTTTCATTGTGTTTGGGAGGTTATGTTGAGAGGTTGTGGCCTCTTTCATTGTGTTATGGGAGGTTATGTTGAGAGGTTGTGGCCTCTTTCATTGTGTTTTGGGAGGTTATGTCGAGAGGTTGTGGTCTCTTTCATTGTGTTTGGGAGGTTATGTTGAGAGGTTGTGGCCTCTTTCATTGTGTTATGGGAGGTTATGTTGAGAGGTTGTGGCCTCTTTCATTGTGTTTTGGGAGGTTATGTCGAGAGGTTGTGGTCTCTTTCATTGTGTTTTGGGAGGTTATGTTGAGAGAGGTTGTTGCCTCTTTCATTGTGTTTTAGGAGGTTATGTTGAGAGGTTGTGGCCTCTTTCATTGTGTTTTAGGAGGTTATGTTGAGAGGTTGTGGCCTCTTTCATTGTGTTTTGGGAGGTTATGTCGAGAGGTTGTGGTCTCTTTCATTGTGTTTTGGGAGGTTATGTTGAGAGAGGTTGTTGTCTTTCATTGTGTTTTGGGAGGTTATGTTGAGAGGTTGTGGTCTCTTTCATTGTGTTTTGGTAGGTTATGTTGAGAAGTTGTGGTCTCTTTCATTGTGTTTTGGGAGGTTGTGTTGAAAGGTTGTGGTCTCTTTCATTGTGTTATGGGAGGTTATGTTGAGAGGTTGTGGCCTCTTTCATTGTGTTTGGGAGGTTATGTTGAGAGGTTGTGGCCTCTTTCATTGTGTTTGGGAGGTTATGTTGAGAGGTTGTGGCCTCTTTCATTGTGTTTTGGGAGGTTATGTCGAGAGGTTGTGGTCTCTTTCATTGTGTTATGGGAGGTTATGTTGAGAGGTTGTGGTCTCTTTCATTGTGCTTTGGGAGGTTATGTTGAGAGGTTGTGGCCTCTTTCATTGTGTTTTGGGAGGTTATGTTGAGAGAGGTTGTTGCCTCTTTCATTGTGTTTTGGGAGGTTATGTCGAGAGGTTGTGGTCTCTTTCATTGTGTTTTGGGAGGTTATGTTGAGAGGTTGTGGTCTCTTTCATTGTGTTTTGGGAGGTTATGTTGAGAGGTTGTGGTCTCTTTCATTGTGTTTTGGGAGGTTATGTTGAGAGGTTGTGGCCTCTTTCATTGTGTTTTGGGAGGTTATGTTGAGAGGTTGTGGTCTCTTTCATTGTGTTTTGGGAGGTTATGTTGAGAGGTTGTGGTCTCTTTCATTGTGTTTTGGGAGGTTATGTTGAGAGGTTGTGGCCTCTTTCATTGTGTTTTGGGAGGTTATGTCGAGAGGTTGTGGTCTCTTTCATTGTGTTATGGGAGGTTATGTTGAGAGGTTGTGGTCTCTTTCATTGTGTTTTTGGAGGCTATGTTGAGAGGTTGTGGTCTCTTTCATTGTGTTTTAGGAGGTTATGTTGAGAGAGGTTGTGGCCTCTTTCATTGTGCTTTGGGAGGTTATGTTGAGAGGTTGTGGTCTCTTTCATTGTGTTTTGGGAGGTTATGTTGAGAGAGGTTGTTGTCTTTCATTGTGTTTTGGGAGGTTATGTTGAGAGAGGTTGTGGTCTCTTTCATTGTGTTTTAGGAGGTTATGTTGAGAGAGGTTGTGGCCTCTTTCATTGTGCTTTGGGAGGTTATGTTGAGAGGTTGTGGTCTCTTTCATTGTGTTATGGGAGGTTATGTTGAGAGGTTGTGGCCTCTTTCATTGTGTTTGGGAGGTTATGTTGAGAGGTTGTGGCCTCTTTCATTGTGTTTTGGGAGGTTATGTCGAGAGGTTGTGGTCTCTTTCATTGTGTTATGGGAGGTTATGTTGAGAGGTTGTGGTCTCTTTCATTGTGCTTTGGGAGGTTATGTTGAGAGGTTGTGGCCTCTTTCATTGTGTTTTGGGAGGTTATGTTGAGAGAGGTTGTTGCATCTTTCATTGTGTTTTGGGAGGTTATGTCGAGAGGTTGTGGTCTCTTTCATTGTGTTTTGGGAGGTTATGTTGAGAGGTTGTGGTCTCTTTCATTGTGTTTTGGGAGGTTATGTTGAGAGGTTGTGGTCTCTTTCATTGTGTTTTGGGAGGTTATGTTGAGAGGTTGTGGCCTCTTTCATTGTGTTTTGGGAGGTTATGTTGAGAGGTTGTGGTCTCTTTCATTGTGTTTTGGGAGGTTATGTTGAGAGGTTGTGGTCTCTTTCATTGTGTTTTGGGAGGTTATGTTGAGAGGTTGTGGCCTCTTTCATTGTGTTTTGGGAGATTATGTCGAGAGGTTGTGGTCTCTTTCATTGTGTTATGGGAGGTTATGTTGAGAGGTTGTGGTCTCTTTCATTGTGTTTTTGGAGGCTATGTTGAGAGGTTGTGGTCTCTTTCATTGTGTTTTAGGAGGTTATGTTGAGAGAGGTTGTGGCCTCTTTCATTGTGCTTTGGGAGGTTATGTTGAGAGGTTGTGGTCTCTTTCATTGTGTTTTGGGAGGTTATGTTGAGAGAGGTTGTTGTCTTTCATTGTGTTTTGGGAGGTTATGTTGAGAGAGGTTGTGGTCTCTTTCATTGTGTTTTAGGAGGTTATGTTGAGAGAGGTTGTGGCCTCTTTCATTGTGCTTTGGGAGGTTATGTTGAGAGGTTGTGGTCTCTTTCATTGTGTTATGGGAGGTTATGTTGAGAGGTTGTGGTCTCTTTCATTGTGTTTTGGGAGGTTATGTTGAGAGGTTGTTGTCTTTCATTGTGTTTTGGGAGGTTATGTTGAGAGGTTGTGGTCTCTTTCATTGTGTTTTGGTAGGTTATGTTGAGAAGTTGTGGTCTCTTTCATTGTGTTTTGGGAGGTTGTGTTGAAAGGTTGTGGTCTCTTTCATTGTGTTATGGGAGGTTATGTTGAGAGGTTGTGGCCTCTTTCATTGTGTTTGGGAGGTTATGTTGAGAGGTTGTGGCCTCTTTCATTGTGTTTTGGGAGGTTATGTTGAGAGAGGTTGTGGCCTCTTTCATTGTGTTTGGGAGGTTATGTTGAGAGGTTGTGGCCTCTTTCATTGTGTTTTGGGAGGTTATGTTGAGAGGTTGTGGTCTCTTTCATTGTATTATGGGAGGTTATGTTGAGAGGTTGTGGTCTCTTTCATTGTGCTTTGGGAAATTATGTTGAGAGGTTGTGGCCTCTTTCTTTGTGTTTTGGGAGGTTATGTTGAGAGAGGTTGTTGCCTCTTTCATTGTGTTTTGGGAGGTTATGTCGAGAGGTTGTGGTCTCTTTCATTGTGTTTTGGGAGGTTATGTTGAGAGGTTGTGGTCTCTTTCATTGTGTTTTGGGAGGTTATGTTGAGAGGTTGTGGTCTCTTTCATTGTGTTTTGGGAGGTTATGTTGAGAGGTTGTGGCCTCTTTCATTGTGTTTTGGGAGGTTATGTTGAGAGGTTGTGGTCTCTTTCATTGTGTTTGGGAGGTTATGTTGAGAGGTTGTGGCCTCTTTCATTGTGTTATGGGAGGTTATGTTGAGAGGTTGTGGCCTCTTTCATTGTGTTTTGGGAGGTTATGTCGAGAGGTTGTGGTCTCTTTCATTGTGTTTTGGGAGGTTATGTTGAGAGAGGTTGTTGCCTCTTTCATTGTGTTTTAGGAGGTTATGTTGAGAGGTTGTGGCCTCTTTCATTGTGTTTTAGGAGGTTATGTTGAGAGGTTGTGGCCTCTTTCATTGTGTTTTGGGAGGTTATGTCGAGAGGTTGTGGTCTCTTTCATTGTGTTTTGGGAGGTTATGTTGAGAGAGGTTGTTGTCTTTCATTGTGTTTTGGGAGGTTATGTTGAGAGGTTGTGGTCTCTTTCATTGTGTTTTGGGAGGTTATGTTGAGAGGTTGTGGTCTCTTTCATTGTGTTTTGGGAGGTTGTGTTGAAAGGTTGTGGTCTCTTTCATTGTGTTATGGGAGGTTATGTTGAGAGGTTGTGGCCTCTTTCATTGTGTTTGGGAGGTTATGTTGAGAGGTTGTGGCCTCTTTCATTGTGTTTTGGGAGGTTATGTTGAGAGGTTGTGGCCTCTTTCATTGTGTTTGGGAGGTTATGTTGAGAGGTTGTGGCCTCTTTCATTGTGTTTTGGGAGGTTATGTCGAGAGGTTGTGGTCTCTTTCATTGTGTTATGGGAGGTTATGTTGAGAGGTTGTGGTCTCTTTCATTGTGCTTTGGGAGGTTATGTTGAGAGGTTGTGGCCTCTTTCATTGTGTTTTGGGAGGTTATGTTGAGAGAGGTTGTTGCCTCTTTCATTGTGTTTTGGGAGGTTATGTCGAGAGGTTGTGGTCTCTTTCATTGTGTTTTGGGAGGTTATGTTGAGAGGTTGTGGTCTCTTTCATTGTGTTTTGGGAGGTTATGTTGAGAGGTTGTGGTCTCTTTCATTGTGTTTTAGGAGGTTATGTTGAGAGGTTGTGGTCTCTTTCATTGTGTTTTGGGAGGTTATGTTGAGAGGTTGTGGTCTCTTTCATTGTGTTTTGGGAGGTTATGTTGAGAGAGGTTGTGGCCTCTTTCATTGTGTTTTGGGAGGTTATGTTGAGAGAGGTTGTTGCCTCTTTCATTGTGTTTTGGGAGGTTATGTCGAGAGGTTGTGGTCTCTTTCATTGTGTTTTGGGAGGTTATGTTGAGAGGTTGTGGTCTCTTTCATTGTGTTTTGGGAGGTTATGTTGAGAGAGGTTGTGGCCTCTTTCATTGTGTTTTGGGAGGTTATGTTGAGAGGTTGTGGCCTCTTTCATTGTGTTTTGGGAGGTTATGTCGAGAGGATGTGGTCTCTTTCATTGTGTTATGGGAGGTTATGTCGAGAGGTTGTGGTCTCTTTCATTGTGTTTGGGAGGTTATGTTGAGAGGTTGTGGCCTCTTTCATTGTGTTATGGGAGGTTATGTCGAGAGGTTGTGGTCTCTTTCATTGTGTTTGGGAGGTTATGTTGAGAGAGGTTGTGGCCTCTTTCATTGTGTTTTAGGAGGTTATGTCGAGAGAGGTTGTGGTCTCTTTCATTGTGTTTTGGGAGGTTATGTTGAGAGGTTGTGGCCTCTTTCATTGTGTTTTGGGAGGTTATGTTGAGAGGTTGTGGCCTCTTTCATTGTGTTTTGGGAGGTTATGTCGAGAGGTTGTGGTCTCTTTCATTGTGTTTTGGGAGGTTATGTTGAGAGGTTGTGGCCTCTTTCATTGTGTTTTGGGAGGTTATGTTGAGAGGTTGTGGCCTCTTTCATTGTGTTTTGGGAGGTTATGTTGAGAGGATGTGGTCTCTTTCATTGTGTTTTGGGAGGCTATGTCGAGAGGTTGTGGTCTCTTTCATTGTGTTATGGGAGGTTATGTTGAGAGGTTGTGGTCTCTTTCATTGTGTTATGGGAGGTTATGGCCTCTTTCATTGTGTTTTTGGAGGTTATGTCGAGAGGTTGTGGCCTCTTTCATTGTGCTATGGGAGGTTATGTCGAGAGGTTGTGGTCTCTTTCATTGTGTTTGGGAGGTTATGTTGAGAGGTTGTGGCCTCTTTCATTGTGTTATGGGAGGTTATGTCGAGAGGTTGTGGTCTCTTTCATTGTGTTTGGGAGGTATTGTTGAGAGGTTGTGGCCTCTTTCATTGTGTTATGGGAGGTTATGTTGAGAGGTTGTGGCCTCTTTCATTGTGTTTTGGGAGGTTATGTCGAGAGGTTGTGGTCTCTTTCATTGTGTTTGGGAGGTTATGTTGAGAGGTTGTGGCCTCTTTCATTGTGTTATGGGAGGTTATGTTGAGAGGTTGTGGCCTCTTTCATTGTGTTTTGGGAGGTTATGTCGAGAGGTTGTGGTCTCTTTCATTGTGTTTTGGGAGGTTATGTTGAGAGAGGTTGTTGCCTCTTTCATTGTGTTTTAGGAGGTTATGTTGAGAGGTTGTGGCCTCTTTCATTGTGTTTTAGGAGGTTATGTTGAGAGGTTGTGGCCTCTTTCATTGTGTTTTGGGAGGTTATGTCGAGAGGTTGTGGTCTCTTTCATTGTGTTTTGGGAGGTTATGTTGAGAGAGGTTGTTGTCTTTCATTGTGTTTTGGGAGGTTATGTTGAGAGGTTGTGGTCTCTTTCATTGTGTTTTGGTAGGTTATGTTGAGAAGTTGTGGTCTCTTTCATTGTGTTTTGGGAGGTTGTGTTGAAAGGTTGTGGTCTCTTTCATTGTGTTATGGGAGGTTATGTTGAGAGGTTGTGACCTCTTTCATTGTGTTTGGGAGGTTATGTTGAGAGGTTGTGGCCTCTTTCATTGTGTTTTGGGAGGTTATGTTGAGAGAGGTTGTGGCCTCTTTCATTGTGTTTGGGAGGTTATGTTGAGAGGTTGTGGCCTCTTTCATTGTGTTTTGGGAGGTTATGTCGAGAGGTTGTGGTCTCTTTCATTGTGTTATGGGAGGTTATGTTGAGAGGTTGTGGTCTCTTTCATTGTGCTTTGGGAGGTTATGTTGAGAGGTTGTGGCCTCTTTCATTGTGTTTTGGGAGGTTATGTTGAGAGAGGTTGTTGCCTCTTTCATTGTGTTTTGGGAGGTTATGTTGAGAGGTTGTGGTCTCTTTCATTGTGCTTTGGGAGGTTATGTTGAGAGGTTGTGGCCTCTTTCATTGTGTTTTGGGAGGTTATGTTGAGAGAGGTTGTTGCCTCTTTCATTGTGTTTTGGGAGGTTATGTCGAGAGGTTGTGGTCTCTTTCATTGTGTTTTGGGAGGTTATGTTGAGAGGTTGTGGTCTCTTTCATTGTGTTTTGGGAGGTTATGTTGAGAGGTTGTGGTCTCTTTCATTGTGTTTTGGGAGGTTATGTTGAGAGGTTGTGGCCTCTTTCATTGTGTTTTGGGAGGTTATGTTGAGAGGTTGTGGTCTCTTTCATTGTGTTTTGGGAGGTTATGTTGAGAGGTTGTGGTCTCTTTCATTGTGTTTTGGGAGGTTATGTTGAGAGGTTGTGGCCTCTTTCATTGTGTTATGGGAGGTTATGTTGAGAGGTTGTGGTCTCTTTCATTGTGTTTTTGGAGGTTATGTTGAGAGGTTGTGGTCTCTTTCATTGTGTTTTAGGAGGTTATGTTGAGAGAGGTTGTGGCCTCTTTCATTGTGCTTTGGGAGGTTATGTTGAGAGGTTGTGGTCTCTTTCATTGTGTTTTGGGAGGTTATGTTGAGAGAGGTTGTTGTCTTTCATTGTGTTTTGGGAGGTTATGTTGAGAGAGGTTGTGGTCTCTTTCATTGTGTTTTAGGAGGTTATGTTGAGAGAGGTTGTGGCCTCTTTCATTGTGCTTTGGGAGGTTATGTTGAGAGGTTGTGGTCTCTTTCATTGTGTTATGGGAGGTTATGTTGAGAGGTTGTGGTCTCTTTCATTGTGTTTTGGGAGGTTATGTTGAGAGGTTGTTGTCTTTCATTGTGTTTTGGGAGGTTATGTTGAGAGGTTGTGGTCTCTTTCATTGTGTTTTGGTAGGTTATGTTGAGAAGTTGTGGTCTCTTTCATTGTGTTTTGGGAGGTTGTGGTCTCTTTCATTGTGTTATGGGAGGTTATGTTGAGAGGTTGTGGCCTCTTTCATTGTGTTTGGGAGGTTATGTTGAGAGGTTGTGGCCTCTTTCATTGTGTTTTGGGAGGTTATGTTGAGAGAGGTTGTGGCCTCTTTCATTGTGTTTGGGAGGTTATGTTGAGAGGTTGTGGCCTCTTTCATTGTGTTTTGGGAGGTTATGTCGAGAGGTTGTGGTCTCTTTCATTGTGTTATGGGAGGTTATGTTGAGAGGTTGTGGTCTCTTTCATTGTGCTTTGGGAGGTTATGTTGAGAGGTTGTGGCCTCTTTCATTGTGTTTTGGGAGATTATGTTGAGAGAGGTTGTTGCCTCTTTCATTGTGTTTCGGGAGGTTATGTCGAGAGGTTGTGGTCTCTTTCATTGTGTTTTGGGAGGTTATGTTGAGAGGTTGTGATCTCTTTCATTGTGTTTTGGGAGGTTATGTTGAGAGGTTGTGGTCTCTTTCATTGTGTTTTGGGAGGTTATGTTGAGAGGTTGTGGCCTCTTTCATTGTGTTTTGGGAGGTTATGTTGAGAGGTTGTGGTCTCTTTCATTGTGTTTTGGGAGGTTATGTTGAGAGGTTGTGGTCTCTTTCATTGTGTTTTGGGATGTTATGTTGAGAGGTTGTGGCCTCTTTCATTGTGTTTTGGGAGGTTATGTCGAGAGGTTGTGGTCTCTTTCATTGTGTTATGGGAGGTTATGTTGAGAGGTTGTGGTCTCTTTCATTGTGTTTTTGGAGGTTATGTTGAGAGGTTGTGGTCTCTTTCATTGTGTTTTAGGAGGTTATGTTGAGAGAGGTTGTGGCCTCTTTCATTGTGCTTTGGGAGGTTATGTTGAGAGGTTGTGGTCTCTTTCATTGTGTTTTGGGAGGTTATGTTGAGAGAGGTTGTGGCCTCTTTCATTGTGTTTTGGGAGGTTATGTTGAGAGAGGTTGTGGTCTCTTTCATTGTGTTTTAGGAGGTTATGTTGAGAGAGGTTGTGGTCTCTTTCATTGTGCTTTGGGAGGTTATGTTGAGAGGTTGTGGTCTCTTTCATTGTGTTATGGGAGGTTATGTTGAGAGGTTGTGGTCTCTTTCATTGTGTTTTGGGAGGTTATGTTGAGAGGTTGTGGTCTTTCATTGTGTTATGGGAGGTTATGTTGAGAGGTTGTGGCCTCTTTCATTGTGTTTTGGGAGGTTATGTTGAGAGGTTGTGGTCTCTTTCATTGTGTTTTAGGAGGTTATGTTGAGATGTTGTGGCCTCTTTCATTGTGTTTTGGGAGGTTATGTTGAGAGGTTGTGGTCTCTTTCATTGTGTTTTAGGAGGTTATGTTGAGAGGTTGTGGTCTCTTTCATTGTGTTTTGGGAGGTTATGTCGAGAGGTTGTGGTCTCTTTCATTGTGTTTTGGGAGGTTATGTTGAGAGGTTGTGGTCTCTTTCATTGTGTTTTGGGAGGTTATGTTGAGAGGTTGTGGTCTCTTTCATTGTGTTTTAGGAGGTTATGTTGAGAGGTTGTGGTCTCTTTCATTGTGTTTTGGGAGGTTATGTTGAGAGGTTGTGGTCTCTTTCATTGTGTTTTGGGAGGTTATGTTGAGAGAGGTTGTGGCCTCTTTCATTGTGTTTTGGGAGGTTATGTTGAGAGAGGTTGTTGCCTCTTTCATTGTGTTTTGGGAGGTTATGTCGAGAGGTTGTGGTCTCTTTCATTGTGTTTTGGGAGGTTATGTTGAGAGGTTGTGGTCTCTTTCATTGTGTTTTGGGAGGTTATGTTGAGAGAGGTTGTGGCCTCTTTCATTGTGTTTTGGGAGGTTATGTTGAGAGGTTGTGGCCTCTTTCATTGTGCTTTGGGAGGTTATGTCGAGAGGATGTGGTCTCTTTCATTGTGTTATGGGAGGTTATGTCGAGAGGTTGTGGTCTCTTTCATTGTGTTTGGGAGGTTATGTTGAGAGGTTGTGGCCTCTTTCATTGTGTTATGGGAGGTTATGTCGAGAGGTTGTGGTCTCTTTCATTGTGTTTGGGAGGTTATGTTGAGAGAGGTTGTGGCCTCTTTCATTGTGTTTTAGGAGGTTATGTCGAGAGAGGTTGTGGTCTCTTTCATTGTGTTTTGGGAGGTTATGTTGAGAGGTTGTGGCCTCTTTCATTGTGTTTTGGGAGGTTATGTTGAGAGGTTGTGGCCTCTTTCATTGTGTTTTGGGAGGTTATGTCGAGAGGTTGTGGTCTCTTTCATTGTGTTTTGGGAGGTTATGTTGAGAGGTTGTGGCCTCTTTCATTGTGTTTTGGGAGGTTATGTTGAGAGGTTGTGGCCTCTTTCATTGTGTTTTGGGAGGTTATGTTGAGAGGATGTGGTCTCTTTCATTGTGTTTTGGGAGGCTATGTCGAGAGGTTGTGGCCTCTTTCATTGTGTTATGGGAGGTTATGTTGAGAGGTTGTGGTCTCTTTCATTGTGTTATGGGAGGTTATGGCCTCTTTCATTGTGTTTTTGGAGGTTATGTCGAGAGGTTGTGGCCTCTTTCATTGTGTTATGGGAGGTTATGTCGAGAGGTTGTGGTCTCTTTCATTGTGTTTGGGAGGTTATGTTGAGAGGTAGTGGCCTCTTTCATTGTGTTATGGGAGGTTATGTCGAGAGGTTGTGGTCTCTTTCATTGTGTTTGGGAGGTTATGTTGAGAGGTTGTGGCCTCTTTCATTGTGTTATGGGAGGTTATGTTGAGAGGTTGTGGCCTCTTTCATTGTGTTTTGGGAGGTTATGTCGAGAGGTTGTGGTCTCTTTCATTGTGTTTGGGAGGTTATGTTGAGAGGTTGTGGCCTCTTTCATTGTGTTATGGGAGGTTATGTTGAGAGGTTGTGGCCTCTTTCATTGTGTTTTGGGAGGTTATGTCGAGAGGTTGTGGTCTCTTTCATTGTGTTTTGGGAGGTTATGTTGAGAGAGGTTGTTGCCTCTTTCATTGTGTTTTAGGAGGTTATGTTGAGAGGTTGTGGCCTCTTTCATTGTGTTTTAGGAGGTTATGTTGAGAGGTTGTGGCCTCTTTCATTGTGTTTTGGGAGGTTATGTCGAGAGGTTGTGGTCTCTTTCATTGTGTTTTGGGAGGTTATGTTGAGAGAGGTTGTTGTCTTTCATTGTGTTTTGGGAGGTTATGTTGAGAGGTTGTGGTCTCTTTCATTGTGTTTTGGTAGGTTATGTTGAGAAGTTGTGGTCTCTTTCATTGTGTTTTGGGAGGTTGTGTTGAAAGGTTGTGGTCTCTTTCATTGTGTTATGGGAGGTTATGTTGAGAGGTTGTGGCCTCTTTCATTGTGTTTGGGAGGTTATGTTGAGAGGTTGTGGCCTCTTTCATTGTGCTTTGGGAGGTTATGTTGAGAGAGGTTGTGGCCTCTTTCATTGTGTTTGGGAGGTTATGTTGAGAGGTTGTGGCCTCTTTCATTGTGTTTTGGGAGGTTATGTCGAGAGGTTGTGGTCTCTTTCATTGTGTTATGGGAGGTTATGTTGAGAGGTTGTGGTCTCTTTCATTGTGCTTTGGGAGGTTATGTTGAGAGGTTGTGGCCTCTTTCATTGTGTTTTGGGAGGTTATGTTGAGAGAGGTTGTTGCCTCTTTCATTGTGTTTTGGGAGGTTATGTTGAGAGGTTGTGGTCTCTTTCATTGTGTTTTGGTAGGTTATGTTGAGAAGTTGTGGTCTCTTTCATTGTGTTTTGGGAGGTTGTGTTGAAAGGTTGTGGTCTCTTTCATTGTGTTATGGGAGGTTATGTTGAGAGGTTGTGGCCTCTTTCATTGTGTTTGGGAGGTTATGTTGAGAGGTTGTGGCCTCTTTCATTGTGTTTTGGGAGGTTATGTTGAGAGAGGTTGTGGCCTCTTTCATTGTGTTTGGGAGGTTATGTTGAGAGGTTGTGGCCTCTTTCATTGTGTTTTGGGAGGTTATGTCGAGAGGTTGTGGTCTCTTTCATTGTGTTATGGGAGGTTATGTTGAGAGGTTGTGGTCTCTTTCATTGTGCTTTGGGAGGTTATGTTGAGAGGTTGTGGCCTCTTTCATTGTGTTTTGGGAGGTTATGTTGAGAGAGGTTGTTGCCTCTTTCATTGTGTTTTGGGAGGTTATGTTGAGAGGTTGTGGTCTCTTTCATTGTGCTTTGGGAGGTTATGTTGAGAGGTTGTGGCCTCTTTCATTGTGTTTTGGGAGGTTATGTTGAGAGAGGTTGTTGCCTCTTTCATTGTGTTTTGGGAGGTTATGTCGAGAGGTTGTGGTCTCTTTCATTGTGTTTTGGGAGGTTATGTTGAGAGGTTGTGGTCTCTTTCATTGTGTTTTGGGAGGTTATGTTGAGAGGTTGTGGTCTCTTTCATTGTGTTTTGGGAGGTTATGTTGAGAGGTTGTGGCCTCTTTCATTGTGTTTTGGGAGGTTATGTTGAGAGGTTGTGGTCTCTTTCATTGTGTTTTGGGAGGTTATGTTGAGAGGTTGTGGTCTCTTTCATTGTGTTTTGGGAGGTTATGTTGAGAGGTTGTGGCCTCTTTCATTGTGTTTTGGGAGGTTATGTCGAGAGGTTGTGGTCTCTTTCATTGTGTTATGGGAGGTTATGTTGAGAGGTTGTGGTCTCTTTCATTGTGTTTTTGGAGGTTATGTTGAGAGGTTGTGGTCTCTTTCATTGTGTTTTAGGAGGTTATGTTGAGAGAGGTTGTGGCCTCTTTCATTGTGCTTTGGGAGGTTATGTTGAGAGGTTGTGGTCTCTTTCATTGTGTTTTGGGAGGTTATGTTGAGAGAGGTTGTTGTCTTTCATTGTGTTTTGGGAGGTTATGTTGAGAGAAGTTGTGGCCTCTTTCATTGTGTTTTGGGAGGTTATGTTGAGAGAGGTTGTTGCCTCTTTCATTGTGTTTTGGGAGGTTATGTTGAGAGGTTGTGGTCTCTTTCATTGTGCTTTGGGAGGTTATGTTGAGAGGTTGTGGCCTCTTTCATTGTGTTTTGGGAGATTATGTTGAGAGAGGTTGTTGCCTCTTTCATTGTGTTTCGGGAGGTTATGTCGAGAGGTTGTGGTCTCTTTCATTGTGTTTTGGGAGGTTATGTTGAGAGGTTGTGATCTCTTTCATTGTGTTTTGGGAGGTTATGTTGAGAGGTTGTGGTCTCTTTCATTGTGTTTTGGGAGGTTATGTTGAGAGGTTGTGGCCTCTTTCATTGTGTTTTGGGAGGTTATGTTGAGAGGTTGTGGTCTCTTTCATTGTGTTTTGGGAGGTTATGTTGAGAGGTTGTGGTCTCTTTCATTGTGTTTTGGGATGTTATGTTGAGAGGTTGTGGCCTCTTTCATTGTGTTTTGGGAGGTTATGTCGAGAGGTTGTGGTCTCTTTCATTGTGTTATGGGAGGTTATGTTGAGAGGTTGTGGTCTCTTTCATTGTGTTTTTGGAGGTTATGTTGAGAGGTTGTGGTCTCTTTCATTGTGTTTTAGGAGGTTATGTTGAGAGAGGTTGTGGCCTCTTTCATTGTGCTTTGGGAGGTTATGTTGAGAGGTTGTGGTCTCTTTCATTGTGTTTTAGGAGGTTATGTTGAGAGAGGTTGTGGTCTCTTTCATTGTGCTTTGGGAGGTTATGTTGAGAGGTTGTGGTCTCTTTCATTGTGTTATGGGAGGTTATGTTGAGAGGTTGTGGTCTCTTTCATTGTGTTTTGGGAGGTTATGTTGAGAGGTTGTGGTCTTTCATTGTGTTATGGGAGGTTATGTTGAGAGGTTGTGGCCTCTTTCATTGTGTTTTGGGAGGTTATGTTGAGAGGTTGTGGTCTCTTTCATTGTGTTTTAGGAGGTTATGTTGAGATGTTGTGGCCTCTTTCATTGTGTTTTGGGAGGTTATGTTGAGAGGTTGTGGTCTCTTTCATTGTGTTTTAGGAGGTTATGTTGAGAGGTTGTGGTCTCTTTCATTGTGTTTTGGGAGGTTATGTCGAGAGGTTGTGGTCTCTTTCATTGTGTTTTGGGAGGTTATGTTGAGAGGTTGTGGTCTCTTTCATTGTGTTTTGGGAGGTTATGTTGAGAGGTTGTGGTCTCTTTCATTGTGTTTTAGGAGGTTATGTTGAGAGGTTGTGGTCTCTTTCATTGTGTTTTGGGAGGTTATGTTGAGAGGTTGTGGTCTCTTTCATTGTGTTTTGGGAGGTTATGTTGAGAGAGGTTGTGGCCTCTTTCATTGTGTTTTGGGAGGTTATGTTGAGAGAGGTTGTTGCCTCTTTCATTGTGTTTTGGGAGGTTATGTCGAGAGGTTGTGGTCTCTTTCATTGTGTTTTGGGAGGTTATGTTGAGAGGTTGTGGTCTCTTTCATTGTGTTTTGGGAGGTTATGTTGAGAGAGGTTGTGGCCTCTTTCATTGTGTTTTGGGAGGTTATGTTGAGAGGTTGTGGCCTCTTTCATTGTGCTTTGGGAGGTTATGTCGAGAGGATGTGGTCTCTTTCATTGTGTTATGGGAGGTTATGTCGAGAGGTTGTGGTCTCTTTCATTGTGTTTGGGAGGTTATGTTGAGAGGTTGTGGCCTCTTTCATTGTGTTATGGGAGGTTATGTCGAGAGGTTGTGGTCTCTTTCATTGTGTTTGGGAGGTTATGTTGAGAGAGGTTGTGGCCTCTTTCATTGTGTTTTAGGAGGTTATGTCGAGAGAGGTTGTGGTCTCTTTCATTGTGTTTTGGGAGGTTATGTTGAGAGGTTGTGGCCTCTTTCATTGTGTTTTGGGAGGTTATGTTGAGAGGTTGTGGCCTCTTTCATTGTGTTTTGGGAGGTTATGTCGAGAGGTTGTGGTCTCTTTCATTGTGTTTTGGGAGGTTATGTTGAGAGGTTGTGGCCTCTTTCATTGTGTTTTGGGAGGTTATGTTGAGAGGTTGTGGCCTCTTTCATTGTGTTTTGGGAGGTTATGTTGAGAGGATGTGGTCTCTTTCATTGTGTTTTGGGAGGCTATGTCGAGAGGTTGTGGCCTCTTTCATTGTGTTATGGGAGGTTATGTTGAGAGGTTGTGGTCTCTTTCATTGTGTTATGGGAGGTTATGGCCTCTTTCATTGTGTTTTTGGAGGTTATGTCGAGAGGTTGTGGCCTCTTTCATTGTGTTATGGGAGGTTATGTCGAGAGGTTGTGGTCTCTTTCATTGTGTTTGGGAGGTTATGTTGAGAGGTAGTGGCCTCTTTCATTGTGTTATGGGAGGTTATGTCGAGAGGTTGTGGTCTCTTTCATTGTGTTTGGGAGGTTATGTTGAGAGGTTGTGGCCTCTTTCATTGTGTTATGGGAGGTTATGTTGAGAGGTTGTGGCCTCTTTCATTGTGTTTTGGGAGGTTATGTCGAGAGGTTGTGGTCTCTTTCATTGTGTTTGGGAGGTTATGTTGAGAGGTTGTGGCCTCTTTCATTGTGTTATGGGAGGTTATGTTGAGAGGTTGTGGCCTCTTTCATTGTGTTTTGGGAGGTTATGTCGAGAGGTTGTGGTCTCTTTCATTGTGTTTTGGGAGGTTATGTTGAGAGAGGTTGTTGCCTCTTTCATTGTGTTTTAGGAGGTTATGTTGAGAGGTTGTGGCCTCTTTCATTGTGTTTTAGGAGGTTATGTTGAGAGGTTGTGGCCTCTTTCATTGTGTTTTGGGAGGTTATGTCGAGAGGTTGTGGTCTCTTTCATTGTGTTTTGGGAGGTTATGTTGAGAGAGGTTGTTGTCTTTCATTGTGTTTTGGGAGGTTATGTTGAGAGGTTGTGGTCTCTTTCATTGTGTTTTGGTAGGTTATGTTGAGAAGTTGTGGTCTCTTTCATTGTGTTTTGGGAGGTTGTGTTGAAAGGTTGTGGTCTCTTTCATTGTGTTATGGGAGGTTATGTTGAGAGGTTGTGGCCTCTTTCATTGTGTTTGGGAGGTTATGTTGAGAGGTTGTGGCCTCTTTCATTGTGCTTTGGGAGGTTATGTTGAGAGAGGTTGTGGCCTCTTTCATTGTGTTTGGGAGGTTATGTTGAGAGGTTGTGGCCTCTTTCATTGTGTTTTGGGAGGTTATGTCGAGAGGTTGTGGTCTCTTTCATTGTGTTATGGGAGGTTATGTTGAGAGGTTGTGGTCTCTTTCATTGTGCTTTGGGAGGTTATGTTGAGAGGTTGTGGCCTCTTTCATTGTGTTTTGGGAGGTTATGTTGAGAGAGGTTGTTGCCTCTTTCATTGTGTTTTGGGAGGTTATGTTGAGAGGTTGTGGTCTCTTTCATTGTGTTTTGGTAGGTTATGTTGAGAAGTTGTGGTCTCTTTCATTGTGTTTTGGGAGGTTGTGTTGAAAGGTTGTGGTCTCTTTCATTGTGTTATGGGAGGTTATGTTGAGAGGTTGTGGCCTCTTTCATTGTGTTTGGGAGGTTATGTTGAGAGGTTGTGGCCTCTTTCATTGTGTTTTGGGAGGTTATGTTGAGAGAGGTTGTGGCCTCTTTCATTGTGTTTGGGAGGTTATGTTGAGAGGTTGTGGCCTCTTTCATTGTGTTTTGGGAGGTTATGTCGAGAGGTTGTGGTCTCTTTCATTGTGTTATGGGAGGTTATGTTGAGAGGTTGTGGTCTCTTTCATTGTGCTTTGGGAGGTTATGTTGAGAGGTTGTGGCCTCTTTCATTGTGTTTTGGGAGGTTATGTTGAGAGAGGTTGTTGCCTCTTTCATTGTGTTTTGGGAGGTTATGTTGAGAGGTTGTGGTCTCTTTCATTGTGCTTTGGGAGGTTATGTTGAGAGGTTGTGGCCTCTTTCATTGTGTTTTGGGAGGTTATGTTGAGAGAGGTTGTTGCCTCTTTCATTGTGTTTTGGGAGGTTATGTCGAGAGGTTGTGGTCTCTTTCATTGTGTTTTGGGAGGTTATGTTGAGAGGTTGTGGTCTCTTTCATTGTGTTTTGGGAGGTTATGTTGAGAGGTTGTGGTCTCTTTCATTGTGTTTTGGGAGGTTATGTTGAGAGGTTGTGGCCTCTTTCATTGTGTTTTGGGAGGTTATGTTGAGAGGTTGTGGTCTCTTTCATTGTGTTTTGGGAGGTTATGTTGAGAGGTTGTGGTCTCTTTCATTGTGTTTTGGGAGGTTATGTTGAGAGGTTGTGGCCTCTTTCATTGTGTTTTGGGAGGTTATGTCGAGAGGTTGTGGTCTCTTTCATTGTGTTATGGGAGGTTATGTTGAGAGGTTGTGGTCTCTTTCATTGTGTTTTTGGAGGTTATGTTGAGAGGTTGTGGTCTCTTTCATTGTGTTTTAGGAGGTTATGTTGAGAGAGGTTGTGGCCTCTTTCATTGTGCTTTGGGAGGTTATGTTGAGAGGTTGTGGTCTCTTTCATTGTGTTTTGGGAGGTTATGTTGAGAGAGGTTGTTGTCTTTCATTGTGTTTTGGGAGGTTATGTTGAGAGAAGTTGTGGCCTCTTTCATTGTGTTTTGGGAGGTTATGTTGAGAGAGGTTGTTGCCTCTTTCATTGTGTTTTGGGAGGTTATGTTGAGAGGTTGTGGTCTCTTTCATTGTGCTTTGGGAGGTTATGTTGAGAGGTTGTGGCCTCTTTCATTGTGTTTTGGGAGATTATGTTGAGAGAGGTTGTTGCCTCTTTCATTGTGTTTCGGGAGGTTATGTCGAGAGGTTGTGGTCTCTTTCATTGTGTTTTGGGAGGTTATGTTGAGAGGTTGTGATCTCTTTCATTGTGTTTTGGGAGGTTATGTTGAGAGGTTGTGGTCTCTTTCATTGTGTTTTGGGAGGTTATGTTGAGAGGTTGTGGCCTCTTTCATTGTGTTTTGGGAGGTTATGTTGAGAGGTTGTGGTCTCTTTCATTGTGTTTTGGGAGGTTATGTTGAGAGGTTGTGGTCTCTTTCATTGTGTTTTGGGATGTTATGTTGAGAGGTTGTGGCCTCTTTCATTGTGTTTTGGGAGGTTATGTCGAGAGGTTGTGGTCTCTTTCATTGTGTTATGGGAGGTTATGTTGAGAGGTTGTGGTCTCTTTCATTGTGTTTTTGGAGGTTATGTTGAGAGGTTGTGGTCTCTTTCATTGTGTTTTAGGAGGTTATGTTGAGAGAGGTTGTGGCCTCTTTCATTGTGCTTTGGGAGGTTATGTTGAGAGGTTGTGGTCTCTTTCATTGTGTTTTGGGAGGTTATGTTGAGAGAGGTTGTGGCCTCTTTCATTGTGTTTTGGGAGGTTATGTTGAGAGAGGTTGTGGTCTCTTTCATTGTGTTTTAGGAGGTTATGTTGAGAGAGGTTGTGGTCTCTTTCATTGTGCTTTGGGAGGTTATGTTGAGAGGTTGTGGTCTCTTTCATTGTGTTATGGGAGGTTATGTTGAGAGGTTGTGGTCTCTTTCATTGTGTTTTGGGAGGTTATGTTGAGAGGTTGTGGTCTTTCATTGTGTTATGGGAGGTTATGTTGAGAGGTTGTGGCCTCTTTCATTGTGTTTTGGGAGGTTATGTTGAGAGGTTGTGGTCTCTTTCATTGTGTTTTAGGAGGTTATGTTGAGATGTTGTGGCCTCTTTCATTGTGTTTTGGGAGGTTATGTTGAGAGGTTGTGGTCTCTTTCATTGTGTTTTAGGAGGTTATGTTGAGAGGTTGTGGTCTCTTTCATTGTGTTTTGGGAGGTTATGTCGAGAGGTTGTGGTCTCTTTCATTGTGTTTTGGGAGGTTATGTTGAGAGGTTGTGGTCTCTTTCATTGTGTTTTGGGAGGTTATGTTGAGAGGTTGTGGTCTCTTTCATTGTGTTTTAGGAGGTTATGTTGAGAGGTTGTGGTCTCTTTCATTGTGTTTTGGGAGGTTATGTTGAGAGGTTGTGGTCTCTTTCATTGTGTTTTGGGAGGTTATGTTGAGAGAGGTTGTGGCCTCTTTCATTGTGTTTTGGGAGGTTATGTTGAGAGAGGTTGTTGCCTCTTTCATTGTGTTTTGGGAGGTTATGTCGAGAGGTTGTGGTCTCTTTCATTGTGTTTTGGGAGGTTATGTTGAGAGGTTGTGGTCTCTTTCATTGTGTTTTGGGAGGTTATGTTGAGAGAGGTTGTGGCCTCTTTCATTGTGTTTTGGGAGGTTATGTTGAGAGGTTGTGGCCTCTTTCATTGTGCTTTGGGAGGTTATGTCGAGAGGATGTGGTCTCTTTCATTGTGTTATGGGAGGTTATGTCGAGAGGTTGTGGTCTCTTTCATTGTGTTTGGGAGGTTATGTTGAGAGGTTGTGGCCTCTTTCATTGTGTTATGGGAGGTTATGTCGAGAGGTTGTGGTCTCTTTCATTGTGTTTGGGAGGTTATGTTGAGAGAGGTTGTGGCCTCTTTCATTGTGTTTTAGGAGGTTATGTCGAGAGAGGTTGTGGTCTCTTTCATTGTGTTTTGGGAGGTTATGTCGAGAGGTTGTGGCCTCTTTCATTGTGTTTTGGGAGGTTATGTTGAGAGGTTGTGGCCTCTTTCATTGTGTTTTGGGAGGTTATGTCGAGAGGTTGTGGTCTCTTTCATTGTGTTTTGGGAGGTTATGTTGAGAGGTTGTGGCCTCTTTCATTGTGTTTTGGGAGGTTATGTTGAGAGGTTGTGGCCTCTTTCATTGTGTTTTGGGAGGTTATGTTGAGAGGATGTGGTCTCTTTCATTGTGTTTTGGGAGGCTATGTCGAGAGGTTGTGGCCTCTTTCATTGTGTTATGGGAGGTTATGTTGAGAGGTTGTGGTCTCTTTCATTGTGTTATGGGAGGTTATGGCCTCTTTCATTGTGTTTTTGGAGGTTATGTCGAGAGGTTGTGGCCTCTTTCATTGTGTTATGGGAGGTTATGTCGAGAGGTTGTGGTCTCTTTCATTGTGTTTGGGAGGTTATGTTGAGAGGTAGTGGCCTCTTTCATTGTGTTATGGGAGGTTATGTCGAGAGGTTGTGGTCTCTTTCATTGTGTTTGGGAGGTTATGTTGAGAGGTTGTGGCCTCTTTCATTGTGTTATGGGAGGTTATGTTGAGAGGTTGTGGCCTCTTTCATTGTGTTTTGGGAGGTTATGTCGAGAGGTTGTGGTCTCTTTCATTGTGTTTGGGAGGTTATGTTGAGAGGTTGTGGCCTCTTTCATTGTGTTATGGGAGGTTATGTTGAGAGGTTGTGGCCTCTTTCATTGTGTTTTGGGAGGTTATGTCGAGAGGTTGTGGTCTCTTTCATTGTGTTTTGGGAGGTTATGTTGAGAGAGGTTGTTGCCTCTTTCATTGTGTTTTAGGAGGTTATGTTGAGAGGTTGTGGCCTCTTTCATTGTGTTTTAGGAGGTTATGTTGAGAGGTTGTGGCCTCTTTCATTGTGTTTTGGGAGGTTATGTCGAGAGGTTGTGGTCTCTTTCATTGTGTTTTGGGAGGTTATGTTGAGAGAGGTTGTTGTCTTTCATTGTGTTTTGGGAGGTTATGTTGAGAGGTTGTGGTCTCTTTCATTGTGTTTTGGTAGGTTATGTTGAGAAGTTGTGGTCTCTTTCATTGTGTTTTGGGAGGTTGTGTTGAAAGGTTGTGGTCTCTTTCATTGTGTTATGGGAGGTTATGTTGAGAGGTTGTGGCCTCTTTCATTGTGTTTGGGAGGTTATGTTGAGAGGTTGTGGCCTCTTTCATTGTGCTTTGGGAGGTTATGTTGAGAGAGGTTGTGGCCTCTTTCATTGTGTTTGGGAGGTTATGTTGAGAGGTTGTGGCCTCTTTCATTGTGTTTTGGGAGGTTATGTCGAGAGGTTGTGGTCTCTTTCATTGTGTTATGGGAGGTTATGTTGAGAGGTTGTGGTCTCTTTCATTGTGCTTTGGGAGGTTATGTTGAGAGGTTGTGGCCTCTTTCATTGTGTTTTGGGAGGTTATGTTGAGAGAGGTTGTTGCCTCTTTCATTGTGTTTTGGGAGGTTATGTTGAGAGGTTGTGGTCTCTTTCATTGTGTTTTGGTAGGTTATGTTGAGAAGTTGTGGTCTCTTTCATTGTGTTTTGGGAGGTTGTGTTGAAAGGTTGTGGTCTCTTTCATTGTGTTATGGGAGGTTATGTTGAGAGGTTGTGGCCTCTTTCATTGTGTTTGGGAGGTTATGTTGAGAGGTTGTGGCCTCTTTCATTGTGTTTTGGGAGGTTATGTTGAGAGAGGTTGTGGCCTCTTTCATTGTGTTTGGGAGGTTATGTTGAGAGGTTGTGGCCTCTTTCATTGTGTTTTGGGAGGTTATGTCGAGAGGTTGTGGTCTCTTTCATTGTGTTATGGGAGGTTATGTTGAGAGGTTGTGGTCTCTTTCATTGTGCTTTGGGAGGTTATGTTGAGAGGTTGTGGCCTCTTTCATTGTGTTTTGGGAGGTTATGTTGAGAGAGGTTGTTGCCTCTTTCATTGTGTTTTGGGAGGTTATGTTGAGAGGTTGTGGTCTCTTTCATTGTGCTTTGGGAGGTTATGTTGAGAGGTTGTGGCCTCTTTCATTGTGTTTTGGGAGGTTATGTTGAGAGAGGTTGTTGCCTCTTTCATTGTGTTTTGGGAGGTTATGTCGAGAGGTTGTGGTCTCTTTCATTGTGTTTTGGGAGGTTATGTTGAGAGGTTGTGGTCTCTTTCATTGTGTTTTGGGAGGTTATGTTGAGAGGTTGTGGTCTCTTTCATTGTGTTTTGGGAGGTTATGTTGAGAGGTTGTGGCCTCTTTCATTGTGTTTTGGGAGGTTATGTTGAGAGGTTGTGGTCTCTTTCATTGTGTTTTGGGAGGTTATGTTGAGAGGTTGTGGTCTCTTTCATTGTGTTTTGGGAGGTTATGTTGAGAGGTTGTGGCCTCTTTCATTGTGTTTTGGGAGGTTATGTCGAGAGGTTGTGGTCTCTTTCATTGTGTTATGGGAGGTTATGTTGAGAGGTTGTGGTCTCTTTCATTGTGTTTTTGGAGGTTATGTTGAGAGGTTGTGGTCTCTTTCATTGTGTTTTAGGAGGTTATGTTGAGAGAGGTTGTGGCCTCTTTCATTGTGCTTTGGGAGGTTATGTTGAGAGGTTGTGGTCTCTTTCATTGTGTTTTGGGAGGTTATGTTGAGAGAGGTTGTTGTCTTTCATTGTGTTTTGGGAGGTTATGTTGAGAGAGGTTGTGGTCTCTTTCATTGTGTTTTAGGAGGTTATGTTGAGAGAGGTTGTGGCCTCTTTCATTGTGCTTTGGGAGGTTATGTTGAGAGGTTGTGGTCTCTTTCATTGTGTTATGGGAGGTTATGTTGAGAGGTTATGGTCTCTTTCATTGTGTTTTGGGAGGTTATGTTGAGAGGTTGTTGTCTTTCATTGTGTTTTGGGAGGTTATGTTGAGAGGTTGTGGTCTCTTTCATTGTGTTTTGGTAGGTTATGTTGAGAAGTTGTGGTCTCTTTCATTGTGTTTTGGGAGGTTGTGTTGAAAGGTTGTGGTCTCTTTCATTGTGTTATGGGAGGTTATGTTGAGAGGTTGTGGCCTCTTTCATTGTGTTTGGGAGGTTATGTTGAGAGGTTGTGGCCTCTTTCATTGTGTTTTGGGAGGTTATGTTGAGAGAGGTTGTGGCCTCTTTCATTGTGTTTGGGAGGTTATGTTGAGAGGTTGTGGCCTCTTTCATTGTGTTTTGGGAGGTTATGTCGAGAGGTTGTGGTCTCTTTCATTGTGTTATGGGAGGTTATGTTGAGAGGTTGTGGTCTCTTTCATTGTGCTTTGGGAGGTTATGTTGAGAGGTTGTGGCCTCTTTCATTGTGTTTTGGGAGATTATGTTGAGAGAGGTTGTTGCCTCTTTCATTGTGTTTTGGGAGGTTATGTCGAGAGGTTGTGGTCTCTTTCATTGTGTTTTGGGAGGTTATGTTGAGAGGTTGTGGTCTCTTTCATTGTGTTTTGGGAGGTTATGTTGAGAGGTTGTGGTCTCTTTCATTGTGTTTTGGGAGGTTATGTTGAGAGGTTGTGGCCTCTTTCATTGTGTTTTGGGAGGTTATGTTGAGAGGTTGTGGTCTCTTTCATTGTGTTTGGGGAGGTTATGTTGAGAGGTTGTGGTCTCTTTCATTGTGTTTTGGGATGTTATGTTGAGAGGTTGTGGCCTCTTTCATTGTGTTTTGGGAGGTTATGTCGAGAGGTTGTGGTCTCTTTCATTGTGTTATGGGAGGTTATGTTGAGAGGTTGTGGTCTCTTTCATTGTGTTTTTGGAGGTTATGTTGAGAGGTTGTGGTCTCTTTCATTGTGTTTTAGGAGGTTATGTTGAGAGAGGTTGTGGCCTCTTTCATTGTGCTTTGGGAGGTTATGTTGAGAGGTTGTGGTCTCTTTCATTGTGTTTTGGGAGGTTATGTTGAGAGAGGTTGTGGCCTCTTTCATTGTGTTTTGGGAGGTTATGTTGAGAGAGGTTGTGGTCTCTTTCATTGTGTTTTAGGAGGTTATGTTGAGAGAGGTTGTGGCCTCTTTCATTGTGCTTTGGGAGGTTATGTTGAGAGGTTGTGGTCTCTTTCATTGTGTTATGGGAGGTTATGTTGAGAGGTTATGGTCTCTTTCATTGTGTTTTGGGAGGTTATGTTGAGAGGTTGTTGTCTTTCATTGTGTTTTGGGAGGTTATGTTGAGAGGTTGTGGTCTCTTTCATTGTGTTTTGGTAGGTTATGTTGAGAAGTTGTGGTCTCTTTCATTGTGTTTTGGGAGGTTATGTTGAAAGGTTGTGGTCTCTTTCATTGTGTTATGGGAGGTTATGTTGAGAGGTTGTGGCCTCTTTCATTGTGTTTGGGAGGTTATGTTGAGAGGTTGTGGCCTCTTTCATTGTGTTATGGGAGGTTATGTCGAGAGGTTGTGGTCTCTTTCATTGTGTTTGGGAGGTTATGTTGAGAGGTTGTGGCCTCTTTCATTGTGTTATGGGAGGTTATGTTGAGAGGTTGTGGCCTCTTTCATTGTGTTTTGGGAGGTTATGTCGAGAGGTTGTGGTCTCTTTCATTGTGTTTGGGAGGTTATGTTGAGAGGTTGTGGCCTCTTTCATTGTGTTATGGGAGGTTATGTTGAGAGGTTGTGGCCTCTTTCATTGTGTTTTGGGAGGTTATGTCGAGAGGTTGTGGTCTCTTTCATTGTGTTTTGGGAGGTTATGTTGAGAGAGGTTGTTGCCTCTTTCATTGTGTTTTAGGAGGTTATGTTGAGAGGTTGTGGCCTCTTTCATTGTGTTTTAGGAGGTTATGTTGAGAGGTTGTGGCCTCTTTCATTGTGTTTTGGGAGGTTATGTCGAGAGGTTGTGGTCTCTTTCATTGTGTTTTGGGAGGTTATGTTGAGAGAGGTTGTTGTCTTTCATTGTGTTTTGGGAGGTTATGTTGAGAGGTTGTGGTCTCTTTCATTGTGTTTTGGTAGGTTATGTTGAGAAGTTGTGGTCTCTTTCATTGTGTTTTGGGAGGTTGTGTTGAAAGGTTGTGGTCTCTTTCATTGTGTTATGGGAGGTTATGTTGAGAGGTTGTGGCCTCTTTCATTGTGTTTGGGAGGTTATGTTGAGAGGTTGTGGCCTCTTTCATTGTGCTTTGGGAGGTTATGTTGAGAGAGGTTGTGGCCTCTTTCATTGTGTTTGGGAGGTTATGTTGAGAGGTTGTGGCCTCTTTCATTGTGTTTTGGGAGGTTATGTCGAGAGGTTGTGGTCTCTTTCATTGTGTTATGGGAGGTTATGTTGAGAGGTTGTGGTCTCTTTCATTGTGCTTTGGGAGGTTATGTTGAGAGGTTGTGGCCTCTTTCATTGTGTTTTGGGAGGTTATGTTGAGAGAGGTTGTTGCCTCTTTCATTGTGTTTTGGGAGGTTATGTTGAGAGGTTGTGGTCTCTTTCATTGTGTTTTGGTAGGTTATGTTGAGAAGTTGTGGTCTCTTTCATTGTGTTTTGGGAGGTTGTGTTGAAAGGTTGTGGTCTCTTTCATTGTGTTATGGGAGGTTATGTTGAGAGGTTGTGGCCTCTTTCATTGTGTTTGGGAGGTTATGTTGAGAGGTTGTGGCCTCTTTCATTGTGTTTTGGGAGGTTATGTTGAGAGAGGTTGTGGCCTCTTTCATTGTGTTTGGGAGGTTATGTTGAGAGGTTGTGGCCTCTTTCATTGTGTTTTGGGAGGTTATGTCGAGAGGTTGTGGTCTCTTTCATTGTGTTATGGGAGGTTATGTTGAGAGGTTGTGGTCTCTTTCATTGTGCTTTGGGAGGTTATGTTGAGAGGTTGTGGCCTCTTTCATTGTGTTTTGGGAGGTTATGTTGAGAGAGGTTGTTGCCTCTTTCATTGTGTTTTGGGAGGTTATGTTGAGAGGTTGTGGTCTCTTTCATTGTGCTTTGGGAGGTTATGTTGAGAGGTTGTGGCCTCTTTCATTGTGTTTTGGGAGGTTATGTTGAGAGAGGTTGTTGCCTCTTTCATTGTGTTTTGGGAGGTTATGTCGAGAGGTTGTGGTCTCTTTCATTGTGTTTTGGGAGGTTATGTTGAGAGGTTGTGGTCTCTTTCATTGTGTTTTGGGAGGTTATGTTGAGAGGTTGTGGTCTCTTTCATTGTGTTTTGGGAGGTTATGTTGAGAGGTTGTGGCCTCTTTCATTGTGTTTTGGGAGGTTATGTTGAGAGGTTGTGGTCTCTTTCATTGTGTTTTGGGAGGTTATGTTGAGAGGTTGTGGTCTCTTTCATTGTGTTTTGGGAGGTTATGTTGAGAGGTTGTGGCCTCTTTCATTGTGTTTTGGGAGGTTATGTCGAGAGGTTGTGGTCTCTTTCATTGTGTTATGGGAGGTTATGTTGAGAGGTTGTGGTCTCTTTCATTGTGTTTTTGGAGGTTATGTTGAGAGGTTGTGGTCTCTTTCATTGTGTTTTAGGAGGTTATGTTGAGAGAGGTTGTGGCCTCTTTCATTGTGCTTTGGGAGGTTATGTTGAGAGGTTGTGGTCTCTTTCATTGTGTTTTGGGAGGTTATGTTGAGAGAGGTTGTTGTCTTTCATTGTGTTTTGGGAGGTTATGTTGAGAGAGGTTGTGGTCTCTTTCATTGTGTTTTAGGAGGTTATGTTGAGAGAGGTTGTGGCCTCTTTCATTGTGCTTTGGGAGGTTATGTTGAGAGGTTGTGGTCTCTTTCATTGTGTTATGGGAGGTTATGTTGAGAGGTTATGGTCTCTTTCATTGTGTTTTGGGAGGTTATGTTGAGAGGTTGTTGTCTTTCATTGTGTTTTGGGAGGTTATGTTGAGAGGTTGTGGTCTCTTTCATTGTGTTTTGGTAGGTTATGTTGAGAAGTTGTGGTCTCTTTCATTGTGTTTTGGGAGGTTGTGTTGAAAGGTTGTGGTCTCTTTCATTGTGTTATGGGAGGTTATGTTGAGAGGTTGTGGCCTCTTTCATTGTGTTTGGGAGGTTATGTTGAGAGGTTGTGGCCTCTTTCATTGTGTTTTGGGAGGTTATGTTGAGAGAGGTTGTGGCCTCTTTCATTGTGTTTGGGAGGTTATGTTGAGAGGTTGTGGCCTCTTTCATTGTGTTTTGGGAGGTTATGTCGAGAGGTTGTGGTCTCTTTCATTGTGTTATGGGAGGTTATGTTGAGAGGTTGTGGTCTCTTTCATTGTGCTTTGGGAGGTTATGTTGAGAGGTTGTGGCCTCTTTCATTGTGTTTTGGGAGATTATGTTGAGAGAGGTTGTTGCCTCTTTCATTGTGTTTTGGGAGGTTATGTCGAGAGGTTGTGGTCTCTTTCATTGTGTTTTGGGAGGTTATGTTGAGAGGTTGTGGTCTCTTTCATTGTGTTTTGGGAGGTTATGTTGAGAGGTTGTGGTCTCTTTCATTGTGTTTTGGGAGGTTATGTTGAGAGGTTGTGGCCTCTTTCATTGTGTTTTGGGAGGTTATGTTGAGAGGTTGTGGTCTCTTTCATTGTGTTTGGGGAGGTTATGTTGAGAGGTTGTGGTCTCTTTCATTGTGTTTTGGGATGTTATGTTGAGAGGTTGTGGCCTCTTTCATTGTGTTTTGGGAGGTTATGTCGAGAGGTTGTGGTCTCTTTCATTGTGTTATGGGAGGTTATGTTGAGAGGTTGTGGTCTCTTTCATTGTGTTTTTGGAGGTTATGTTGAGAGGTTGTGGTCTCTTTCATTGTGTTTTAGGAGGTTATGTTGAGAGAGGTTGTGGCCTCTTTCATTGTGCTTTGGGAGGTTATGTTGAGAGGTTGTGGTCTCTTTCATTGTGTTTTGGGAGGTTATGTTGAGAGAGGTTGTGGCCTCTTTCATTGTGTTTTGGGAGGTTATGTTGAGAGAGGTTGTGGTCTCTTTCATTGTGTTTTAGGAGGTTATGTTGAGAGAGGTTGTGGTCTCTTTCATTGTGCTTTGGGAGGTTATGTTGAGAGGTTGTGGTCTCTTTCATTGTGTTATGGGAGGTTATGTTGAGAGGTTGTGGTCTCTTTCATTGTGTTTTGGGAGGTTATGTTGAGAGGTTGTGGTCTCTTTCATTGTGTTATGGGAGGTTATGTTGAGAGGTTGTGGCCTCTTTCATTGTGTTTTGGGAGGTTATGTTGAGAGGTTGTGGTCTCTTTCATTGTGTTTTAGGAGGTTATGTTGAGATGTTGTGGCCTCTTTCATTGTGTTTTGGGAGGTTATGTTGAGAGGTTGTGGTCTCTTTCATTGTGTTTTAGGAGGTTATGTTGAGAGGTTGTGGTCTCTTTCATTGTGTTTTGGGAGGTTATGTCGAGAGGTTGTGGTCTCTTTCATTGTGTTTTGGGAGGTTATGTTGAGAGGTTGTGGTCTCTTTCATTGTGTTTTGGGAGGTTATGTTGAGAGGTTGTGGTCTCTTTCATTGTGTTTTAGGAGGTTATGTTGAGAGGTTGTGGTCTCTTTCATTGTGTTTTGGGAGGTTATGTTGAGAGGTTGTGGTCTCTTTCATTGTGTTTTGGGAGGTTATGTTGAGAGAGGTTGTGGCCTCTTTCATTGTGTTTTGGGAGGTTATGTTGAGAGAGGTTGTTGCCTCTTTCATTGTGTTTTGGGAGGTTATGTCGAGAGGTTGTGGTCTCTTTCATTGTGTTTTGGGAGGTTATGTTGAGAGGTTGTGGTCTCTTTCATTGTGTTTTGGGAGGTTATGTTGAGAGAGGTTGTGGCCTCTTTCATTGTGTTTTGGGAGGTTATGTTGAGAGGTTGTGGCCTCTTTCATTGTGTTTTGGGAGGCTATGTCGAGAGGATGTGGTCTCTTTCATTGTGTTATGGGAGGTTATGTCGAGAGGTTGTGGTCTCTTTCATTGTGTTTGGGAGGTTATGTTGAGAGGTTGTGGCCTCTTTCATTGTGTTATGGGAGGTTATGTCGAGAGGTTGTGGTCTCTTTCATTGTGTTTGGGAGGTTATGTTGAGAGAGGTTGTGGCCTCTTTCATTGTGTTTTAGGAGGTTATGTCGAGAGAGGTTGTGGTCTCTTTCATTGTGTTTTGGGAGGTTATGTTGAGAGGTTGTGGCCTCTTTCATTGTGTTTTGGGAGGTTATGTTGAGAGGTTGTGGCCTCTTTCATTGTGTTTTGGGAGGTTATGTCGAGAGGTTGTGGTCTCTTTCATTGTGTTTTGGGAGGTTATGTTGAGAGGTTGTGGCCTCTTTCATTGTGTTTTGGGAGGTTATGTTGAGAGGTTGTGGCCTCTTTCATTGTGTTTTGGGAGGTTATGTTGAGAGGATGTGGTCTCTTTCATTGTATTTTGGGAGGCTATGTCGAGAGGTTGTGGCCTCTTTCATTGTGTTATGGGAGGTTATGTTGAGAGGTTGTGGTCTCTTTCATTGTGTTATGGGAGGTTATGGCCTCTTTCATTGTGTTTTTGGAGGTTATGTCGAGAGGTTGTGGCCTCTTTCATTGTGTTATGGGAGGTTATGTCGAGAGGTTGTGGTCTCTTTCATTGTGTTTGGGAGGTTATGTTGAGAGGTTGTGGCCTCTTTCATTGTGTTATGGGAGGTTATGTCGAGAGGTTGTGGTCTCTTTCATTGTGTTTGGGAGGTTATGTTGAGAGGTTGTGGCCTCTTTCATTGTGTTATGGGAGGTTATGTTGAGAGGTTGTGGCCTCTTTCATTGTGTTTTGGGAGGTTATGTCGAGAGGTTGTGGTCTCTTTCATTGTGTTTGGGAGGTTATGTTGAGAGGTTGTGGCCTCTTTCATTGTGTTATGGGAGGTTATGTTGAGAGGTTGTGGCCTCTTTCATTGTGTTTTGGGAGGTTATGTCGAGAGGTTGTGGTCTCTTTCATTGTGTTTTGGGAGGTTATGTTGAGAGAGGTTGTTGCCTCTTTCATTGTGTTTTAGGAGGTTATGTTGAGAGGTTGTGGCCTCTTTCATTGTGTTTTAGGAGGTTATGTTGAGAGGTTGTGGCCTCTTTCATTGTGTTTTGGGAGGTTATGTCGAGAGGTTGTGGTCTCTTTCATTGTGTTTTGGGAGGTTATGTTGAGAGAGGTTGTTGTCTTTCATTGTGTTTTGGGAGGTTATGTTGAGAGGTTGTGGTCTCTTTCATTGTGTTTTGGTAGGTTATGTTGAGAAGTTGTGGTCTCTTTCATTGTGTTTTGGGAGGTTGTGTTGAAAGGTTGTGGTCTCTTTCATTGTGTTATGGGAGGTTATGTTGAGAGGTTGTGGCCTCTTTCATTGTGTTTGGGAGGTTATGTTGAGAGGTTGTGGCCTCTTTCATTGTGTTTTGGGAGGTTATGTTGAGAGAGGTTGTGGCCTCTTTCATTGTGTTTGGGAGGTTATGTTGAGAGGTTGTGGCCTCTTTCATTGTGTTTTGGGAGGTTATGTCGAGAGGTTGTGGTCTCTTTCATTGTGTTATGGGAGGTTATGTTGAGAGGTTGTGGTCTCTTTCATTGTGCTTTGGGAGGTTATGTTGAGAGGTTGTGGCCTCTTTCATTGTGTTTTGGGAGGTTATGTTGAGAGAGGTTGTTGCCTCTTTCATTGTGTTTTGGGAGGTTATGTTGAGAGGTTGTGGTCTCTTTCATTGTGCTTTGGGAGGTTATGTTGAGAGGTTGTGGCCTCTTTCATTGTGTTTTGGGAGGTTATGTTGAGAGAGGTTGTTGCCTCTTTCATTGTGTTTTGGGAGGTTATGTCGAGAGGTTGTGGTCTCTTTCATTGTGTTTTGGGAGGTTATGTTGAGAGGTTGTGGTCTCTTTCATTGTGTTTTGGGAGGTTATGTTGAGAGGTTGTGGTCTCTTTCATTGTGTTTTGGGAGGTTATGTTGAGAGGTTGTGGCCTCTTTCATTGTGTTTTGGGAGGTTATGTTGAGAGGTTGTGGTCTCTTTCATTGTGTTTTGGGAGGTTATGTTGAGAGGTTGTGGTCTCTTTCATTGTGTTTTGGGAGGTTATGTTGAGAGGTTGTGGCCTCTTTCATTGTGTTTTGGGAGGTTATGTCGAGAGGTTGTGGTCTCTTTCATTGTGTTATGGGAGGTTATGTTGAGAGGTTGTGGTCTCTTTCATTGTGTTTTTGGAGGTTATGTTGAGAGGTTGTGGTCTCTTTCATTGTGTTTTAGGAGGTTATGTTGAGAGAGGTTGTGGCCTCTTTCATTGTGCTTTGGGAGGTTATGTTGAGAGGTTGTGGTCTCTTTCATTGTGTTTTGGGAGGTTATGTTGAGAGAGGTTGTTGTCTTTCATTGTGTTTTGGGAGGTTATGTTGAGAGAGGTTGTGGTCTCTTTCATTGTGTTTTAGGAGGTTATGTTGAGAGAGGTTGTGGCCTCTTTCATTGTGCTTTGGGAGGTTATGTTGAGAGGTTGTGGTCTCTTTCATTGTGTTATGGGAGGTTATGTTGAGAGGTTGTGGTCTCTTTCATTGTGTTTTGGGAGGTTATGTTGAGAGGTTGTTGTCTTTCATTGTGTTTTGGGAGGTTATGTTGAGAGGTTGTGGTCTCTTTCATTGTGTTTTGGTAGGTTATGTTGAGAAGTTGTGGTCTCTTTCATTGTGTTTTGGGAGGTTGTGTTGAAAGGTTGTGGTCTCTTTCATTGTGTTATGGGAGGTTATGTTGAGAGGTTGTGGCCTCTTTCATTGTGTTTGGGAGGTTATGTTGAGAGGTTGTGGCCTCTTTCATTGTGTTTTGGGAGGTTATGTTGAGAGAGGTTGTTGCCTCTTTCATTGTGTTTGGGAGGTTATGTTGAGAGGTTGTGGCCTCTTTCATTGTGTTTTGGGAGGTTATGTCGAGAGGTTGTGGTCTCTTTCATTGTGTTATGGGAGGTTATGTTGAGAGGTTGTGGTCTCTTTCATTGTGCTTTGGGAGGTTATGTTGAGAGGTTGTGGCCTCTTTCATTGTGTTTTGGGAGGTTATGTTGAGAGAGGTTGTTGCCTCTTTCATTGTGTTTTGGGAGGTTATGTCGAGAGGTTGTGGTCTCTTTCATTGTGTTTTGGGAGGTTATGTTGAGAGGTTGTGGTCTCTTTCATTGTGTTTTGGGAGGTTATGTTGAGAGGTTGTGGTCTCTTTCATTGTGTTTTGGGAGGTTATGTTGAGAGGTTGTGGCCTCTTTCATTGTGTTTTGGGAGGTTATGTTGAGAGGTTGTGGTCTCTTTCATTGTGTTTTGGGAGGTTATGTTGAGAGGTTGTGGTCTCTATCATTGTGTTTTGGGATGTTATGTTGAGAGGTTGTGGCCTCTTTCATTGTGTTTTGGGAGGTTATGTCGAGAGGTTGTGGTCTCTTTCATTGTGTTATGGGAGGTTATGTTGAGAGGTTGTGGTCTCTTTCATTGTGCTTTGGGAGGTTATGTTGAGAGGTTGTGGCCTCTTTCATTGTGTTTTGGGAGATTATGTTGAGAGAGGTTGTTGCCTCTTTCATTGTGTTTTGGGAGGTTATGTCGAGAGGTTGTGGTCTCTTTCATTGTGTTTTGGGAGGTTATGTTGAGAGGTTGTGGTCTCTTTCATTGTGTTTTGGGAGGTTATGTTGAGAGGTTGTGGTCTCTTTCATTGTGTTTTGGGAGGTTATGTTGAGAGGTTGTGGCCTCTTTCATTGTGTTTTGGGAGGTTATGTTGAGAGGTTGTGGTCTCTTTCATTGTGTTTGGGGAGGTTATGTTGAGAGGTTGTGGTCTCTTTCATTGTGTTTTGGGATGTTATGTTGAGAGGTTGTGGCCTCTTTCATTGTGTTTTGGGAGGTTATGTCGAGAGGTTGTGGTCTCTTTCATTGTGTTATGGGAGGTTATGTTGAGAGGTTGTGGTCTCTTTCATTGTGTTTTTGGAGGTTATGTTGAGAGGTTGTGGTCTCTTTCATTGTGTTTTAGGAGGTTATGTTGAGAGAGGTTGTGGCCTCTTTCATTGTGCTTTGGGAGGTTATGTTGAGAGGTTGTGGTCTCTTTCATTGTGTTTTGGGAGGTTATGTTGAGAGAGGTTGTGGCCTCTTTCATTGTGTTTTGGGAGGTTATGTTGAGAGAGGTTGTGGTCTCTTTCATTGTGTTTTAGGAGGTTATGTTGAGAGAGGTTGTGGTCTCTTTCATTGTGCTTTGGGAGGTTATGTTGAGAGGTTGTGGTCTCTTTCATTGTGTTATGGGAGGTTATGTTGAGAGGTTGTGGTCTCTTTCATTGTGTTTTGGGAGGTTATGTTGAGAGGTTGTGGTCTCTTTCATTGTGTTATGGGAGGTTATGTTGAGAGGTTGTGGCCTCTTTCATTGTGTTTTGGGAGGTTATGTTGAGAGGTTGTGGTCTCTTTCATTGTGTTTTAGGAGGTTATGTTGAGATGTTGTGGCCTCTTTCATTGTGTTTTGGGAGGTTATGTTGAGAGGTTGTGGTCTCTTTCATTGTGTTTTAGGAGGTTATGTTGAGAGGTTGTGGTCTCTTTCATTGTGTTTTGGGAGGTTATGTCGAGAGGTTGTGGTCTCTTTCATTGTGTTTTGGGAGGTTATGTTGAGAGGTTGTGGTCTCTTTCATTGTGTTTTGGGAGGTTATGTTGAGAGGTTGTGGTCTCTTTCATTGTGTTTTAGGAGGTTATGTTGAGAGGTTGTGGTCTCTTTCATTGTGTTTTGGGAGGTTATGTTGAGAGGTTGTGGTCTCTTTCATTGTGTTTTGGGAGGTTATGTTGAGAGAGGTTGTGGCCTCTTTCATTGTGTTTTGGGAGGTTATGTTGAGAGAGGTTGTTGCCTCTTTCATTGTGTTTTGGGAGGTTATGTCGAGAGGTTGTGGTCTCTTTCATTGTGTTTTGGGAGGTTATGTTGAGAGGTTGTGGTCTCTTTCATTGTGTTTTGGGAGGTTATGTTGAGAGAGGTTGTGGCCTCTTTCATTGTGTTTTGGGAGGTTATGTTGAGAGGTTGTGGCCTCTTTCATTGTGTTTTGGGAGGCTATGTCGAGAGGATGTGGTCTCTTTCATTGTGTTATGGGAGGTTATGTCGAGAGGTTGTGGTCTCTTTCATTGTGTTTGGGAGGTTATGTTGAGAGGTTGTGGCCTCTTTCATTGTGTTATGGGAGGTTATGTCGAGAGGTTGTGGTCTCTTTCATTGTGTTTGGGAGGTTATGTTGAGAGAGGTTGTGGCCTCTTTCATTGTGTTTTAGGAGGTTATGTCGAGAGAGGTTGTGGTCTCTTTCATTGTGTTTTGGGAGGTTATGTTGAGAGGTTGTGGCCTCTTTCATTGTGTTTTGGGAGGTTATGTTGAGAGGTTGTGGCCTCTTTCATTGTGTTTTGGGAGGTTATGTCGAGAGGTTGTGGTCTCTTTCATTGTGTTTTGGGAGGTTATGTTGAGAGGTTGTGGCCTCTTTCATTGTGTTTTGGGAGGTTATGTTGAGAGGTTGTGGCCTCTTTCATTGTGTTTTGGGAGGTTATGTTGAGAGGATGTGGTCTCTTTCATTGTATTTTGGGAGGCTATGTCGAGAGGTTGTGGCCTCTTTCATTGTGTTATGGGAGGTTATGTTGAGAGGTTGTGGTCTCTTTCATTGTGTTATGGGAGGTTATGGCCTCTTTCATTGTGTTTTTGGAGGTTATGTCGAGAGGTTGTGGCCTCTTTCATTGTGTTATGGGAGGTTATGTCGAGAGGTTGTGGTCTCTTTCATTGTGTTTGGGAGGTTATGTTGAGAGGTTGTGGCCTCTTTCATTGTGTTATGGGAGGTTATGTCGAGAGGTTGTGGTCTCTTTCATTGTGTTTGGGAGGTTATGTTGAGAGGTTGTGGCCTCTTTCATTGTGTTATGGGAGGTTATGTTGAGAGGTTGTGGCCTCTTTCATTGTGTTTTGGGAGGTTATGTCGAGAGGTTGTGGTCTCTTTCATTGTGTTTGGGAGGTTATGTTGAGAGGTTGTGGCCTCTTTCATTGTGTTATGGGAGGTTATGTTGAGAGGTTGTGGCCTCTTTCATTGTGTTTTGGGAGGTTATGTCGAGAGGTTGTGGTCTCTTTCATTGTGTTTTGGGAGGTTATGTTGAGAGAGGTTGTTGCCTCTTTCATTGTGTTTTAGGAGGTTATGTTGAGAGGTTGTGGCCTCTTTCATTGTGTTTTAGGAGGTTATGTTGAGAGGTTGTGGCCTCTTTCATTGTGTTTTGGGAGGTTATGTCGAGAGGTTGTGGTCTCTTTCATTGTGTTTTGGGAGGTTATGTTGAGAGAGGTTGTTGTCTTTCATTGTGTTTTGGGAGGTTATGTTGAGAGGTTGTGGTCTCTTTCATTGTGTTTTGGTAGGTTATGTTGAGAAGTTGTGGTCTCTTTCATTGTGTTTTGGGAGGTTGTGTTGAAAGGTTGTGGTCTCTTTCATTGTGTTATGGGAGGTTATGTTGAGAGGTTGTGGCCTCTTTCATTGTGTTTGGGAGGTTATGTTGAGAGGTTGTGGCCTCTTTCATTGTGTTTTGGGAGGTTATGTTGAGAGAGGTTGTGGCCTCTTTCATTGTGTTTGGGAGGTTATGTTGAGAGGTTGTGGCCTCTTTCATTGTGTTTTGGGAGGTTATGTCGAGAGGTTGTGGTCTCTTTCATTGTGTTATGGGAGGTTATGTTGAGAGGTTGTGGTCTCTTTCATTGTGCTTTGGGAGGTTATGTTGAGAGGTTGTGGCCTCTTTCATTGTGTTTTGGGAGGTTATGTTGAGAGAGGTTGTTGCCTCTTTCATTGTGTTTTGGGAGGTTATGTTGAGAGGTTGTGGTCTCTTTCATTGTGCTTTGGGAGGTTATGTTGAGAGGTTGTGGCCTCTTTCATTGTGTTTTGGGAGGTTATGTTGAGAGAGGTTGTTGCCTCTTTCATTGTGTTTTGGGAGGTTATGTCGAGAGGTTGTGGTCTCTTTCATTGTGTTTTGGGAGGTTATGTTGAGAGGTTGTGGTCTCTTTCATTGTGTTTTGGGAGGTTATGTTGAGAGGTTGTGGTCTCTTTCATTGTGTTTTGGGAGGTTATGTTGAGAGGTTGTGGCCTCTTTCATTGTGTTTTGGGAGGTTATGTTGAGAGGTTGTGGTCTCTTTCATTGTGTTTTGGGAGGTTATGTTGAGAGGTTGTGGTCTCTTTCATTGTGTTTTGGGAGGTTATGTTGAGAGGTTGTGGCCTCTTTCATTGTGTTTTGGGAGGTTATGTCGAGAGGTTGTGGTCTCTTTCATTGTGTTATGGGAGGTTATGTTGAGAGGTTGTGGTCTCTTTCATTGTGTTTTTGGAGGTTATGTTGAGAGGTTGTGGTCTCTTTCATTGTGTTTTAGGAGGTTATGTTGAGAGAGGTTGTGGCCTCTTTCATTGTGCTTTGGGAGGTTATGTTGAGAGGTTGTGGTCTCTTTCATTGTGTTTTGGGAGGTTATGTTGAGAGAGGTTGTTGTCTTTCATTGTGTTTTGGGAGGTTATGTTGAGAGAGGTTGTGGTCTCTTTCATTGTGTTTTAGGAGGTTATGTTGAGAGAGGTTGTGGCCTCTTTCATTGTGCTTTGGGAGGTTATGTTGAGAGGTTGTGGTCTCTTTCATTGTGTTATGGGAGGTTATGTTGAGAGGTTGTGGTCTCTTTCATTGTGTTTTGGGAGGTTATGTTGAGAGGTTGTTGTCTTTCATTGTGTTTTGGGAGGTTATGTTGAGAGGTTGTGGTCTCTTTCATTGTGTTTTGGTAGGTTATGTTGAGAAGTTGTGGTCTCTTTCATTGTGTTTTGGGAGGTTGTGTTGAAAGGTTGTGGTCTCTTTCATTGTGTTATGGGAGGTTATGTTGAGAGGTTGTGGCCTCTTTCATTGTGTTTGGGAGGTTATGTTGAGAGGTTGTGGCCTCTTTCATTGTGTTTTGGGAGGTTATGTTGAGAGAGGTTGTTGCCTCTTTCATTGTGTTTGGGAGGTTATGTTGAGAGGTTGTGGCCTCTTTCATTGTGTTTTGGGAGGTTATGTCGAGAGGTTGTGGTCTCTTTCATTGTGTTATGGGAGGTTATGTTGAGAGGTTGTGGTCTCTTTCATTGTGCTTTGGGAGGTTATGTTGAGAGGTTGTGGCCTCTTTCATTGTGTTTTGGGAGGTTATGTTGAGAGAGGTTGTTGCCTCTTTCATTGTGTTTTGGGAGGTTATGTCGAGAGGTTGTGGTCTCTTTCATTGTGTTTTGGGAGGTTATGTTGAGAGGTTGTGGTCTCTTTCATTGTGTTTTGGGAGGTTATGTTGAGAGGTTGTGGTCTCTTTCATTGTGTTTTGGGAGGTTATGTTGAGAGGTTGTGGCCTCTTTCATTGTGTTTTGGGAGGTTATGTTGAGAGGTTGTGGTCTCTTTCATTGTGTTTTGGGAGGTTATGTTGAGAGGTTGTGGTCTCTATCATTGTGTTTTGGGATGTTATGTTGAGAGGTTGTGGCCTCTTTCATTGTGTTTTGGGAGGTTATGTCGAGAGGTTGTGGTCTCTTTCATTGTGTTATGGGAGGTTATGTTGAGAGGTTGTGGTCTCTTTCATTGTGTTTTTGGAGGTTATGTTGAGAGGTTGTGGTCTCTTTCATTGTGTTTTAGGAGGTTATGTTGAGAGAGGTTGTGGCCTCTTTCATTGTGCTTTGGGAGGTTATGTTGAGAGGTTGTGGTCTCTTTCATTGTGTTTTGGGAGGTTATGTTGAGAGAGGTTGTGGCCTCTTTCATTGTGTTTTGGGAGGTTATGTTGAGAGGTTGTGGTCTCTTTCATTGTGTTTTAGGAGGTTATGTTGAGAGAGGTTGTGGTCTCTTTCATTGTGCTTTGGGAGGTTATGTTGAGAGGTTGTGGTCTCTTTCATTGTGTTATGGGAGGTTATGTTGAGAGGTTGTGGTCTCTTTCATTGTGTTTTGGGAGGTTATGTTGAGAGGTTGTGGTCTCTTTCATTGTGTTATGGGAGGTTATGTTGAGAGGTTGTGGCCTCTTTCATTGTGTTTTGGGAGGTTATGTTGAGAGGTTGTGGTCTCTTTCATTGTGTTTTAGGAGGTTATGTTGAGATGTTGTGGCCTCTTTCATTGTGTTTTGGGAGGTTATGTTGAGAGGTTGTGGTCTCTTTCATTGTGTTTTAGGAGGTTATGTTGAGAGGTTGTGGCCTCTTTCATTGTGTTTTGGGAGGTTATGTTGAGAGGTTGTGGTCTCTTTCATTGTGTTATGGGAGGTTATGTTGAGAGGTTGTGGTCTCTTTCATTGTGTTTTGGGAGGTTATGTTGAGAGGTTGTGGTCTCTTTCATTGTGTTTTGGGAGGTTATGTTGAGAGGTTGTGGCCTCTTTCATTGTGTTTTGGGAGGTTATGTTGAGAGGTTGTGGTCTCTTTCATTGTGTTTTGGGAGGTTATGTTGAGAGAGGTTGTGGCCTCTTTCATTGTGTTTTGGGAGGTTATGTTGAGAGAGGTTGTGGCCTCTTTCATTGTGTTTTGGGAGGTTATGTCGAGAGGTTGTGGTCTCTTTCATTGTGTTTTGGGAGGTTATGTTGAGATGTTGTGGTCTCTTTCATTGTGTTTTGGGAGGTTATGTTGAGAGAGGTTGTGGCCTCTTTCATTGTGTTTGGGAGGTTATGTTGAGAGGTTGTGGTCTCTTTCATTGTGTTTTGGGAGGTTATGTTGAGAGGTTGTGGCCTCTTTCATTGTGTTTTGGGAGGTTATGTTGAGAGGTTGTGGCCTCTTTCATTGTGTTTTGGGAGGTTATGTTGAGAGGTTGTGGTCTCTTTCATTGTGTTTTGGGAGGTTATGTTGAGAGGTTGTGGCCTCTTTCATTGTGTTTTGGGATGTTATGTCGAGAGGTTGTGGTCTCTTTCATTGTGCTTTGGGAGGTTATGTTGAGAGGTTGTGGCCTCTTTCATTGTGTTTTGGGAGGTTATGTTGAGAGGTTGTGGCCTCTTTCATTGTGTTTTGGGAGGTTATGTTGAGAGGTTGTGGCCTCTTTCATTGTGTTTTGGGAGGTTATGTTGAGAGGTTGTGGTCTCTTTCATTGTGTTTTTGGAGGTTATGTTGAGAGGTTGTGGTCTCTTTCATTGTGTTTTAGGAGGTTATGTTGAGAGAGGTTGTGGCCTCTTTCATTGTGCTTTGGGAGGTTATGTTGAGAGGTTGTGGTCTCTTTCATTGTGTTTTGGGAGGTTATGTTGAGAGAGGTTGTTGTCTTTCATTGTGTTTTGGGAGGTTATGTTGAGAGAGGTTGTGGTCTCTTTCATTGTGTTTTAGGAGGTTATGTTGAGAGAGGTTGTGGCCTCTTTCATTGTGCTTTGGGAGGTTATGTTGAGAGGTTGTGGTCTCTTTCATTGTGTTATGGGAGGTTATGTTGAGAGGTTGTGGTCTCTTTCATTGTGTTTTGGGAGGTTATGTTGAGAGGTTGTTGTCTTTCATTGTGTTTTGGGAGGTTATGTTGAGAGGTTGTGGTCTCTTTCATTGTGTTTTGGTAGGTTATGTTGAGAAGTTGTGGTCTCTTTCATTGTTTTGGGAGGTTATGTTGAGAGGTTGTGGTCTCTTTCATTGTGTTTTGGTAGGTTATGTTGAGAAGTTGTGGTCTCTTTCATTGTGTTATAAGAGGTTATGTTGAAAGGTTGTGGTCTCTTTCATTGTGTTATGGGAGGTTATGTTGAGAGGTTGTGGCCTCTTTCATTGTGTTTGGGAGGTTATGTTGAGAGGTTGTGGCCTCTTTCATTGTGTTTTGGGAGGTTATGTTGAGAGAGGTTGTGGCCTCTTTCATTGTGCTTGGGAGGTTATGTTGAGAGGTTGTGGCCTCTTTCATTGTGTTTTGGGAGGTTATGTCGAGAGGTTGTGGTCTCTTTCATTGTGTTATGGGAGGTTATGTTGAGAGGTTGTGGTCTCTTTCATTGTGCTTTGGGAGGTTATGTTGAGAGGTTGTGGTCTCTTTCATTGTGTTTTGGGAGGTTATGTTGAGAGAGGTTGTTGCCTCTTTCATTGTGTTTTGGGAGGTTATGTCGAGAGGTTGTGGTCTCTTTCATTGTGTTTTGGGAGGTTATGTTGAGAGGTTGTGGTCTCTTTCATTGTGTTTTGGGAGGTTATGTTGAGAGGTTGTGGTCTCTTTCATTGTGTTTTGGGAGGTTATGTTGAGAGGTTGTGGCCTCTTTCATTGTGTTTTGGGAGGTTATGTTGAGAGGTTGTGGTCTCTTTCATTGTGTTTTGGGAGGTTATGTTGAGAGGTTGTGGTCTCTTTCATTGTGTTTTGGGAGGTTATGTTGAGAGGTTGTGGCCTCTTTCATTGTGTTTTGGGAGGTTATGTCGAGAGGTTGTGGTCTCTTTCATTGTGTTATGGGAGGTTATGTTGAGAGGTTGTGGTCTCTTTCATTGTGTTTTTGGAGGTTATGTTGAGAGGTTGTGGTCTCTTTCATTGTGTTTTAGGAGGTTATGTTGAGAGAGGTTGTGGCCTCTTTCATTGTGCTTTGGGAGGTTATGTTGAGAGGTTGTGGTCTCTTTCATTGTGTTTTGGGAGGTTATGTTGAGAGAGGTTGTGGCCTCTTTCATTGTGTTTTGGGAGGTTATGTTGAGAGAGGTTGTGGTCTCTTTCATTGTGTTTTAGGAGGTTATGTTGAGAGAGGTTGTGGCCTCTTTCATTGTGCTTTGGGAGGTTATGTTGAGAGGTTGTGGTCTCTTTCATTGTGTTATGGGAGGTTATGTTGAGAGGTTGTGGTCTCTTTCATTGTGTTTTGGGAGGTTATGTTGAGAGGTTGTGGTCTCTTTCATTGTGTTATGGGAGGTTATGCTGAGAGGTTGTGGCCTCTTTCATTGTGTTTTGGGAGGTTATGTTGAGAGGTTGTGGTCTCTTTCATTGTGTTTTAGGAGGTTATGTTGAGATGTTGTGGCCTCTTTCATTGTGTTTTGGGAGGTTATGTTGAGAGGTTGTGGTCTCTTTCATTGTGTTTTAGGAGGTTATGTTGAGAGGTTGTGGCCTCTTTCATTGTGTTTTGGGAGGTTATGTTGAGAGGTTGTGGTCTCTTTCATTGTGTTATGGGAGGTTATGTTGAGAGGTTGTGGCCTCTTTCATTGTGTTTTGGGAGGTTATGTTGAGAGGTTGTGGTCTCTTTCATTGTGTTTTGGGAGGTTATGTTGAGAGGTTGTGGCCTCTTTCATTGTGTTTTGGGAGGTTATGTTGAGAGGTTGTGGTCTCTTTCATTGTGTTTTGGGAGGTTATGTTGAGAGAGGTTGTGGCCTCTTTCATTGTGTTTTGGGAGGTTATGTTGAGAGAGGTTGTGGCCTCTTTCATTGTGTTTTGGGAGGTTATGTCGAGAGGTTGTGGTCTCTTTCATTGTGTTTTGGGAGGTTATGTTGAGATGTTGTGGTCTCTTTCATTGTGTTTTGGGAGGTTATGTTGAGAGAGGTTGTGGCCTCTTTCATTGTGTTTGGGAGGTTATGTTGAGAGGTTGTGGTCTCTTTCATTGTGTTTTGGGAGGTTATGTTGAGAGGTTGTGGCCTCTTTCATTGTGTTTTGGGAGGTTATGTTGAGAGGTTGTGGCCTCTTTCATTGTGTTTTGGGAGGTTATGTTGAGAGGTTGTGGCCTCTTTCATTGTGTTATGGGAGGTTATGTTGAGAGGTTGTGGCCTCTTTCATTGTGTTTTGGGATGTTATGTCGAGAGGTTGTGGTCTCTTTCATTGTGTTTTGGGAGGTTATGTTGAGAGGTTGTGGCCTCTTTCATTGTGTTTTGGGAGGTTATGTTGAGAGGTTGTGGTCTCTTTCATTGTGTTTTGGGAGGTTATGTTGAGAGGTTGTGGCCTCTTTCATTGTGTTTTGGGATGTTATGTCGAGAGGTTGTGGTCTCTTTCATTGTGCTTTGGGAGGTTATGTTGAGAGGTTGTGGCCTCTTTCATTGTGTTTTGGGAGGTTATGTTGAGAGGTTGTGGCCTCTTTCATTGTGTTTTGGGAGGTTATGTTGAGAGGTTGTGGCCTCTTTCATTGTGTTTTGGGAGGTTATGTTGAGAGGTTGTGGTCTCTTTCATTGTGTTTTGGGAGGTTATGTTGAGAGGTTGTGGCCTCTTTCATTGTGTTTTGGGAGGTTATGTTGAGAGGTTGTGGCCTCTTTCATTGTGTTTTGGGAGGTTATGTTGAGAGGTTGTGGCCTCTTTCATTGTGTTTTGGGAGGTTATGTTGAAAGGTTGTGGTCTCTTTCATTGTGTTTTGGGAGGTTATGTCGAGAGGTTGTGGTCTCTTTCATTGTGTTTTGGGAGGTTATGTTGAGATGTTGTGGTCTCTTTCATTGTGTTTTGGGAGGTTATGTTGAGAGAGGTTGTGGCCTCTTTCATTGTGTTTGGGAGGTTATGTTGAGAGGTTGTGGTCTCTTTCATTGTGTTTTGGGAGGTTATGTTGAGAGGTTGTGGCCTCTTTCATTGTGTTTTGGGAGGTTATGTTGAGAGGTTGTGGCCTCTTTCATTGTGTTTTGGGAGGTTATGTTGAGAGGTTGTGGCCTCTTTCATTGTGTTATGGGAGGTTATGTTGAGAGGTTGTGGCCTCTTTCATTGTGTTTTGGAAGGTTATGTTGAGAGGTTGTGGTCTCTTTCATTGTGTTTTGGGAGGTTATGTCGAGAGGTTGTGGTCTCTTTCATTGTGTTTTGGGAGGTTATGTTGAGAGGTTGTGGCCTCTTTCATTGTGTTTTGGGAGGTTATGTTGAGAGGTTGTGGTCTCTTTCATTGTGTTTTGGGAGGTTATGTTGAGAGGTTGTGGCCTCTTTCATTGTGTTTTGGGATGTTATGTCGAGAGGTTGTGGTCTCTTTCATTGTGTTTTGGGAGGTTATGTTGAGAGGTTGTGGCCTCTTTCATTGTGTTTTGGGAGGTTATGTTGAGAGGTTGTGGCCTCTTTCATTGTGTTATGGGAGGTTATGTTGAGAGGTTGTGGCCTCTTTCATTGTGTTTTGGGATGTTATGTCGAGAGGTTGTGGTCTCTTTCATTGTGTTTTGGGAGGTTATGTTGAGAGGTTGTGGCCTCTTTCATTGTGTTATGGGAGGTTATGTTGAGAGGTTGTGGCCTCTTTCATTGTGTTTTGGGAGGTTGTGGTCTCTTTCATTGTGTTTGGGAGGTTATGTCGAGAGGTTGTGGTCTCTTTCATTGTGTTTGGGAGGTTATGTTGAGAGGTTGTGGCCTCTTTCATTGTGTTATGGGAGGTTATGTTGAGAGGTTGTGGCCTCTTTCATTGTGTTTTGGGAGGTTATGTTGAGAGGTTGTGGTCTCTTTCATTGTGTTTTGGGAGGTTATGTTGAGAGAGGTTGTGGTCTCTTTCATTGTGCTTTGGGAGGTTATGTTGAGAGGTTGTGGTCTCTTTCATTGTGTTTTAGGAGGTTATGTTGAGAGAGGTTGTGGTCTCTTTCATTGTGTTTTAGGAGGTTATGTTGAGAGAGGTTGTGGCCTCTTTCATTGTGCTTTGGGAGGTTATGTTGAGAGGTTGTGGTCTCTTTCATTGTGTTATAAGAGGTTATGTTGAGAGGTTGTGGTCTCTTTCATTGTGTTTTGGGAGGTTATGTTGAGAGGTTGTGGTCTCTTTCATTGTGTTATGGGAGGTTATGTTGAGAGGTTGTGGCCTCTTTCATTGTGTTTTGGGAGGTTATGTTGAGAGGTTGTGGTCTCTTTCATTGTGTTTTAGGAGGTTATGTTGAGATGTTGTGGCCTCTTTCATTGTGTTTTGGGAGGTTATGTTGAGAGGTTGTGGTCTCTTTCATTGTGTTTTAGGAGGTTATGTTGAGAGGTTGTGGCCTCTTTCATTGTGTTTTGGGAGGTTATGTTGAGAGGTTGTGGTCTCTTTCATTGTGCTATGGGAGGTTATGTTGAGAGGTTGTGGCCTCTTTCATTGTGTTTTGGGAGGTTATGTTGAGAGGTTGTGGTCTCTTTCATTGTGTTTTGGGAGGTTATGTTGAGAGGTTGTGGCCTCTTTCATTGTGTTTTGGGAGGTTATGTTGAGAGGTTGTGGTCTCTTTCATTGTGTTTTGGGAGGTTATGTTGAGAGAGGTTGTGGCCTCTTTCATTGTGTTTTGGGAGGTTATGTTGAGAGAGGTTGTTGCCTCTTTCATTGTGTTTTGGGAGGTTATGTCGAGAGGTTGTGGTCTCTTTCATTGTGTTTTGGGAGGTTATGTTGAGATGTTGTGGTCTCTTTCATTGTGTTTTGGGAGGTTATGTTGAGAGGTTGTGGCCTCATTCATTGTGTTTGGGAGGTTATGTTGAGAGGTTGTGGTCTCTTTCATTGTGTTTTGGGAGGTTATGTTGAGAGGTTGTGGCCTCTTTCATTGTGTTTTGGGAGGTTATGTTGAGAGGTTGTGGCCTCTTTCATTGTGTTTTGGGAGGTTATGTTGAGAGGTTGTGGCCTCTTTCATTGTGTTATGGGAGGTTATGTTGAGAGGTTGTGGCCTCTTTCATTGTGTTTTGGGATGTTATGTCGAGAGGTTGTGGTCTCTTTCATTGTGTTTTGGGAGGTTATGTTGAGAGGTTGTGGCCTCTTTCATTGTGTTTTGGGAGGTTATGTTGAGAGGTTGTGGTCTCTTTCATTGTGTTTTGGGAGGTTATGTTGAGAGGTTGTGGCCTCTTTCATTGTGTTTTGGGATGTTATGTCGAGAGGTTGTGGTCTCTTTCATTGTGCTTTGGGAGGTTATGTTGAGAGGTTGTGGCCTCTTTCATTGTGTTTTGGGAGGTTATGTTGAGAGGTTGTGGCCTCTTTCATTGTGTTTTGGGAGGTTATGTTGAGAGGTTGTGGCCTCTTTCATTGTGTTTTGGGAGGTTATGTTGAGAGGTTGTGGTCTCTTTCATTGTGTTTTGGGAGGTTATGTTGAGAGGTTGTGGCCTCTTTCATTGTGTTTTGGGAGGTTATGTTGAGAGGTTGTGGCCTCTTTCATTGTGTTTTGGGAGGTTATGTTGAGAGGTTGTGGCCTCTTTCATTGTGTTTTGGGAGGTTATGTTTAGAGGTTGTGGTCTCTTTCATTGTGTTTTGGGAGGTTTTGTCGAGAGGTTGTGGTCTCTTTCATTGTGTTTTGGGAGGTTATGTTGAGATGTTGTGGTCTCTTTCATTGTGTTTTGGGAGGTTATGTTGAGAGAGGTTGTGGCCTCTTTCATTGTGTTTGGGAGGTTATGTTGAGAGGTTGTGGTCTCTTTCATTGTGTTTTGGGAGGTTATGTTGAGAGGTTGTGGCCTCTTTCATTGTGTTTTGGGAGGTTATGTTGAGAGGTTGTGGCCTCTTTCATTGTGTTTTGGGAGGTTATGTTGAGAGGTTGTGGCCTCTTTCATTGTGTTATGGGAGGTTATGTTGAGAGGTTGTGGCCTCTTTCATTGTGTTTTGGGAGATTATGTTGAGAGGTTGTGATCTCTTTCATTGTGTTTTGGGAGGTTATGTCGAGAGGTTGTGGTCTCTTTCATTGTGTTTTGGGAGGTTATGTTGAGAGGTTGTGGCCTCTTTCATTGTGTTTTGGGAGGTTATGTTGAGAGGTTGTGGTCTCTTTCATTGTGTTTTGGGAGGTTATGTTGAGAGGTTGTGGCCTCTTTCATTGTGTTTTGGGATGTTATGTCGAGAGGTTGTGGTCTCTTTCATTGTGTTTTGGGAGGTTATGTTGAGAGGTTGTGGCCTCTTTCATTGTGTTTTGGGAGGTTATGTTGAGAGGTTGTGGCCTCTTTCATTGTGTTATGGGAGGTTATGTTGAGAGGTTGTGGCCTCTTTCATTGTGTTTTGGGATGTTATGTCGAGAGGTTGTGGTCTCTTTCATTGTGTTTTGGGAGGTTATGTTGAGAGGTTGTGGCCTCTTTCATTGTGTTATGGGAGGTTATGTTGAGAGGTTGTGGCCTCTTTCATTGTGTTTTGGGAGGTTATGTCGAGAGGTTGTGGTCTCTTTCATTGTGTTTGGGAGGTTATGTCGAGAGGTTGTGGTCTCTTTCATTGTGTTTGGGAGGTTATGTTGAGAGGTTGTGGCCTCTTTCATTGTGTTATGGGAGGTTATGTTGAGAGGTTGTGGCCTCTTTCATTGTGTTTTGGGAGGTTATGTCGAGAGGTTGTGGTCTCTTTCATTGTGTTTTGGGAGGTTATGTTGAGAGAGGTTGTTGCCTCTTTCATTGTGTTTTAGGAGGTTATGTTGAGAGGTTGTGGCCTCTTTCATTGTGTTTTAGGAGGTTATGTTGAGAGGTTGTGGTCTCTTTCATTGTGTTTTGGGAGGTTATGTTGAGAGGTTGTTGCCTCTTTCATTGTGTTTTGAGAGGTTATGTTGAGAGGTTGTGGCCTCTTTCATTGTGTTTTGGGAGGTTATGTTGAGAGGTTGTGGCCTCTTTCATTGTGTTTTAGGAGGTTATGTTGAGAGGTTGTGGCCTCTTTCATTGTGTTTTGGGATGTTATGTCGAGAGGTTGTGGTCTCTTTCATTGTGTTTTGGGAGGTTATGTTGAGAGGTTGTGGCCTCTTTCATTGTGTTTTGGGAGGTTATGTTGAGAGGTTGTGGCCTCTTTCATTGTGTTATGGGAGGTTATGTTGAGAGGTTGTGGCCTCTTTCATTGTGTTTTGGGATGTTATGTCGAGAGGTTGTGGTCTCTTTCATTGTGTTTTGGGAGGTTATGTCGAGAGGTTGTGGTCTCTTTCATTGTGTTTTGGGAGGTTATGTTGAGAGGTTGTGGCCTCTTTCATTGTGTTATGGGAGGTTATGTTGAGAGGTTGTGGCCTCTTTCATTGTGTTTTGGGAGGTTGTGGTCTCTTTCATTGTGTTTGGGAGGTTATGTCGAGAGGTTGTGGTCTCTTTCATTGTGTTTGGGAGGTTATGTTGAGAGGTTGTGGCCTCTTTCATTGTGTTATGGGAGGTTATGTTGAGAGGTTGTGGCCTCTTTCATTGTGTTTTGGGAGGTTATGTTGAGAGGTTGTGGTCTCTTTCATTGTGTTTTGGGAGGTTATGTTGAGAGAGGTTGTGGTCTCTTTCATTGTGCTTTGGGAGGTTATGTTGAGAGGTTGTGGCCTCTTTCATTGTGTTTTGGGATGTTATGTCGAGAGGTTGTGGTCTCTTTCATTGTGTTTTGGGAGGTTATGTTGAGAGGTTGTGGCCTCTTTCATTGTGTTATGGGAGGTTATGTTGAGAGGTTGTGGCCTCTTTCATTGTGTTTTGGGAGGTTATGTCGAGAGGTTGTGGTCTCTTTCATTGTGTTTGGGAGGTTATGTCGAGAGGTTGTGGTCTCTTTCATTGTGTTTGGGAGGTTATGTTGAGAGGTTGTGGCCTCTTTCATTGTGTTATGGGAGGTTATGTTGAGAGGTTGTGGCCTCTTTCATTGTGTTTTGGAAGGTTATGTCGAGAGGTTGTGGTCTCTTTCATTGTGTTTTGGGAGGTTATGTTGAGAGAGGTTGTGGCCTCTTTCATTGTGCTTTGGGAGGTTATGTTGAGAGGTTGTGGTCTCTTTCATTGTGTTTTAGGAGGTTATGTTGAGAGAGGTTGTGGTCTCTTTCATTGTGTTTTGGGAGGTTATGTTGAGAGGTTGTGGTCTCTTTCATTGTGTTATGGGAGGTTATGTTGAGAGGTTGTGGCCTCTTTCATTGTGTTTTGGGAGGTTATGTTGAGAGGTTGTGGTCTCTTTCATTGTGTTTTAGGAGGTTATGTTGAGATGTTGTGGCCTCTTTCATTGTGTTTTGGGAGGTTATGTTGAGAGGTTGTGGTCTCTTTCATTGTGTTTTAGGAGGTTATGTTGAGAGGTTGTGGCCTCTTTCATTGTGTTTTGGGAGGTTATGTTGAGAGGTTGTGGTCTCTTTCATTGTGCTATGGGAGGTTATGTTGAGAGGTTGTGGCCTCTTTCATTGTGTTTTGGGAGGTTATGTTGAGAGGTTGTGGTCTCTTTCATTGTGTTTTGGGAGGTTATGTTGAGAGGTTGTGGCCTCTTTCATTGTGTTTTGGGAGGTTATGTTGAGAGGTTGTGGTCTCTTTCATTGTGTTTTGGGAGGTTATGTTGAGAGAGGTTGTGGCCTCTTTCATTGTGTTTTGGGAGGTTATGTTGAGAGAGGTTGTTGCCTCTTTCATTGTGTTTTGGGAGGTTATGTCGAGAGGTTGTGGTCTCTTTCATTGTGTTTTGGGAGGTTATGTTGAGATGTTGTGGTCTCTTTCATTGTGTTTTGGGAGGTTATGTTGAGAGAGGTTGTGGCCTCATTCATTGTGTTTGGGAGGTTATGTTGAGAGGTTGTGGTCTCTTTCATTGTGTTTTGGGAGGTTATGTTGAGAGGTTGTGGCCTCTTTCATTGTGTTTTGGGAGGTTATGTTGAGAGGTTGTGGCCTCTTTCATTGTGTTTTGGGAGGTTATGTTGAGAGGTTGTGGCCTCTTTCATTGTGCTATGGGAGGTTATGTTGAGAGGTTGTGGCCTCTTTCATTGTGTTTTGGGAGGTTATGTCGAGAGGTTGTGGTCTCTTTCATTGTGTTTTGGGAGGTTATGTTGAGAGAGGTTGTGGCCTCTTTCATTGTGCTTTGGGAGGTTATGTTGAGAGGTTGTGGTCTCTTTCATTGTGTTTTAGGAGGTTATGTTGAGAGAGGTTGTGGTCTCTTTCTTTGTGTTTTAGGAGGTTATGTTGAGAGAGGTTGTGGCCTCTTTCATTGTGCTTTGGGAGGTTATGTTGAGAGGTTGTGGTCTCTTTCATTGTGTTATAAGAGGCTATGTTGAGAGGTTGTGGTCTCTTTCATTGTGTTTTGGGAGGTTATGTTGAGAGGTTGTGGTCTCTTTCATTGTGTTATGGGAGGTTATGTTGAGAGGTTGTGGCCTCTTTCATTGTGTTTTGGGAGGTTATGTTGAGAGGTTGTGGTCTCTTTCATTGTGTTTTAGGAGGTTATGTTGAGATGTTGTGGCCTCTTTCATTGTGTTTTGGGAGGTTATGTTGAGAGGTTGTGGTCTCTTTCATTGTGTTTTAGGAGGTTATGTTGAGAGGTTGTGGCCTCTTTCATTGTGTTTTGGGAGGTTATGTTGAGAGGTTGTGGTCTCTTTCATTGTGCTATGGGAGGTTATGTTGAGAGGTTGTGGCCTCTTTCATTGTGTTTTGGGAGGTTATGTTGAGAGGTTGTGGTCTCTTTCATTGTGTTTTGGGAGGTTATGTTGAGAGGTTGTGGCCTCTTTCATTGTGTTTTGGGAGGTTATGTTGAGAGGTTGTGGTCTCTTTCATTGTGTTTTGGGAGGTTATGTTGAGAGAGGTTGTGGCCTCTTTCATTGTGTTTTGGGAGGTTATGTTGAGAGAGGTTGTTGCCTCTTTCATTGTGTTATGGGAGGTTATGTTGAGAGGTTGTGGCCTCTTTCATTGTGTTTTGGGATGTTATGTCGAGAGGTTGTGGTCTCTATCATTGTGTTTTGGGAGGTTATGTTGAGAGATTGTGGCCTCTTTCATTGTGTTTTGGGAGGTTATGTTGAGAGGTTGTGGTCTCTTTCATTGTGTTTTGGGAGGTTATGTTGAGAGGTTGTGGCCTCTTTCATTGTGTTTTGGGATGTTATGTCGAGAGGTTGTGGTCTCTTTCATTGTGCTTTGGGAGGTTATGTTGAGAGGTTGTGGTCTCTTTCATTGTGTTTTGGGAGGTTATGTTGAGAGGTTGTGGCCTCTTTCATTGTGTTTTGGGAGGTTATGTTGAGAGGTTGTGGCCTCTTTCATTGTGTTTTGGGAGGTTATGTTGAGAGGTTGTGGTCTCTTTCATTGTGTTTTGGGAGGTTATGTTGAGAGGTTGTGGCCTCTTTCATTGTGTTTTGGGAGGTTATGTTGAGAGGTTGTGGCCTCTTTCATTGTGTTTTGGGAGGTTATGTTGAGAGGTTGTGGCCTCTTTCATTGTGTTTTGGGAGGTTATGTTGAGAGGTTGTGGTCTCTTTCATTGTGTTTTGGGAGGTTTTGTCGAGAGGTTGTGGTCTCTTTCATTGTGTTTTGGGAGGTTATGTTGAGATGTTGTGGTCTCTTTCATTGTGTTTTGGGAGGTTATGTTGAGAGAGGTTGTGGCCTCTTTCTTTGTTTGGGAGGTTATGTTGAGAGGTTGTGGTCTCTTTCATTGTGTTTTGGGAGGTTATGTTGAGAGGTTGTGGCCTCTTTCATTGTGTTTTGGGAGGTTATGTTGAGAGGTTGTGGCCTCTTTCATTGTGTTTTGGGAGGTTATGTTGAGAGGTTGTGGCCTCTTTCATTGTGTTATGGGAGGTTATGTTGAGAGGTTGTGGCCTCTTTCATTGTGTTTTGGGAGGTTATGTTGAGAGGTTGTGATCTCTTTCATTGTGTTTTGGGAGGTTATGTCGAGAGGTTGTGGTCTCTTTCATTGTGTTTTGGGAGGTTATGTTGAGAGGTTGTGGCCTCTTTCATTGTGTTTTGGGAGGTTATGTTGAGAGGTTGTGGTCTCTTTCATTGTGTTTTGGGAGGTTATGTTGAGAGGTTGTGGCCTCTTTCATTGTGTTTTGGGATGTTATGTCGAGAGGTTGTGGTCTCTTTCATTGTGTTTTGGGAGGTTATGTTGAGAGGTTGTGGCCTCTTTCATTGTGTTTTGGGAGGTTATGTTGAGAGGTTGTGGCCTCTTTCATTGTGTTATGGGAGGTTATGTTGAGAGGTTGTGGCCTCTTTCATTGTGTTTTGGGATGTTATGTCGAGAGGTTGTGGTCTCTTTCATTGTGTTTTGGGAGGTTATGTTGAGAGGTTGTGGCCTCTTTCATTGTGTTATGGGAGGTTATGTTGAGAGGTTGTGGCCTCTTTCATTGTGTTTTGGGAGGTTATGTCGAGAGGTTGTGGTCTCTTTCATTGTGTTTGGGAGGTTATGTCGAGAGGTTGTGGTCTCTTTCATTGTGTTTGGGAGGTTATGTTGAGAGGTTGTGGCCTCTTTCATTGTGTTATGGGAGGTTATGTTGAGAGGTTGTGGCCTCTTTCATTGTGTTTTGGGAGGTTATGTCGAGAGGTTGTGGTCTCTTTCATTGTGTTTTGGGAGGTTATGTTGAGAGAGGTTGTTGCCTCTTTCATTGTGTTTTAGGAGGTTATGTTGAGAGGTTGTGGCCTCTTTCATTGTGTTTTAGGAGGTTATGTTGAGAGGTTGTGGTCTCTTTCATTGTGTTTTGGGAGGTTATGTTGAGAGAGGTTGTTGCCTCTTTCATTGTGTTTTGAGAGGTTATGTTGAGAGGTTGTGGCCTCTTTCATTGTGTTTTGGGAGGTTATGTTGAGAGGTTGTGGCCTCTTTCATTGTGTTTTAGGAGGTTATGTTGAGAGGTTGTGGCCTCTTTCATTGTGTTTTGGGATGTTATGTCGAGAGGTTGTGGTCTCTTTCATTGTGTTTTGGGAGGTTATGTTGAGAGGTTGTGGCCTCTTTCATTGTGTTTTGGGAGGTTATGTTGAGAGGTTGTGGCCTCTTTCATTGTGTTATGGGAGGTTATGTTGAGAGGTTGTGGCCTCTTTCATTGTGTTTTGGGATGTTATGTCGAGAGGTTGTGGTCTCTTTCATTGTGTTTTGGGAGGTTATGTTGAGAGGTTGTGGCCTCTTTCATTGTGTTATGGGAGGTTATGTTGAGAGGTTGTGGCCTCTTTCATTGTGTTTTGGGAGGTTATGTCGAGAGGTTGTGGTCTCTTTCATTGTGTTTGGGAGGTTATGTCGAGAGGTTGTGGTCTCTTTCATTGTGTTTGGGAGGTTATGTTGAGAGGTTGTGGCCTCTTTCATTGTGTTATGGGAGGTTATGTTGAGAGGTTGTGGCCTCTTTCATTGTGTTTTGGGAGGTTATGTCGAGAGGTTGTGGTCTCTTTCATTGTGTTTTGGGAGGTTATGTTGAGAGAGGTTGTTGCCTCTTTCATTGTGTTTTAGGAGGTTATGTTGAGAGGTTGTGGCCTCTTTCATTGTGTTTTAGGAGGTTATGTTGAGAGGTTGTGGTCTCTTTCATTGTGTTTTGGGAGGTTATGTTGAGATGTTGTGGTCTCTTTCATTGTGTTTTGGGAGGTTATGTTGAGAGAGGTTGTGGCCTCATTCATTGTGTTTGGGAGGTTATGTTGAGAGGTTGTGGTCTCTTTCATTGTGTTTTGGGAGGTTATGTTGAGAGGTTGTGGCCTCTTTCATTGTGTTTTGGGAGGTTATGTTGAGAGGTTGTGGCCTCTTTCATTGTGTTTTGGGAGGTTATGTTGAGAGGTTGTGGCCTCTTTCATTGTGTTATGGGAGGTTATGTTGAGAGGTTGTGGCCTCTTTCATTGTGTTTTGGGAGGTTATGTCGAGAGGTTGTGGTCTCTTTCATTGTGTTTGGGAGGTTATGTTGAGAGGTTGTGGCCTCTTTCATTGTGTTATGGGAGGTTATGTTGAGAGGTTGTGGCCTCTTTCATTGTGTTTTGGGAGGTTATGTCGAGAGGTTGTGGTCTCTTTCATTGTGTTTTGGGAGGTTATGTTGAGAGAGGTTGTGGCCTCTTTCATTGTGCTTTGGGAGGTTATGTTGAGAGGTTGTGGTCTCTTTCATTGTGTTTTAGGAGGTTATGTTGAGAGAGGTTGTGGTCTCTTTCATTGTGTTTTGGGAGGTTATGTTGAGAGGTTGTGGTCTCTTTCATTGTGTTATGGGAGGTTATGTTGAGAGGTTGTGGCCTCTTTCATTGTGTTTTGGGAGGTTATGTTGAGAGGTTGTGGTCTCTTTCATTGTGTTTTAGGAGGTTATGTTGAGATGTTGTGGCCTCTTTCATTGTGTTTTGGGAGGTTATGTTGAGAGGTTGTGGTCTCTTTCATTGTGTTTTAGGAGGTTATGTTGAGAGGTTGTGGCCTCTTTCATTGTGTTTTGGGAGGTTATGTTGAGAGGTTGTGGTCTCTTTCATTGTGCTATGGGAGGTTATGTTGAGAGGTTGTGGCCTCTTTCATTGTGTTTTGGGAGGTTATGTTGAGAGGTTGTGGTCTCTTTCATTGTGTTTTGGGAGGTTATGTTGAGAGGTTGTGGCCTCTTTCATTGTGCTTTGGGAGGTTATGTTGAGAGGTTGTGGTCTCTTTCATTGTGTTTTGGGAGGTTATGTTGAGAGAGGTTGTGGCCTCTTTCATTGTGTTTTGGGAGGTTATGTTGAGAGAGGTTGTTGCCTCTTTCATTGTGTTTTGGGAGGTTATGTCGAGAGGTTGTGGTCTCTTTCATTGTGTTTTGGGAGGTTATGTTGAGATGTTGTGGTCTCTTTCATTGTGTTTTGGGAGGTTATGTTGAGAGAGGTTGTGGCCTCATTCATTGTGTTTGGGAGGTTATGTTGAGAGGTTGTGGTCTCTTTCATTGTGTTTTGGGAGGTTATGTTGAGAGGTTGTGGCCTCTTTCATTGTGTTTTGGGAGGTTATGTTGAGAGGTTGTGGCCTCTTTCATTGTGTTTTGGGAGGTTATGTTGAGAGGTTGTGGCCTCTTTCATTGTGTTATGGGAGGTTATGTTGAGAGGTTGTGGCCTCTTTCATTGTGTTTTGGGAGGTTATGTCGAGAGGTTGTGGTCTCTTTCATTGTGTTTTGGGAGGTTATGTTGAGAGAGGTTGTGGCCTCTTTCATTGTGCTTTGGGAGGTTATGTTGAGAGGTTGTGGTCTCTTTCATTGTGTTTTAGGAGGTTATGTTGAGAGAGGTTGTGGTCTCTTTCTTTGTGTTTTAGGAGGTTATGTTGAGAGAGGTTGTGGCCTCTTTCATTGTGCTTTGGGAGGTTATGTTGAGAGGTTGTGGTCTCTTTCATTGTGTTATAAGAGGTTATGTTGAGAGGTTGTGGTCTCTTTCATTGTGTTTTGGGAGGTTATGTTGAGAGGTTGTGGTCTCTTTCATTGTGTTATGGGAGGTTATGTTGAGAGGTTGTGGCCTCTTTCATTGTGTTTTGGGAGGTTATGTTGAGAGGTTGTGGTCTCTTTCATTGTGTTTTAGGAGGTTATGTTGAGATGTTGTGGCCTCTTTCATTGTGTTTTGGGAGGTTATGTTGAGAGGTTGTGGTCTCTTTCATTGTGTTTTAGGAGGTTATGTTGAGAGGTTGTGGCCTCTTTCATTGTGTTTTGGGAGGTTATGTTGAGAGGTTGTGGTCTCTTTCATTGTGCTATGGGAGGTTATGTTGAGAGGTTGTGGCCTCTTTCATTGTGTTTTGGGAGGTTATGTTGAGAGGTTGTGGTCTCTTTCATTGTGTTTTGGGAGGTTATGTTGAGAGGTTGTGGCCTCTTTCATTGTGTTTTGGGAGGTTATGTTGAGAGGTTGTGGTCTCTTTCATTGTGTTTTGGGAGGTTATGTTGAGAGAGGTTGTGGCCTCTTTCATTGTGTTTTGGGAGGTTATGTTGAGAGAGGTTGTTGCCTCTTTCATTGTGTTTTGGGAGGTTATGTCGAGAGGTTGTGGTCTCTTTCATTGTGTTTTGGGAGGTTATGTTGAGATGTTGTGGTCTCTTTCATTGTGTTTTGGGAGGTTATGTTGAGAGAGGTTGTGGCCTCATTCATTGTGTTTTGGGAGGTTATGTTGAGAGGTTGTGGTCTCTTTCATTGTGTTTTGGGAGGTTATGTTGAGAGGTTGTGGCCTCTTTCATTGTGTTTTGGGAGGTTATGTTGAGAGGTTGTGGCCTCTTTCATTGTGTTTTGGGAGGTTATGTTGAGAGGTTGTGGCCTCTTTCATTGTGTTATGGGAGGTTATGTTGAGAGGTTGTGGCCTCTTTCATTGTGTTTTGGGATGTTATGTCGAGAGGTTGTGGTCTCTATCATTGTGTTTTGGGAGGTTATGTTGAGAGATTGTGGCCTCTTTCATTGTGTTTTGGGAGGTTATGTTGAGAGGTTGTGGTCTCTTTCATTGTGTTTTGGGAGGTTATGTTGAGAGGTTGTGGCCTCTTTCATTGTGTTTTGGGATGTTATGTCGAGAGGTTGTGGTCTCTTTCATTGTGCTTTGGGAGGTTATGTTGAGAGGTTGTGGTCTCTTTCATTGTGTTTTGGGAGGTTATGTTGAGAGGTTGTGGCCTCTTTCATTGTGTTTTGGGAGGTTATGTTGAGAGGTTGTGGCCTCTTTCATTGTGTTTTGGGAGGTTATGTTGAGAGGTTGTGGTCTCTTTCATTGTGTTTTGGGAGGTTATGTTGAGAGGTTGTGGCCTCTTTCATTGTGTTTTGGGAGGTTATGTTGAGAGGTTGTGGCCTCTTTCATTGTGTTTTGGGAGGTTATGTTGAGAGGTTGTGGCCTCTTTCATTGTGTTTTGGGAGGTTATGTTGAGAGGTTGTGGTCTCTTTCATTGTGTTTTGGGAGGTTTTGTCGAGAGGTTGTGGTCTCTTTCATTGTGTTTTGGGAGGTTATGTTGAGATGTTGTGGTCTCTTTCATTGTGTTTTGGGAGGTTATGTTGAGAGAGGTTGTGGCCTCTTTCATTGTTTGGGAGGTTATGTTGAGAGGTTGTGGTCTCTTTCATTGTGTTTTGGGAGGTTATGTTGAGAGGTTGTGGTCTCTTTCATTGTGTTTTGGGAGGTTATGTTGAGAGGTTGTGGCCTCTTTCATTGTGTTTTGGGAGGTTATGTTGAGAGGTTGTGGCCTCTTTCATTGTGTTTTGGGAGGTTATGTTGAGAGGTTGTGGCCTCTTTCATTGTGTTATGGGAGGTTATGTTGAGAGGTTGTGGCCTCTTTCATTGTGTTTTGGGAGGTTATGTCGAGAGGTTGTGGTCTCTTTCATTGTGTTTTGGGAGGTTATGTTGAGAGGTTGTGGTCTCTTTCATTGTGTTTTGGGAGGTTATGTTGAGAGGTTGTGGCCTCTTTCATTGTGTTTTGGGAGGTTATGTTGAGAGGTTGTGGCCTCTTTCATTGTGTTTTGGGAGGTTATGTTGAGAGGTTGTGGCCTCTTTCATTGTGTTATGGGAGGTTATGTTGAGAGGTTGTGGCCTCTTTCATTGTGTTTTGGGATGTTATGTCGAGAGGTTGTGGTCTCTTTCATTGTGTTTTGGGAGGTTATGTTGAGAGGTTGTGGCCTCTTTCATTGTGTTATGGGAGGTTATGTTGAGAGGTTGTGGCCTCTTTCATTGTGTTTTGGGAGGTTATGTCGAGAGGTTGTGGTCTCTTTCATTGTGTTTGGGAGGTTATGTCGAGAGGTTGTGGTCTCTTTCATTGTGTTTGGGAGGTTATGTTGAGAGGTTGTGGCCTCTTTCATTGTGTTATGGGAGGTTATGTTGAGAGGTTGTGGCCTCTTTCATTGTGTTTTGGGAGGTTATGTCGAGAGGTTGTGGTCTCTTTCATTGTGTTTTGGGAGGTTATGTTGAGAGAGGTTGTTGCCTCTTTCATTGTGTTTTAGGAGGTTATGTTGAGAGGTTGTGGCCTCTTTCATTGTGTTTTAGGAGGTTATGTTGAGAGGTTGTGGTCTCTTTCATTGTGTTTTGGGAGGTTATGTTGAGAGAGGTTGTTGCCTCTTTCATTGTGTTTTGAGAGGTTATGTTGAGAGGTTGTGGCCTCTTTCATTGTGTTTTGGGAGGTTATGTTGAGAGGTTGTGGCCTCTTTCATTGTGTTTTAGGAGGTTATGTTGAGAGGTTGTGGCCTCTTTCATTGTGTTTTGGGATGTTATGTCGAGAGGTTGTGGTCTCTTTCATTGTGTTTTGGGAGGTTATGTTGAGAGGTTGTGGCCTCTTTCATTGTGTTTTGGGAGGTTATGTTGAGAGGTTGTGGCCTCTTTCATTGTGTTATGGGAGGTTATGTTGAGAGGTTGTGGCCTCTTTCATTGTGTTTTGGGATGTTATGTCGAGAGGTTGTGGTCTCTTTCATTGTGTTTTGGGAGGTTATGTTGAGAGGTTGTGGCCTCTTTCATTGTGTTATGGGAGGTTATGTTGAGAGGTTGTGGCCTCTTTCATTGTGTTTTGGGAGGTTATGTCGAGAGGTTGTGGTCTCTTTCATTGTTTGGGAGGTTATGTCGAGAGGTTGTGGTCTCTTTCATTGTGTTTGGGAGGTTATGTTGAGAGGTTGTGGCCTCTTTCATTGTGTTATGGGAGGTTATGTTGAGAGGTTGTGGCCTCTTTCATTGTGTTTTGGGAGGTTATGTCGAGAGGTTGTGGTCTCTTTCATTGTGTTTTGGGAGGTTATGTTGAGAGAGGTTGTTGCCTCTTTCATTGTGTTTTAGGAGGTTATGTTGAGAGGTTGTGGCCTCTTTCATTGTGTTTTAGGAGGTTATGTTGAGAGGTTGTGGTCTCTTTCATTGTGTTTTGGGAGGTTATGTTGAGATGTTGTGGTCTCTTTCATTGTGTTTTGGGAGGTTATGTTGAGAGAGGTTGTGGCCTCATTCATTGTGTTTGGGAGGTTATGTTGAGAGGTTGTGGTCTCTTTCATTGTGTTTTGGGAGGTTATGTTGAGAGGTTGTGGCCTCTTTCATTGTGTTTTGGGAGGTTATGTTGAGAGGTTGTGGCCTCTTTCATTGTGTTTTGGGAGGTTATGTTGAGAGGTTGTGGCCTCTTTCATTGTGTTATGGGAGGTTATGTTGAGAGGTTGTGGCCTCTTTCATTGTGTTTTGGGAGGTTATGTCGAGAGGTTGTGGTCTCTTTCATTGTGTTTTGGGAGGTTATGTTGAGAGAGGTTGTGGCCTCTTTCATTGTGCTTTGGGAGGTTATGTTGAGAGGTTGTGGTCTCTTTCATTGTGTTTTAGGAGGTTATGTTGAGAGAGGTTGTGGTCTCTTTCTTTGTGTTTTAGGAGGTTATGTTGAGAGAGGTTGTGGCCTCTTTCATTGTGCTTTGGGAGGTTATGTTGAGAGGTTGTGGTCTCTTTCATTGTGTTATAAGAGGTTATGTTGAGAGGTTGTGGTCTCTTTCATTGTGTTTTGGGAGGTTATGTTGAGAGGTTGTGGTCTCTTTCATTGTGTTATGGGAGGTTATGTTGAGAGGTTGTGGCCTCTTTCATTGTGTTTTGGGAGGTTATGTTGAGAGGTTGTGGTCTCTTTCATTGTGTTTTAGGAGGTTATGTTGAGATGTTGTGGCCTCTTTCATTGTGTTTTGGGAGGTTATGTTGAAAGGTTGTGGTCTCTTTCATTGTGTTTTAGGAGGTTATGTTGAGAGGTTGTGGCCTCTTTCATTGTGTTTTGGGAGGTTATGTTGAGAGGTTGTGGTCTCTTTCATTGTGCTATGGGAGGTTATGTTGAGAGGTTGTGGCCTCTTTCATTGTGTTTTGGGAGGTTATGTTGAGAGGTTGTGGTCTCTTTCATTGTGTTTTGGGAGGTTATGTTGAGAGGTTGTGGCCTCTTTCATTGTGTTTTGGGAGGTTATGTTGAGAGGTTGTGGTCTCTTTCATTGTGTTTTGGGAGGTTATGTTGAGAGAGGTTGTGGCCTCTTTCATTGTGTTTTGGGAGGTTATGTTGAGAGAGGTTGTTGCCTCTTTCATTGTGTTTTGGGAGGTTATGTCGAGAGGTTGTGGTCTCTTTCATTGTGTTTTGGGAGGTTATGTTGAGATGTTGTGGTCTCTTTCATTGTGTTTTGGGAGGTTATGTTGAGAGAGGTTGTGGCCTCATTCATTGTGTTTGGGAGGTTATGTTGAGAGGTTGTGGTCTCTTTCATTGTGTTTTGGGAGGTTATGTTGAGAGGTTGTGGCCTCTTTCATTGTGTTTTGGGAGGTTATGTTGAGAGGTTGTGGCCTCTTTCATTGTGTTTTGGGAGGTTATGTTGAGAGGTTGTGGCCTCTTTCATTGTGTTATGGGAGGTTATGTTGAGAGGTTGTGGCCTCTTTCATTGTGTTTTGGGATGTTATGTCGAGAGGTTGTGGTCTCTATCATTGTGTTTTGGGAGGTTATGTTGAGAGGTTGTGGCCTCTTTCATTGTGTTTTGGGAGGTTATGTCGAGAGGTTGTGGTCTCTTTCATTGTGTTTGGGAGGTTATGTCGAGAGGTTGTGGTCTCTTTCATTGTGTTTGGGAGGTTATGTTGAGAGGTTGTGGCCTCTTTCATTGTGTTATGGGAGGTTATGTTGAGAGGTTGTGGCCTCTTTCATTGTGTTTTGGGAGGTTATGTCGAGAGGTTGTGGTCTCTTTCATTGTGTTTTGGGAGGTTATGTTGAGAGAGGTTGTTGCCTCTTTCATTGTGTTTTAGGAGGTTATGTTGAGAGGTTGTGGCCTCTTTCATTGTGTTTTAGGAGGTTATGTTGAGAGGTTGTGGTCTCTTTCATTGTGTTTTGGGAGGTTATGTTGAGAGAGGTTGTTGCCTCTTTCATTGTGTTTTGAGAGGTTATGTTGAGAGGTTGTGGCCTCTTTCATTGTGTTTTGGGAGGTTATGTTGAGAGGTTGTGGCCTCTTTCATTGTGTTTTAGGAGGTTATGTTGAGAGGTTGTGGCCTCTTTCATTGTGTTTTGGGATGTTATGTCGAGAGGTTGTGGTCTCTTTCATTGTGTTTTGGGAGGTTATGTTGAGAGGTTGTGGCCTCTTTCATTGTGTTTTGGGAGGTTATGTTGAGAGGTTGTGGCCTCTTTCATTGTGTTATGGGAGGTTATGTTGAGAGGTTGTGGCCTCTTTCATTGTGTTTTGGGATGTTATGTCGAGAGGTTGTGGTCTCTTTCATTGTGTTTTGGGAGGTTATGTTGAGAGGTTGTGGCCTCTTTCATTGTGTTATGGGAGGTTATGTTGAGAGGTTGTGGCCTCTTTCATTGTGTTTTGGGAGGTTATGTCGAGAGGTTGTGGTCTCTTTCATTGTTTGGGAGGTTATGTCGAGAGGTTGTGGTCTCTTTCATTGTGTTTGGGAGGTTATGTTGAGAGGTTGTGGCCTCTTTCATTGTGTTATGGGAGGTTATGTTGAGAGGTTGTGGCCTCTTTCATTGTGTTTTGGGAGGTTATGTCGAGAGGTTGTGGTCTCTTTCATTGTGTTTTGGGAGGTTATGTTGAGAGAGGTTGTTGCCTCTTTCATTGTGTTTTAGGAGGTTATGTTGAGAGGTTGTGGCCTCTTTCATTGTGTTTTAGGAGGTTATGTTGAGAGGTTGTGGTCTCTTTCATTGTGTTTTGGGAGGTTATGTTGAGATGTTGTGGTCTCTTTCATTGTGTTTTGGGAGGTTATGTTGAGAGAGGTTGTGGCCTCATTCATTGTGTTTGGGAGGTTATGTTGAGAGGTTGTGGTCTCTTTCATTGTGTTTTGGGAGGTTATGTTGAGAGGTTGTGGCCTCTTTCATTGTGTTTTGGGAGGTTATGTTGAGAGGTTGTGGCCTCTTTCATTGTGTTTTGGGAGGTTATGTTGAGAGGTTGTGGCCTCTTTCATTGTGTTATGGGAGGTTATGTTGAGAGGTTGTGGCCTCTTTCATTGTGTTTTGGGAGGTTATGTCGAGAGGTTGTGGTCTCTTTCATTGTGTTTTGGGAGGTTATGTTGAGAGAGGTTGTGGCCTCTTTCATTGTGCTTTGGGAGGTTATGTTGAGAGGTTGTGGTCTCTTTCATTGTGTTTTAGGAGGTTATGTTGAGAGAGGTTGTGGTCTCTTTCTTTGTGTTTTAGGAGGTTATGTTGAGAGAGGTTGTGGCCTCTTTCATTGTGCTTTGGGAGGTTATGTTGAGAGGTTGTGGTCTCTTTCATTGTGTTATAAGAGGTTATGTTGAGAGGTTGTGGTCTCTTTCATTGTGTTTTGGGAGGTTATGTTGAGAGGTTGTGGTCTCTTTCATTGTGTTATGGGAGGTTATGTTGAGAGGTTGTGGCCTCTTTCATTGTGTTTTGGGAGGTTATGTTGAGAGGTTGTGGTCTCTTTCATTGTGTTTTAGGAGGTTATGTTGAGATGTTGTGGCCTCTTTCATTGTGTTTTGGGAGGTTATGTTGAAAGGTTGTGGTCTCTTTCATTGTGTTTTAGGAGGTTATGTTGAGAGGTTGTGGCCTCTTTCATTGTGTTTTGGGAGGTTATGTTGAGAGGTTGTGGTCTCTTTCATTGTGCTATGGGAGGTTATGTTGAGAGGTTGTGGCCTCTTTCATTGTGTTTTGGGAGGTTATGTTGAGAGGTTGTGGTCTCTTTCATTGTGTTTTGGGAGGTTATGTTGAGAGGTTGTGGCCTCTTTCATTGTGTTTTGGGAGGTTATGTTGAGAGGTTGTGGTCTCTTTCATTGTGTTTTGGGAGGTTATGTTGAGAGAGGTTGTGGCCTCTTTCATTGTGTTTTGGGAGGTTATGTTGAGAGAGGTTGTTGCCTCTTTCATTGTGTTTTGGGAGGTTATGTCGAGAGGTTGTGGTCTCTTTCATTGTGTTTTGGGAGGTTATGTTGAGATGTTGTGGTCTCTTTCATTGTGTTTTGGGAGGTTATGTTGAGAGAGGTTGTGGCCTCATTCATTGTGTTTGGGAGGTTATGTTGAGAGGTTGTGGTCTCTTTCATTGTGTTTTGGGAGGTTATGTTGAGAGGTTGTGGCCTCTTTCATTGTGTTTTGGGAGGTTATGTTGAGAGGTTGTGGCCTCTTTCATTGTGTTTTGGGAGGTTATGTTGAGAGGTTGTGGCCTCTTTCATTGTGTTATGGGAGGTTATGTTGAGAGGTTGTGGCCTCTTTCATTGTGTTTTGGGATGTTATGTCGAGAGGTTGTGGTCTCTATCATTGTGTTTTGGGAGGTTATGTTGAGAGGTTGTGGCCTCTTTCATTGTGTTTTGGGAGGTTATGTTGAGAGGTTGTGGTCTCTTTCATTGTGTTTTGGGAGGTTATGTTGAGAGGTTGTGGCCTCTTTCATTGTGTTTTGGGATGTTATGTCGAGAGGTTGTGGTCTCTTTCATTGTGCTTTGGGAGGTTATGTTGAGAGGTTGTGGCCTCTTTCATTGTGTTTTGGGAGGTTATGTTGAGAGGTTGTGGCCTCTTTCATTGTGTTTTGGGAGGTTATGTTGAGAGGTTGTGGCCTCTTTCATTGTGTTTTGGGAGGTTATGTTGAGAGGTTGTGGTCTCTTTCATTGTGTTTTGGGAGGTTATGTTGAGAGGTTGTGGCCTCTTTCATTGTGTTTTGGGAGGTTATGTTGAGAGGTTGTGGCCTCTTTCATTGTGTTTTGGGAGGTTATGTTGAGAGGTTGTGGCCTCTTTCATTGTGTTTTGGGAGGTTATGTTGAGAGGTTGTGGTCTCTTTCATTGTGTTTTGGGAGGTTATGTTGAGATGTTGTGGTCTCTTTCATTGTGTTTTGGGAGGTTATGTTGAGAGAGGTTGTGGCCTCTTTCATTGTTTGGGAGGTTATGTTGAGAGGTTGTGGTCTCTTTCATTGTGTTTTGGGAGGTTATGTTGAGAGGTTGTGGCCTCTTTCATTGTGTTTTGGGAGGTTATGTTGAGAGGTTGTGGCCTCTTTCATTGTGTTTTGGGAGGTTATGTTGAGAGGTTGTGGCCTCTTTCATTGTGTTATGGGAGGTTATGTTGAGAGGTTGTGGCCTCTTTCATTGTGTTTTGGGAGGTTATGTTGAGAGGTTGTGATCTCTTTCATTGTGTTTTGGGAGGTTATGTCGAGAGGTTGTGGTCTCTTTCATTGTGTTTTGGGAGGTTATGTTGAGAGGTTGTGGCCTCTTTCATTGTGTTTTGGGAGGTTATGTTGAGAGGTTGTGGTCTCTTTCATTGTGTTTTGGGAGGTTATGTTGAGAGGTTGTGGCCTCTTTCATTGTGTTTTGGGATGTTATGTCGAGAGGTTGTGGTCTCTTTCATTGTGTTTTGGGAGGTTATGTTGAGAGGTTGTGGCCTCTTTCATTGTGTTTTGGGAGGTTATGTTGAGAGGTTGTGGCCTCTTTCATTGTGTTATGGGAGGTTATGTTGAGAGGTTGTGGCCTCTTTCATTGTGTTTTGGGATGTTATGTCGAGAGGTTGTGGTCTCTTTCATTGTGTTTTGGGAGGTTATGTTGAGAGGTTGTGGCCTCTTTCATTGTGTTATGGGAGGTTATGTTGAGAGGTTGTGGCCTCTTTCATTGTGTTTTGGGAGGTTATGTCGAGAGGTTGTGGTCTCTTTCATTGTGTTTGGGAGGTTATGTCGAGAGGTTGTGGTCTCTTTCATTGTGTTTGGGAGGTTATGTTGAGAGGTTGTGGCCTCTTTCATTGTGTTATGGGAGGTTATGTTGAGAGGTTGTGGCCTCTTTCATTGTGTTTTGGGAGGTTATGTCGAGAGGTTGTGGTCTCTTTCATTGTGTTTTGGGAGGTTATGTTGAGAGAGGTTGTTGCCTCTTTCATTGTGTTTTAGGAGGTTATGTTGAGAGGTTGTGGCCTCTTTCATTGTGTTTTAGGAGGTTATGTTGAGAGGTTGTGGTCTCTTTCATTGTGTTTTGGGAGGTTATGTTGAGAGAGGTTGTTGCCTCTTTCATTGTGTTTTGAGAGGTTATGTTGAGAGGTTGTGGCCTCTTTCATTGTGTTTTGGGAGGTTATGTTGAGAGGTTGTGGCCTCTTTCATTGTGTTTTAGGAGGTTATGTTGAGAGGTTGTGGCCTCTTTCATTGTGTTTTGGGATGTTATGTCGAGAGGTTGTGGTCTCTTTCATTGTGTTTTGGGAGGTTATGTTGAGAGGTTGTGGCCTCTTTCATTGTGTTTTGGGAGGTTATGTCGAGAGGTTGTGGCCTCTTTCATTGTGTTATGGGAGGTTATGTTGAGAGGTTGTGGCCTCTTTCATTGTGTTTTGGGATGTTATGTCGAGAGGTTGTGGTCTCTTTCATTGTGTTTTGGGAGGTTATGTTGAGAGGTTGTGGCCTCTTTCATTGTGTTATGGGAGGTTATGTTGAGAGGTTGTGGCCTCTTTCATTGTGTTTTGGGAGGTTATGTCGAGAGGTTGTGGTCTCTTTCATTGTGTTTGGGAGGTTATGTCGAGAGGTTGTGGTCTCTTTCATTGTGTTTGGGAGGTTATGTTGAGAGGTTGTGGCCTCTTTCATTGTGTTATGGGAGGTTATGTTGAGAGGTTGTGGCCTCTTTCATTGTGTTTTGGGAGGTTATGTCGAGAGGTTGTGGTCTCTTTCATTGTGTTTTGGGATGTTATGTTGAGAGAGGTTGTGGCCTCTTTCATTGTGTTTTGGGAGGTTATGTTGAGATGTTGTGGTCTCTTTCATTGTGTTTTGGGAGGTTATGTTGAGAGAGGTTGTGGTCTCTTTCATTGTGTTTTGGGAGGTTATGTTGAGAGAGGTTGTGGCCTCTTTCATTGTGTTTTGGGAGGTTATGTTGAGAGAGGTTGTGGTCTCTTTCATGTTTGTTTGGGAGGTTATTTTGAGAGGTTGTGGCCTCTTTCATGTGTTTGTTTGGGACGTTACGGTATTCTGTTGGTGTTTTGAGACATTATAGTGAGACAATGCGATGTGGTTTGAAGGTTATGGCAAGGAGTTGTTCTTCTTTGAGTTACGACGAAGTGGAGTTGGTCTTTTTGTATATTGAGAGGTTATTGTAGGGAGTTGGTCTTCTCTCTGGTATGTTATGGAGGTGATCTTCCTCTTTTTGAAGTCATAGTGAGCCATTGGAGTTCTGTTTGCTCATAGGAGGATATGGTTGTGGCAATGAGTTGGTTTTTGTCTTGTGGTTAGTTAGATTATCAATGTTACATACCTGGATATGCTGACAATGTAGACTGGGCAGGTGTAATTATTCAATGTTATTATATTACATACCTGAATAAACTGACAATGTAGACTGGGCAGGTGTAATTATTTAATGTTATTTTATTACATACCTGGATAAGCTGACACTGTAGACTGGGCAGGTGTAATTATTTAATGTTATTTTATTACATACCTGGATAAGCTGACAATGTAGACTGGGCAGGTGTAATTATTTAATGTTATTTTATTACATACCTGGATAAGCTGACAATGTAGACTGGGCAGGTGTAATTATTTAATGTTATTTTATTACATACCTGGATAAGCTGACAATGTAGACTGGGCAGGTGTAATTATTTAATATTATTTTATTACATACCTGGATAAGCTGACAATGTAGACTGGGCAGGTGTAATTATTTAATGTTATTTTATAACATACCTGGATATGCCGACCATGTAGTCTTGGCAGGTGTAATACAAACTATCTTATCTGGTGTCACACTCTGTACTACACATTCTGAGTCTATAATTAGAAACAATATAATCATGTATGAAATATAGCACAATATTAACAGACTGTAATACTTTAGTGGTAAAGATGAAAATTATAATAAAAAAAATTTAAATAAAAAACCAGGAAAACACCAAGATGAGTTATCTTATGTAGATGTGTCAAGTTTTAAAGTTGTGTCCAGTCATAGAGTTATGTCAAGTTATAGAGCTGTGTCATAATATATAGATGTGTCACATTTGTAGATTTGAGTCAATTGATATATTTTCATCAAGCTAAATAGTTGTGTCAAAAGCTATGAGCTATGTCAAGTTAGAAGAATTGTGTCAAGTTAGAGAATTGTGTCAAATTAGATAGTTGTGTCAAATTACATAGTTGTGTCAAATTAGAGAATTGTGTCAAGCTAGAAAGTTGTGTCAAGTTAGAGAGCTGTGTCAAGTTAGATAGTTTGTCAAGGTAAAGAGTTGTGTCAAGCTATAGAATTGTATCAAGTTAGAGAGTTGTGTCAAGTTATAGCATTGTGTCAAGTTAGAGAGTTGTGTCAAGTTAGAGAGTTGTGTCAAGTTATAGAATTGTGTCAAGTTAGAGAGTTGTGGGAAGTTATAGAATTGTGTCAAGTTAGAGAGTTGTGGGAAGTTATAGAATTGTGTCAAGTTAGAGAGTTGTGGGAAGTTATAGAATTGTGTCAAGTTAGAGAGTTGTGGGAAGTTATAGAATTGTGTCAAGTTATAGAATTGTGTCAAGTTAGAGAGTTGTGGGAAGTTATAGAATTGTGTCAAGTTAGAGAGTTGTGTCAAGTTAGATAGTTTGTCAAGGTAGAGTTGTGTCAAGTTAGAGAGTTGTGGGAAGTTATAGAATTGTGTCAAGTTAGAGAGTTGTGGGAAGCTATAGAATTGTGTCAAGTTAGAGTTATGGGAAGATAGATAGTTTGTCAAGGTAAAGAGTTGTGTCAAGTTATAGAATTGTGTCAAGTTAGAGAGTTGTGAGAAGTTATAGAATTGTGTCAAGTTAGAGAGTTGTGGCAAGTTGTAGAATTGTGTCAAGTTAGAGAGTTGTGTCAAGTCATAGAATTGTGTCAAGGTAGAGAGTTGTGGCAAGTTGTAGAATTCTGTCAAGTTAGGAGAATTGTGTCAAATAATATGTCCCTTTACTCTTATCAATGCTAGCACCAAGGATGTTAAATTGACTTATAAATGACATCATATAGTTGCAAAATATGTGAGGCAACAAAAGAGAAATCCGTCGTCATTTGTATATATGATTTCAATATACATACCTGCTATCATCACTTTCACTTCATCGTCGTCGTCACCAAAATTATTTCCATTTATAGATATGCTTAAGCCACCATTAATACTCCCAGAAAGATGAGAATTACCAGAAACCTCAGCATAATTCTGAATCATGTAAATGATGTCATTGTATGCTACTTTCAATTTCATCATATATGGTAATGTTCTGAAATAACAACGATCAGACATTTTGTATGATTACAGACCATTTTTGAGTGGTTTTCTCCGGGTACTCCGGTTTCCTTCACCAATAAAACAGACCACCTCGATATAGCTGAAATATTGTTGAAAGTGGCATCAAACACTATAACCCAAATTTTTGGTAAAAAGTTTACATTTAAAAACAATATTCATCATTACACATAAGATTATACTCGTCTATGTCGTCTTTTCTTATAAGATTTGACAGAGTGAGAGAGGAATTGTTGTTTAACATCACATCATCAAGCTTCCAGCTATTTCAAGTTACTATTAAATTTGATGAAATGATGATGATTATGAAAGGAAAGTCAAACATTGAAGGTCAACAATTCTATGAATATCAACATCATTAAACACACAAAAGACCACGACATATGCCTATAAAAATCAAGAACCTAGCTTAGAATAGATACAAAGATATGGCGGGTCAAATCTATACCTGTTTTATACTAGACCAACAGGCAGAGTGGAATTTTGTAGTGCTTATAACTCACTCAAACAACAGTCCACATATACATAATGTTGCTCCATTAGATCATAATCATAGTTTTGAGCCAACCTAAGGTTGTTCTTAGTCCTTAAAGCTGCTGCTTAGCTGAGAATATTTTTAATAAATGTATCAATAGTGTAAAATTACAATTTTCAAAAGACATAGCAACATAAAAAGAAGCATGTCTTTTGTTGGAATTTCTAAAGTTAATTAGCACCATTTCATCATTCTAGTAAATATTTTTCTGATGCATCATAATCATATACCATGCAAATTGGAGTAGAAATTTCCAAATGAAACAGTTTCCAAAATTTTAAATCTAACCTTCAATTAATATCACTTATTTTCAAACCCAGTCATATGTCCGTAGAGTAAGAGTTGGGGGAATAAATAAATACATAATATACATATGCATGTACATAAATGTATACTGTAAAAAAAACCACCTATAATTATAGCATTTTACATGCTCCCTAATCTTGCAGAAAGTCTCAGTAAATATATATACCTGCCATAATGTCCATCCAGAATAATACTTATATTACTGTAGCCTACATAAAATAGATAAACATGCATTGTTAAACAACATTATTAAGAAAAAACTGGTGGAACGCGCTAATTTGGGTCACGGGTCACTGTAATCGGGTGGCTGTATCGAGAAACAGATACGGTGTTGAAAAAACTGTTGATACTCATAAAATATTGTTAAATGCAATAAAATTTTATGTTTGTCTTCAAGAAATATGATAGACAAAACCATGTGTGAAGTTTTATGATGAAATATCTCCAATTTCTATGTAAATTTACGAGTTGAAGTGGGGAAACACCCACAGGTAATTTTAGTATATAGAATAAAAATTGTTACAGTCACATCAGGTTTACAGTGGGATAATGATACCTCATTTGTTATTATAAGAACTTATTTTCATTTATTCTAAAAATCCAAGTATTTGTCCCAGTACAAAGGGAATATGTTAAAAGAAAATGATTAGATCTAGAGGTTGTATTGAGTGGTTAATATTTCTACAATGTATAATACTAAAATATATCTACAAATTAAAATGCTAATTTTGAATTGCAAAAGTTATTTACAAAATAGTATGTTATGAAGATCAATTATATTTATCAAAATTGTATTTCACATTGTAACTTTTGTATGTATGTATAAATATGTTCTTAGAAAAAGAAACAAATTACAAAAAAAAAAACATATTAAAAACATATTAGATGTATTAACACAAAAACTGTATTTGTATCCATTAAAATTTTACCCCAGAAGAAACCTAGCAATTAAATGTTCAAAAATATAGTGTTACAAGCTGTTAATGAACACATCCTGGTTTCAACAATTTGATTTTTTGTATTAGAAAGTTTATGTATGAACTGGCTTACTACTTAATACATTAGGTATATCTGAATTAAATGGTGAAAACCACACTCTGTGAACTACTACTTAAAAACAAAATGTTCTTTGAGATTTTTATCTTCCCTTAGAAGTGTCCATTATAGCCCAGTTTAATCACCTTGTGAAAATAATAATTTCAGTACATCCTTGTCATTATATAAAGTAAGATATATCTGGTATACACCATTCATTAGCTAAATGTCTAAATTAGGCATAAAATCCCTTAAAACAGCCCATTTGGATAACAAAAAAATACACATTCTTTGTGCAGTTTGTAAGGATTTCCTGAAATACATTGTAATAACATGTGCTTTATTTAAGTGCTCTTACCAACAAAAGTTCCCGTCATTTTACATCTAATATAGCCCTCTTTGCTGGTCCCTTCGTTCTTGAGAACAATACCATAACTGAAATAGAAACACCCTTGCTTGAATTACACCAGAGTAATTTTTTTCAAATATATATGTAAGATTCAGATCGAGGTCCAGTCTCTAATCAACGTCCAATCCTCAAATCGGCATCCAATTCTCAAATCTAGGGCCGTTTCTCACTTTCTGAAATCATGGAAATATACATAAAAATTGTCTGAAAGCATCCCTCCTCAACCATTTTGAATTTTGGACTTTCAACACCATTCAATTGTCGTATTAGATTTTGCTTTCAAGCTTGTTTAAATAAGGGGGTCGCTGATGAGCATTTTTGTAGATGAAACGCGGGTCAGGCGCGCTGAAATTATGCCTGGAACTTTGACGTTTTGCATTCATTTGATATAATATGCAATGAAGATGATGCACAAACTAAAATAATAAAACCCACTTCCATCATGTGACAAGGTAAAAGCACATACAGATCTTCACTCTGAAAAGGACGTCAATTTAATAGCAATAAATAGGCCATATAATTTGGAAAGGACGCCACTTTGAGAATATCCTTAAATTGGACCGTGATTTGAGATAATGATGTCAGTGGACACCAATTTGAGGAGTTGACGTTGATTAGAGACTGGACATCGATCTGAGTCTTTGAGTCTATCATATACACGTATATATATATATTTTTTTATTTATTTTTTTTTTTTTTCAGTTTGCTTCATATTTGACAAAAAAAAATACTTTTTCACCATTAAATGTTAATATCATACAAGATATTCAAAATGAAAACATCTAAAAACCACAATTATGCATATGGACCAAAGGAAAAAAAAATATTTCCCATGATTCAATAAGTTGTATTGTACTTACAAGACATCATTTTCTCTTTTAATCTGGCATAACTGATACCCGGCATACACCCTAAATTTAACAAAAATAATGTTAACAAATTATTTTATTATATGTTTTATGTTAGAACAATATAGATAACTACTATTGTCTACTAATGTACATTGCATAATGACAATATTATTGTGAGTTCGAATCCCACTCGGGTGGCTCAATGAGTTAGGTAGTTGGATTACCTAACAACTCATACAAGCCTATCACCAATACGGCATGGGTTCGTGCCCGGCTTTGTAAATTACAAAAAAGGGTGCACTCGACTCAGTCGCAAGTGATAAAGTTTACCAGTTGCTTGCCCATGGTCGGTGGTTCTCTCCAGTTACTCAGGCTTCTTCCACCACTAAAACTGGCCGCCATGATATAGTTGAAATATTGCTGAAAGTGGCATTAAACACCAAAAATCAAATAAAAAAAATCAAATCGAATCCAACTCAGGTGAGGTGTACTCGATTATGTGATTAAGTTTGTCAGTGACTTGCAGCAGGTCGGTGGTTTTCCTTCATCAATAAAACTGACCGCCACCACACGATATAACTGATATATTGTCGAAAGTGGCGTTAAACAATATGAACCTAACCCTAACCACAGGGCTATATTATAGATTGGGAGATCATTTCCTTTAGAAAACAGGTACAAACAATGTACATAAAACAAAGTAGACTTCCATGAAAGATATTTGAAAATCCAGATTCTTCTGAATTAACCATATCTAAATTTTCAAAATACATATACTTTTATGTACACTCACGGGTCAAAAGTATTTCCCCACTAAGATAGTTCCCTATATATTTCATATAAAACCACTTATTTTCATAACATTCTCATGAAGTCGTTCCTTAGCCGATTTTCATGAAATTTTCACCTTTAATAGTACAATTATTAGAGTTTATTTCAATATCTTCATGTAATTTTTTCGAACTTTTATTTACATGCATTTATGATTTAAACACAAATGTAAATTCTTGACGTCACAATTTTATATGATTATATAGTAAAATTTGGTGAAAAATTAAATTTTGTTTTTAAATCAATTCTTAAGGGAAAGTAGAAATCAAATTATTTGAAAATTATACGAAGAAGAAACTATATTTAATGCTGAAAATTTCATGAAAATCAGATAAGGAATGACTTCAAGAGAATGTTTTGAAAATAAATGGTTTTATATGAAATATATAGGGAAATATCTTAGTGGGGAAATACTTTTGGCCCGTGAGTGTACAAAGTATAATAATATTTGTAGGAATATTTACTGATCTTTCTCGTAAATATAACTGAAAATATTTCCGTTGTTTTAAAATGATGCATTTAACAGATATTTGCATTCCATATGTTCTCCTAATGATGACGAAGGGGATATAGAAAACAGACAGGGAATTTGAACCTGTATCCCCGTGAAGCCCGAATAACAATTATATTCTACAGCATGTGGCCAAAAGTATTGCCACATGTAAAAATAAATCCTTATTTTATCAACCAAAACCATATTTTTTTCAAAAAATTATTGTGAAGTCATTTCTGGATAGATTTTAACAAATTTCACACCAAAACATTCAGAATTGTCTATATTTTGATTGTTTATTTGCTCATTATGTTTATATGAGTGGTTTTTATTTGTATATAATTTAAACAGGATTGTTAATTTTTAGGATTTATTTTAAGTTGAAATATATAGGAAAATCAAAGTCAAATTTTATTTATGTTTAAATTATATGTACAAATAAAAACCACTCATATAAACATAATGAGCAAATAAACAGTCAAAATATAGACAATTCTGAATGTCTTGGTGTCAAATTTGTTAAAATCTATTCAGAAATGACTTCACAATAAAAAAAAATTAAAAATATGGTTTTGGTCGATTTTTTTACATGTGGCAATACTTTTGGCAGTTTTGTCCACATACTGTACTGTACTTACGGGTACCGGTAAACTGAGAAACGAAACGAAACGAAAACAATATCCAACGAAATGAAACGAAATCTGTAAAGTAAGAAAACGAAATCGTGCGACTCTAAATGAGCTTTAACTCTTGAACGTGAATTCATTTCAGTCTTTTCGTTGGATTTCGTTTTCTTACTTTACAGATTTCGTTTCTTTCCATTCGATTTTGCCAAAATAATGGAAATACTGAGATGCTGAATAAATGTCCACGAGACAACGATCCGACAAAACAGCAAAATACAAAACCTCATTTATATACATAACGCCCAGCAGTCTTGCCAAAATAAGTTTCATATTGGGTTCTATATCAATAACACCAACAGTTTACAGAAATCAAGTAAGTGGCCATGGTTTCTGGACTAAATTTTTCATGGTTTTCTAATACACTGTATTTCTCAACAATATGTTTTAAGATACATGGGCGTATCAAGGATTTCAGGTTAGAGAGAAAAAAAAAAAATCGGCAAGAAATGTTTTTGGTATCAAGATTTCATGCACAAATTGTATTTTTTCTAGTTGTAGGGGGGCATATGCCCCAAACCGCCGCCTGACTAGTAATCCATATATCTATTAGGGTATTTTGAACCATTCATTTACAAAACAAAAATTCTAACTTGTAGGTGGTAATCAGTTGAATTAGAAAGGCCTCAATGTCTGCCAAATGTCAATGAGTTCCATTCAAACTCCATATTATTTCTAAGGACAATAATTTATGCTTTAAAACAATATAAATACTTTACTGATCTATTCTAGGTCTACATGCCCGTGCCTAGACATTTTCAAATGGGTGCGATTCCTATGGAAAATTGCATTTTAGTGAATTTTCTCTACAGATTTAATATGCTCTTAACTGAGGCAGGGGGGTGGGGGTGGGGTGTGGTTATTTATTCAAATAAAACAATGTTTATCAATGTTTTGGTGAAATGGTTTAAAAAAACAAAAGTACATACGTTATCTATAAAACTTTCAATTAGTAAATTTCAGATAGTTAAACCTTCTGAATTTTTGCCTTACTATTCCTCATACGACATGTATCTGAAACAAAACTTCGCCTCCAAGGGACCAGGCAATAGGGACCAGTGCAAAAGGCCATGGGACAAAGATATTTTTGCAACATGTTTTCATGGGACTTCAGGTTTTCTTGGCAGAATTTGGTAAAACCTATATTATTTTCATTGAAATTAGGCATGGGAAATGTATTTTTTTTTCATAAATATTGAACATGGGACAAAGACTTTTTAAGAGGCAAAATTGAAATGCACCGGTCCCAATCCCTTATAAATTTTACCTGGTCCCTAACTACCGAACAGCCCGTGCTTAGGGCACTTAGCTCCCAAAATGTCCACTTACTGACTTATCCCGTTAAAAAAAATATTCAAGATGTAATATGATGAAGTTATATAGTTAATATGCATAATTTTGACAGAGGACATTTTTCAAGATGTTGTTTTCCGAAAGACCTGTGCGAGTTCCGGGCGTCATAAAGAATAGGCCTGAAGCAGATCTCGGCTTGTCGTAAAAGGCGACTATGAGTACTTAAGAGTCTGGCCGAGGGTCAGATGCTCAACCCCCCCCCCCCCCTCCGAGCAACTAAGGTGTGTACGTGTACCTTAGGTGACTCGATGGCTAAATAGGGTAACCCTCGCTTCGGGAGTTGTCAGGCTATTAGAGGAAAATCTTAGCATGGACCATAGTAGGCCAACGTGTGTGGAGGGTGCCACTCTTCATGCACATAAAAGATCCCATCTGTAGATTTCATAAGAGTATGCCCCTATGCTACCTTGGGGCCGCTACAGATGGCAAAATTTTCCGCCCCTATCCAGCGCTCCCCTTTTCCAGGGCATGGCAGTCAAAAATTATTTTTCCTGTTTCCCATCCCAACCTCGCTTTTCTTTATCAAATTGATTTTTTTCATCTTGTTCTCGTCCCGATTATGCATGAAATATTAGCGACTGAACGTTAAACAAACAACAATAAATAAATCAATCCAAAGTGCGCATCCAGTTGGTATCAAATAGAAAATACTGAGATGTGGAATACTAGTATTTGAATGAATGCTGAATGCTATTGTAATTTTCAATCAAACTTCAACGTAGGATCCCATGCGTCATACTTCGTGACCATAGGTAAAGATACGTCTCGATAGGTAGTTTAGGTCGAGTTACGTAATTTTATTGGATATCTCTAGTAGTGCTTACAAAGAATAAACGTTTATTTCGTTTCGATTCTTGTCTTACTTTACAGAATTCGTTCTTTTTTTTCATTTGATATTGTTTTCTTACTTTATAGATTTCGTTTCTTTTCGTTATAATTTGTTTTCTTACTTTACAGATTTCGTTATATTTCGTTTTCTTACTTTACAGATTTCGTATCATTTCGTTGGATTTCGTTTTCTTACTTTACAGATTTAGTTGGATTTTGTTTTCGTTTCGTTTCGTTTCTCAGTTTACCGTTACCCCTGTAATGACTGGTGTGTTACGATTAAACCACAGGGGCTTGTTACGATTTTTGTATCCTTCGACTGAGAACTCAAACCATATGTGGTTTCAACGGTTGTCAGTCGAGGGATAAAAAAAATCGGAACAAATCCCTGTGATTAAACGAACACTAGAAAAAAACTAATCTCGTTGAGATTAGGATTCCGAAGAGGCTTTTCCTGATAACAATAACCCTAATGACTTGAGTGTACTGTATATTACTGACCATTACCATTACTCAAATATAGAAAAGGGCCGTCCATGTCTGCAATACATGTTGCGTATCTAAATTTGAAAAACCGTTTTGCCATTTTTGTTTACTTACAGTAGCAGACGACAAATTTCGATTATCTCCCATTTTTACAAACAGAAAAATTAATATCGGAACGGATAGGGTGGGAAATCCGTACAAACATATTGTTTTTAGCATTTTCTTACTATAATTTATTTTTCAAAATGTGTAAAAATATTGAAACGATGTTGAGACGCCATTTTACCAAAAAAAAACCAACCTGTCCATATCGCCGTCCCCATCACGGGGATACGGGCTCATATCCCCGGCCTGATTAACCAATCAAATTACAGGATTAGCCAAAATATTTCACTACAGTAGAATATTGAGTAATGTTGAGCCTGGCAGTATATATATCGTTCTCGTAAGGACATGCAATACGATGCACTGTTGGGAGCATTCCTCAATATTATCACAATAACCTATATATCATACCATACACTAATCCATGTTTCTTGATATTTAATAATAATCCATAGTGTTGTTTTGTAAATTGAGACACCTATTTTATTTTATTTTTTCGTCAGAATGCACAAAAAAGTTGGTTTGATTACATTTAATGTATATCCCAAACAATTTTAAATGATTTGACTTTCCATTCTTTTGGAGTTTTGTCCTTGAGGGTACCTGATGCACTTGTGAACTCAGTGAAGAAGTTTATTCTAGAAACGCATCGTGTTCACTAATTTAGATATCTTAAGTTTGTATATACATGCAAGGACGTATATACGTCCTTGATACATGTAAAACGTTTATTTTAGAATATTCGCCTACAATAACTTGAATTTTATGACATAAGCTCTTTTGGATGGCAATGTGTAATAAATACTTAAAAACATTATTCTTAAAATTAATACATGTATATAAATGCTCTGTACCGTGAGGAAAATCTTAATATTTCATAATTTACACATGATATCAAATATGATAGATGTTATAAGCAATATCACACTTGGTATATTTTGTATGACTTTTTAATTATCTTGTAATGGGGGAATTTATCAATTGTGTCAAAATAACATATTGCTTTAATTAACGTTTAAGTATAATAAAATTACCTCAGTATTTGTTCTGGGACACGATTCAAAATTTCATCACTGGGAACATTACTTCCATACCGACCAGACATAATTTTCCCATGTACTTCTATTATTTTTCCTGAAATATCAAGTGTGTTTTCATTATCTTTTTCAAATAATAAATTATCTTTTCTAAAAAAAAATATACTCATCTGACATTTATATTTTTTCTTAATGAATTTACGAGAAAATCGAAGAATGTAAATTGTTAATGAATTGCCGATTGTTATTTTCTTAAATAACATAGATTTGTACGGTGAATTTGTTTTTGTTTATGAAATTCTTTACAACATTATGTATTATTCATAAAAGTTTTACTACCTGGCGGAGCCGACTGTGATCTTGGTACTATAACTGTGATAGATGGTGTGTTGTCTTTACGTGGCTGCAAATAAAATAATGACAATTATTTTAATTAAATATCTAAGTGTCCACAACATTTTGTTATTCAAACGACAAATTTACCATATTTCGAAATAAAGTTTTCAGTTGTTTTAAAACAAAATATTACCAGTGTAATGTATTTGGTTATTTAGTCATATAGCTGACTTTTATTAACTTTATTTAAATTTTGCACTTCAATATACAGGGAATTATTTGTAAATTAATTAGACTTTTTCAGAAAGTTCCATTTTTTCTTTTACGGTAGATTCTAAATATGTTTTTAGATAAATGATGTAATGTTCAATTCATTTGCAAAAATTTATATTTATGGAAAATGACCTTCACATAGTTATCAAACATAGTTATTACTAGAGCACCTTGCCAATTGTTTAACAATCTCATTGTATCCAATCAAAATTGATTTTATGATTTGATTTATTGTGTTTAACGCCACTTTCAGCAATATTTCAGCTATATCATGGCGACCAGTTTTAGTGGTGGAAGAAGTCGGAGTACCCGGAGAGAACCACCGACCACGGGCAAGCAACTGGTAAACTTTATCACTTTATAGGTCTGCTTCATACCTTGACCTAAACCTGACAGTGAGGGGCGGCTAAGAACGAAACTTTACGACAAAAGAGATGATTTCAATTTTCTCATTGTGAACTTTCCATTTATATGTAGCAACATTCCTGGAGCATCTGCATATGGAGTATATATCTCTCAATTGATACAATATTCCAAAGCTTGTGGTTCCTATCAGGATTTCCATGATAGAGGGTTGCTGCTAAAAAGGAAGCTACTGAACCAATGGTTCCTCTTGGTTAAGTTGAAGTCATAACTTCGAAAGTTTTACGGTCGCCATCATGACTTGATTGACCGTTATGGAATATCTGTGTCACAAATGGCCACGGATATGTTCCACTTGTCGTAAGCACTTCCCGGTTCTTTCCACATTCATGACTTATCACTGGGTTTGTAATTAGATTAACACGACGGGTGCCTCTAGTGGAGCAGGAACTGCTTATCCTTCCGGAGCACCTGAGTTCACCTCCGGTTTTTAGTGGGGTTCGTGTTACTCGATCTTTAGTTTTATGTGTATGATTTGTATAGATCGTTGTTTGTCCCTTTGTACTTTTTCGCTTGGCCATTGTGTTGTCTGTTCTTTTGCGATATACGGATTCTGATTACCTCCCTTTGATATCTTCAAATCCTTCCAACTGTGAACAGGATTTCCGCCATAGTTATATTGTAACTTACGGTAAATCTACAGCTCCTGTGGAAAGGGTTTCTGTTACAGTGATAATCCAATGGAATAGGTTCTCCATCAACCTGAACTCTCACATAATAATCATCTGGGTCCATTTTTCTACAAAAGTTGGTTGAAATAGATAGTGCAATTTATATAAGCCATAATATTAACAACGCTATGGGACAAGTTTTCCAAATATCAATCATATTATTAAAATTAATTTTGCTGTGGTGAAATTTGGTAACAGTTTATAATTGTTCACATAATCTTAGTGGAGTGACATGTCTACCTGTGGACTGTTGTTATAGTGAGCTAGCGATATAAATATTTTGCCCAGTGTGTTGGTCTAATATAAAGCGAAAATCATCATCATCACATTGAAATGTAACTTGCCTTTGCATGTGATACTATAACTGACAAATTGCTCACTTGGGGTCAAATAACGATGACTCGTTCACTTTTTTCTGAAATAATGATTTACTTTCTAAACTTTTTGTTCTTCAAAAATGACCATGTCTATTATTAAAGGAAACACAGTTTAGTGCTAAACAGTTTTACCCAGTGTGATAGGAAACGAGTACAATTTAATATTAACTCAGTGTGATAGGAAACGTGTACAATTTAACATTAACCCAGTGTGATAGGAAACGTGTACAATTTAACATTAACCCAGTGTGATAGGAAACGTGTACAATTTAACATTAACCCAGTGTGATAGGAAACGTGTACAATTTAACATGAACCCAGTGTGATAGGAAACGTGTACAATTTAACATTAGCCCAGTGTGATAGGAAACGTGTACAATTTAACATTAACCCAGTGTGATAGGAAACGTGTACAATTTAACATTAACGCAGTGTGATAGGAAACGTGTACAATTTAACATTAACGCAGTGTGATAGGAAACGGTACAATTTAACATTAACTCAGTGTGATAGGAAACGTGTACAATTTAACATTAACGCAGTGTGATAGGAAACGTGTACAATTTAACATTAACCCAGTGTGATAGGAAACGGTACAATTTAACATTAACTCAGTGTGATAGGAAACGTGTAGAATTTAACATTAACTCAGTGTGATAGGAAACGTGTACAATTTAACATTAACCCAGTGGGATAGGAAACGTGTACAATTTAACATTAACCCAGTGTGATAGGAAACGTGTACAATTTAACATTAACCCAGTGTGATAGGAAACGTGTACAATTTAACATTAACCCAGTGTGATAGGAAACGTGTACAATTTAACATGAACCCAGTGTGATAGGAAACGTGTACAATTTAACATTAGCCAAGTGTGATAGGAAACGTGTACAATTTAACATTAACCCAGTGTGATAGGAAACGTGTACAATTTAACATTAACGCAGTGTGATAGGAAACGTGTACAATTTAACATTAACGCAGTGTGATAGGAAACGGTACAATTTAACATTAACTCAGTGTGATAGGAAACGTGTACAATTTAACATTAACGCAGTGTGATAGGAAGCGTGTACCATTTAACATTAACGCAGTGTGATAGGAAACGGTACAATTTAACATTAACTCAGTGTGATAGGAAACGTGTAGAATTTAACATTAACTCAGTGTGATAGGAAACGTGTAGAATTTAACATTAACCCAGTGTGATAGGATACGTGTACAATTTAACATTAACCCAGTGTGATAGGAAACGTGTACAATTTAACATTAACTCAGTGTGATAGGAAACGTGTACAATTTAACATTAACCCAGTGTGATAGGAAACGTGTACAATTTAACATTAACACAGTGTGATAGGAAACGTGTACAATTTAACATTAACCCAGTGTGATAGGAAACGTGTACAATTTAACATTAACTCAGTGTGATAGGAAACGTGTACAATTTAACATTAACTCAGTGTGATAGGAAACGTGTACAATTTAACATTAACCCAGTGTGATAGGAAACGTGTACAATTTAACATTAACCCAGTGTGATAGGAAACGTGTACAATTTAACATTAACTCAGTGTGATAGGAAACGTGTACAATTTAACATTAACCCAGTGTGATAGGAAACGTGTACAATTTAACATTAACTCAGTGTGATAGGAAACGTGTACAATTTAACATTAACCCAGTGTGATAGGAAACGTGTACAATTTAACATTAACTCAGTGTGATAGGAAACGTGTACAATTTAACATTAACCCAGTGTGATAGGAAACGTGTACAATTTTGTGTTAAAGGTGCAATTTTACTGAGTTTAATGAGCAAACTTATTAGTGATATTATTCGTATTTATTTATATAATTTCAAATGATAATTTTGTTTACATCTTTGGCTTTGTACGACACTGATAAGACGTTTTGGGCGAAATGCGCATAAATTGCAATCATAGTTCTGGGATTTTGGTAGCATTATTTTAATAATCATGTTTGTTGTTATATTGATAAGTACAGAGCATACGCTTCCTTAGAAACACATATGATGTCTTTGACTATAACTGTTTGTCACATCTGTATAAGTAGGTTAATTGATTGATTGATTGGTGTTTAACGCCAACTTTAGCAATATTCTGTATAAGTATGAGATATATTAAATCAGTCTATATTTGACATTATAAGCGTACTTTGTTATACACAGGATCTGTAGTTCTGTTGTAGAATCTTGTAGGATCGGACAGTCGTATATCTTTGTCTTAGACACAAGTCTTACAACGTTGCCTTCGTCAACTTGATTAAGTGAGAATCCGACACCATCGATTGTCAGTTTAGTTGCTCCATTTAAGCTGCCAACGTTTGGTTTCACTTTTAATACTGATCGCACCACTGAAAAATAAACGCGTCAAAATTGTATTATAATCTTATAATGAGTCCGTTTGACTTAAAAGAGTTACAAAGGAAACTAAGATAAGTCGTTTCGATGCCGGTTTATTAGTATACTATTTAATTTTATGTGAATACTGCAATCTGACTGGCTGGTCCGCCTGGGACAAAATTGGTAATACTTGATAGCCTGGGTTGGTATTTACATATTCATTCGCCAACGAAAAATTCAAATAGTCCTATGCAATAATCGTAATCAAAATGGAGGAATCATTAAATTTTGTTGTAAAAATGTAATTATAAGGAATGTGTTCAATTTTTGAACAGGCTATACTTGTATAACCTGGTTTGGAACAGTTTACGATTTCCATAAACTGCTTCTCGGTTTATTAAGCGTATACTGCCCCAAACCAGGTTATATCGTATAACCTGTTCAAAAATTGAAGATATTCATTAAGTGTACATAGGAGAATTGGAAGTTTATTAGTATGTGTACCCCGGGGAATTGGAAGTTTATTAGTATGTGTACCCCGGGGAATTGGAAGTTTATTAGTATGTGTACCCCGGGGAATTGGAAGTTTATTAGTATGCATACAACGGGAAATTGGAAATTTATTAGTATGTGTACCCCTGGAAATTCAATGTTTATTAGTATATGTACCCCTGGGAATTGGACGTTTATTAGTATGTGTACCCAGGGGAATTGGACGTTTATTAGTATGTGTACCCAGGGGAATTGGACGTTTACTAGTATGTGTACCCATGGGAATTGGACGCTTATTAGTATGTGTACCCATGGGAATTGGACGTTTATTAGTATGTGTACCCAGCGGAATTGGACGTTTATTAGTATGTGTACCCCGGGGAATTGGAAGTTTATTAGTATGTGTACCCAAGGGAATTGGACGTTTATTAGTATGTGTACCCAGGGGAATTGGACGTTTATTAGTATGTGTACCCTGGAGAATTGGAAGTTTACTAGTATGTGTGCCTTGGGTAGTTTGAATTTAAATATGGTCTATTTGTTGTATTTGTTAGTACTATATGTAAAACAAATAACTCGACTACTAATCTAAGTAAATTGCGGGTCTGTTTGAGATGGGCCAATATTTCAGTTATATCGTGGCAGTCAGTTTTATGAGTGGAGGAAACTGGAGTACCTGGAGAAAACCGCAGACCTGTCACAAGTCACTGACAAACTTTATCACATTATGTTGTATCGAGTACACCTAGCCATGAACGGGATTCGAACTCACAACTTTAGTGGTGATAGGCACTGATTGCATAGGTAGTTATAAATCCAGCTACCATACGATCACGACCACGACGGCCCCTCCATAACATTTGAAACAGTCAACACTGTTAGTATGGCACATGGTGTAGACGACATTGAACTATATACCTGTATACATATATTTGATGACTTCTTATGAACTGATCGCTCCTTAACATATTGAATCTCGGTTATTCGATTCATTCAAGTTAAGGTGCAATATATTCTATATCAAGGTAATAAATAATAAGTACCTAATGCATGTACACATACAGTCAAACCTGTATTAAGAAGTCACCTTTGGGACAAAGAAAAGGTGGCCTTATAATACAGATGACCTCTTAAAGGAGGTTAAATTCATATGCAATTTTCTATGACAGGACAAGTCAAAGATGACCTGTTAATACAGGTGACTGCTGAATAGAGGTGACCACATGGGCAGGTTTGATTGTATATGTATTGAGGTACAGGTATGTGGTACAATTATCATCTACATCATGTACTGTAGTAGACGTGCTAAATATTTCTAATGTCTTTTGACATGAGTAACACGACGGGTGCTACTAGTGAAGAAGAACATGCTTATCCGACCAGTGCACTTGAGTTGACATAACTGAAATATTGGCCCATCTCAAAGAGACCCGCAATTTACTTAGATTAGTAGTCGAGTTATCTTTTTAAATATAGTACTAACAAATACAACAAATAGACCATATTTAAATTCAAACTACCCAAGGCACACATACTAATAAACTTCCAATTCCCCAGTTTTTGTTGAATTCGCGTTGATCAATCTTTCGTTTTCTGTCTAATGTTAGATCATTGTTTGTCTTTTGCACCTTTTTCTGTTTGACTATTGTATTGTCTATACTTCTATTTACTAGCATCGTCAAACTTATTATTCAATTGTTGAGAATTTGCAGTTATTTCTACATTTATGAACACTAGTAGAGTATAGGGTTCTGGTGGTTACACCGGTCAGTTCGTTCTAACTGTCCAGATTGATCTCACCCAAATCATAATTCGCCATTAATGCAGCCTCAGTCTGGTAGTAAAACGCAAAATATAATATCATGTTTAATTCATTTTTTACCTCATAAACTAAAATATAATCAAATATATTTGACGTCATAGATATTATCATATAATATAGTTATGTTTCCTTATTAACTAATTATGTTACACAAAAATGAACACTTTAACAAATACATTTTAATATTCAGCGTTTTAAGTACCGGGGTATAATCGATACTACTTCAACATTTCACAACCCAATGATCTGTAGAACATACTAATATTAGTTCAAATGAGATCTGACGATATAAAAATCTTAATAGATACATAAATATATATATTTTTTTTAATTTATACAATTGCTGCAAATATATTCATAATTGTTTAACATGATGCAGACACATTGATGTTTTAATCTAAAAACATTATTATCTAATAAATAAAAAAAAAAAGAAAAAAAAAAAGATGTATTAAATTGTAATAGTATCATTATTAAATATTCGGTCGAATTGAGTGTGAATTATCACTGTACCATGACAACCAAAAACTCCAGAATCAATTTATTTGTATAAGATAACAATAAAACTGCTCCACAAACTAAGTGTCACTAATTAGTTGTATATTAAAACATCAGGAAATGCGCGCGTATATACGTATAATAGATTACATCTAAACCCTCCCTAACTGTATTACATACACTCGTGATATCGTACTCCTGTACACACAATATTCTTGTCATTATCATAAGTTTTCCCAGATCCATCTCCAAAACAAGGCTACTACTATACGTGCACTACGTTAGGATTCATTTTTGAACAAAACCAATTGTTTTTGTTTTTCTAGAATAGAACAAGCGATGTTTAAATGTGTTAAGCATGATTTCCACTTAATGAACCTTTTTCAATTATCGTATACGGTTTATGTCATTTTTATATCACACCTTGTGGTATTGTAGTCTCGTTTTGTTTCTATTGTTATGTTTTTTCTCTCTTCTGTTTATGTTTGTTTACCACCAGAATTATATGACCGAAGTGTAACATTGTAGTTTAATATCTATTTTGTATCATCCACCCAGTAGTCACTGCTTCGGCACTGACATGGTTTATTTGTAATTATCATTAAAACTAAGGTTTTCCTCCCTCAGCCATAGGTGACATTTTCAGATTTGGCTAGTGATTGTGTAGATATTGATTTTTTAGAACGTTTGTTATTTTCTATTGCATTAACCCCTGGTGTATATTTGATATTTTTATTGTATATTTCAAAGTCCTTGGCGTAATACAAATCAAAATCAATGTCAGATTTCAGAGAGTACATGGAATTTGGTATTTTTATTTGTATTATTACATGGAATTTGACACTAGAATTTGTATTATTCTTTGGAATTTGTATTCTGAATTGAAATTGGTATTCTGCTTTGTATTACACAAAAAATGTACTCAATTAACATTTGGCTTACTACAGCTGATTCTTGATAGAACTATAATTAATACCTGTATATTTTCTACATAAATATCAGTTTTTATCCTGTATAAAACAAAACTTTATCCAGTCAATGTAATTTGACTGCTCAAATAGAACCAATTTGAACAGTCAAATTACATTGACTGGATAAAGTTTTGTTTTATACGATCACTGTCCAAAATATAGCTTTTCTGGTACCTGATTCCCGTTGAGCAACAGAAAGAAATGTACCTAACAGTATAAGCGCTGACGTCACATACGATATTAGAAAGACACTTGTTTCGGCAATTTTCAGACAATTTGGCAGTTGTTGTGGACTTTTTGATAATACAGGATAAACTCAATATAAGTACATTGTGTATATATCGAAGTAGGACACATTCATATAATTGAAAGTAGCTAATCAGAAAACTCTTTAAAGAAATATTCCAAAGTATCTTTAAAAAAATATTCCAAAGTATTATTATATTAAGTTTTACTTTTAAAGTTCTGTTTTTTTTTAATATGTTCCTTTCATCTCTGATTGTATTTGAAGTAAAAAAAAATAAAAATATTTACAGTTCCGGATATACCCAAAGCTGTTTCTATTGATGACGTCATTAACAATTAGGTAGCGACACAGATTAAACGCTAAAAATATATAGGTAACTAATTAATGGACCAAGAAACCAAATTTATTTTTTCTATAGTATTTATGATGCATGAGAACTTTCAAAATATAAAAAAATCTATATTTCACAACACATAATTAAATTTAATCGAAAAACATCTCTTGGTTATTATGTTATATATTCTAAATTATTTATACAGTCTTATGATTCCTATTATTTTAGTTTGTTGTGGATTTGTTTCCAAATGACGAGGACAGGCACATTGGTTCACCCCTGGTTTCATTTGGTTGGGTCCCTGTTGTTCATGTTTTGTGTGTTGTGGTTTATGTTTTGTCTGTCTTCGTTCTGTGTCTTGTGTCCAATGCTGACTGTATCTTTTGACTGTTCATTCTTGCTTGCACCTTCGAATTTTTTCTAACATTTGATTTTTATGTGAAAATCTTCTACTTGAATGTCAATTAGAATTAACTAGAATACCCTGTGCATTTATAATATAATCTGCCAAACCACACAGTTCTAATCTATATCATTCTACATATATCAGTGTCATTGTAAAGATTTAAATAATTAAACAAATATCCTGATGAAGGTTACTAGTATTCCAGAAACGCATCGTGCGCACTAAATTTGATATCTACGTTTTAAATCCAACCATCACTGAAATTCATACCATTTTTGGATTGAAATTTGGAACTGTTGTGACTTTGTTGTGACTTTGTTGTGACTTTGTTCTGACTTTGTTGTGACTTTGTTGTGGCTTTGTTGTGACTTTGTTGTGACTTTGTTCTGACTTTGTTGTGACTTTGTTCTGACTTTGTTCTGACTTTGTTGTGACTTTGTTGTGACTTTGTTGTGACTTTGTTGTGACTTTGTTCTGACTTTGTTGTGACTTTGTTCTGACTTTGTTCTGACTTTGTTCTGACTTTGCTCTGACTTTGTGGTATTTTGTTCTGACTTTGTTATGACTTTGTGGTATTTTTTGTTTTTTTGTTTTTGTTTCTTTGTTGTGTTTTAGTATTTTTTCATGTTATTAGTACAATATATTTGAAACGAAATTCTGAATTGAAAACAACTACTCAACTAAAAAATAGAAAGCGTGTCGAAAATAAGCAGGAATAAGCCGAAATAATGTATAAACCAGCACCAGATCATATAGAGGAACAAACTGTCAAAACTGAACTGTGCCAGTAAATCAGACGAAGCCGAAATAATGTATAAACCAGCACCAGATCATATAGAGGAACAAACTGTCAAAACTGAACTGTGCCAGTAAATCAGATGAAGCCGAAATAATGTATAAACCAGCACCAGACCATATAGAGGAACAAACTGTCAAAACTGAACTGTGCCAGTAAATCAGATGAAGCCGAAATAATGTATAAACCAGCACCAGACCATATAGAGGAACAAACTGTCAAAACTGAACTGTGCCAGTAAATCAGATGAAGCCGAAATAATGCATAAACAAGCACCAGATCATATAGAGGAACAAACTGTCAAAACTGAACTGTACCAGTAAATCAAATGAAGCCGAAATAATGTATAAACCAGCACCAGACCATATAGAGGAACAAACTGTCAAAACTGAACTGTACCAGTAAATCAGATGAAGCCGAAATAATGTATAAACCAACACCAGACCATATAGAGGAACAAACTGTCAAAACTGAACTGTACCAGTAAATCAGACGAAGCCGAAATAATGTATAAACCAGCACCAGACCATATAGAGGAACAAACTGTCAAAACTGAACTGTGCCAGTAAATCAGATGAAGCCGAAATAATGTATAAACCAGCACCAGACCATATAGAGGAACAAACTGTCAAAACTGAACTGTGCCAGTAAATCAGATGAAGCCGAAATAATGTATAAACCAGCACCAGACCATATAGAGGAACAAACTGTCAAAGCTGAACTGTGCCAGTAAATCAGATGAAGCCGAAATAATGTATAAACCAGCACCAGACCATATAGAGGAACAAACTGTCAAAACTGAACTGTACCAGTAAATCAGATGAAGCCGAAATAATGTATAAACCAGCACCAGATCATATAGAGGAACACACTGTCAAAGCTGAACTGTACCAGTAAATCAGATGAAGCCGAAATAATGTATAAACCAGCACCAGACCATATAGAGGAACAAACTGTCAAAACTGAACTGTGCCAGTAAATCAGATGAAGCCGAAATAATGTATAAACCAGCACCAGATCATATAGAGGAACAAACTGTCAAAACTGAACTGTGCCAGTAAATCAGATGAAGCCGAAATAATGTATAAACCAGCACCAGATCATATAGAGGAACAAACTGTCAAAACTGAACTGTGCCAGTAAATCAGATGAAGCCGAAATAATGTATAAACCAGCACCAGATCATATAGAGGAACAAACTGTCAAAGCTGAACTGTGCCAGTAAATCAGATGAAGCCGAAATAATGTATAAACCAGCACCACACCATATAGAGGAACAAACTGTCAAAACTGAACTGTGCCAGTAAATCAGATGAAGCCGAAATAATGTATAAACCAGCACCAGATCATATAGAGGAACAAACTGTCAAAACTGAACTGTACCAGTAAATCAGATGAAGCCGAAATAATGTATAAACCAGCACCAGACCATATAGAGGAACAAACTGTCAAAGCTGAACTGTGCCAGTAAATCAGATGAAGCCGAAATAATGTATAAACCAGCACCAGACCATATAGAGGAACAAACTGTCAAAACTGAACTGTACCAGTAAATCAGACGAAGCCGAAATAATGTATAAACCAGCACCAGACCATATAGAGGAACAAACTGTCAAAGCTGAACTGTGCCAGTAAATCAGACGAAGCCGAAATAATGTATAAACCAGCACCAGACCATATAGAGGAACAAACTGTCAAAACTGTACTGTGCCAGTAAATCAGATGAAGCCGAAATAATGTATAAACCAGCACCAGACCATATAGAGGAACAAACTGTCAAAACTGAACTGTGCCAGTAAATCAGATGAAGCCGAAATAATGTATAAACAAGCACCAGATCATATAGAGGAACAAACTGTCAAAACTGAACTGTGCCAGTAAATCAGACGAAGCCGAAATAATGTATAAACCAGCACCAGATCATATAGAGGAACAAACTGTCAAAACTGAACTGTACCAGTAAATCAGATGAAGCCGAAATAATGTATAAACCAGCACCAGATCATATAGAGGAACAAACTGTCAAAACTGAACTGTGCCAGTAAATCAGATGAAGCCGAAATAATGTATAAACCAGTACCAGATCATATAGAGGAACAAACTGTCAAAACTGAACTGTGCCAGTAAATCAGATGAAGCCGAAATAATGTATACACCAGCACCAGATCATATAGAGGAACAAACTGTCAAAACTGAACTGTGCCAGTAAATCAGATGAAGCCGAAATAATGTATAAACCAGCACCAGATCATATAGAGGAACAAAACGTCAAAACTGAACTGTGCCAGTAAATCAGACGAAGCCGAAATAATGTATAAACCAGCACCAGATCATATAGAGGAACAAACTGTCAAAACTGAACTGTGCCAGTAAATCAGATGAAGCCGAAATAATGTATAAACCAGCACCAGACCATATAGAGGAACAAACTGTCAAAACTGAACTGTGCCAGTAAATCAGATGAAGCCGAAATAATGTATAAACCAGCACCAGACCATATAGAGGAACAAACTGTCAAAACTGAACTGTGCCAGTAAATCAGATGAAGCCGAAATAATGTATAAACCAGCACCAGATCATATAGAGGAACACACTGTCAAAGCTGAACTGTACCACTAAATCAGACGAAACCAGAATAATATTCACGATAAAAGCCAGAGTAATAGATTTAAATGTGAATGCATCTTAACGTTAAATAACTTTCCATTACCCACATACGAGTTGGAAATTCTGTTTCGTAAACGACATACATCATTTGAATTTGTTTTTAATTATTGGCAGAAATTCGTTTTATTACTGTAGAACGATCAAACAAGTAATTCCAGTGACCATGTGTACTGTATATGATTAATAAATACCCATCAACGAAGACATTAAAATCATACAGAAAATAAAATTAATTTTATTAGTTTATATCGTAGCAAATTGTCAAATAAATCATGAGAATCAATGAAAAAGAAAAATTAGTTTTATTTATAGTAAATATATTCTAAAAAGTATGAGAAAAAAAAGTAAACAAGCATGAAAACGAATTACATAGTGATGCTTTAAATAATGAAAATGAAATTATCTGTTTAATTAAATTTAAATTACCATCACAAAGACAATACAAAATCTATTCAAAAGGAGAAAAGAACCTATCATCTGGTATATACAAAATTGTCTTCCATTGTAAGTATGATATATCTTTGTGTTCTTCCAAATCAGACATTCCATCTTATTTTGCAGAAATTGTTATTTCTAGTTTTAAACCGACACAAATTACATTCACAGCGATTGTTATGAATGGTAATACTAGTGGCATCATACATCATGAATTGTAATACTAGTGGCATCATACATCATGAATTGTAATACTAGTGGCATCATACACCATGAATGGTGATACTAGTGGCATCATACATCATGAATTGTAATACTAGTGGCATCATACATCATGAATGGTAATACTAGTGGCATCATACATCATGAATTGTAATACTAGTGGCATCATACATCATGAATTGTAATACTAGTGGCATCATACATCATGAATTGTAATACTAGTGGCATCATACATCATGAATGGTGATATTAGTGGCATCATAAACCATGAATGGTGATACTAGTGGCATCATACATCATGAATGGTGATACTAGTGGCATCATACATCATGAATGGTGATACTAGTGGCATCATACATCATGAATTGTAATACTAGTGGCATCATACATCATGAATTGTAATACTAGTGACATCATACATCATGAATTGTAATACTAGTGGCATCATACATCATGAATGGTAATACTAGTGGCATCATACATCATGAATTGTAATACTAGTGGCATCATACATCATGAATGGTGATATTAGTGGCATCATAAACCATGAATGGTGATACTAGTGGCATTATACACCATGAATGCCGATACTAGTGGCATCATACATCATGAATGGTGATACTAGTGGCATCATGCATCATGAATGGTGATACTAGTGGCATCATACATCATGAATGGTGATACTAGTGGAATTATACATCATGAATGGTGATACTAGTGGCATTATACACAATGAATGTCGATACTAGTGGCATCATACATCATGAATGGTGATACTAGTGACATCATACATCATGAATGGTGATACTAGTGGCATCATACATCATGAATGGTGATACTAGTGGCATCATACATCATGAATTGTAATACTAGTGGCATCATACACCATGAATGCCGATATTAGTGGCATCATACACCATGAATGGTGATACTAGTGGCATCATACATCATGAATGGTGATACTAGTGGCATCATACATCATGAATGGTGATACTAGTATCATCATACATCATGAATTGTAATACTAGTGGCATCATACATCATGAATTGTAATACTAGTGACATCATACATCATGAATTGTAATACTAGTGGCATCATACATCATGAATTGTAATACTAGTGGCATCATACATCATGAATTGTAATACTAGTGGCATCATACATCATGAATGGTGATATTAGTGGTATCATAAACCATGAATGGTGATACTAGTGGCATCATACACCATGAATGGTGATACTAGTGGCATCATACATCATGAATGGTGATACTAGTGGCATCATTCATCATGAATTGTAATACTAGTGGCATCATACATCATGAATTGTAATACTAGTGACATCATACATCATGAATTGTAATACTAGTGGCATCATACATCATGAATTGTAATACTAGTGGCATCATATATCATGAATTGTAATACTAGTGGCATCATACATCATGAATGGTGATATTAGTGGCATCATAAACCATGAATGGTGATACTAGTGGCATTATACACCATGAATGCCGATACTAGTGGCATCATACATCATGAATGGTGATACTAGTGGCATCATGCATCATGAATGGTGATACTAGTGGCATCATACATCATGAATGGTGATACTAGTGGAATTATACATCATGAATGGTGATACTAGTGGCATTATACACAATGAATGCCGATACTAGTGGCATCATACATCATGAATGGTGATACTAGTGACATCATACATCATGAATTGTAATACTAGTGCCATCATACATCATGAATAGTGATACTAGTGGCATCATACATCATGAATTGTAATACTAGTGGCATCATACATCATGAATGGTGATACTAGTGGCATCATGCTTCATGAATTGTAATACTAGTGGCATCATACATCATGAATTGTAATACTAGTGGCATCATACATCATGAATTGTAATACTAGTGGCATCATACATCATGAATGGTGATACTAGTGGCATCATACATCATGAATGGTGATACTAGTGGCATCATACTTCATGAATTGTAATACTAGTGGCATCATACATCATGAATTGTAATACTAGTGGCATCATACATCATGAATGGTGATACTAGTGGCATCATACTTCATGAGTTGTAATACTAGTGGCATCATACATCATGAATGGTGATACTAGTGGCATCATACTTCATGAATTGTAATACTAGTGGCATCATACATCATGAATTGTAATACTAGTGGCATCATACATCATGAATGGTGATACTAGTGGCATCATACTTCATGAATTGTAATACTAGTGGCATCATACATCATGAATTGTAATACTAGTGACATCATACATCATGAATGGTGATATTAGTGGCATCATAAACCATGAATGGTGATACTAGTGGCATTATACACCATGAATGCCGATACTAGTGGCATCATACATCATAAATGGTGATACTAGTGGCATCATACATCATGAATGGTGATACTAGTGGCATCATACATCATGACTGGTGATACTAGTGGCATTATACACCATGAATGCCGATACTAGTGACATCATACATCATGAATTGTAATACTAGTGGCATCATACATCATGAATTGTAATACTAGTGACATCATACATCATGAATGGTGATATTAGTGGCATCATAAACCATGAATGGTGATACTAGTGGCATTATACACCATGAATGCCGATACTAGTTACATCATACATCATAAATGGTGATACTAGTGGCATCATACATCATGAATGGTGATACTAGTGGCATCATACATCATGACCGGTGATACTAGTGGCATCATACATCATGAATGGTGTTAGTAGTGGCATTATACACCATGAATGCCAATACTAGTGACATCATACATCATGAATTGTAATACTAGTGGCATCATACATCATGAATGGTGATACTAGTGGCATCATACATCATGACTGGTGATACTAGTGGCATCATACATCATGAATGGTGATACTAGTGGCATTATACACCATGAATGCCGATACTAGTGGCATCATACATCATGAATTGTAATACTAGTGGCATCATACATCATGAATGGTGATACTAGTGGCATTATACACCATGAATGCCGATACTAGTGGCATCATATATCATGAATTGTAATACTAGTGGCATCATACATCATGAATTGTAATACTAGTGGCATCATACATCATGATTGGTGATACTAGTGGCATCATACATCATGAATGGTGATACTAGTGGCATTATACACCATGAATGCCGATACTAGTGGCATCATACATCATGAATTGTAATACTAGTGGCATCATACATCATGAATGGTGATACTAGTGGCATCATACATCATGAATTGTAATACTAGTGGCATCATACCCCATGAATGCTGATATTAGTGGCATCATACACCATGAATGCCGATACTAGTGACATCATACATCATGAATTGTAATACTAGTGGCATCATACATCATGAATGGTGATACTAGTGGCATCATACATCATGAATTGTAATACTAGTGGCATCATACACCATGAATGCCGATACTAGTGGCATCATACACCATGAATGGTGATACTAGTGGCATCATACATCATGAATTGTAATACTAGTGGCATCATACACCATGAATGCCGATACTAGTGGCATCATACACCATGAATGGTGATACTAGTGGCATCATACATCATGAATTGTAATATTAGTGGCATCATACATCATGAATTGTAATACTAGTGGCATCATACACCATGAATGCCGATACTAGTGGCATCATACACCATGAATGGTAATACTAGTGGCATCATACATCATGAATTGTAATACTAGTGGCATCATACATCATGAATTGTAAAACTAGTGGCATCATACATCATGACTGGTGATACTAGTGGCATTATACACCATGATTGCCGATACTAGTGACATCATACATCATGAATTGTAATACTAGTGGCATCATACACCATGAATGCCGATACTAGTGGCATCATACACCATGAATGGTGATACTAGTGGCATCATACATCATGAATTGTAATACTAGTGGCAGCATACATCATGAATTGTAATACTAGTGGCATCATACACCATGAATGCCGATACTAGTGGCATCATACACCATGAATGGTGATACTAGTGGCATCATACATCATGAATTGTAATACTAGTGGCATCATACATCATGAATTGTAAAACTAGTGGCATCATACATCATGACTGGTGATACTAGTGGCATTATACACCATGAATGCCGATACTAGTGACATCATACATCTTGAATTGTAATACTAGTGGCATCATACATCATGAATGGTGATACTAGTGGCATCATACATCATGAATTGTAATACTAGTGGCATCATACACCATGAATGGTGATACTAGTGGCATCATACACCATGAATTTTAATACTAGTGGCATCATACATCATGAATTGTAATACTAGTGGCATCATACACCATGAATGGTAATACTAGTGGCATCACACATCATAAATGGTGATACTAGTGGCATTATACACCATGAATGCCGATACTAGTGACATCATACATCATGAATTGTAATACTAGTGGCATCATACATCATGAATGGTGATACTAGTGGCATCATACATCATGAATTGTAATACTAGTGGCATCATACATCATGACTGGTGATACTAGTGGCATCATACATCATGAATGGTGATACTAGTGGCATCATACATCATGAATGCTGATACTAGTGGCATCATACATCATGAATGCTGATACTAGTGGCAGCATGCATCGTTGAATGGTAATATTAGTGGCGGCATAACATCCACCCAGCAGTCAATGTAAAGATTAAAAAATATTTATTGTTAATTTTACATGTACAGTTCCTAGATGAATCACTCGATAATAAGCCCGTCTTTATCTCAAATAGGCATAGGCAACCTGATCAGATTTTGGCTAACAGGCGCGGATGCCGGGTTCTAGGCTAGCGACGCTTAAATGCAGGTGATGAGGCTAAGAATATTTGGAAGATACCGATGTCCAGAGTAATCATATTCCGTACATCGAAGAAGGACAGACAATACAATGGCCAAAAGAAAAAGGACAAAATGGCAAACAACGATCTACAAAACAGTACACATAAAACTAAAGATCGAGTAACACGAACCCCATTAAAAACCGGGGGTGAACTTAGGTGCTCCGGAAGAGTGGGCAGTTCCAGCTTGACCAGTGGCACCCGTCGTGCTCATGTAAGGTAATGAAAATTAGATATTAGAGGATGTTAAATAACATTGTCTGGTTCAACAACAGACGATCGACAGCCGACTTCCAGACCTTGTAATACCTTGTAAACCTGATTAATTTCTAACAAAACGATAATTTCATAACCACGTCAATGAACATTATAACATATTGTATAAATCATTTGATAAATCAGAGTTATGGTTCCTTTACGGTCTTTGTCTGTACTAAGCAACACGACAATGACCAAAACGAACATTGACCTAAAGGTTCAGTACCGATTCGTATGACAATAAACATTATATTCATTATAAATAATAATGACTAATCGACATTTTAATATACCCACATACAATAACAATCACACTAAAGTATTGATTTGACCCAAGAATTCATAATTTTATGTTTGTCAAGATAATATTTTATTGTAAGAAGCACTCTGCCCTGACCATTCAATATGGTGTGGTTCAGCCATTGTATCTGTATTAATTACCTATAAAAATGGGGTTTTATTAAAGTCATGTTAAACTATTGATAATGACGTACATATACATGTGTAAAAATAGATAACGTTTGTCAAATGAAGCTGTATAAAACAAAAAAGATAACGTTTGTCAAATGAAGCTGTATAAAACAAACTACATAATAATGTCAACACATTTTATTAAGTTTCAGATAGAAATAACGCAGTTGATAATATTGAAATGTCTTGATCACTTTATCAAATGATACCCAGTCCTTTCTTTATATAATAATACCAACGTAGTTTTCACATCTGTAGATTACGGTTAGATTATCGGTCAGTTCTATTTTGTAATTACAGTACTCTTTGAAATTGATTCTGTTGAGAGATGAATATAATTTATAAAGTAAATTCATCTTGTTAAGATGACAAATTCTGAAACAGAACATTTATTCCTAAACGTTAGAGAATATCGAAGAGGCAATCCAGACTGAACAATCCAGAGAAATTGGCAACATTGGGTACACAAGAGACAAGACGAAGACAAACAAAACAAAAACAATCCAGAGAAACTGACAACATAGGGTACACAAGACGAAGACAAAGAAAACAAAAACAATCCAGAGAAATTGGCAACATTGGGTACACAAGAGACAAGACGAAGACAAAGAAAACAAAAACAATCCAGAGAAATTGGCAACATTGGGTACACAAAACACATGACGAGGACAAACAAAACAAAAACAATCCAGAGAAATTGGCAACATTGGGTACACAAAACACATGACGAGGACAAACAAAACAAAAACAATCCAGAGAAATTGGCAACATTGGGTACACAAGAGACAAGACGAAGACAAAGAAAACAAAAACAATCCAGAGAAATTGGCAACATTGGGTACACATGAGACAAGACGAAGACAAAGAAAACAAAAACAATCCAGAGAAATTGGCAACATTGGGTACACAAAACACATGACGAGGACAAACAAAACAAAAACAATCCAGAGAAATTGGCAACATTGGGTACACAAAACACATGACGAGGACAAACAAAACAAAAACAATCCAGAGAAATTGGCAACATTGGGTACACAAAACACATGACGAGGACAAACAAAACAAAAACAATCCAGAGAAATTGGCAACATTGGGTACACAAGAGACAAGACGAAGACAAAGAAAACAAAAACAATCCAGAGAAATTGGCAACATTGGGTACACATGAGACAAGACGAAGACAAAGAAAACAAAAACAATCCAGAGAAATTGGCAACATTGGGTACACAAAACACATGACGAGGACAACCAAAACAAAAACCACAACACAATGTGTGTTGGATAGCACTATACGAAAACAAACACAAATAAAGTAAATAAAACATCTCCTACAAACAACGGGAGGTTGAAACAGAACATTTATTCTTAATTGCTTTCTCTTACAAAATCATAAGCAGTTGAAAATAAGAAACAATATAAGTTAACACAGTATTGGAAACTGATTGGGTACACGCTGTCAATGTTGTGTATCCTACATTCATGCTAAAAGCGAGCAATGCAGACTGGCTACTAATTGGATAATACATGAAATGCACATGTTATATGTTTTTCCTAATAAGATATCTAACTTAGGGGAAAAAATTAAGTATATAAAATTGTGATAATATTGTTTGAACATATACTGATGCTTTGAATTTTAGGAAATAGGAGCCATTGCACACTATTCAAGCATTCTAAGGTGGTAGCTAGTAATCAGAATTGGAATGTGAATAAAGAAACTCCAGGAACACATTTCACATTATTCGTGATTCTTTTAAAAGTCATGAAAAAAAGAAAAAAAAAGTAATAGCCAAACTTGTTTACCAACATCATTGTACGCCATGTATAGGACAGGATACGGAGAATGATATTTTCAAAATGTTTTATTTTTGTCTGGATGGTCCATTTTATTGACACGCTCTTTTGACCTATGCACTCTGCTTTATCATGCTAATCAATGGATAAATCAAATGTGAGGAAGTAAGTGAGTGATTGTTGTTGAACACCATGTGAACACTTTTCAGCTATATCATGTCGAGAACAAGTTACATTTCAATAAGATGATGTCCGTCTAGACGAACACCTGTATATAGTGCTCGCCCATGAAAATATCAGTCGGCAGGACAACGTGTTGCTCCACTCGGAAACATTATCCTAATTTCGAGCCAAACAGTCTTTGATCTTACTCCTTAATGATGTGTACTTTGATGAGAAGCAGCAAACACCAATTTTACAGTCTTTGGTTTGACCCCACCGGGTCTTGAACCTACGATCGACCACATTCGATGCGAACACGCTAACAATGACACTGCCGATGAACCTACGATCTACCACATTCGATGCGAGCACACTAACAATGACACTGCCGATGAACCTACGATCTACCACATTCGATGCGAGCACACTAACAATGACACTGCCGATGAACCTACGATCTACCACATTCGATGCGAGCACACTAACAATGACACTGCCGATGCGTCATTGCACAACATAATGCAACATCATGACTTTCCATATATCAACAATAAGACACAAATGATTTATTTAACATTTAGTAAGCTACTGGGAATAATAATATCTTTGCTACATTTATTATTAAACGTCATCATAATTGTAATACTAAGTATATGTTTTTGTGGAAAAGAAATCAATCGTTACAACGAACGTTTTAAATGCGTGACTAAGGTTTTATTTGTTCCAACGTTATTTGGCATCAATGGAAACAGGCATAAGTAATAATACTATAAAATATAGCAGAAATATATGGATAATGAAAGGGTCATCGAACCCGTCAACATACTGTTATTGGATACACATGTACCCGGACAATCAGTACCCTCCCGGACAATCAGTACCCTTGGGGAGATATATTCTATAACATATGGAGTTTGTTAGTATCAGACTAAATGTCGTTTAGTGTTATTTCATCCAACAATAAAAATGAATGTTATGATAAAAAAAAAGATGATATTAAGTCTGGAAATATCGTACCATGAGCAATCATTATCAGTTCTAAAATGACATTTATATACTGTAATATATATTCTATCTTGTGTAAACCATTTGCTTTTCATGCTTCCAAAGACGTTTGAATTATTTGGCATTAAAATATTTTGGGTTTAATAGTACCTGATGAGGTTTATTTCAAAGAACGCGTCGTGTACACTGAATTTAATATCTACGTTTTTATTGGAATAAACGCCCTAAATTTACATGAAACAAACGATATATTTTAAAAGTACAAGAAGAGCTGTTGACATCCTTAATCAAATTGACTAAGTATTCCTCGTCAATGGCTTACTGTTTTATTTAATTAGATGTTCATGTCGTTTAGTAGTAGCATGGTGGATGTCACTAGTGGTACAGGAACTTCCACCCTTCCGGAGCACGTAAGTTCACCCCTAGTTTGACGTGCGGTTCGTGTTGCTCAGTGTTTTTAGTTTTTTGTGTAATTGTTTTGTAGATCATTGTTTGTGTTTTTCTTTTGGTTATTTTATTATAGTTTGTAATAAATCCAAATAATATTAATTCAATTGCATGTGGGATAATGATACGAAAAACAACTAATACCAAACTGTTCTATTCTCAAATTAGAGAATCGTAGAAACAAGAGGTAAAATCTCTACCCCTCTAGCATGCATATACTTTACAGCTCACTATCTGGGCTTGGCTTGGTAAGGGGCTTCAAAAGGAAGCGGGGTTAAACCAGTTTAATTACATAGTTGAACTGTCTACAAAAATGGGATAATAACACAACCTCCAATATTTTACAGTGTAAATACATATAGGTGTAAATATCACAACCAATTATGAAATATATCTAAATGACATGTAAACACATGTATACCAATTTGAGATTATTATACAGCGATAATAAATATAGTATTATAAATGTAACAAAACTATGTAAGATAATTAAAAAAAAATTTTTTTAATGAGAAATAAATGGGAGATAACATAAAACTAAAATCCATTTAAGGTGAGTTAGGCGATGCAAATTGACGGAAGTATTAAGTACTAATACTTCACACGATATTACATTAAACATATTCTTATTAATGTATAACTTATGATACATAATACTGTCCTGTCATATGGAAAGAAAAATAAGTCGTTCAGTCGTCTTACATTTGAACAACCTAACACTGTCATGTAAAACGTAAAAGAAGCAGTCAAATCTTCAGCTTTATATCTCTTTTTTACCAATGTTTCTGCCTTTGACAAGATTAAGATTGATATGTAGAAATCACATTCTGGTGTCCATACACTTACGAAAACATTGAAGGCACCAAAGAGGTACCCAGAAGCCGTAAATCGAAGACGGTAATACATTGCAAAACGTTCATGATTCATAAAATGTTAAATATATATTTTTTAGTCTTGTCTCATGCGTTTATCTAAACACCATTCCCATCAGTTGCAGCCATATCCCTCGCTAGCAGCTTAATTTGATGTAATTCTAACATTTTAATATAGTATGGTTTATGAAAGAATACTGTATTTTCATTGAACGCAGGGTATATATACATGATGTCATATAACCTTTGGTTTATTTGCTCACAAAGATTTTAAACCATTTGGTTTTCCAATCGTTTAGACTTTGAGGGTACCTGATGAAGATCATTGACAACATAATTGTTATTTTTGGTTGGACGTGTTTTTCAACAGCCAGTCGGCATTCCTATGGACTAACTGTGTTCCCCTTTCCGCCGTCTTGTTCCTTTATCTGTTCGAGACATATTTCATACAGGGGCTTCTGCAGAAACACAAAAAGAAGCTAGCCAGGTCCTGTAATTTTACGTTGCGCTATATAGATAATGTTAGACACAAAGAAATACAGGACGAGTGCCACTAGTGGAGGAGGTACTGCTCACCATTCCGAAATTGTTTTGTAGATCATTGTTGTTCTTTTTCTTTTGGCCACCAGTTGTATTGTCCGTACTTTTTCGATATATGACTTCTGATTACCTATTTAATATCTTTAATCTTTTCTTAATACATATATTACCAGGATATGATGATAATTATGAAATAATTCATGGCAGGCATAGAGTTGTGCAAATTTACACATGGGCTGGGCCTTTATATTCGAATTTTACCCCGAGCGATAGCGAGAGGTAAAATCTAAGAATATAAAGTCCCAGCCCATGTGTAAATTTGCACAACTCTATGCCTGCCATGAATTATTTCGATTCTAATAGGACAAATACGGTAATTTTTAACCATTCGTGAACTGTATACACACGGCATTTGGTGGCTGTTCCATTTACCTCCTTCGGAAATTTTGAATTGATTTTGAATTATTTGTATATGAACGAGATATTTCAAAACAAAGATATGGATGTTAACATGAAAAACATATTTATTGTGTATTTTCCAACATAGATTCGATTGAACAATTCCTGCGTAAAAATATTTAAAAAAAGTCGGAGTTCATTCGTTCATCATTTCGTGCGCTAACAAGATGGCGGAGCGGAGTTGTCAAACATAATGTCGAACACTTGAACAGTTGTTAATAATTGACAATTATTGTTAGATATGAAATAAAAAAAATAAATGCCAATGGAAAAAAAAGCTTGTATTGTTGACATAAAAAAAATTCAGGAATAAATACTGATTTATTTTACGATTTTGTGAGCATTTTACTTGTTTGAGTAGCAAAATTCAAAATGCCATCAAATTGGAAAATATCAGTAACTTAATTACATCACCGTCCAGTTATCAATGTATACGTAGGAAAACATGAAGATTAGTGCATTTTCCGGTTATTCATGGCCGACACATATCAATGGAATGTATGTGTGCGTACTGGGGATCCCCAAATGTAAATTTTCATGAGGGGAAATTTCTATTTTAAGGACTTTAACAATGCGTTATATGCCGGTGTTTTGTTTGTTTACACTCGGTCGTCACGGTAATTTCACAGCGGGAGTCACATCGGAACAGTCAGATTTGTTCGAACATGCTTAAGTTTGATGGGTATCACGCGATCGAAATGCTGACACATAGGAAAACATGAACACATAAGGATATACTTTAAATTACTGTTGTTGAATAATTAAACACAGAAACACCTTGTTCTAGTTCATAATAGAGTTCACGCTATAAAACTATAAAGTGCATATACTTACTTATTAATAAAGAAAATAATTTTAATAGTATCACGTTACACAACGACACAATATACAATTATGGCCTTCATGATAAGTTAATATCCATAATTATTAAATTGAGAAAGGGTTATTTTCCCGAGGTCAATTATTAAATTGAGAAAGGGTTATTTTCCCTCGGTCCGAACGACAGAGGGAAAATAACCCTTTCGAGATTTAATAATTATGGATATTAACTTCTCATGAAGGACATACCTGTATTATTATACTGAACTAATATGAGGGAAATAACTAGTTATTTGTTCGACGTGCAAAAGCGCGCCAATATTTCAAACAGTTATTTTGTTCTACGTGCAGATTCCCTCACAGTTATTTGACCTACGTGCATTTTGCTGCGGGAATAATGAGTTATTTCTTGTTCCATGGAATAAAACTTTAAAATATCTTAATTATTTCTTGCTTGGTTTCTATAGTAAAGTATAATAATGTTTGTTGTGTCGTTGTGTAACGTGATACTATTAAAATTGTACGTAGCACAAAATAACTGTTTGAAATATTGGCGCGCTTTTGCACGTCGAACCAATAACTAGTTATTTCCCTCATACGTTGAACCAATAACTAGTTATTTCTCTCATATTAGTTCAGTATAATAATACAGTTATGTCCTTCATGAGAAGTTAATATCCATAATTATTAAATCTCGAAAGGGTTATTTTCCCGAGGTCTGAAGGACCGAGGGAAAATAACCCTTTCTCAATTTAATAATTATGTATATTAACTTCTCATGAAGGCCATAATTGTATATTATCCCCGGCTTGATGAAAATGTCGGCTTTTGATTGGTCGATGACCCGTTGGTACAAAACCCATGCTACCGGCTGGTAGTTACGTAACGTCACTGGGGGTCTTTACGTTGCTATACATGATGTAAAGATGGTGTAAAACGTAAACAACCTCAAAGCGCTTTGCATTCAACATGGAGAATGGACGACGTATTTCTTGAAATAACTGTATTATTATACTGAACTAATACCTGTATTATTATACTGAACTAATACCTGTATTAATATACTGAACTAATACCTGTATTATTATACTTGAAAAAAAAATCAAGTGTCTCAATAAATGCAGAAAAAGCAAACAATGTACCAAATTATGTTGAGAGATTTAAAGTTCCTACGGTATTGATGGTCATGTTTAACATGTACTAGTAGTGCAACATTTTGTTGATTCGCGCTACATGAAACTTTGATTTTGTTGTCATTTTGTGTCTTTATAGAAATGGTCAATTGTTTGAATACAATCATTTTAAAATCATTTCTCATTATAGTTTTTACATCAATTCTTCATTTGTTTTATCGTACTATATATACCACCCAAAATATGTACGACACATATGTTTTATCAATAGAATTATCGGCTCTATTACTAGTGACGTCATGAATACTGTAACGCTATCCACTTGACAATACGCGCCAAATACAAGAAATTAAATTACTGAAAAACGTTAAAAATTAGTTAACTGTAGGGTGATACCAAAGATATCTCCCTACATTTTGTCAAAATGCACCCAAATTTTCACCTGAACTATGGCATTTTAGTCCGCAAGTACAAAAACGTTACGATTATGTTACAAAAAGAACAAGAAAATCCATTAAAAATCAGTTTTTGTTTTCAAACCGGGGATAAAATCGTTATTTACGTGTCTACCCGTGGGTATTGAGTGTGTACCACCCTACAGCACCACTGTACAACATTCGGCTTCGCCTCAGGCTATACAGAAGTGCTTCAGGGTGGTACAATCCCATTGCCCACGGGTAGACACGTAAATAATTTATTTAATGTCTACTACAATGCGCTTATGTATAATTATAGAGCTCTAGAACGATGCTTATTTTGAAATTCAGGTTAAATGTTTATATTGTTGGGGACGGACCATTTAACTTCCAGTGGGGGGGTTATGTTTTTTTTTCTAAAAAAATATTCTGATTCACAATGTTGCTGAAAAAAATATTCTGATTTTGGTGGAGGAAAAAAAAAGTAATCTGATTCAGAGTTTTTGTCATATAACCTAATGCTAAATTCTGGAAAAAAAATTCGCGCTTTGCGCGACAAAAAAATAATATTCTAACTCTTGTGTTGTCCGAAAAAAAATTTCTGAACGAAACAAAAAACCATAACCCGCCCTGCAAGTTAAAAGGTCGGTCCCTTAGATAGATAGATATGATTTTACTACAATTGTAAATAATTCACCAAAAAATAAATAGCTTTTATTATATTTGACTTTTTAATAATAATGTCGTGATTTGAGACAGCGGAACGTTGGCGTGTTTAAGATACGATTATCTACCATGTCATATCAAATTATCTATATCATACAAATAAACAAAATAGCGTGGGAAGAAAATGTTGTATGAGGCTAAACTAAGAAAGTAGTGTGATATATATTGTTTCATTTATGGCTATATCATAAAGCCATGGATCGTTTTTACGCATACGCCATTGAAGGCACAAAAATACATGCATGGATATCAACATTAAGTTTGAAACGACTGTCGTAGAAATTAAATACAAATCAGAGCTAACAATAAGTTTTCTCAGATATGAAGATTTCATTTAGTAGCGATTTCCCATATTTTGGGACACATTTACAATTTCGCGATGATTTTGACGAAATTGAATATGTGTTAAAGAGCAATAGTTTAAATGCGCTTTGAGTGGAATTTGAAAATGTATTAATTATAGCATGTTTAACTTTGATTTATAAAATGTTTAACATTAGCTTATAACATGGTTAGCATTAACTTGAACCATGCTTAATATTAACTTACTGACAGTCATAACATGTTCAACATTTATCTATAACATGCTTAATATTAACTTACTGACAGTTATAACATGTTCAACATTTATCTATAACATGTTTAATATTAACTTACTGACAGTAATAACATGTTCAACATTTATCTATAACATGTTTAATATTAACTTACTGACAGTTATAACATGTTCAACATTTATCTATAACATGTTTAATATTAACTTACTGACAGTTATAACATGTTCAACATTTATCTATAACATGTTTAATATTAACTTACTGACAGTTATAACATGTTCAACATTTATCTATAACATGTTTAATATTAACTTACTGACAGTTATAACATGTTCAACATTTATCTATAACATGTTTAATATTAACTTACTGACAGTTATAACATGTTCAACATTTATCTATAACATGTTTAATATTAACTTAAAACAAACTTAACTTATAGCATGGTTAGCTTTAGCGTAACACTTATATAACATGTTAAGCATAACAATTATAACATGTTTAATATGAACTTTGTGGTTATTACTATAACAATTATAACTTGCTTAACATTGACTTTCTGACTATTTGTTATAATAACAATTATAACAAGCTAAAGATATATTTTACTTGTTATAGAAAATTTGTATTACATTTCTGTATTTTTATTGATAAACCATTGAAATATACGATGTCCTACCTGCATGTGCTGATGATATGGTTAATACATAAATAATCAAGTTGAACAACATATTGTCCATCGTCTTCCGTCTCTTTGACATCTTTGTCTTTCTACCTATAACGAAAATTTAAGTAACTATTACTTATATACTACAAAACCACCTGCGTCATCCTTCAACGTTTAAAGCTTCAGTCACGCATGATAACAGCGAGAAATATTTCAGGTACTTATATTGATCACAGTTATTTTATAAATATACATTTTTTTGTTAAAATATAATTATCTTTTTTTTTAAATAAACTGCAAATATTAGATTTTCCTGTTTATCAATATTGATATATCTGACCTATTTGTGTCTTTTTTTCTCTTTTTCCGTTATTGGTATTTGGAATTATATATAAATGTGAAGAGCACCAGTTTGAACCAGAAGCATATTCGTTTTATCGTGTAATGAATCAAATGACCATTGTTTAAAAAAAGACTCAAAATATGTGTTCCATCTATAGATAATTAAAAGTAACCGTTATGGAATATCTGTCTTACAGATAACCATGGATATATTCCGGTGGTCATATTCAGAATGCCGTTTTTTTCATGAGTTATAACCGGATTTTTAAAATCAGTAACACGACAGGCCTCACTTTTGGAGTCTTTGCTTAATTTCCGGAGCAGCTACGTACTTTATAAATAATTGTTTGTCTTTTTGTCATTTTTGTTTTCGACATTGTATTTTTCTCTCTTTTGATGTAAGAATCATCATAATCAATGCTTTCCGGTTTGAAACAAATACGAAGTGTATATTATATTATCTATAGACAATATTAGTGCAGTGTCTTAAAATATAAAATTCATGTGAGGCTTAAGAACTGTGAGAAAGGCGAGGTTCACCAAGAGGTTCATCACGCCTTTCCCCAGTTTTACTCAGAATACACATACACTTTATAGTTTAAGACACTGCATTACTATTGTGTTTATCCTGCAGAAAATCACATTAATCCTTTAACGTTTATATTTTGAAATAAATATTAAAACAATATAGTTATCCATTGATTGCCTCTTGATATTTCTGTCAACAGGAAGTGAACTGGATTTACAATTAGGTTACCAATGCTCAACAGGTAACATGTAACAGGGGTACCAGAAAAAAATATATATTTCGGTCAGTGACAGTATATAGCACGAAATTTCAAGTCAACGCAATGTTCCAGCTCAAATAGAACCAGTAAGTAAGTAAATAAGTAAATCAGTAAGTAATGACTTTATTTCAAGAGGGTAACACAGTTAGCAACAATAACAAACAGTGCAGGATACATGTATATTATCACATCAGTACTCATCCTTCAGTATTGACTGTTACTATGGATGTACGGTACTCACAATTGTTTCCCAATTGCTAATTATTTCTGTGTTACCTATATGCTTTATATAGCCAACCACTCGAATTTCGCCCACACTCGTATTTCGTCGATTTTACGTCAAGCGCACTTTTCTACATTATGACGTCACTTCCAGCCTTCGTAAAAGTTGGGAAAACCCCTGCTACCCAAAACCTTGCATTGGAAAAGTATGCGGTCAAAATCGGTAAGTCAACGTTATTTCTGTATGATAAAATATTAATCTACCATGATTGTGACTTTAAAAAAATGAGGATTCAAAAATTGTTAAATAGAGTTGAAAAATATAGATGGATATTTTTGTGGACAACCCAACATAAAGGTAAGTGATTTTTCTTCAATATATTTCATTAAGCAATGTTTATTTTTTTCCCCGTTTGTTATTTTTATGGCATGTTTTGCGCATCGTCGAAATTCGAGTGGTGTGGCGTAAAGGAAGTTGGGTCAGGGTCATTCATTTATGTAAAGAAAGACACAAAATCGAAGTGCAGAATGGTTGTATTTTTTTTTATTAAAATCTATAAACAAGTAAATTTCCAACACGAATGTATCGTCAGTCCTGTCCAATCTGCTTCCGGTAGAGCGCTACACTGCGCATGACATTTTCATCGACGAAATTCGAGTGTACTGTCATACCATTTTGACGTATATAATATTTTATTATCATAAAACCACCTGATTTTTTAGGATTATTGATGTGAATCTTCACGCTGTTATTACCGCTGATTGAGAGTTTAGTGTTCTAAATACACACCCAGCACAAAGATCCGGGAAGATATACAAAATATACATAAACAAAAATTGTATTTGTATTGCAATTGTGATGTGGTACCTTATATTTTAATTAATACATTTTTTTTAGATTTAGATTTATTTGAAAATACTCAGACACACATACAAGTGTAACAAGAGGTCATTTTTTAAATAATATATACATTCAAGACATGACAGAATGAACATACGATGAAAAATAATAAATCTGACAGTAAATATAATATCTAATGACACAATTTGTCGAACAGCTATTCTCCCATACAATTTTACAGTTAGTGTCACCTGTCCATTCTAGATTACAGTAAAGCCCTTTTTCTATACTAGAATCATGATCGCACACAACATAGTGGGTACGGATTACGTATTATAAGTTTTCTAATATGACAAAAAGTCTTAAGATACCAAAGTGGTAATCAGAAGCCGTAAATCTAAGATATCAAAGGGGTAATCAGAAGCCGTAAATCTAAGATATCAAAGGGGTAATCAGAAGCCGTAAATCTAAGATATCAAAGGGGTAATCAGAAGCCGTAAATCTAAGATATCAAAGGGGTAAACAGAAGCCGTAAATCTAAGATATCAAAAGGGTAATCAGAAGCCGTAAATCTAAGATATCAAAGGGGTAATCAGAAGCCGTAAATCTAAGATATCAAAGGGGTAATCAGAAGCCGTAAATCTAAGATATCAAAGTGGTAATCAGAAGCCGTAAATCTAAGATATCAAAGGGGTAAACAGAAGCCGTAAATCTAAGGTATCAAAGGGGTAATCAGAAGCCGTATGTATAATATATCAAAGGGTAAACAAAAGCCGTAATTCTAAGATATCAAAATGGTAATCAGAAGCCGTAAATCTAAGATATCAAAGGGGTAATCAGAAACCGTAAATCTAAGATATCAAAGGGGTAATAAGAAGCGGTAAATCTAAGATGTCAAAGGTGTAATCAGAAGCCGTAAATCTAAGATGTCAAAGGGGTAATCAGAAGCCGTAAATCTAAGATATCAAAGGGGTAATCAGAAGCCGTAAATCTAATATATCAAAAGGGTAATCAGAAGCGTAAATCTAAGATGTCAAAGGGGTAATCAGAAGCCGTAAATCTAAGATATCAAAGGGGTAATCAGAAGCCGTAAATCTAAGATATCAAAGGGGTAAACAGAAGCCGTAAATCTAAGATATCAAAGGGGTAATCAGAAGCCGTAAATCTAAGATATCAAAGTGGTAAACAGAAGCCGTAAATCTAAGATATCAAAGTGGTAATCAGAAGCCATCAATCTAAGATATCAAAGTGGTAATCAGAAGCCGTAAATCTAAGATATCAAAGGGGTAATCAGAAGCCGTAAATCTAAGATATCAAAGGGGTAAACAGAAGCCGTAAATCTAAGATATCAAAGGGGTAATCAGAAGCCGTAAATGTAAGATATTAAAGGGGTAAACAGAAGCCGTAAATCTAAGATATCAAAGGGGTAATCAGAAGCCGTAAATCTAAGATATCAAAGGGGTAATCAGAAGCCGTAAATCTAAGATATCAAAGGGGTAATCAGAAGCCGTAAATCTAAGATATCAAAGGGGTAAACAGAAGCCGTACATCTAAGATATCAAAGGGGTAAACAGAAGCCGTAAATTTAAGATATCAAAGGGGTAATCAGAAGCCGTAAATCTAAGATATCAAAGTGGTAATCAGAAGCCGTAAATCTAAGATATCAAAGCGGTAATCAGAAGCCGTAAATCTAAGATATCAAAGGGGTAATCAGAAGCCGTAAATCTAAGATATCAAAGGGGTAATCAGAAGCCGTAAATCTAAAATATCAAAGGGGTAATCAGAAGCCGTATATCTAAGATATCAAAGGGGTAAACAGAATCAGTAAATCTAAGATGTCAAAGGGGTAATCAGACGCCGTAAATCTCAGATATCAAAGTGGTAATCAGAAGCCGTCAATCTAAGATATCAAAGGGGTAATCAGAAGCCGTCAATCTAAGATATCAAAGGGGTAATCAGAAGCCGTAAATCTAAGATATCAAAGGGGTAATCAGAAGCCGTAAATCTAAGATATCAAAGGGGTAATCAGAAGCCGTCAATCTAAGATATCAAAGGGATAATCAGAAGCCGTAAATCTAAGATATCAAAGGGGTAAACAGAAGCCGTAAATCTAAGATATCAAAGGGGTAATCAGAAGCCGTAAATCTAAGATATCAAAGGGGTAAACAGAAGCCGTAAATCTAAGATATCAAAGGGGTAATCAGAAGCCATCAATCTAAGATATCAAAGGGGTAATCAGAAGCCGTAAATCTAAGATATCAAAGGGGTAATCAGAAGCCGTAAATCTAAGATATCAAAGGGGTAAACAGAAGCCGTAAATCTAATATATCAAAGGGGTAATCAGAAACCGTAAATCTAAGATATCAAAGGGGTAATCAGAAGCCGTAAATCTAAGATATCAAAGGGGTAAACAGAAGCCGTAAATCTAAGATATCAAAGGGGTAATCAGAAGCCGTAAATCTAAGATATCAAAGGGGTAAACAGAAGCCGTAAATCTAAGATATCAAAGGGGTAATCAGAAGCCGTAAATCTAAGATATCAAAGTGGTAATCAGAAGCCGTAAATCTAAGATATCAAAGGGGTAAACAGAAGCCGTAAATCTAAGATATCAAAGGGGTAATCAGAAGCCGTATGTATAATATATCAAAGGGTAAACAAAAGCCGTAATTCTAAGATATCAAAGTGGTAATCAGAAGCCGTAAATCTAAGATATCAAAGGAGTAATCAGAAACCGTAAATCTAAGATATCAAAGGGGTAATAAGAAGCAGTAAATCTAAGATGTCAAAGGGGTAATCAGAAGCCGTAAATCTAAGATGTCAAAGGGGTAATCAGAAGCCGTAAATCTAAGATATCAAAGGGGTAATCAGAAGCCGTAAATCTAATATATCAAAAGGGTAATCAGAAGCGTAAATCTAAGATGTCAAAGGGGTAATCAGAAGCCGTAAATCTAAGATATCAAAGGGGTAAACAGAAGCCGTAAATCTAAGATATCAAAGTGGTAATCAGAAGCCATCAATCTATGATATCAAAGTGGTAATCAGAAGCCGTAAATCTAAGATATCAAAGGGGTAATCAGAAGCCGTAAATCTAAGATATCAAAAGGGTAAACAGAAGCCGTAAATCTAAGATATCAAAGGGGTAATCAGAAGCCGTAAATGTAAGATATTAAAGGGGTAAACAGAAGCCGTAAATCTAAGATATCAAAGGGGTAATCAGAAGCCGTAAATCTAAGATATCAAAGGGGTAATCAGAAGCCGTACATCTAAGATATCAAAGGGGTAATCAGAAGCCGTAAATCTAAGATATCAAAGGGGTAAACAGAAGCCGTACATCTAAGATATCAAAGGGGTAAACAGAAGCCGTAAATTTAAGATATCAAAGGGGTAATCAGAAGCCATCAATCTAAGATATCAAAGTGGTAATCAGAAGCCGTAAATCTAAGATATCAAAGGGGTAAACAGAAGCCGTAAATCTACGATATCAAAGGGGTAATCAGAAGCCGTAAATCTAAGATATCAAAGGGGTAAACAGAAGCCGTCAATCTAAGATATCAAAGGGGTAATCAGAAGCCGTAGATCTAAGATATCAAAGTGGTAATGAGAAGCCGTAAATCTAAGATATCAAAGCGGTAATCAGAATCCGTAAATCTAAGATATCAAAGGGGTAATCAGAAGCCGTAAATCTAAGATATCAAAGGGGTAATCAGAAGCCGTAAATCTAAAATATCAAAAGGGTAATCAGAAGCCGTATATCTAAGATATCAAAGGGGTAAACAGAAGCCGTAAATCTAAGATGTCAAAGGGGTAATCAGACGCCGTAAATCTCAGATATCAAAGTGGTAATCAGAAGCCGTCAATCTAAGATATCAAAGGGGTAATCAGAAGCCGTCAATCTAATATATCAAAGGGGTAATAAGGAGCCGTAAATCTAAGATATCAAGCGGGTAATCAGAAGACATAAATCTATGATATCAAAGGGGTAATCAGAAAACGTAAATCTAAGATATCAAAGGGGTAATAAGAAGCCGTAAATCTAAGATATCAAAGGGGTAATCAGAAGAAGTAAATCTAAGATATCAAAGGGGTAATCAGAAGCCGTAAATCTAAGATATCAAAGGGGTAATCAGAAGCCGTAAATCTAAGATGTCAAAGGGGTAATCAGAAGCCGTAAATCTAAGATGTCAAAGGGGTAATCAGAAGCCGTAAATCTAAGATATCAAAGGGGTAATCAGAAGCCGTAAATCTAATATATCAAAAGGGTAATCAGAAGCGTAAATCTAAGATGTCAAAGGGGTAATCAGAAGCCGTAAATCTAAGATATCAAAGGGGTAATCAGAAGCCGTAAATCTAAGATATCAAAGGGGTAAACAGAAGCCGTAAATCTAAGATATCAAAGGGGTAATCAGAAGCCGTAAATCTAAGATATCAAAGTGGTAAACAGAAGCCGTAAATCTAAGATATCAAAGTGGTAATCAGAAGCCATCAATCTAAGATATCAAAGTGGTAATCAGAAGCCGTAAATCTAAGATATCAAAGGGGTAATCAGAAGCCGTAAATCTAAGATATCAAAGGGGTAAACAGAAGCCGTAAATCTAAGATATCAAAGGGGTAATCAGAAGCCGTAAATGTAAGATATTAAAGGGGTAAACAGAAGCCGTAAATCTAAGATATCAAAGGGGTAATCAGAAGCCGTAAATCTAAGATATCAAAGGGGTAATCAGAAGCCGTAAATCTAAGATATCAAAGGGGTAATCAGAAGCCGTAAATCTAAGATATCAAAGGGGTAAACAGAAGCCGTAAATTTAAGATATCAAAGGGGTAATCAGAAGCCGTAAATCTAAGATATCAAAGTGGTAATCAGAAGCCGTAAATCTAAGATATCAAAGCGGTAATCAGAAGCCGTAAATCTAAGATATCAAAGGGGTAATCAGAAGCCGTAAATCTAAGATATCAAAGGGGTAATCAGAAGCCGTAAATCTAAAATATCAAAGGGGTAATCAGAAGCCGTATATCTAAGATATCAAAGGGGTAAACAGAATCAGTAAATCTAAGATGTCAAAGGGGTAATCAGACGCCGTAAATCTCAGATATCAAAGTGGTAATCAGAAGCCGTCAATCTAAGATATCAAAGGGGTAATCAGAAGCCGTCAATCTAAGATATCAAAGGGGTAATCAGAAGCCGTAAATCTAAGATATCAAAGGGGTAATCAGAAGCCGTAAATCTAAGATATCAAAGGGGTAATCAGAAGCCGTCAATCTAAGATATCAAAGGGATAATCAGAAGCCGTAAATCTAAGATATCAAAGGGGTAAACAGAAGCCGTAAATCTAAGATATCAAAGGGGTAATCAGAAGCCGTAAATCTAAGATATCAAAGGGGTAAACAGAAGCCGTAAATCTAAGATATCAAAGGGGTAATCAGAAGCCATCAATCTAAGATATCAAAGGGGTAATCAGAAGCCGTAAATCTAAGATATCAAAGGGGTAATCAGAAGCCGTAAATCTAAGATATCAAAGGGGTAAACAGAAGCCGTAAATCTAATATATCAAAGGGGTAATCAGAAACCGTAAATCTAAGATATCAAAGGGGTAATCAGAAGCCGTAAATCTAAGATATCAAAGGGGTAAACAGAAGCCGTAAATCTAAGATATCAAAGGGGTAATCAGAAGCCGTAAATCTAAGATATCAAAGGGGTAAACAGAAGCCGTAAATCTAAGATATCAAAGGGGTAATCAGAAGCCGTAAATCTAAGATATCAAAGTGGTAATCAGAAGCCGTAAATCTAAGATATCAAAGGGGTAAACAGAAGCCGTAAATCTAAGATATCAAAGGGGTAATCAGAAGCCGTATGTATAATATATCAAAGGGTAAACAAAAGCCGTAATTCTAAGATATCAAAGTGGTAATCAGAAGCCGTAAATCTAAGATATCAAAGGAGTAATCAGAAACCGTAAATCTAAGATATCAAAGGGGTAATAAGAAGCAGTAAATCTAAGATGTCAAAGGGGTAATCAGAAGCCGTAAATCTAAGATGTCAAAGGGGTAATCAGAAGCCGTAAATCTAAGATATCAAAGGGGTAATCAGAAGCCGTAAATCTAATATATCAAAAGGGTAATCAGAAGCGTAAATCTAAGATGTCAAAGGGGTAATCAGAAGCCGTAAATCTAAGATATCAAAGGGGTAATCAGAAGCCGTAAATCTAAGATATCAAAGGGGTAAACAGAAGCCGTAAATCTAAGATATCAAAGGGGTAATCAGAAGCCGTAAATCTAAGATATCAAAGTGGTAAACAGAAGCCGAAAATCTAAGATATCAAAGTGGTAATCAGAAGCCATCAATCTATGATATCAAAGTGGTAATCAGAAGCCGTAAATCTAAGATATCAAAGGAGTAATCAGAAGCCGTAAATCTAAGATATCAAAAGGGTAAACAGAAGCCGTAAATCTAAGATATCAAAGGGGTAATCAGAAGCCGTAAATGTAAGATATTAAAGGGGTAAACAGAAGCCGTAAATCTAAGATATCAAAGGGGTAATCAGAAGCCGTAAATCAAAGATATCAAAGGGGTAATCAGAAGCCGTAAATCTAAGATATCAAAGGGGTAATCAGAAGCCGTAAATCTAAGATATCAAAGGGGTAAACAGAAGCCGTACATCTAAGATATCAAAGGGGTAAACAGAAGCCGTAAATTTAAGATATCAAAGGGGTAATCAGAAGCCATCAATCTAAGATATCAAAGTGGTAATCAGAAGCCGTAAATCTAAGATATCAAAGGGGTAAACAGAAGCCGTAAATCTACGATATCAAAGGGGTAATCAGAAGCCGTAAATCTAAGATATCAAAGGGGTAAACAGAAGCCGTCAATCTAAGATATCAAAGGGGTAATCAGAAGCCGTAGATCTAAGATATCAAAGTGGTAATGAGAAGCCGTAAATCTAAGATATCAAAGCGGTAATCAGAATCCGTAAATCTAAGATATCAAAGGGGTAATCAGAAGCCGTAAATCTAAGATATCAAAGGGGTAATCAGAAGCCGTAAATCTAAAATATCAAAGGGGTAATCAGAAGCCGTATATCTAAGATATCAAAGGGGTAAACAGAAGCCGTAAATCTAAGATGTCAAAGGGGTAATCAGACGCCGTAAATCTCAGATATCAAAGTGGTAATCAGAAGCCGTCAATCTAAGATATCAAAGGGGTAATCAGAAGCCGTCAATCTAATATATCAAAGGGGTAATAAGGAGCCGTAAATCTAAGATATCAAGCGGGTAATCAGAAGACATAAATCTATGATATCAAAGGGGTAATCAGAAAACGTAAATCTAAGATATCAAAGGGGTAATAAGAAGCCGTAAATCTAAGATATCAAAGGGGTAATCAGAAGAAGTAAATCTAAGATATCAAAGGGGTAATCAGAAGCCGTAAATCTAAGATATCAAAGGGGTAATCAGAAGCCGTAAATCTAAGATGTCAAAGGGGTAATCAGAAGCCGTAAATTTAAGATATCAAAGGGGTAATCAGAAGCCGTAAATCTAAGATATCAAAGGGGTAAACAGAAGCCGTAACTCTAAGATATCAAAGGGGTAATCAGAAGCCGTAAATCTAAGATATCAAAGGGGTAATCAGAAGCCGTAAATCTAAGATATCAAAGAGGTAATCAGAAGCCTTAAATCTAAGATATCAAAGGGGTAATCAGAAGCCGTAAATCTAAGATATCAAAGGGGTAAACAGAAGCCGTAAATCTAAGATATCAAGGGGTAATCAGAAGCCGTAAATTTAAGATATCAAAGGGGTAAACAGAAGCCGTAAATCTAAGATATCAAAGGGGTAATCAGAAGCCGTAAATCTAATATATCAAAAGGGTAATCAGAAGCGTAAATCTAAGATGTCAAAGGGGTAATCAGAAGCCGTAAATCTAAGATATCAAAGGGGTAATCAGAAGCCGTAAATCTAAGATATCAAAGGGGTAAACAGAAGCCGTAAATCTAAGATATCAAAGGGGTAATCAGAAGCCGTAAATCTAAGATATCAAAGTGGTAAACAGAAGCCGAAAATCTAAGGTATCAAAGTGGTAATCAGAAGCCATCAATCTAAGATATCAAAGTGGTAATCAGAAGCCGTAAATCTAAGATATCAAAGGGGTAATCAGAAGCCGTAAATCTAAGATATCAAAGGGGTAAACAGAAGCCGTAAATCTAAGATATCAAAGGGGTAATCAGAAGCCGTAAATGTAAGATATTAAAGGGGTAAACAGAAGCCGTAAATCTAAGATATCAAAGGGGTAATCAGAAGCCGTAAATCTAAGATATCAAAGGGGTAATCAGAGGCCGTAAATTTAAGATATCAAAGGGGAAATCAGAAGCCGTAAATCTAAGATATCAAAGGGGTAAACAGAAGCCGTACATCTAAGATATCAAAGGGGTAAACAGAAGCCGCAAATTTAAGATATCAAAGGGGTAATCAGAAGCCATCAATCTAAGATATCAAAGTGGTAATCAGAAGCCGTAAATCTAAGATATCAAAGGGGTAAACAGAAGCCGTAAATCTACGATATCAAAGGGGTAATCAGAAGCCGTAAATCTAAGATATCAAAGGGGTAAACAGAAGCCGTAAATCTAAGATATCAAAGGGGTAATCAGAAGCCGTAAATCTAAGATATCAAAGTGGTAAACAGAAGCCGAAAATCTAAGGTATCAAAGTGGTAATCAGAAGCCATCAATCTAAGATATCAAAGTGGTAATCAGAAGCCGTAAATCTAAGATATCAAAGGGGTAATCAGAAGCCGTAAATCTAAGATATCAAAGGGGTAAACAGAAGCCGTAAATCTAAGATATCAAAGGGGTAATCAGAAGCCGTAAATGTAAGATATTAAAGGGGTAAACAGAAGCCGTAAATCTAAGATATCAAAGGGGTAATCAGAAGCCGTAAATCTAAGATATCAAAGGGGTAATCAGAGGCCGTAAATTTAAGATATCAAAGGGGAAATCAGAAGCCGTAAATCTAAGATATCAAAGGGGTAAACAGAAGCCGTACATCTAAGATATCAAAGGGGTAAACAGAAGCCGCAAATTTAAGATATCAAAGGGGTAATCAGAAGCCATCAATCTAAGATATCAAAGTGGTAATCAGAAGCCGTAAATCTAAGATATCAAAGGGGTAAACAGAAGCCGTAAATCTACGATATCAAAGGGGTAATCAGAAGCCGTAAATCTAAGATATCAAAGGGGTAAACAGAAGCCGTAAATCTAAGATATCAAAGGGGTAATCAGAAGCCGTAGATCTAAGATATCAAAGTGGTAATGAGAAGCCGTAAATCTAAGATATCAAAGCGGTAATCAGAAGCCGTAAATCTAAGATATCAAAGGGGTAATCAGAAGCCGTAAATCTAAGATATCAAAGGGGTAATCAGAAGCCGTAAATCTAAAATATCAAAAGGGTAATCAGAAGCAGTATATCTAAGATATCAAAGGGGTAAACAGAAGCCGTAAATCTTAGATGTCAAAGGGGTAATCAGACGCCGTAAATCTCAGATATCAAAGTGGTAATCAGAAGCCGTCAATCTAAGATATCAAAGGGGTAATCAGAAGCCGTCAATCTAATATATCAAAGGGGTAATAAGGAGCCGTAAATCTAAGATATCAAACGGGTAATCAGAAGACATAAATCTATGATATCAAAGGGGTAATCAGAAAACGTAAATCTAAGATATCAAAGGGGTAATAAGAAGCCGTAAATCTAAGATATCAAAGGGGTAATCAGAAGCCGTAAATCTAAGATGTCAAAGGGGTAATCAGAAGCCGTAAATTTAAGATATCAAAGGGGTAATCAGAAGCCGTAAATCTAAGATATCAAAGGGGTAAACAGAAGCCGTAACTCTAAGATATCAAAGGGGTAATCAGAAGCCGTAAATCTAAGATATCAAAGTGGTAATCAGAAGCCGTAAATCTAAGATATCAAAGAGGTAATCAGAAGCCTTAAATCTAAGATATCAAAGGGGTAATCAGAAGCCGTAAATCTAAGATATCAAAGGGGTAAACAGAAGCCGTAAATCTAAGATATCAAGGGGTAATCAGAAGCCGTAAATCTAAGATATCAAAGGGGTAAACAGAAGCCTTAAATCTAAGATATCAAAGGGGTAATCAGAAGCCGTAAATCTAAGATATCAAAGGGGTAATCAGAGGTCGTAAATCTAAGATATCAAAGGGGTAATCAGAAGCCGTAAATCTAAGATATCAAAGGGGTAAACAGAAGCCGTAAATCTAAGATATCAAAGGGGTAATCAGAAGCCGTAAATCTAAGATATCAAAGGGGTAAACAGAAGCCGTCAATCTAAGATATCAAAGTGGTAATAAGAAGCCATCAATCTAAGATATCAAAGTGTTAATCAGAAGCCGTAAATCTAAGATATCAAAGGGGTAATCAGAAGCCGTAAATCTAAGATATCAAAGGGGTAATCAGAAGCCGTAAATCTAAAATATCAAAGGGGTAATCAGAAGCCGTAAATCTAAGATATCAAAGGGGTAAACAGAAGCCGTAAATCTAAGATATCAAAGGGGTAATCAAAAGCCGTAAATCTAAGATATCAAAGGGGTAAACAGAAGCCGTAAATCTAAGATATCAAAGGGGTAATCAGAAGCCGTATATCTAAGATATCAAAGGGGTAAACAGAAGCCGTAAATCTAAGATATCAAAGGGGTAATCAGAAGCCGTAAATCTAAGATATCAAAGGGGTAAACAATAGCCGAAACTCTAAGATATCATAGGGGTAATCAGAAGCCGTAAATCTAAGATATCAAAGTGGTAATCAGAAGCCGTAAATCTAAGATATCAAAGGGGTAATCAGAAGCCGTAAATCTAAGATATCAAAGGGGTAATCAGAAGCCGTAAATCTAAGATATCAAAGGGGTAAACAGAAGCCGTAAATCTAAGATATCAAAGGGGTAATCAGAAGCCGTAAATCTAAGATATCAAAGGGGTAAACAGAAGCCGTAAATCTAAGATATCAAAGGGGTAATCAGAAGCCGTAAATCTAAGATATCAAAGGGGTAAACAGAAGCCGTAAATCTAAGATATCAAAGGGGTAATCAGAAGCCGTAAATCTAAGATATCAAAGGGGTAAACAGAAGCCGTAAATCTAAGATATCAAAGGGGTAATCAGAAGCCATCAATCTAAGATATCAAAGTGGTAATCAGAAGCCGTAAATCTAAGATATCAAAGGGGAAAACAGAAGCCGTAAATCTAAGATATCAAAGGGGTAAACAGAAGCCTTAAATCTAAGATATCAAAGGGGTAATCAGAAACCGTAAATCTAAGATATCAAAGTGGTAATCAGAAGCCGTAAATCTAAGATATCTAAGGGGTAATCAGAAGCCGTAAATCTAAGATATCAAAGTGGTAATGAGAAGCCGTAAATCTAAGATATCAAAGGGGTAATCAGAAGCCGTAAATCTAAGATATCAAAGGGGTAAACAGAAGCCGTAAATCTAAGATATCAAAGGGGTAAACAGAAGCCTTAAATCTAAGATATCAAAGGGGTAATCAGAAGCCGTAAATCTAAGATATCAAAGGGGTAATCAGAAGCCGTAAATCTAAGATATCAAAGGGGTAATCAGAAGCCATCAATTTAAGATATCAAAGTGGTCATCTGAAGCCGTAAATCTAAGATATCAAAGGGGTAATCAGAAGCCGTAAATCTAAGATATCAAAGGGGTAAACAGAAGCCGTAAATCTAAGATATCAAAGGGGTAATCAGAAGCCTTAAATCTAAGATATCAAAGGGGTAATCAGAAGCCGTAAATCTAAGATATCAAAGGGGTAAACAGAAGCCGTAAATCTAAGATATCAAAGTGGTAATCAGAAGCCGTAAATCTAAGATATCAAAGGGATAAACAGAAGCCGTAAATCTAAGATATCAAAGGGGTAATCAGAAGCCGTAAATCTAAGATATCAAAGGGATAAACAGAAGCCGTAAATCTAAGATATCAAAGGGGTAATCAGAAGCCATCAATCTAAGATATCAAAGTGGTAATCAGAAGCCGTAAATCTAAGATATCAAAGGAGTAATCAGAAGCCGTAAATCTAAGATATCAAAGGGGTAATCAGAAGCCGTAAATCTAAGATATCAAAGTGGTAATCAGAAGCCGTAAATCTAAGATATCAAAGGGGTAATCAGAAACCGTAAATCTAAGATATCAAAGGGGTAATCAGAAGCCTTAAATCTAAGATATCAAAGGGGTAATCAGAAGCCGTAAATTTAAGATATCAAAGGGGTAAACAGAAGCCGTAAATCTAAGATATCAAAGGGGTAATCAGAAGCCGTATATCTAATATATCAAAGGGTAAACAAAGCCGTAATTCTAAGATATCAAAGGGGTAATCAGAAGCCGTAAATCTAAGATATCAATGTGGTAATCAGAAGCCGTAAATCTAAGATATCAAAGGGGTAATCAGAAACCGTAAATCTAAGATATCAAAGGGGTAATAAGAAGCAGTTAATCTAAGATGTCAAAGGGGTAATCAGAAGCCGTAAATCTAAGATATCAAAGGGGTAATCAGAAGCCGTAAATCTAATATATCAAAAGTGTAATCTGAAGCCGTAAATCTAAGATGTCAAAGTGGTAATCAGAAGCCGTAAATCTAAGATATCAAAGGGGTAATCAGAAGCCGTAAATCTAAGATATCAAAGGGGTAATCAGAAGCCGTATATCTAAGATATCAAAGGGGTAAACAGAAGCGTAAATCTAAGATATCAAAGGGGTAATCAGAAGCCGTAAATCTAAGATATCAAAGGGGTAATCAGAAGCCGTAAATCTAAGATATCAAAGGGGTAATCAGAAGCCGTAAATCTAAGATATCAAAGGGGTAATCAGAAGCCGTAAATCTAAGATATCAAAGGGGTAATCAGAAGCCGTAAATCTAAGATATCAAAGGGGTAAACAGAAGCCGAAAATCTAAGATATCAAAGGGGTAATCAGAAGCCGTAAATCTAAGATATCAAAGGGGTAAACAGAAGCGTAAATCTAAGATATCAAAGGGGTAATCTGAAGCCGTAAATCTAAGATATCAAAGGGGTAATCAGAAGCCGTAAATCTAAAATATCAAAGTGGTAATCAGAAGCCGTAAATCTAAGATATCAAAGGGGTAAACAGAAGCCGTAAATCTAAGATATCAAAGCGGTAATCAGACGCCGTAAATCTCAGATATCAAAGGGGTAATCAGAAGCCGTCAATCTAAGATATCAAAGGGGTAATCAGAAGCCGTCAATCTAAGATATCAAAGGGGTAATAAGGAGCCGTAAATCTAAGATATCAAAGGGGTAATCAGAAGCCATAAATCTATGATATCAAAGGGGTAATCAGAAACCGTAAATCTAAGATATCAAAGGGGTAATAAGAAGCCGTTAATCTAATATGTCAAAGGGGTAATCAGAAGCCGTAAATTTAAGATATCAAAGGGGTAATCAGAAGCAGTAAATCTAAGATATCAAAGGGGTAAACAGAAGCCGTAAATCTAAGATATCAAAGGGGTAAACAGAAGCCGTAAATCTAATATGTCAAAGGGGTAATCAGAAGAAGGAAATCTAAGATATCAAAGGGGTAATCAGAAGCCGTAAATCTAATATGTCAAAGGGGTAATCAGAAGCCGTAAATTTAAGATATCAAAGGGGTAATCAGAAGCAGTAAATCTAAGATATCAAAGGGGTAAACAGAAGCCGTAAATCTAAGATATCAAAGGGGTAAACAGAAGCCGTAAATCTAAGATATCAAGGGGTAATCAGAAGCCGTAAATCTACGATATCAAAGGGTAAACAGAAGCCGTAAATCTAAGATATCAAAGGGGTAATCAGAAGCCGTAAATCTAAGATATCAAAGGGGTAAACAGAAGCCATAAATCAAAGATATCAAAGTGGTAATCAGAAGCCATCAATCTAAGATATCAAAGTGGTAATCAGAAGCCGTAAATCTAAGATATCAAAGGGGTAATCAGAAGAAGTAAATCTAAGATATCAAAGGGGTAATCAGAAGCCGTAAATCTAAGATATCAAAGGGGTAATCAGAAGCCGTAAATCTAAGATGTCAAAGGGGTAATCAGAAGCCGTAAATTTAAGATATCAAAGGGGTAATCAGAAGCCGTAAATCTAAGATATCAAAGGGGTAAACAGAAGCCGTAACTCTAAGATATCAAAGGGGTAATCAGAAGCCGTAAATCTAAGATATCAAAGTGGTAATCAGAAGCCGTAAATCTAAGATATCAAAGAGGTAATCAGAAGCCTTAAATCTAAGATATCAAAGGGGTAATCAGAAGCCGTAAATCTAAGATATCAAAGGGGTAAACAGAAGCCGTAAATCTAAGATATCAAGGGGTAATCAGAAGCCGTAAATCTAAGATATCAAAGGGGTAATAAGAAGCAGTAAATCTAAGATGTCAAAGGGGTAATCAGAAGCCGTAAATCTAAGATGTCAAAGGGGTAATCAGAAGCCGTAAATCTAAGATATCAAAGGGGTAATCAGAAGCCGTAAATCTAATATATCAAAAGGGTAATCAGAAGCGTAAATCTAAGATGTCAAAGGGGTAATCAGAAGCCGTAAATCTAAGATATCAAAGGGGTAATCAGAAGCCGTAAATCTAAGATATCAAAGGGGTAAACAGAAGCCGTAAATCTAAGATATCAAAGGGGTAATCAGAAGCCGTAAATCTAAGATATCAAAGTGGTAAACAGAAGCCGAAAATCTAAGGTATCAAAGTGGTAATCAGAAGCCATCAATCTAAGATATCAAAGTGGTAATCAGAAGCCGTAAATCTAAGATATCAAAGGGGTAATCAGAAGCCGTAAATCTAAGATATCAAAGGGGTAAACAGAAGCCGTAAATCTAAGATATCAAAGGGGTAATCAGAAGCCGTAAATGTAAGATATTAAAGGGGTAAACAGAAGCCGTAAATCTAAGATATCAAAGGGGTAATCAGAAGCCGTAAATCTAAGATATCAAAGGGGTAATCAGAGGCCGTAAATTTAAGATATCAAAGGGGAAATCAGAAGCCGTAAATCTAAGATATCAAAGGGGTAAACAGAAGCCGTACATCTAAGATATCAAAGGGGTAAACAGAAGCCGCAAATTTAAGATATCAAAGGGGTAATCAGAAGCCATCAATCTAAGATATCAAAGTGGTAATCAGAAGCCGTAAATCTAAGATATCAAAGGGGTAAACAGAAGCCGTAAATCTACGATATCAAAGGGGTAATCAGAAGCCGTAAATCTAAGATATCAAAGGGGTAAACAGAAGCCGTAAATCTAAGATATCAAAGGGGTAATCAGAAGCCGTAGATCTAAGATATCAAAGTGGTAATGAGAAGCCGTAAATCTAAGATATCAAAGCGGTAATCAGAAGCCGTAAATCTAAGATATCAAAGGGGTAATCAGAAGCCGTAAATCTAAGATATCAAAGGGGTAATCAGAAGCCGTAAATCTAAAATATCAAAAGGGTAATCAGAAGCAGTATATCTAAGATATCAAAGGGGTAAACAGAAGCCGTAAATCTTAGATGTCAAAGGGGTAATCAGACGCCGTAAATCTCAGATATCAAAGTGGTAATCAGAAGCCGTCAATCTAAGATATCAAAGGGGTAATCAGAAGCCGTCAATCTAATATATCAAAGGGGTAATAAGGAGCCGTAAATCTAAGATATCAAACGGGTAATCAGAAGACATAAATCTATGATATCAAAGGGGTAATCAGAAAACGTAAATCTAAGATATCAAAGGGGTAATAAGAAGCCGTAAATCTAAGATATCAAAGGGGTAATCAGAAGAAGTAAATCTAAGATATCAAAGGGGTAATCAGAAGCCGTAAATCTAAGATATCAAAGGGGTAATCAGAAGCCGTAAATCTAAGATGTCAAAGGGGTAATCAGAAGCCGTAAATTTAAGATATCAAAGGGGTAATCAGAAGCCGTAAATCTAAGATATCAAAGGGGTAAACAGAAGCCGTAACTCTAAGATATCAAAGGGGTAATCAGAAGCCGTAAATCTAAGATATCAAAGTGGTAATCAGAAGCCGTAAATCTAAGATATCAAAGAGGTAATCAGAAGCCTTAAATCTAAGATATCAAAGGGGTAATCAGAAGCCGTAAATCTAAGATATCAAAGGGGTAAACAGAAGCCGTAAATCTAAGATATCAAGGGGTAATCAGAAGCCGTAAATCTAAGATATCAAAGGGGTAAACAGAAGCCTTAAATCTAAGATATCAAAGGGGTAATCAGAAGCCGTAAATCTAAGATATCAAAGGGGTAATCAGAGGTCGTAAATCTAAGATATCAAAGGGGTAATCAGAAGCCGTAAATCTAAGATATCAAAGGGGTAAACAGAAGCCGTAAATCTAAGATATCAAAGGGGTAATCAGAAGCCGTAAATCTAAGATATCAAAGGGGTAAACAGAAGCCGTCAATCTAAGATATCAAAGTGGTAATAAGAAGCCATCAATCTAAGATATCAAAGTGTTAATCAGAAGCCGTAAATCTAAGATATCAAAGGGGTAATCAGAAGCCGTAAATCTAAGATATCAAAGGGGTAATCAGAAGCCGTAAATCTAAAATATCAAAGGGGTAATCAGAAGCCGTAAATCTAAGATATCAAAGGGGTAAACAGAAGCCGTAAATCTAAGATATCAAAGGGGTAATCAAAAGCCGTAAATCTAAGATATCAAAGGGGTAAACAGAAGCCGTAAATCTAAGATATCAAAGGGGTAATCAGAAGCCGTATATCTAAGATATCAAAGGGGTAAACAGAAGCCGTAAATCTAAGATATCAAAGGGGTAATCAGAAGCCGTAAATCTAAGATATCAAAGGGGTAAACAATAGCCGAAACTCTAAGATATCATAGGGGTAATCAGAAGCCGTAAATCTAAGATATCAAAGTGGTAATCAGAAGCCGTAAATCTAAGATATCAAAGGGGTAATCAGAAGCCGTAAATCTAAGATATCAAAGGGGTAATCAGAAGCCGTAAATCTAAGATATCAAAGGGGTAAACAGAAGCCGTAAATCTAAGATATCAAAGGGGTAATCAGAAGCCGTAAATCTAAGATATCAAAGGGGTAAACAGAAGCCGTAAATCTAAGATATCAAAGGGGTAATCAGAAGCCGTAAATCTAAGATATCAAAGGGGTAAACAGAAGCCGTAAATCTAAGATATCAAAGGGGTAATCAGAAGCCGTAAATCTAAGATATCAAAGGGGTAAACAGAAGCCGTAAATCTAAGATATCAAAGGGGTAATCAGAAGCCATCAATCTAAGATATCAAAGTGGTAATCAGAAGCCGTAAATCTAAGATATCAAAGGGGAAAACAGAAGCCGTAAATCTAAGATATCAAAGGGGTAAACAGAAGCCTTAAATCTAAGATATCAAAGGGGTAATCAGAAACCGTAAATCTAAGATATCAAAGTGGTAATCAGAAGCCGTAAATCTAAGATATCTAAGGGGTAATCAGAAGCCGTAAATCTAAGATATCAAAGTGGTAATGAGAAGCCGTAAATCTAAGATATCAAAGGGGTAATCAGAAGCCGTAAATCTAAGATATCAAAGGGGTAAACAGAAGCCGTAAATCTAAGATATCAAAGGGGTAAACAGAAGCCTTAAATCTAAGATATCAAAGGGGTAATCAGAAGCCGTAAATCTAAGATATCAAAGGGGTAATCAGAAGCCGTAAATCTAAGATATCAAAGGGGTAATCAGAAGCCATCAATTTAAGATATCAAAGTGGTCATCTGAAGCCGTAAATCTAAGATATCAAAGGGGTAATCAGAAGCCGTAAATCTAAGATATCAAAGGGGTAAACAGAAGCCGTAAATCTAAGATATCAAAGGGGTAATCAGAAGCCTTAAATCTAAGATATCAAAGGGGTAATCAGAAGCCGTAAATCTAAGATATCAAAGGGGTAAACAGAAGCCGTAAATCTAAGATATCAAAGTGGTAATCAGAAGCCGTAAATCTAAGATATCAAAGGGATAAACAGAAGCCGTAAATCTAAGATATCAAAGGGGTAATCAGAAGCCGTAAATCTAAGATATCAAAGGGATAAACAGAAGCCGTAAATCTAAGATATCAAAGGGGTAATCAGAAGCCATCAATCTAAGATATCAAAGTGGTAATCAGAAGCCGTAAATCTAAGATATCAAAGGAGTAATCAGAAGCCGTAAATCTAAGATATCAAAGGGGTAATCAGAAGCCGTAAATCTAAGATATCAAAGTGGTAATCAGAAGCCGTAAATCTAAGATATCAAAGGGGTAATCAGAAACCGTAAATCTAAGATATCAAAGGGGTAATCAGAAGCCTTAAATCTAAGATATCAAAGGGGTAATCAGAAGCCGTAAATTTAAGATATCAAAGGGGTAAACAGAAGCCGTAAATCTAAGATATCAAAGGGGTAATCAGAAGCCGTATATCTAATATATCAAAGGGTAAACAAAGCCGTAATTCTAAGATATCAAAGGGGTAATCAGAAGCCGTAAATCTAAGATATCAATGTGGTAATCAGAAGCCGTAAATCTAAGATATCAAAGGGGTAAACAGAAGCCGTAACTCTAAGATATCAAAGGGGTAATCAGAAGCCGTAAATCTAAGATATCAAAGTGGTAATCAGAAGCCGTAAATCTAAGATATCAAAGAGGTAATCAGAAGCCTTAAATCTAAGATATCAAAGGGGTAATCAGAAGCCGTAAATCTAAGATATCAAAGGGGTAAACAGAAGCCGTAAATCTAAGATATCAAGGGGTAATCAGAAGCCGTAAATCTAAGATATCAAAGGGGTAAACAGAAGCCTTAAATCTAAGATATCAAAGGGGTAATCAGAAGCCGTAAATCTAAGATATCAAAGGGGTAATCAGAGGTCGTAAATCTAAGATATCAAAGGGGTAATCAGAAGCCGTAAATCTAAGATATCAAAGGGGTAAACAGAAGCCGTAAATCTAAGATATCAAAGGGGTAATCAGAAGCCGTAAATCTAAGATATCAAAGGGGTAAACAGAAGCCGTCAATCTAAGATATCAAAGTGGTAATAAGAAGCCATCAATCTAAGATATCAAAGTGTTAATCAGAAGCCGTAAATCTAAGATATCAAAGGGGTAATCAGAAGCCGTAAATCTAAGATATCAAAGGGGTAATCAGAAGCCGTAAATCTAAAATATCAAAGGGGTAATCAGAAGCCGTAAATCTAAGATATCAAAGGGGTAAACAGAAGCCGTAAATCTAAGATATCAAAGGGGTAATCAAAAGCCGTAAATCTAAGATATCAAAGGGGTAAACAGAAGCCGTAAATCTAAGATATCAAAGGGGTAATCAGAAGCCGTATATCTAAGATATCAAAGGGGTAAACAGAAGCCGTAAATCTAAGATATCAAAGGGGTAATCAGAAGCCGTAAATCTAAGATATCAAAGGGGTAAACAATAGCCGAAACTCTAAGATATCATAGGGGTAATCAGAAGCCGTAAATCTAAGATATCAAAGTGGTAATCAGAAGCCGTAAATCTAAGATATCAAAGGGGTAATCAGAAGCCGTAAATCTAAGATATCAAAGGGGTAATCAGAAGCCGTAAATCTAAGATATCAAAGGGGTAAACAGAAGCCGTAAATCTAAGATATCAAAGGGGTAATCAGAAGCCGTAAATCTAAGATATCAAAGGGGTAAACAGAAGCCGTAAATCTAAGATATCAAAGGGGTAATCAGAAGCCGTAAATCTAAGATATCAAAGGGGTAAACAGAAGCCGTAAATCTAAGATATCAAAGGGGTAATCAGAAGCCGTAAATCTAAGATATCAAAGGGGTAAACAGAAGCCGTAAATCTAAGATATCAAAGGGGTAATCAGAAGCCATCAATCTAAGATATCAAAGTGGTAATCAGAAGCCGTAAATCTAAGATATCAAAGGGGAAAACAGAAGCCGTAAATCTAAGATATCAAAGGGGTAAACAGAAGCCTTAAATCTAAGATATCAAAGGGGTAATCAGAAACCGTAAATCTAAGATATCAAAGTGGTAATCAGAAGCCGTAAATCTAAGATATCTAAGGGGTAATCAGAAGCCGTAAATCTAAGATATCAAAGTGGTAATGAGAAGCCGTAAATCTAAGATATCAAAGGGGTAATCAGAAGCCGCAAATCTAAGATATCAAAGGGGTAAACAGAAGCCGTAAATCTAAGATATCAAAGGGGTAAACAGAAGCCTTAAATCTAAGATATCAAAGGGGTAATCAGAAGCCGTAAATCTAAGATATCAAAGGGGTAATCAGAAGCCGTAAATCTAAGATATCAAAGGGGTAATCAGAAGCCATCAATTTAAGATATCAAAGTGGTCATCTGAAGCCGTAAATCTAAGATATCAAAGGGGTAATCAGAAGCCGTAAATCTAAGATATCAAAGGGGTAAACAGAAGCCGTAAATCTAAGATATCAAAGGGGTAATCAGAAGCCTTAAATCTAAGATATCAAAGGGGTAATCAGAAGCCGTAAATCTAAGATATCAAAGGGGTAAACAGAAGCCGTAAATCTAAGATATCAAAGTGGTAATCAGAAGCCGTAAATCTAAGATATCAAAGGGATAAACAGAAGCCGTAAATCTAAGATATCAAAGGGGTAATCAGAAGCCGTAAATCTAAGATATCAAAGGGATAAACAGAAGCCGTAAATCTAAGATATCAAAGGGGTAATCAGAAGCCATCAATCTAAGATATCAAAGTGGTAATCAGAAGCCGTAAATCTAAGATATCAAAGGAGTAATCAGAAGCCGTAAATCTAAGATATCAAAGGGGTAATCAGAAGCCGTAAATCTAAGATATCAAAGTGGTAATCAGAAGCCGTAAATCTAAGATATCAAAGGGGTAATCAGAAACCGTAAATCTAAGATATCAAAGGGGTAATCAGAAGCCTTAAATCTAAGATATCAAAGGGGTAATCAGAAGCCGTAAATTTAAGATATCAAAGGGGTAAACAGAAGCCGTAAATCTAAGATATCAAAGGGGTAATCAGAAGCCGTATATCTAATATATCAAAGGGTAAACAAAGCCGTAATTCTAAGATATCAAAGGGGTAATCAGAAGCCGTAAATCTAAGATATCAATGTGGTAATCAGAAGCCGTAAATCTAAGATATCAAAGGGGTAATCAGAAACCGTAAATCTAAGATATCAAAGGGGTAATAAGAAGCAGTTAATCTAAGATGTCAAAGGGGTAATCAGAAGCCGTAAATCTAAGATATCAAAGGGGTAATCAGAAGCCGTAAATCTAATATATCAAAAGTGTAATCTGAAGCCGTAAATCTAAGATGTCAAAGTGGTAATCAGAAGCCGTAAATCTAAGATATCAAAGGGGTAATCAGAAGCCGTAAATCTAAGATATCAAAGGGGTAATCAGAAGCCGTAAATCTAAGATATCAAAGGGGTAAACAGAAGCGTAAATCTAAGATATCAAAGGGGTAATCAGAAGCCGTAAATCTAAGATATCAAAGGGGTAATCAGAAGCCGTAAATCTAAGATATCAAAGGGGTAATCAGAAGCCGTAAATCTAAGATATCAAAGGGGTAATCAGAAGCCGTAAATCTAAGATATCAAAGGGGTAATCAGAAGCCGTAAATCTAAGATATCAAAGGGGTAAACAGAAGCCGAAAATCTAAGATATCAAAGGGGTAATCAGAAGCCGTAAATCTAAGATATCAAAGGGGTAAACAGAAGCGTAAATCTAAGATATCAAAGGGGTAATCTGAAGCCGTAAATCTAAGATATCAAAGGGGTAATCAGAAGCCGTAAATCTAAAATATCAAAGTGGTAATCAGAAGCCGTAAATCTAAGATATCAAAGGGGTAAACAGAAGCCGTAAATCTAAGATATCAAAGCGGTAATCAGACGCCGTAAATCTCAGATATCAAAGGGGTAATCAGAAGCCGTCAATCTAAGATATCAAAGGGGTAATCAGAAGCCGTCAATCTAAGATATCAAAGGGGTAATAAGGAGCCGTAAATCTAAGATATCAAAGGGGTAATCAGAAGCCATAAATCTATGATATCAAAGGGGTAATCAGAAACCGTAAATCTAAGATATCAAAGGGGTAATAAGAAGCCGTTAATCCAATATGTCAAAGGGGTAATCAGAAGCCGTAAATTTAAGATATCAAAGGGGTAATCAGAAGCAGTAAATCTAATATATAAAAGGGGTAAACAGAAGCTGTAAATCTAAGATATCAAAGGGGTAAACAGAAGCCGTAAATCTAATATGTCAAAGGGGTAATCAGAAGAAGGAAATCTAAGATATCAAAGGGGTAATCAGAAGCCGTAAATCTAATATGTCAAAGGGGTAATCAGAAGCCGTAAATTTAAGATATCAAAGGGGTAATCAGAAGCAGTAAATCTAAGATATCAAAGGGGTAAACAGAAGCCGTAAATCTAAGATATCAAAGGGGTAAACAGAAGCCGTAAATCTAAGATATCAAGGGGTAATCAGAAGCCGTAAATCTACGATATCAAAGGGTAAACAGAAGCCGTAAATCTAAGATATCAAAGGGGTAATCAGAAGCCGTAAATCTAAGATATCAAAGGGGTAAACAGAAGCCATAAATCAAAGATATCAAAGTGGTAATCAGAAGCCATCAATCTAAGATATCAAAGTGGTAATCAGAAGCCGTAAATCTAAGATATCAAAGGGGTAATCAGAAGAAGTAAATCTAAGATATCAAAGGGGTAATCAGAAGCCGTAAATCTAAGATATCAAAGGGGTAATCAGAAGCCGTAAATCTAAGATGTCAAAGGGGTAATCAGAAGCCGTAAATTTAAGATATCAAAGGGGTAATCAGAAGCCGTAAATCTAAGATATCAAAGGGGTAAACAGAAGCCGTAACTCTAAGATATCAAAGGGGTAATCAGAAGCCGTAAATCTAAGATATCAAAGTGGTAATCAGAAGCCGTAAATCTAAGATATCAAAGAGGTAATCAGAAGCCTTAAATCTAAGATATCAAAGGGGTAATCAGAAGCCGTAAATCTAAGATATCAAAGGGGTAAACAGAAGCCGTAAATCTAAGATATCAAGGGGTAATCAGAAGCCGTAAATCTAAGATATCAAAGGGGTAAACAGAAGCCTTAAATCTAAGATATCAAAGGGGTAATCAGAAGCCGTAAATCTAAGATATCAAAGGGGTAATCAGAGGTCGTAAATCTAAGATATCAAAGGGGTAATCAGAAGCCGTAAATCTAAGATATCAAAGGGGTAAACAGAAGCCGTAAATCTAAGATATCAAAGGGGTATTCAGAAGCCGTAAATCTAAGATATCAAAGGGGTAAACAGAAGCCGTCAATCTAAGATATCAAAGTGGTAATAAGAAGCCATCAATCTAAGATATCAAAGTGTTAATCAGAAGCCGTAAATCTAAGATATCAAAGGGGTAATCAGAAGCCGTAAATCTAAGATATCAAAGGGGTAATCAGAAGCCGTAAATCTAAAATATCAAAGGGGTAATCAGAAGCCGTAAATCTAAGATATCAAAGGGGTAAACAGAAGCCGTAAATCTAAGATATCAAAGGGGTAATCAAAAGCCGTAAATCTAAGATATCAAAGGGGTAAACAGAAGCCGTAAATCTAAGATATCAAAGGGGTAATCAGAAGCCGTAAATCTAAGATATCAAAGGGGTAAACAGAAGCCGTAAATCTAAGATATCAAAGGGGTAATCAGAAGCCGTAAATCTAAGATATCAAAGGGGTAAACAATAGCCGAAACTCTAAGATATCATAGGGGTAATCAGAAGCCGTAAATCTAAGATATCAAAGTGGTAATCAGAAGCCGTAAATCTAAGATATCAAAGGGGTAATCAGAAGCCGTAAATCTAAGATATCAAAGGGGTAATCAGAAGCCGTAAATCTAAGATATCAAAGGGGTAAACAGAAGCCGTAAATCTAAGATATCAAAGGGGTAATCAGAAGCCGTAAATCTAAGATATCAAAGGGGTAAACAGAAGCCGTAAATCTAAGATATCAAAGGGGTAATCAGAAGCCGTAAATCTAAGATATCAAAGGGGTAAACAGAAGCCGTAAATCTAAGATATCAAAGGGGTAATCAGAAGCCGTAAATCTAAGATATCAAAGGGGTAAACAGAAGCCGTAAATCTAAGATATCAAAGGGGTAATCAGAAGCCATCAATCTAAGATATCAAAGTGGTAATCAGAAGCCGTAAATCTAAGATATCAAAGGGGAAAACAGAAGCCGTAAATCTAAGATATCAAAGGGGTAAACAGAAGCCTTAAATCTAAGATATCAAAGGGGTAATCAGAAACCGTAAATCTAAGATATCAAAGTGGTAATCAGAAGCCGTAAATCTAAGATATCTAAGGGGTAATCAGAAGCCGTAAATCTAAGATATCAAAGTGGTAATGAGAAGCCGTAAATCTAAGATATCAAAGGGGTAATCAGAAGCCGTAAATCTAAGATATCAAAGGGGTAAACAGAAGCCGTAAATCTAAGATATCAAAGGGGTAAACAGAAGCCTTAAATCTAAGATATCAAAGGGGTAATCAGAAGCCGTAAATCTAAGATATCAAAGGGGTAATCAGAAGCCGTAAATCTAAGATATCAAAGGGGTAATCAGAAGCCATCAATTTAAGATATCAAAGTGGTCATCTGAAGCCGTAAATCTAAGATATCAAAGGGGTAATCAGAAGCCGTAAATCTAAGATATCAAAGGGGTAAACAGAAGCCGTAAATCTAAGATATCAAAGGGGTAATCAGAAGCCTTAAATCTAAGATATCAAAGGGGTAATCAGAAGCCGTAAATCTAAGATATCAAAGGGGTAAACAGAAGCCGTAAATCTAAGATATCAAAGTGGTAATCAGAAGCCGTAAATCTAAGATATCAAAGGGATAAACAGAAGCCGTAAATCTAAGATATCAAAGGGGTAATCAGAAGCCGTAAATCTAAGATATCAAAGGGATAAACAGAAGCCGTAAATCTAAGATATCAAAGGGGTAATCAGAAGCCATCAATCTAAGATATCAAAGTGGTAATCAGAAGCCGTAAATCTAAGATATCAAAGGAGTAATCAGAAGCCGTAAATCTAAGATATCAAAGGGGTAATCAGAAGCCGTAAATCTAAGATATCAAAGTGGTAATCAGAAGCCGAAATCTAAGATATCAAAGGGGTAATCAGAAACCGTAAATCTAAGATATCAAAGGGGTAATCAGAAGCCGTAAATCTAAGATATCAAAGGGGTAATCAGAAGCCGTAAATTAAAGATATCAAAGGGGTAAACAGAAGCCGTAAATCTAAGATATCAAAGGGGTAATCAGAAGCCGTATATCTAATATATCAAAGGGTAAACAAAGCCGTAATTCTAAGATATCAAAGGGGTAATCAGAAGCCGTAAATCTAAGATATCAATGTGGTAATCAGAAGCCGTAAATCTAAGATATCAAAGGGGTAATCAGAAACCGTAAATCTAAGATATCAAAGGGGTAATAAGAAGCAGTTAATCTAAGATGTCAAAGGGGTAATCAGAAGCCGTAAATCTAAGATATCAAAGGGGTAATCAGAAGCCGTAAATCTAATATATCAAAAGTGTAATCTGAAGCCGTAAATCTAAGATGTCAAAGTGGTAATCAGAAGCCGTAAATCTAAGATATCAAAGGGGTAATCAGAAGCCGTAAATCTAAGATATCAAAGGGGTAATCAGAAGCCGTAAATCTAAGATATCAAAGGGGTAAACAGAAGCGTAAATCTAAGATATCAAAGGGGTAATCAGAAGCCGTAAATCTAAGATATCAAAGGGGTAATCAGAAGCCGTAAATCTAAGATATCAAAGGGGTAATCAGAAGCCGTAAATCTAAGATATCAAAGGGGTAATCAGAAGCCGTAAATCTAAGATATCAAAGGGGTAATCAGAAGCCGTAAATCTAAGATATCAAAGGGGTAAACAGAAGCCGAAAATCTAAGATATCAAAGTGATAATCAGAAGCCGTAAATCTAAGATATCAAAGGGGTAAACAGAAGCGTAAATCTAAGATATCAAAGGGGTAATCTGAAGCCGTAAATCTAAGATATCAAAGGGGTAATCAGAAGCCGTAAATCTAAAATATCAAAGTGGTAATCAGAAGCCGTAAATCTAAGATATCAAAGGGGTAAACAGAAGCCGTAAATCTAAGATATCAAAGCGGTAATCAGACGCCGTAAATCTCAGATATCAAAGGGGTAATCAGAAGCCGTCAATCTAAGATATCAAAGGGGTAATCAGAAGCCGTCAATCTAAGATATCAAAGGGGTAATAAGGAGCCGTAAATCTAAGATATCAAAGGGGTAATCAGAAGCCATAAATCTATGATATCAAAGGGGTAATCAGAAACCGTAAATCTAAGATATCAAAGGGGTAATAAGAAGCCGTTAATCTAATATGTCAAAGGGGTAATCAGAAGCCGTAAATTTAAGATATCAAAGGGATAATCAGAAGCAGTAAATCTAAGATATCAAAGGGGTAAACAGAAGCCGTAAATCTAAGATATCAAAGGGGTAAACAGAAGCCGTAAATCTAATATGTCAAAGGGGTAATCAGAAGAAGGAAATCTAAGATATCAAAGGGGTAATCAGAAGCCGTAAATCTAATATGTCAAAGGGGTAATCAGAAGCCGTAAATTTAAGATATCAAAGGGGTAATCAGAAGCAGTAAATCTAAGATATCAAAGGGGTAAACAGAAGCCGTAAATCTAAGATATCAAAGGGGTAAACAGAAGCCGTAAATCTAAGATATCAAGGGGTAATCAGAAGCCGTAAATCTACGATATCAAAGGGTAAACAGAAGCCGTAAATCTAAGATATCAAAGGGGTAATCAGAAGCCGTAAATCTAAGATATCAAAGGGGTAAACAGAAGCCATAAATCAAAGATATCAAAGTGGTAATCAGAAGCCATCAATCTAAGATATCAAAGTGGTAATCAGAAGCCGTAAATCTAAGATATCAAAGGGGTAATCAAAAGCCGTAAATCTAAGATATCAAAGGGGTAAACAGAAGCCGTAAATCTAAGATATCAAAGGGGTAATCAGAAGCCGTAAATCTAAGATATCAAAGGGGTAAACAGAAGCCGTAAATCTAAGATATCAAAGGGGTAATCAGAAGCCGTAAATCTAAGATATCAAAGGGGTAAACAGAAGCCGTAAATCTAAGATATCAAAGGGGTAATCAGAAGCCGTAAATCTAAGATATCAAAGTGGTAATCAGAAGCCGTAAATCTAAGATATCAAAGGGGTAATGAGAAGCCGTAAATCTAAGATATCAAAGGGGTAATCAGAAGCCGTAAATCTAAGATATCAAAGGGGTAAACAGAAGCCGTAAATCTAAGATATCAAAGGGGTAATCAGAAGCCGTAAATCTAAGATATCAAAGGGGTAAACAGAAGCCGTAAATCTAAGATATCAAAGGGGTAATCAGAAGCCGTAAATCTAAGATATCAAAGGGGTAAACAGAAGCTGTAAATCTAAGATATCAAAGGGGTAATCAGAAGCCGTAAATCTAAGATATCAAAGGGGTAATCAGAAGCCGTAGATCTATGATATCAAAGGTGTAAACAGAAGCCGTAAATCTAAGATATCAAAGGGGTAATCAGAAGCCGTAAATCTAAGATATCAAAGGGGTAATCAGAAGCCGTAAATCTAAGATATCAAAGGGGTAAACAGAAGCCGTAAATCTAAGATATCAAAGGGGTAATCAGAAGCCGTAAATCTAAGATATCAAAGGGGTAATCAGAAGCCGTAAATCTATGATATCAAAGGGGTAAACAGAAGCCGTACATCTAAGATATCAAAGGGGTAAACAGAAGCCGTAAATCTAAGATATCAAAGGGGTAATCAGAAGCCGTAAATCTAAGATATCAAAGTGGTAATCAGAAGCCGTAAATCTAAGATATCAAAGGGGTAATGAGAAGCCGTAAATCTAAGATATCAAAGGGGTAATCAGAAGCCGTAAATCTAAGATATCAAAGGGGTAAACAGAAGCCGTAAATCTAAGATATCAAAGGGGTAATCAGAAGCCGTAAATCTAAGATATCAAAGGGGTAAACAGAAGCCGTAAATCTAAGATATCAAAGGGGTAATCAGAAGCGTAAATCTAAGATATCAAAGGGGTAAACAGAAGCCGTAAATCTAAGATATCAAAGTGGTAATCAGAAGCCGTAAATCTAAGATATCAAAGGGGTAATCAGAAGCCGTAAATCTATGATATCAAAGGGGTAAACAGAAGCGTAAATCTATGATATCAAAGGGGTAAACAGAAGCCGTACATCTAAGATATCAAAGGGGTAATCAGAAGCCGTAAATCTAAGATATCAAAGGGGTAAACAGAAGCCGTAAATCTAAGATATCAAAGGGGTAATCAGAAGCCGTAAATCTAAGATATCAAAGGGGTAAACAGAAGCCGTAAATCTAAGATATCAAAGGAGTAATCAGAAGCCGTAAATCTAAGATATCAAAGGGGTAATCAGAAGCCGTAAATCTAAGATATCAAAGGGGTAATCAGAAACCGTAAATCTAAGATATCAAAGGGGTAATCAGAAGCCGTAAATCTAAGATATCAAAGGGGTAATCAGAAGCCGTAAATTTAAGATATCAAAGGGGTAAACAGAAGCCGTAAATCTAAGATATCAAAGGGGTAATCAGAAGCCGTATATCTAATATATCAAAGGGTATACAAAAGCCGTAATTCTAAGATATCAAAGGGGTAATCAGAAGCGTAAATCTAAGATATCAAAGGGGTAATCAGAAGCCGTAAATCTAAGATATCAAAGGGGTAATCAGAAGCCGTAAATCTAAGATATCAAAGGGGTAATCAGAAGCCATCAATTTAAGATATCAAAGGGGTAATCAGAAGCCGTAAATCTAAGATATCAAAGGGGTAAACAGAAGCCTTAAATCTAAGATATCAAAGGGGTAAACAGAAGCCGTAAATCTAAGATATCAAAGTGGTAATCAGAAGCCGTAAATCTAAGATATCAAAGGGGTAAACAGAAGCCGTAAATCTAATATATTAAAGGGGTAATCAGAAGCCGTAAATCTAAGATATCAAAGGGGTAAACAGAAGCCGTAAATCTAAGATATCAAAGGGGTAATCAGAAGCCATCAATCTAAGATATCAAAGTGGTAATCAGAAGCCGTAAATCAAAGATATCAAAGGGGTAATCAGAAGCCGTAAATCTAAGATATCAAAGGGGTAAACAGAAGCGTAAATCTAAGATATCAAAGGGGTAAACAGAAGCCTTAAATCTAAAATATCAAAGGGGTAATCAGAAGCCGTAAATCTAAGATATCAAAGGGGTAATCAGAAGCCATCAATTTAAGATATCAAAGTGGTAATCAGAAGCCGTAAATCTAAGATATCAAAGGGGTAATCAGAAGCCGTAAATCTAAGATATCAAAGGGGTAAACAGAAGCCGTAAATCTAAGATATCAAAGGGGTAAACAGAAGCCTTAGATCTAAGATATCAAAGGGGTAATCAGAAGCCGTAAATCTAAGATATCAAAGGGGTAATCAGAAGCCGTAAATCTAAGATATCAAAGGGGTAATCAGAAACCGTAAATCTAAGATATCAAAAGGGTAATCAGAAGCCGTAAATCTAAGATGTCAAAGGGGTAATCAGAAGCCGTAAATCTAAGATATCAAAGGGGTAATCAGAAGCCGTAAATCTAATATATCAAAAGGGTAATCAGAAGCCGTAAATCTAAGATGTCAAAGGGGTAATCAGAAGCCGTAAATCTAAGATATCAAAGGGGTAATCAGAAGCGTAAATCTAAGATATCAAAGGGGTAATCAGAAGCCGTAAATCTAAGATATCAAAGGGGTAAACAGAAGCCGTAAATCTAAGATATCAAAGGTGTAATCAGAAGCCGTAAATTTAAGATATCAAAGGGGTAATCAGAAGCCGTAAATCTAAGATATCAAAGCGGTAAAGAGAAGCCGTAAATCTAAGATATCAAAGGGGTAATCAGAAGCCGTATATCTAAGATATCAAAGGGGTAATGAGAAGCCGTAAATCTAAGATATCAAAGGGGTAATCAGAAGCCGTAAATCTAAGATATCAAAGGGGTAAACAGAAGCCGTAAATCTAAGATATCAAAGGGGTAATCAGAAGCCGTAAATCTAAGATATCAAAGGGGTAAACAGAAGCCGTAAATCTAAGATATCAAAGGGGTAATCAGAAGCCGTAAATGTAAGATATTAAAGGGGTAAACAGAAGCCGTAAATCTAAGATATCAAAGGGGTAATCAGAAGCCGTAAATCTAAGATATCAAAGGGGTAATCAGAGGCCGTAAATTTAAGATATCAAAGGGGAAATCAGAAGCCGTAAATCTAAGATATCAAAGGGGTAAACAGAAGCCGTACATCTAAGATATCAAAGGGGTAAACAGAAGCCGCAAATTTAAGATATCAAAGGGGTAATCAGAAGCCATCAATCTAAGATATCAAAGTGGTAATCAGAAGCCGTAAATCTAAGATATCAAAGGGGTAAACAGAAGCCGTAAATCTACGATATCAAAGGGGTAATCAGAAGCCGTAAATCTAAGATATCAAAGGGGTAAACAGAAGCCGTAAATCTAAGATATCAAAGGGGTAATCAGAAGCCGTAGATCTAAGATATCAAAGTGGTAATGAGAAGCCGTAAATCTAAGATATCAAAGCGGTAATCAGAAGCCGTAAATCTAAGATATCAAAGGGGTAATCAGAAGCCGTATATCTAAGATATCAAAGGGGTAATCAGAAGCCGTAAATCTAAAATATCAAAAGGGTAATCAGAAGCAGTATATCTAAGATATCAAAGGGGTAAACAGAAGCCGTAAATCTTAGATGTCAAAGGGGTAATCAGACGCCGTAAATCTCAGATATCAAAGTGGTAATCAGAAGCCGTCAATCTAATATATCAAAGGGGTAATAAGGAGCCGTAAATCTAAGATATCAAACGGGTAATCAGAAGACATAAATCTATGATATCAAAGGGGTAATCAGAAAACGTAAATCTAAGATATCAAAGGGGTAATAAGAAGCCGTAAATCTAAGATATCAAAGGGGTAATCAGAAGCCGTAAATCTAAGATATCAAAGGGGTAATCAGAAGCCGTAAATCTAAGATATCAAAGGGGTAATCAGAAGCCGTAAATCTAAGATGTCAAAGGGGTAATCAGAAGCCGTAAATTTAAGATATCAAAGGGGTAATCAGAAGCCGTAAATCTAAGATATCAAAGGGGTAAACAGAAGCCGTAACTCTAAGATATCAAAGGGGTAATCAGAAGCCGTAAATCTAAGATATCAAAGTGGTAATCAGAAGCCGTAAATCTAAGATATCAAAGAGGTAATCAGAAGCCTTAAATCTAAGATATCAAAGGGGTAATCAGAAGCCGTAAATCTAAGATATCAAAGGGGTAAACAGAAGCCGTAAATCTAAGATATCAAGGGGTAATCAGAAGCCGTAAATCTAAGATATCAAAGGGGTAAACAGAAGCCTTAAATCTAAGATATCAAAGGGGTAATCAGAAGCCGTAAATCTAAGATATCAAAGGGGTAATCAGAGGTCGTAAATCTAAGATATCAAAGGGGTAATCAGAAGCCGTAAATCTAAGATATCAAAGGGGTAAACAGAAGCCGTAAATCTAAGATATCAAAGGGGTAATCAGAAGCCGTAAATCTAAGATATCAAAGGGGTAAACAGAAGCCGTCAATCTAAGATATCAAAGTGGTAATAAGAAGCCATCAATCTAAGATATCAAAGTGTTAATCAGAAGCCGTAAATCTAAGATATCAAAGGGGTAATCAGAAGCCGTAAATCTAAGATATCAAAGGGGTAATCAGAAGCCGTAAATCTAAAATATCAAAGGGGTAATTAGAAGCCGTAAATCTAAGATATCAAAGGGGTAAACAGAAGCTGTAAATCTAAGATATCAAAGGGGTAATCAGAAGCCGTAAATCTAAGATATCAAAGGGGTAATCAGAAGCCGTAGATCTATGATATCAAAGGTGTAAACAGAAGCCGTAAATCTAAGATATCAAAGGGGTAATCAGAAGCCGTAAATCTAAGATATCAAAGGGGTAATCAGAAGCCGTAAATCTAAGATATCAAAGGGGTAAACAGAAGCCGTAAATCTAAGATATCAAAGGGGTAATCAGAAGCCGTAAATCTAAGATATCAAAGGGGTAATCAGAAGCCGTAAATCTATGATATCAAAGGGGTAAACAGAAGCCGTACATCTAAGATATCAAAGGGGTAAACAGAAGCGTAAATCTAAGATATCAAAGGGGTAATCAGAAGCCGTAAATCTAAGATATCAAAGTGGTAATCAGAAGCCGTAAATCTAAGATATCAAAGGGGTAATGAGAAGCCGTAAATCTAAGATATCAAAGGGGTAATCAGAAGCCGTAAATCTAAGATATCAAAGGGGTAAACAGAAGCCGTAAATCTAAGATATCAAAGGGGTAATCAGAAGCCGTAAATCTAAGATATCAAAGGGGTAAACAGAAGCCGTAAATCTAAGATATCAAAGGGGTAATCAGAAGCGTAAATCTAAGATATCAAAGGGGTAAACAGAAGCCGTAAATCTAAGATATCAAAGTGGTAATCAGAAGCCGTAAATCTAAGATATCAAAGGGGTAATCAGAAGCCGTAAATCTATGATATCAAAGGGGTAAACAGAAGCCGTAAATCTATGATATCAAAGGGGTAAACAGAAGCCGTACATCTAAGATATCAAAGGGGTAATCAGAAGCCGTAAATCTAAGATATCAAAGGGGTAAACAGAAGCCGTAAATCTAAGATATCAAAGGGGTAATCAGAAGCCGTAAATCTAAGATATCAAAGGGGTAAACAGAAGCCGTAAATCTAAGATATCAAAGGAGTAATCAGAAGCCGTAAATCTAAGATATCAAAGTGGTAATCAGAAGCCGTAAATCTAAGATATCAAAGGGGTAATCAGAAACCGTAAATCTAAGATATCAAAGGGGTAATCAGAAGCCGTAAATCTAAGATATCAAAGGGGTAATCAGAAGCCGTAAATTTAAGATATCAAAGGGGTAAACAGAAGCCGTAAATCTAAGATATCAAAGGGGTAATCAGAAGCCGTATATCTAATATATCAAAGGGTATACAAAAGCCGTAATTCTAAGATATCAAAGGGGTAATCAGAAGCGTAAATCTAAGATATCAAAGGGGTAATCAGAAGCCGTAAATCTAAGATATCAAAGGGGTAATCAGAAGCCGTAAATCTAAGATATCAAAGGGGTAATCAGAAGCCATCAATTTAAGATATCAAAGGGGTAATCAGAAGCCGTAAATCTAAGATATCAAAGGGGTAAACAGAAGCCTTAAATCTAAGATATCAAAGGGGTAAACAGAAGCCGTAAATCTAAGATATCAAAGTGGTAATCAGAAGCCGTAAATCTAAGATATCAAAGGGGTAAACAGAAGCCGTAAATCTAATATATTAAATGGGTAATCAGAAGCCGTAAATCTAAGATATCAAAGGGGTAAACAGAAGCCGTATATCTAAGATATCAAAGGGGTAATCAGAAGCCATCAATCTAAGATATCAAAGTGGTAATCAGAAGCCGTAAATCAAAGATATCAAAGGGGTAATCAGAAGCCGTAAATCTAAGATATCAAAGGGGTAAACAGAAGCGTAAATCTAAGATATCAAAGGGGTAAACAGAAGCCTTAAATCTAAAATATCAAAGGGGTAATCAGAAGCCGTAAATCTAAGATATCAAAGGGGTAATCAGAAGCCATCAATTTAAGATATCAAAGTGGTAATCAGAAGCCGTAAATCTAAGATATCAAAGGGGTAATCAGAAGCCGTAAATCTAAGATATCAAAGGGGTAAACAGAAGCCGTAAATCTAAGATATCAAAGGGGTAAACAGAAGCCTTAGATCTAAGATATCAAAGGGGTAATCAGAAGCCGTAAATCTAAGATATCAAAGGGGTAATCAGAAGCCGTAAATCTAAGATATCAAAGGGGTAATCAGAAACCGTAAATCTAAGATATCAAAAGGGTAATCAGAAGCCGTAAATCTAAGATGTCAAAGGGGTAATCAGAAGCCGTAAATCTAAGATATCAAAGGGGTAATCAGAAGCCGTAAATCTAATATATCAAAAGGGTAATCAGAAGCCGTAAATCTAAGATGTCAAAGGGGTAATCAGAAGCCGTAAATCTAAGATATCAAAGGGGTAATCAGAAGCGTAAATCTAAGATATCAAAGGGGTAATCAGAAGCCGTAAATCTAAGATATCAAAGGGGTAAACAAAAGCCGTAAATCTAAGATATCAAAGGGGTAATCAGAAGCCGTAAATTTAAGATATCAAAGGGGTAATCAGAAGCCGTAAATCTAAGATATCAAAGCGGTAAAGAGAAGCCGTAAATCTAAGATATCAAAGGGGTAATCAGAAGCCGTAAATCTAAGATATCAAAGGGGTAATGAGAAGCCGTAAATCTAAGATATCAAAGGGGTAATCAGAAGCCGTAAATCTAAGATATCAAAGGGGTAAACAGAAGCCGTAAATCTAAGATATCAAAGGGGTAATCAGAAGCCGTAAATCTAAGATATCAAAGGGGTAAACAGAAGCCGTAAATCTAAGATATCAAAGGGGTAATCAGAAGCCGTAAATGTAAGATATTAAAGGGGTAAACAGAAGCCGTAAATCTAAGATATCAAAGGGGTAATCAGAAGCCGTAAATCTAAGATATCAAAGGGGTAATCAGAGGCCGTAAATTTAAGATATCAAAGGGGAAATCAGAAGCCGTAAATCTAAGATATCAAAGGGGTAAACAGAAGCCGTACATCTAAGATATCAAAGGGGTAAACAGAAGCCGCAAATTTAAGATATCAAAGGGGTAATCAGAAGCCATCAATCTAAGATATCAAAGTGGTAATCAGAAGCCGTAAATCTAAGATATCAAAGGGGTAAACAGAAGCCGTAAATCTACGATATCAAAGGGGTAATCAGAAGCCGTAAATCTAAGATATCAAAGGGGTAAACAGAAGCCGTAAATCTAAGATATCAAAGGGGTAATCAGAAGCCGTAGATCTAAGATATCAAAGTGGTAATGAGAAGCCGTAAATCTAAGATATCAAAGCGGTAATCAGAAGCCGTAAATCTAAGATATCAAAGGGGTAATCAGAAGCCGTAAATCTAAGATATCAAAGGGGTAATCAGAAGCCGTAAATCTAAAATATCAAAAGGGTAATCAGAAGCAGTATATCTAAGATATCAAAGGGGTAAACAGAAGCCGTAAATCTTAGATGTCAAAGGGGTAATCAGACGCCGTAAATCTCAGATATCAAAGTGGTAATCAGAAGCCGTCAATCTAAGATATCAAAGGGGTAATCAGAAGCCGTCAATCTAATATATCAAAGGGGTAATAAGGAGCCGTAAATCTAAGATATCAAACGGGTAATCAGAAGACATAAATCTATGATATCAAAGGGGTAATCAGAAAACGTAAATCTAAGATATCAAAGGGGTAATAAGAAGCCGTAAATCTAAGATATCAAAGGGGTAATCAGAAGCCGTAAATCTAAGATATCAAAGGGGTAATCAGAAGCCGTAAATCTAAGATATCAAAGGGGTAATCAGAAGCCGTAAATCTAAGATGTCAAAGGGGTAATCAGAAGCCGTAAATTTAAGATATCAAAGGGGTAAACAGAAGCCGTAACTCTAAGATATCAAAGGGGTAATCAGAAGCCGTAAATCTAAGATATCAAAGTGGTAATCAGAAGCCGTAAATCTAAGATATCAAAGAGGTAATCAGAAGCCTTAAATCTAAGATATCAAAGGGGTAATCAGAAGCCGTAAATCTAAGATATCAAAGGGGTAAACAGAAGCCGTAAATCTAAGATATCAAGGGGTAATCAGAAGCCGTAAATCTAAGATATCAAAGGGGTAAACAGAAGCCTTAAATCTAAGATATCAAAGGGGTAATCAGAAGCCGTAAATCTAAGATATCAAAGGGGTAATCAGAGGTCGTAAATCTAAGATATCAAAGGGGTAATCAGAAGCCGTAAATCTAAGATATCAAAGGGGTAAACAGAAGCCGTAAATCTAAGATATCAAAGGGGTAAACAGAAGCCGTCAATCTAAGATATCAAAGTGGTAATAAGAAGCCATCAATCTAAGATATCAAAGTGTTAATCAGAAGCCGTAAATCTAAGATATCAAAGGGGTAATCAGAAGCCGTAAATCTAAGATATCAAAGGGGTAATCAGAAGCCGTAAATCTAAAATATCAAAGGGGTAATCAGAAGCCGTAAATCTAAGATATCAAAGGGGTAAACAGAAGCCGTAAATCTAAGATATCAAAGGGGTAATCAAAAGCCGTAAATCTAAGATATCAAAGGGGTAAACAGAAGCCGTAAATCTAAGATATCAAAGGGGTAATCAGAAGCCGTAAATCTAAGATATCAAAGGGGTAAACAGAAGCCGTAAATCTAAGATATCAAAGGGGTAATCAGAAGCCGTAAATCTAAGATATCAAAGGGGTAAACAATAGCCGAAACTCTAAGATATCATAGGGGTAATCAGAAGCCGTAAATCTAAGATATCAAAGTGGTAATCAGAAGCCGTAAATCTAAGATATCAAAGGGGTAATCAGAAGCCGTAAATCTAAGATATCAAAGGGGTAATCAGAAGCCGTAAATCTAAGATATCAAAGGGGTAAACAGAAGCCGTAAATCTAAGATATCAAAGGGGTAATCAGAAGCCGTAAATCTAAGATATCAAAGGGGTAAACAGAAGCCGTAAATCTAAGATATCAAAGGGGTAATCAGAAGCCGTAAATCTAAGATATCAAAGGGGTAAACAGAAGCCGTAAATCTAAGATATCAAAGGGGTAATCAGAAGCCGTAAATCTAAGATATCAAAGGGGTAAACAGAAGCCGTAAATCTAAGATATCAAAGGGGTAATCAGAAGCCATCAATCTAAGATATCAAAGTGGTAATCAGAAGCCGTAAATCTAAGATATCAAAGGGGAAAACAGAAGCCGTAAATCTAAGATATCAAAGGGGTAAACAGAAGCCTTAAATCTAAGATATCAAAGGGGTAATCAGAAACCGTAAATCTAAGATATCAAAGTGGTAATCAGAAGCCGTAAATCTAAGATATCAAAGGGGTAATCAGAAGCCATCAATTTAAGATATCAAAGTGGTCATCTGAAGCCGTAAATCTAAGATATCAAAGGGGTAATCAGAAGCCGTAAATCTAAGATATCAAAGGGGTAAACAGAAGCCGTAAATCTAAGATATCAAAGGGGTAATCAGAAGCCTTAAATCTAAGATATCAAAGGGGTAATCAGAAGCCGTAAATCTAAGATATCAAAGGGGTAAACAGAAGCCGTAAATCTAAGATATCAAAGTGGTAATCAGAAGCCGTAAATCTAAGATATCAAAGGGATAAACAGAAGCCGTAAATCTAAGATATCAAAGGGGTAATCAGAAGCCGTAAATCTAAGATATCAAAGGGATAAACAGAAGCCGTAAATCTAAGATATCAAAGGGGTAATCAGAAGCCATCAATCTAAGATATCAAAGTGGTAATCAGAAGCCGTAAATCTAAGATATCAAAGGGGTAATCAGAAGCCGTAAATCTAAGATATCAAAGGGGTAAACAGAAGCCGTAAATCTAAGATATCAAAGGGGTAATCAGAAGCCGTAAATCTAAGATATCAAAGGGGTAAACAGAAGCCGTCAATCTAAGATATCAAAGTGGTAATAAGAAGCCATCAATCTAAGATATCAAAGTGTTAATCAGAAGCCGTAAATCTAAGATATCAAAGGGGTAATCAGAAGCCGTAAATCTAAGATATCAAAGGGGTAATCAGAAGCCGTAAATCTAAAATATCAAAGGGGTAATTAGAAGCCGTAAATCTAAGATATCAAAGGGGTAAACAGAAGCTGTAAATCTAAGATATCAAAGGGGTAATCAGAAGCCGTAAATCTAAGATATCAAAGGGGTAATCAGAAGCCGTAGATCTATGATATCAAAGGTGTAAACAGAAGCCGTAAATCTAAGATATCAAAGGGGTAATCAGAAGCCGTAAATCTAAGATATCAAAGGGGTAATCAGAAGCCGTAAATCTAAGATATCAAAGGGGTAAACAGAAGCCGTAAATCTAAGATATCAAAGGGGTAATCAGAAGCCGTAAATCTAAGATATCAAAGGGGTAATCAGAAGCCGTAAATCTATGATATCAAAGGGGTAAACAGAAGCCGTACATCTAAGATATCAAAGGGGTAAACAGAAGCCGTAAATCTAAGATATCAAAGGGGTAATCAGAAGCCGTAAATCTAAGATATCAAAGTGGTAATCAGAAGCCGTAAATCTAAGATATCAAAGGGGTAATGAGAAGCCGTAAATCTAAGATATCAAAGGGGTAATCAGAAGCCGTAAATCTAAGATATCAAAGGGGTAAACAGAAGCCGTAAATCTAAGATATCAAAGGGGTAATCAGAAGCCGTAAATCTAAGATATCAAAGGGGTAAACAGAAGCCGTAAATCTAAGATATCAAAGGGGTAATCAGAAGCGTAAATCTAAGATATCAAAGGGGTAAACAGAAGCCGTAAATCTAAGATATCAAAGTGGTAATCAGAAGCCGTAAATCTAAGATATCAAAGGGGTAATCAGAAGCCGTAAATCTATGATATCAAAGGGGTAAACAGAAGCCGTAAATCTATGATATCAAAGGGGTAAACAGAAGCCGTACATCTAAGATATCAAAGGGGTAATCAGAAGCCGTAAATCTAAGATATCAAAGGGGTAAACAGAAGCCGTAAATCTAAGATATCAAAGGGGTAATCAGAAGCCGTAAATCTAAGATATCAAAGGGGTAAACAGAAGCCGTAAATCTAAGATATCAAAGGAGTAATCAGAAGCCGTAAATCTAAGATATCAAAGTGGTAATCAGAAGCCGTAAATCTAAGATATCAAAGGGGTAATCAGAAACCGTAAATCTAAGATATCAAAGGGGTAATCAGAAGCCGTAAATCTAAGATATCAAAGGGGTAATCAGAAGCCGTAAATTTAAGATATCAAAGGGGTAAACAGAAGCCGTAAATCTAAGATATCAAAGGGGTAATCAGAAGCCGTATATCTAATATATCAAAGGGTATACAAAAGCCGTAATTCTAAGATATCAAAGGGGTAATCAGAAGCGTAAATCTAAGATATCAAAGGGGTAATCAGAAGCCGTAAATCTAAGATATCAAAGGGGTAATCAGAAGCCGTAAATCTAAGATATCAAAGGGGTAATCAGAAGCCATCAATTTAAGATATCAAAGGGGTAATCAGAAGCCGTAAATCTAAGATATCAAAGGGGTAAACAGAAGCCTTAAATCTAAGATATCAAAGGGGTAAACAGAAGCCGTAAATCTAAGATATCAAAGTGGTAATCAGAAGCCGTAAATCTAAGATATCAAAGGGGTAAACAGAAGCCGTAAATCTAATATATTAAATGGGTAATCAGAAGCCGTAAATCTAAGATATCAAAGGGGTAAACAGAAGCCGTATATCTAAGATATCAAAGGGGTAATCAGAAGCCATCAATCTAAGATATCAAAGTGGTAATCAGAAGCCGTAAATCAAAGATATCAAAGGGGTAATCAGAAGCCGTAAATCTAAGATATCAAAGGGGTAAACAGAAGCGTAAATCTAAGATATCAAAGGGGTAAACAGAAGCCTTAAATCTAAAATATCAAAGGGGTAATCAGAAGCCGTAAATCTAAGATATCAAAGGGGTAATCAGAAGCCATCAATTTAAGATATCAAAGTGGTAATCAGAAGCCGTAAATCTAAGATATCAAAGGGGTAATCAGAAGCCGTAAATCTAAGATATCAAAGGGGTAAACAGAAGCCGTAAATCTAAGATATCAAAGGGGTAAACAGAAGCCTTAGATCTAAGATATCAAAGGGGTAATCAGAAGCCGTAAATCTAAGATATCAAAGGGGTAATCAGAAGCCGTAAATCTAAGATATCAAAGGGGTAATCAGAAACCGTAAATCTAAGATATCAAAAGGGTAATCAGAAGCCGTAAATCTAAGATGTCAAAGGGGTAATCAGAAGCCGTAAATCTAAGATATCAAAGGGGTAATCAGAAGCCGTAAATCTAATATATCAAAAGGGTAATCAGAAGCCGTAAATCTAAGATGTCAAAGGGGTAATCAGAAGCCGTAAATCTAAGATATCAAAGGGGTAATCAGAAGCGTAAATCTAAGATATCAAAGGGGTAATCAGAAGCCGTAAATCTAAGATATCAAAGGGGTAAACAAAAGCCGTAAATCTAAGATATCAAAGGGGTAATCAGAAGCCGTAAATTTAAGATATCAAAGGGGTAATCAGAAGCCGTAAATCTAAGATATCAAAGCGGTAAAGAGAAGCCGTAAATCTAAGATATCAAAGGGGTAATCAGAAGCCGTAAATCTAAGATATCAAAGGGGTAATGAGAAGCCGTAAATCTAAGATATCAAAGGGGTAATCAGAAGCCGTAAATCTAAGATATCAAAGGGGTAAACAGAAGCCGTAAATCTAAGATATCAAAGGGGTAATCAGAAGCCGTAAATCTAAGATATCAAAGGGGTAAACAGAAGCCGTAAATCTAAGATATCAAAGGGGTAATCAGAAGCCGTAAATGTAAGATATTAAAGGGGTAAACAGAAGCCGTAAATCTAAGATATCAAAGGGGTAATCAGAAGCCGTAAATCTAAGATATCAAAGGGGTAATCAGAGGCCGTAAATTTAAGATATCAAAGGGGAAATCAGAAGCCGTAAATCTAAGATATCAAAGGGGTAAACAGAAGCCGTACATCTAAGATATCAAAGGGGTAAACAGAAGCCGCAAATTTAAGATATCAAAGGGGTAATCAGAAGCCATCAATCTAAGATATCAAAGTGGTAATCAGAAGCCGTAAATCTAAGATATCAAAGGGGTAAACAGAAGCCGTAAATCTACGATATCAAAGGGGTAATCAGAAGCCGTAAATCTAAGATATCAAAGGGGTAAACAGAAGCCGTAAATCTAAGATATCAAAGGGGTAATCAGAAGCCGTAGATCTAAGATATCAAAGTGGTAATGAGAAGCCGTAAATCTAAGATATCAAAGCGGTAATCAGAAGCCGTAAATCTAAGATATCAAAGGGGTAATCAGAAGCCGTAAATCTAAGATATCAAAGGGGTAATCAGAAGCCGTAAATCTAAAATATCAAAAGGGTAATCAGAAGCAGTATATCTAAGATATCAAAGGGGTAAACAGAAGCCGTAAATCTTAGATGTCAAAGGGGTAATCAGACGCCGTAAATCTCAGATATCAAAGTGGTAATCAGAAGCCGTCAATCTAAGATATCAAAGGGGTAATCAGAAGCCGTCAATCTAATATATCAAAGGGGTAATAAGGAGCCGTAAATCTAAGATATCAAACGGGTAATCAGAAGACATAAATCTATGATATCAAAGGGGTAATCAGAAAACGTAAATCTAAGATATCAAAGGGGTAATAAGAAGCCGTAAATCTAAGATATCAAAGGGGTAATCAGAAGCCGTAAATCTAAGATATCAAAGGGGTAATCAGAAGCCGTAAATCTAAGATATCAAAGGGGTAATCAGAAGCCGTAAATCTAAGATGTCAAAGGGGTAATCAGAAGCCGTAAATTTAAGATATCAAAGGGGTAAACAGAAGCCGTAACTCTAAGATATCAAAGGGGTAATCAGAAGCCGTAAATCTAAGATATCAAAGTGGTAATCAGAAGCCGTAAATCTAAGATATCAAAGAGGTAATCAGAAGCCTTAAATCTAAGATATCAAAGGGGTAATCAGAAGCCGTAAATCTAAGATATCAAAGGGGTAAACAGAAGCCGTAAATCTAAGATATCAAGGGGTAATCAGAAGCCGTAAATCTAAGATATCAAAGGGGTAAACAGAAGCCTTAAATCTAAGATATCAAAGGGGTAATCAGAAGCCGTAAATCTAAGATATCAAAGGGGTAATCAGAGGTCGTAAATCTAAGATATCAAAGGGGTAATCAGAAGCCGTAAATCTAAGATATCAAAGGGGTAAACAGAAGCCGTAAATCTAAGATATCAAAGGGGTAAACAGAAGCCGTCAATCTAAGATATCAAAGTGGTAATAAGAAGCCATCAATCTAAGATATCAAAGTGTTAATCAGAAGCCGTAAATCTAAGATATCAAAGGGGTAATCAGAAGCCGTAAATCTAAGATATCAAAGGGGTAATCAGAAGCCGTAAATCTAAAATATCAAAGGGGTAATCAGAAGCCGTAAATCTAAGATATCAAAGGGGTAAACAGAAGCCGTAAATCTAAGATATCAAAGGGGTAATCAAAAGCCGTAAATCTAAGATATCAAAGGGGTAAACAGAAGCCGTAAATCTAAGATATCAAAGGGGTAATCAGAAGCCGTAAATCTAAGATATCAAAGGGGTAAACAGAAGCCGTAAATCTAAGATATCAAAGGGGTAATCAGAAGCCGTAAATCTAAGATATCAAAGGGGTAAACAATAGCCGAAACTCTAAGATATCATAGGGGTAATCAGAAGCCGTAAATCTAAGATATCAAAGTGGTAATCAGAAGCCGTAAATCTAAGATATCAAAGGGGTAATCAGAAGCCGTAAATCTAAGATATCAAAGGGGTAATCAGAAGCCGTAAATCTAAGATATCAAAGGGGTAAACAGAAGCCGTAAATCTAAGATATCAAAGGGGTAATCAGAAGCCGTAAATCTAAGATATCAAAGGGGTAAACAGAAGCCGTAAATCTAAGATATCAAAGGGGTAATCAGAAGCCGTAAATCTAAGATATCAAAGGGGTAAACAGAAGCCGTAAATCTAAGATATCAAAGGGGTAATCAGAAGCCGTAAATCTAAGATATCAAAGGGGTAAACAGAAGCCGTAAATCTAAGATATCAAAGGGGTAATCAGAAGCCATCAATCTAAGATATCAAAGTGGTAATCAGAAGCCGTAAATCTAAGATATCAAAGGGGAAAACAGAAGCCGTAAATCTAAGATATCAAAGGGGTAAACAGAAGCCTTAAATCTAAGATATCAAAGGGGTAATCAGAAACCGTAAATCTAAGATATCAAAGTGGTAATCAGAAGCCGTAAATCTAAGATATCAAAGGGGTAATCAGAAGCCATCAATTTAAGATATCAAAGTGGTCATCTGAAGCCGTAAATCTAAGATATCAAAGGGGTAATCAGAAGCCGTAAATCTAAGATATCAAAGGGGTAAACAGAAGCCGTAAATCTAAGATATCAAAGGGGTAATCAGAAGCCTTAAATCTAAGATATCAAAGGGGTAATCAGAAGCCGTAAATCTAAGATATCAAAGGGGTAAACAGAAGCCGTAAATCTAAGATATCAAAGTGGTAATCAGAAGCCGTAAATCTAAGATATCAAAGGGATAAACAGAAGCCGTAAATCTAAGATATCAAAGGGGTAATCAGAAGCCGTAAATCTAAGATATCAAAGGGATAAACAGAAGCCGTAAATCTAAGATATCAAAGGGGTAATCAGAAGCCATCAATCTAAGATATCAAAGTGGTAATCAGAAGCCGTAAATCTAAGATATCAAAGGAGTAATCAGAAGCCGTAAATCTAAGATATCAAAGGGGTAATCAGAAGCCGTAAATCTAAGATATCAAAGGGGTAATCAGAAGCCGTAAATCTAAGATATCAAAGGGGTAATCAGAAACCGTAAATCTAAGATATCAAAGGGGTAATCAGAAGCCGTAAATCTAAGATATCAAAGGGGTAATCAGAAGCCGTAAATTTAAGATATCAAAGGGGTAAACAGAAGCCGTAAATCTAAGATATCAAAGGGGTAATCAGAAGCCGTATATCTAATATATCAAAGGGTAAACAAAGCCGTAATTCTAAGATATCAAAGGGGTAATCAGAAGCCGTAAATCTAAGATATCAATGTGGTAATCAGAAGCCGTAAATCTAAGATATCAAAGGGGTAATCAGAAACCGTAAATCTAAGATATCAAAGGGGTAATAAGAAGCAGTTAATCTAAGATGTCAAAGGGGTAATCAGAAGCCGTAAATCTAAGATATCAAAGGGGTAATCAGAAGCCGTAAATCTAATATATCAAAAGTGTAATCTGAAGCCGTAAATCTAAGATGTCAAAGTGGTAATCAGAAGCCGTAAATCTAAGATATCAAAGGGGTAATCAGAAGCCGTACATCTAAGATATCAAAGGGGTAATCAGAAGCCGTAAATCTAAGATATCAAAGGGGTAAACAGAAGCCGTAAATCTAAGATATCAAAGGGGTAATCAGAAGCCGTAAATCTAAGATATCAAAGGGGTAATCAGAAGCCGTAAATCTAAGATATCAAAGGGGTAATCAGAAGCCGTAAATCTAAGATATCAAAGGGGTAATCAGAAGCCGTAAATCTAAGATATCAAAGGGGTAATCAGAAGCCGTAAATCTAAGATATCAAAGGGGTAATCAGAAGCCGTAAATCTAAGATATCAAAGGGGTAAACAGAAGCCGAAAATCTAAGATATCAAAGGGGTAATCAGAAGCCGTAAATCTAAGATATCAAAGGGGTAAACAGAAGCGTAAATCTAAGATATCAAAGGGGTAATCTGAAGCCGTAAATCTAAGATATCAAAGGGGTAATCAGAAGCCGTAAATCTAAAATATCAAAGTGGTAATCAGAAGCCGTAAATCTAAGATATCAAAGGGGTAAACAGAAGCCGTAAATCTAAGATATCAAAGCGGTAATCAGACGCCGTAAATCTCAGATATCAAAGGGGTAATCAGAAGCCGTCAATCTAAGATATCAAAGGGGTAATCAGAAGCCGTCAATCTAAGATATCAAAGGGGTAATAAGGAGCCGTAAATCTAAGATATCAAAGGGGTAATCAGAAGCCATAAATCTATGATATCAAAGGGGTAATCAGAAACCGTAAATCTAAGATATCAAAGGGGTAATAAGAAGCCGTTAATCTAAGATATCAAAGGGGTAATCAGAAGAAGGAAATCTAAGATATCAAAGGGGTAATCAGAAGCCGTAAATCTAATATGTCAAAGGGGTAATCAGAAGCCGTAAATTTAAGATATCAAAGGGGTAATCAGAAGCAGTAAATCTAAGATATCAAAGGGGTAAACAGAAGCCGTAAATCTAAGATATCAAAGGGGTAAACAGAAGCCGTAAATCTAAGATATCAAGGGGTAATCAGAAGCCGTAAATCTACGATATCAAAGGGTAAACAGAAGCCGTAAATCTAAGATATCAAAGGGGTAATCAGAAGCCGTAAATCTAAGATATCAAAGGGGTAAACAGAAGCCATAAATCAAAGATATCAAAGTGGTAATCAGAAGCCATCAATCTAAGATATCAAAGTGGTAATCAGAAGCCGTAAATCTAAGATATCAAAGGGGTAATCAAAAGCCGTAAATCTAAGATATCAAAGGGGTAAACAGAAGCCGTAAATCTAAGATATCAAAGGGGTAATCAGAAGCCGTAAATCTAAGATATCAAAGGGGTAAACAGAAGCCGTAAATCTAAGATATCAAAGGGGTAATCAGAAGCCGTAAATCTAAGATATCAAAGGGGTAAACAGAAGCCGTAAATCTAAGATATCAAAGGGGTAATCAGAAGCCGTAAATCTAAGATATCAAAGTGGTAATCAGAAGCCGTAAATCTAAGATATCAAAGGGGTAATGAGAAGCCGTAAATCTAAGATATCAAAGGGGTAATCAGAAGCCGTAAATCTAAGATATCAAAGGGGTAAACAGAAGCCGTAAATCTAAGATATCAAAGGGGTAATCAGAAGCCGTAAATCTAAGATATCAAAGGGGTAAACAGAAGCCGTAAATCTAAGATATCAAAGGGGTAATCAGAAGCCGTAAATCTAAGATATCAAAGGGGTAAACAGAAGCTGTAAATCTAAGATATCAAAGGGGTAATCAGAAGCCGTAAATCTAAGATATCAAAGGGGTAATCAGAAGCCGTAGATCTATGATATCAAAGGTGTAAACAGAAGCCGTAAATCTAAGATATCAAAGGGGTAATCAGAAGCCGTAAATCTAAGATATCAAAGGGGTAATCAGAAGCCGTAAATCTAAGATATCAAAGGGGTAAACAGAAGCCGTAAATCTAAGATATCAAAGGGGTAATCAGAAGCCGTAAATCTAAGATATCAAAGGGTAATCAGAAGCCGTAAATCTATGATATCAAAGGGGTAAACAGAAGCCGTACATCTAAGATATCAAAGGGGTAAACAGAAGCCGTAAATCTAAGATATCAAAGGGGTAATCAGAAGCCGTAAATCTAAGATATCAAAGTGGTAATCAGAAGCCGTAAATCTAAGATATCAAAGGGGTAATGAGAAGCCGTAAATCTAAGATATCAAAGGGGTAATCAGAAGCCGTAAATCTAAGATATCAAAGGGGTAAACAGAAGCCGTAAATCTAAGATATCAAAGGGGTAATCAGAAGCCGTAAATCTAAGATATCAAAGGGGTAAACAGAAGCCGTAAATCTAAGATATCAAAGGGGTAATCAGAAGCGTAAATCTAAGATATCAAAGGGGTAAACAGAAGCCGTAAATCTAAGATATCAAAGTGGTAATCAGAAGCCGTAAATCTAAGATATCAAAGGGGTAATCAGAAGCCGTAAATCTATGATATCAAAGGGGTAAACAGAAGCCGTAAATCTATGATATCAAAGGGGTAAACAGAAGCCGTACATCTAAGATATCAAAGGGGTAATCAGAAGCCGTAAATCTAAGATATCAAAGGGGTAAACAGAAGCCGTAAATCTAAGATATCAAAGGGGTAATCAGAAGCCGTAAATCTAAGATATCAAAGGGGTAAACAGAAGCCGTAAATCTAAGATATCAAAGGAGTAATCAGAAGCCGTAAATCTAAGATATCAAAGTGGTAATCAGAAGCCGTAAATCTAAGATATCAAAGGGGTAATCAGAAACCGTAAATCTAAGATATCAAAGGGGTAATCAGAAGCCGTAAATCTAAGATATCAAAGGGGTAATCAGAAGCCGTAAATTTAAGATATCAAAGGGGTAAACAGAAGCCGTAAATCTAAGATATCAAAGGGGTAATCAGAAGCCGTATATCTAATATATCAAAGGGTATACAAAAGCCGTAATTCTAAGATATCAAAGGGGTAATCAGAAGCGTAAATCTAAGATATCAAAGGGGTAATCAGAAGCCGTAAATCTAAGATATCAAAGGGGTAATCAGAAGCCGTAAATCTAAGATATCAAAGGGGTAATCAGAAGCCATCAATTTAAGATATCAAAGGGGTAATCAGAAGCCGTAAATCTAAGATATCAAAGGGGTAAACAGAAGCCTTAGATCTAAGATATCAAAGGGGTAAACAGAAGCCGTAAATTTAAGATATCAAAGGGGTAAACAGAAGCCGTAAATCTAAGATATCAAAGGGGTAATCAGAAGCCGTATATCTAATATATCAAAGGGTAAACAAAAGCCGTAATTCTAAGATATCAAAGGGGTAATCAGAAGCCGTAAATCTAAGATATCAAAGGGGTAATCAGAAGCCGTAAATCTAAGATATCAAAGGGGTAATCAGAAACCGTAAATCTAAGATATCAAAGGGGTAATAAGAAGCAGTTAATCTAAGATGTCAAAGGGGTAATCAGAAGCCGTAAATCTAAGATATCAAAGTGGTAATCAGAAGCCGTAAATCTAATATATCAAAAGGGTAATCAGAAGCCGTAAATCTAAGATGTCAAAGGGGTAATCAGAAGCCGTAAATCTAAGATATCAAAGGGGTAATCAGAAGCCGTAAATCTAAGATATCAAAGGGGTAATCAGAAGCCGTAAATCTAAGATATCAAAGGGGTAAACAGAAGCCGTAAATCTAAGATATCAAAGGGGTAATCAGAAGCCGTAAATCTAAGATATCAAAGGGGTAATCAGAAGCCGTAAATCTAAGATATCAAAGGGGTAATCAGAAGCCGTAAATCTAAGATATCAAAGGGGTAATCAGAAGCCGTAAATCTAAGATATCAAAGGGGTAATCAGAAGCCGTAAATCTAAGATATCAAAGGGGTAAACAGAAGCCGTAAATCTAAGATATCAAAGGGGTAATCAGAAGCCGTAAATCTAAGATATCAAAGGGGTAAACAGAAGCCGTAAATCTAAGATATCAAAGGGGTAATCAGAAGCCGTAAATCTAAGATATCAAAGGGGTAATCAGAAGCCGTAAATCTAAAATATCAAAGGGGTAATCAGAAGCCGTAGATCTAAGATATCAAAGTGGTAAACAGAAGCCGTAAATCTAAGATATCAAAGGGGTAATCAGACGCCGTAAATCTCAGATATCAAAGTGGTAATCAGAAGCCGTCAATCTAAGATATCAAAGGGGTAATCAGAAGCCGTCAATCTAAGATATCAAAGGGGTAATAAGGAGCCGTAAATCTAAGATATCAAAGGGGTAATCAGAAGCCATAAATCTATGATATCAAAGGGGTAATCAGAAACAGTAAATCTAAGATATCAAAGGGGTAATAAGAAGCCGTAAATCTAAGATATCAAAGGGGTAATCAGAAGAAGGAAATCTAAGATATCAAAGTGATAATCAGAAGCCGTAAATCTAAGATGTCAAAGGGGTAATCAGAAGCCGTAAATTTAAGATATCAAAGGGGTAATCAGAAGCCGTAAATCTAAGATATCAAAGGTGTAATCAGAAGCCGTAAATCTAAGATATCAAAGGGGTAAACAGAAGCCGTAAATCTAAGATATCAAGGGGTAATCAGAAGCCGTAAATCTAAGATATCAAAGGGTAAACAGAAGCCGTAAATCTAAGATATCAAAGGGGTAATCAGAAGCCGTAAATCTAAGATATCAAAGGGGTAATCAGAGGTCGTAAATCTAAGATATCAAAGGGGTAATCAGAAGCCGTAAATCTAAGATATCAAAGTGTTAAACAGAAGCCGTAAATCTAATATATCAAAGGGGTAATCAGAAGCCGTAAATCTAATATATCAAAGGGGTAAACAGAAGCCATAAATCTAAGATATCAAAGTGGTAATCAGAAGCCATCAATCTAAGATATCAAAGTGGTAATCAGAAGCCGTAAATCTAAGATATCAAAGGGGTAATCAGAAGCCGTAAATCTAAGATATCAAAGGGGTAAACAGAAGCCGTAAATCTAAGATATCAAAGGGGTAATCAGAAGCCGTAAATCTAAGATATCAAAGGGGTAAACAGAAGCCGTAAATCTAAGATATCAAAGGGGTAATCAGAAGCCGTAAATCTAAGATATCAAAGGGGTAAACAGAAGCCGTAACTCTAAGATATCAAAGGGGTAATCAGAAGCCGTAAATCTAAGATATCAAAGGGGTAATCAGAAGCCGTAAATCTAAGATATCAAAGGGGTAATCAGAAGCCGTAAATCTAAGATATCAAAGGGGTAAACAGAAGCCGTAAATCTAAGATATCAAAGGGGTAATCAGAAGCCGTAAATCTAAGATATCAAAGGGGTAATCAGAAGCCGTAAATCTAAGATATCAAAGGGGTAATCAGAAGCCGTAAATCTAAGATATCAAAGGGGTAATCAGAAGCCGTAAATCTAAGATATCAAAGGGGTAATCAGAAGCCGTAAATCTAAGATATCAAAGGGGTAAACAGAAGCCGTAAATCTAAGATATCAAAGGGGTAATCAGAAGCCGTAAATCTAAGATATCAAAGGGGTAAACAGAAGCCGTAAATCTAAGATATCAAAGGGGTAATCAGAAGCCGTAAATCTAAGATATCAAAGGGGTAATCAGAAGCCGTAAATCTAAAATATCAAAGGGGTAATCAGAAGCCGTAGATCTAAGATATCAAAGTGGTAAACAGAAGCCGTAAATCTAAGATATCAAAGGGGTAATCAGACGCCGTAAATCTCAGATATCAAAGTGGTAATCAGAAGCCGTCAATCTAAGATATCAAAGGGGTAATCAGAAGCCGTCAATCTAAGATATCAAAGGGGTAATAAGGAGCCGTAAATCTAAGATATCAAAGGGGTAATCAGAAGCCATAAATCTATGATATCAAAGGGGTAATCAGAAACAGTAAATCTAAGATATCAAAGGGGTAATAAGAAGCCGTAAATCTAAGATATCAAAGGGGTAATCAGAAGAAGGAAATCTAAGATATCAAAGTGATAATCAGAAGCCGTAAATCTAAGATGTCAAAGGGGTAATCAGAAGCCGTAAATTTAAGATATCAAAGGGGTAATCAGAAGCCGTAAATCTAAGATATCAAAGGTGTAATCAGAAGCCGTAAATCTAAGATATCAAAGGGGTAAACAGAAGCCGTAAATCTAAGATATCAAGGGGTAATCAGAAGCCGTAAATCTAAGATATCAAAGGGTAAACAGAAGCCGTAAATCTAAGATATCAAAGGGGTAATCAGAAGCCGTAAATCTAAGATATCAAAGGGGTAATCAGAGGTCGTAAATCTAAGATATCAAAGGGGTAATCAGAAGCCGTAAATCTAAGATATCAAAGTGATAAACAGAAGCCGTAAATCTAATATATCAAAGGGGTAATCAGAAGCCGTAAATCTAATATATCAAAGGGGTAAACAGAAGCCATAAATCTAAGATATCAAAGTGGTAATCAGAAGCCATCAATCTAAGATATCAAAGTGGTAATCAGAAGCCGTAAATCTAAGATATCAAAGGGGTAATCAGAAGCCGTAAATCTAAGATATCAAAGGGGTAAACAGAAGCCGTAAATCTAAGATATCAAAGGGGTAATCAGAAGCCGTAAATCTAAGATATCAAAGGGGTAAACAGAAGCCGTAAATCTAAGATATTAAAGGGGTAATCAGAAGCCGTAAATCTAAGATATCAAAGGGGTAAACAGAAGCCGTAACTCTAAGATATCAAAGGGGTAATCAGAAGCCGTAAATCTAAGATATCAAAGGGGTAATCAGAAGCCGTAAATCTAAGATATCAAAGGGGTAAACAGAAGCCGTAAATCTAAGATATCAAAGGGGTAATCAGAAGCCGTAAATCTAAGATATCAAAGTGGTAATCAGAAGCCGTAAATCTAAGATATCAAAGGGGTAATCATAAACCGTAAATCTAAGATATCAAAGGGGTAATCAGAAGCAGTAAATCTAAGATATCAAAGGGGTAATCAGAAGCCGTAAATTTAAGATATCAAAGGGGTAAACAGAAGCCGTAAATCTAAGATATCAAAGGGGTAATCAGAAGCCGTATATCTAAGATATCAAAGGGTATACAAAAGCCGTAATTCTAAGATATCAAAGGGGTAATCAGAAGCGTAAATCTAAGATATCAAAGGGGTAATCAGAAGCCGTAAATATAAGATATCAAAGGGGTAATCAGAAGCCGTAAATCTAAGATATCAAAGTGTTAAACAGAAGCCGTAAATCTAATATATCAAAGGGGTAATCAGAAGCCGTAAATCTAATATATCAAAGGGGTAAACAGAAGCCATAAATCTAAGATATCAAAGTGGTAATCAGAAGCCATCAATCTAAGATATCAAAGTGGTAATCAGAAGCCGTAAATCTAAGATATCAAAGGGGTAATCAGAAGCCGTAAATCTAAGATATCAAAGGGGTAAACAGAAGCCGTAAATCTAAGATATCAAAGGGGTAATCAGAAGCCGTAAATCTAAGATATCAAAGGGGTAAACAGAAGCCGTAAATCTAAGATATCAAAGGGGTAATCAGAAGCCGTAAATCTAAGATATCAAAGGGGTAAACAGAAGCCGTAACTCTAAGATATCAAAGGGGTAATCAGAAGCCGTAAATCTAAGATATCAAAGGGGTAATCAGAAGCCGTAAATCTAAGATATCAAAGGGGTAAACAGAAGCCGTAAATCTAAGATATCAAAGGGGTAATCAGAAGCCGTAAATCTAAGATATCAAAGTGGTAATCAGAAGCCGTAAATCTAAGATATCAAAGGGGTAATCATAAACCGTAAATCTAAGATATCAAAGGGGTAATCAGAAGCAGTAAATCTAAGATATCAAAGGGGTAATCAGAAGCCGTAAATTTAAGATATCAAAGGGGTAAACAGAAGCCGTAAATCTAAGATATCAAAGGGGTAATCAGAAGCCGTATATCTAATATATCAAAGGGTATACAAAAGCCGCAATTCTAAGATATCAAAGGGGTAATCAGAAGCGTAAATCTAAGATATCAAAGGGGTAATCAGAAGCCGTAAATATAAGATATCAAAGGGGTAATCAGAAGCCGTAAATCTAAGATATCAAAGGGGTAATCAGAAGCCATCAATTTAAGATATCAAAGGGGTAATCAGAAGCCGTAAATCTAAGATATCAAAGGGGTAATCAGAAGCCGTTAATCTAAGATATCAAAGGGGTAAACAGAAGCCGTAAATCTAAGATATCAAAGGGGTAAACAGAAGCCTTAAATCTAAGATATCAAAGGGGTAAACAGAAGCCGTAAATCTAAGATATCAAAGTGGTAATCAGAAGCCGTAAATCTAAGATATCAAAGGGGTAAACAGAAGCCGTAAATCTAAGATATCAAAGGGGTAATCAGAAGCCGTAAATCTAAGATATCAAAGGGGTAAACAGAAGCCGTAAATCTAAGATATCAAAGTGGTAATCAGAAGCCGTAAATCAAAGATATCAAAGGGGTAATCAGAAGCCGTAAATCTAAGATATCAAAGGGGTAAACAGAAGCCATCAATCTAAGATATCAAAGTGGTAATCAGAAGCCGTAAATCAAAGATATCAAAGGGGTAATCAGAAGCCGTAAATCTAAGATATCAAAGGGGTAAACAGAAGCGTAAATCTAAGATATCAAAGGGGTAAACAAAAGCCTTAAATCTAAGATATCAAAGGGGTAATCAGAAGCCGTAAATCTAAGATATCAAAGTGGTTATCAGAAGCCATCAATTTAAGATATCAAAGTGGTAATCAGAAGCCGTAAATCTAAGATATCAAAGGGGTAATCAGAAGCCGTAAATCTAAGATATCAAAGGGGTAAACAGAAGCGTAAATCTAAGATATCAAAGGGGTAAACAGAAGCCTTAGATCTAAGATATCAAAGGGGTAATCAGAAGCCGTAAATCTAAGATATCAAAGGGGTAATCAGAAGCCGTAAATCTAAGATATCAAAGGGGTAATCAGAAACCGTAAATCTAAGATATCAAAAGGGTAATCAGAAGCCGTAAATCTAAGATGTCAAAGGGGTAATCAGAAGCCGTAAATCTAAGATATCAAAGGGGTAATCAGAAGCCGTAAATCTAATATATCAAAAGGGTAATCAGAAGCCGTAAATCTAAGATGTCAAAGGGGTAATCAGAAGCCGTAAATCTAAGATATCAAAGGGGTAATCAGAAGCGTAAATCTAAGATATCAAAGGGGTAATCAGAAGCCGTAAATCTAAGATATCAAAGGGATAAACAGAAGCCGTAAATCTAAGATATCAAAGGGGTAATCAGAAGCCGTAAATTTAAGATATCAAAGTGGTAATCAGAAGCCGTAAATCTAAGATATCAAAGCGTTAAACAGAAGCCGTAAATCTAAGATATCAAAGGGGTAATCAGAAGCCGTAAATCTAAGATATCAAAGGGGTAATGAGAAGCCGTAAATCTAAGATATCAAAGGGGTAATCAGAAGCCGTAAATCTAAGATATCAAAGGGGTAAACAGAAGCCGTAAATCTAAGATATCAAAGGGGTAAACAGAAGCCGTAAATCTAAGATATCAAAGGGATAAACAGAAGCCGTAAATCTAAGATATCAAAGGGGTAATCAGAAGCCGTAAATCTAAGATATCAAAGGGGTAATCAGAAGCCGTCAATCTATGATATCAAAGGGGTAAACAGAAGCCGTAAATCTAAGATATCAAAGTGGTAATCAGAAGCCGTAAATCTAAGATATCAAAGGGGTAATAAGAAGCCATAAATCTAAGATATCAAAGGGGTAAACAGAAGCCGTAAATCTAAGATATCAAAGGGGTAATCAGAGCCGTAAATCTAAGATATCAAAGGGGTAATCAGAAGCCGTAAATCTATGATATCAAAGGGGTAAACAGAAGCCGTACATCTAAGATATCAAAGGGGTAATCAGAAGCCGTAAATCTAAGATATCAAAGTGGTAATCAGAAGCCGTAAATCTAAGATATCAAAGGTGTAAACAGAAGCCGTAAATCTAAGATATCAAAGGGGTAATCAGAAGCCGTAAATCTAAGATATCAAAGTGGTAATCAGAAGCCGTAAATCTAAGATATCAAAGGGGTAATCAGAAACCGTAAATCTAAGATATCAAAGGGGTAATCAGAAGCCGTAAATCTAAGATATCAAAGGGGTAATCAGAAGCCGTAAATTTAAGATATCAAAGGGGTAAACAGAAGCCGTAAATCTAAGATATCAAAGGGGTAATCAGAAGCCGTATATCTAATATATCAAAGGGTAAACAAAAGCCGTAATTCTAAGATATCAAAGGGGTAATCAGAAGCCGTAAATCTAAGATATCAAAGGGGTAATCAGAAGCCGTAAATCTAAGATATCAAAGGGGTAATCAGAAACCGTAAATCTAAGATATCAAAGGGGTAATAAGAAGCAGTTAATCTAAGATGTCAAAGGGGTAATCAGAAGCCGTAAATCTAAGATATCAAAGTGGTAATCAGAAGCGTAAATTTAATATATCAAAAGGGTAATCAGAAGCCGTAAATCTAAGATGTCAAAGTGGTAATCAGAAGCCGTAAATCTAAGATATCAAAGGGGTAATCAGAAGCCGTAAATCTAAGATATCAAAGGGGTAATCAGAAGCCGTAAATCTAAGATATCAAAGGGGTAAACAGAAGCCGTAAATCTAAGATATCAAAGGGGTAATCAGAAGCCGTAAATCTAAGATATCAAAGGGGTAATCAGAAGCCGTAAATCTAAGATATCAAAGGGGTAATCAGAAGCCGTAAATCTAAGATATCAAAGGGGTAATCAGAAGCCGTAAATCTAAGATATCAAAGGGGTAATCAGAAGCCGTAGATCTAAGATATCAAAGGGGTAAACAGAAGCCGTAAATCTAAGATATCAAAGGGGTAATCAGAAGCCGTAAATCTAAGATATCAAAGGGGTGAACAGAAGCCGTAAATCTAAGATATCAAAGGGGTAATCAGAAGCCGTAAATCTAAGATATCAAAGGGGTAATCAGAAGCCGTAAATCTAAAATATCAAAGGGGTAATCAGAAGCCGTAGATCTAAGATATCAAAGGGGTAAACAGAAGCCGTAAATCTAAGATATCAAAGGGGTAATCAGACGCCGTAAATCTCAGATATCAAAGTGGTAATCAGAAGCCGTCAATCTAAGATATCAAAGGGGTAATCAGAAGCCGTCAATCTAAGATATCAAAGGGGTAATAAGGAGCCGTAAATCTAAGATATCAAAGGGGTAATCAGAAGCCATAAATCTATGATATCAAAGGGGTAATCAGAAACAGTAAATCTAAGATATCAAAGGGGTAATAAGAAGCCGTAAATCTAAGATATCAAAGGGGTAATCAGAAGAAGGAAATCTAAAATATCAAAGTGATAATCAGAAGCCGTAAATCTAAGATGTCAAAGGGGTAATCAGAAGCCGTAAATTTAAGATATCAAAGGGGTAATCAGAAGCCGTAAATCTAAGATATCAAAGGTGTAATCAGAAGCCGTAAATCTAAGATATCAAAGGGGTAAACAGAAGCCGTAAATCTAAGATATCAAGGGGTAATCAGAAGCCGTAAATCTAAGATATCAAAGGGTAAACAGAAGCCGTAAATCTAAGATATCAAAGGGGTAATCAGAAGCCGTAAATCTAAGATATCAAAGGGGTAATCAGAGGTCGTAAATCTAAGATATCAAAGGGGTAATCAGAAGCCATAAATCTAAGATATCAAAGTGTAAAACAGAAGCCGTAAATCTAAGATATCAAAGGGGTAATCAGAAGCCGTAAATCTAATATATCAAAGGGGTAAACAGAAGCCATAAATCTAAGATATCAAAGTGGTAATCAGAAGCCATCAATCTAAGATATCAAAGTGGTAATCAGAAGCCGTAAATCTAAGATATCAAAGGGGTAATCAGAAGCCGTAAATCTAAGATATCAAAGGGGTAAACAGAAGCCGTAAATCTAAGATATCAAAGGGGTAATCAGAAGCCGTAAATCTAAGATATCAAAGGGGTAAACAGAAGCCGTAAATCTAAGATATCAAAGGGGTAATCAGAAGCCGTAAATCTAAGATATCAAAGGGGTAAACAGAAGCCGTAACTCTAAGATATCAAAGGGGTAATCAGAAGCCGTAAATCTAAGATATCAAAGGGGTAATCAGAAGCCGTAAATCTAAGATATCAAAGGGGTGATCAGAAGCGGTAAATCTAAGATATCAAAGGGGTAATCAGAAGCCGTAAATCTAAGATATCAAAGGGTAAACAGAAGCCGTAAATCTAAGATATCAAAGGGGTAATCAGAAGCCGTAAATCTAAGATATCAAAGGGGTAATCAGAAGCCGTAAATCTAAGATATCAAAGGGGTAATCAGAAGCCGTAAATCTATGATATCAAAGGGGTAAACAGAAGCCGTAAATCTAAGATATCAAAGGGGTAATCAGAAGCCGTAAATCTAAGATATCAAAGGGGTAATAAGAAGCCGTAAATCTAAGATATCAAAGGGGTAAACAGAAGCCGTAAATCTAAGATATCAAAGGGGTAATCAGAGCCGTAAATCTAAGATATCAAAGGGGTAATCAGAAGCCGTAAATCTATGATATCAAAGGGGTAAACAGAAGCCGTACATCTAAGATATCAAAGGGGTAATCAGAAGCCGTAAATCTAAGATATCAAAGTGGTAATCAGAAGCCGTAAATCTAAGATATCAAAGGTGTAAACAGAAGCGTAAATCTAAGATATCAAAGGGGTAATCAGAAGCCGTAAATCTAAGATATCAAAGTGGTATTCAGAAGCCGTATATCTAAGATATCAAAGGGGTAATCAGAAACCGTAAATCTAAGATATCAAAGGGGTAATCAGAAGCCGTAAATCTAAGATATCAAAGGGGTAATCAGAAGCCGTAAATTTAAGATATCAAAGGGGTAAACAGAAGCCGTAAATCTAAGATATCAAAGGGGTAATCAGAAGCCGTATATCTAATATATCAAAGGGTAAACAAAAGCCGTAATTCTAAGATATCAAAGGGGTAATCAGAAGCCGTAAATCTAAGATATCAAAGGGGTAATCAGAAGCCGTAAATCTAAGATATCAAAGGGGTAATCAGAAACCGTAAATCTAAGATATCAAAGGGGTAATAAGAAGCAGTTAATCTAAGATGTCAAAGGGGTAATCAGAAGCCGTAAATCTAAGATATCAAAGTGGTAATCAGAAGCCGTAAATTTAATATATCAAAAGGGTAATCAGAAGCCGTAAATCTAAGATGTCAAAGTGGTAATCAGAAGCCGTAAATCTAAGATATCAAAGGGGTAATCAGAAGCCGTAAATCTAAGATATCAAAGGGGTAATCAGAAGCCGTAAATCTAAGATATCAAAGGGGTAAACAGAAGCCGTAAATCTAAGATATCAAAGGGGTAATCAGAAGCCGTAAATCTAAGATATCAAAGGGGTAATCAGAAGCCGTAAATCTAAGATATCAAAGGGGTAATCAGAAGCCGTAAATCTAAGATATCAAAGGGGTAATCAGAAGCCGTAAATCTAAGATATCAAAGGGGTAATCAGAAGCCGTAGATCTAAGATATCAAAGGGGTAAACAGAAGCCGTAAATCTAAGATATCAAAGGGGTAATCAGAAGCCGTAAATCTAAGATATCAAAGGGGTGAACAGAAGCCGTAAATCTAAGATATCAAAGGGGTAATCAGAAGCCGTAAATCTAAGATATCAAAGGGGTAATCAGAAGCCGTAAATCTAAAATATCAAAGGGGTAATCAGAAGCCGTAGATCTAAGATATCAAAGGGGTAATCAGAAGCCGTAAATCTAAGATATCAAAGTGGTAATCAGAAGCCGTAAATCTAAGATATCAAAGGGGTAATCATAAACCGTAAATCTAAGATATCAAAGGGGTAATCAGAAGCAGTAAATCTAAGATATCAAAGGGGTAATCAGAAGCCGTAAATTTAAGATATCAAAGGGGTAAACAGAAGCCGTAAATCTAAGATATCAAAGGGGTAATCAGAAGCCGTATATCTAATATATCAAAGGGTATACAAAAGCCGTAATTCTAAGATATCAAAGGGGTAATCAGAAGCGTAAATCTAAGATATCAAAGGGGTAATCAGAAGCCGTAAATATAAGATATCAAAGGGGTAATCAGAAGCCGTAAATCTAAGATATCAAAGGGGTAATCAGAAGCCATCAATTTAAGATATCAAAGGGGTAATCAGAAGCCGTAAATCTAAGATATCAAAGGGGTAATCAGAAGCCGTAAATCTAAGATATCAAAGGGGTAAACAGAAGCCGTAAATCTAAGATATCAAAGGGGTAAACAGAAGCCTTAAATCTAAGATATCAAAGGGGTAAACAGAAGCCGTAAATCTAAGATATCAAAGTGGTAATCAGAAGCCGTAAATCTAAGATATCAAAGGGGTAAACAGAAGCCGTAAATCTAAGATATCAAAGGGGTAATCAGAAGCCGTAAATCTAAGATATCAAAGGGGTAAACAAAAGCCTTAAATCTAAGATATCAAAGGGGTAATCAGAAGCCGTAAATCTAAGATATCAAAGGGGTAATCAGAAGCCATCAATTAAAGATATCAAAGTGGTAATCAGAAGCCGTAAATCTAAGATATCAAAGGGGTAATCAGAAGCCGTAAATCTAAGATATCAAAGGGGTAAACAGAAGCCGTAAATCTAAGATATCAAAGGGGTAAACAGAAGCCTTAGATCTAAGATATCAAAGGGGTAATCAGAAGCCGTAAATCTAAGATATCAAAGGGGTAATCAGAAGCCGTAAATCTAAGATATCAAAGGGGTAATCAGAAACCGTAAATCTAAGATATCAAAAGGGTAATCAGAAGCCGTAAATCTAAGATGTCAAAGGGGTAATCAGAAGCCGTAAATCTAAGATATTAAAGGGGTAATCAGAAGCCGTAAATCTAATATATCAAAAGGGTAATCAGAAGCCGTAAATCTAAGATGTCAAAGGGGTAATCAGAAGCCGTAAATCTAAGATATCAAAGGGGTAATCAGAAGCGTAAATCTAAGATATCAAAGGGGTAATCAGAAGCCGTAAATCTAAGATATCAAAGGGGTAAACAGAAGCCGTAAATCTAAGATATCAAAGGGGTAATCAGAAGCCGTAAATCTAAGATATCAAAGTGGTAATCAGAAGCCGTAAATCTAAGATATCAAAGGTGTAAACAGAAGCGTAAATCTAAGATATCAAAGGGGTAATCAGAAGCCGTAAATCTAAGATATCAAAGTGGTATTCAGAAGCCGTATATCTAAGATATCAAAGGGGTAATCAGAAACCGTAAATCTAAGATATCAAAGGGGTAATCAGAAGCCGTAAATCTAAGATATCAAAGGGGTAATCAGAAGCCGTAAATTTAAGATATCAAAGGGGTAAACAGAAGCCGTAAATCTAAGATATCAAAGGGGTAATCAGAAGCCGTATATCTAATATATCAAAGGGTAAACAAAAGCCGTAATTCTAAGATATCAAAGGGGTAATCAGAAGCCGTAAATCTAAGATATCAAAGGGGTAATCAGAAGCCGTAAATCTAAGATATCAAAGGGGTAATCAGAAACCGTAAATCTAAGATATCAAAGGGGTAATAAGAAGCAGTTAATCTAAGATGTCAAAGGGGTAATCAGAAGCCGTAAATCTAAGATATCAAAGTGGTAATCAGAAGCCGTAAATTTAATATATCAAAAGGGTAATCAGAAGCCGTAAATCTAAGATGTCAAAGTGGTAATCAGAAGCCGTAAATCTAAGATATCAAAGGGGTAATCAGAAGCCGTAAATCTAAGATATCAAAGGGGTAATCAGAAGCCGTAAATCTAAGATATCAAAGGGGTAAACAGAAGCCGTAAATCTAAGATATCAAAGGGGTAATCAGAAGCCGTAAATCTAAGATATCAAAGGGGTAATCAGAAGCCGTAAATCTAAGATATCAAAGGGGTAATCAGAAGCCGTAAATCTAAGATATCAAAGGGGTAATCAGAAGCCGTAAATCTAAGATATCAAAGGGGTAATCAGAAGCCGTAGATCTAAGATATCAAAGGGGTAAACAGAAGCCGTAAATCTAAGATATCAAAGGGGTAATCAGAAGCCGTAAATCTAAGATATCAAAGGGGTGAACAGAAGCCGTAAATCTAAGATATCAAAGGGGTAATCAGAAGCCGTAAATCTAAGATATCAAAGGGGTAATCAGAAGCCGTAAATCTAAAATATCAAAGGGGTAATCAGAAGCCGTAGATCTAAGATATCAAAGGGGTAATCAGAAGCCGTAAATCTAAGATATCAAAGTGGTAATCAGAAGCCGTAAATCTAAGATATCAAAGGGGTAATCATAAACCGTAAATCTAAGATATCAAAGGGGTAATCAGAAGCAGTAAATCTAAGATATCAAAGGGGTAATCAGAAGCCGTAAATTTAAGATATCAAAGGGGTAAACAGAAGCCGTAAATCTAAGATATCAAAGGGGTAATCAGAAGCCGTATATCTAATATATCAAAGGGTATACAAAAGCCGTAATTCTAAGATATCAAAGGGGTAATCAGAAGCGTAAATCTAAGATATCAAAGGGGTAATCAGAAGCCGTAAATATAAGATATCAAAGGGGTAATCAGAAGCCGTAAATCTAAGATATCAAAGGGGTAATCAGAAGCCATCAATTTAAGATATCAAAGGGGTAATCAGAAGCCGTAAATCTAAGATATCAAAGGGGTAATCAGAAGCCGTAAATCTAAGATATCAAAGGGGTAAACAGAAGCAGTAAATCTAAGATATCAAAGGGGTAAACAGAAGCCTTAAATCTAAGATATCAAAGGGGTAAACAGAAGCCGTAAATCTAAGATATCAAAGTGGTAATCAGAAGCCGTAAATCTAAGATATCAAAGGGGTAAACAGAAGCCGTAAATCTAAGATATCAAAGGGGTAATCAGAAGCCGTAAATCTAAGATATCAAAGGGGTAAACAAAAGCCTTAAATCTAAGATATCAAAGGGGTAATCAGAAGCCGTAAATCTAAGATATCAAAGGGGTAATCAGAAGCCATCAATTAAAGATATCAAAGTGGTAATCAGAAGCCGTAAATCTAAGATATCAAAGGGGTAATCAGAAGCCGTAAATCTAAGATATCAAAGGGGTAAACAGAAGCCGTAAATCTAAGATATCAAAGGGGTAAACAGAAGCCTTAGATCTAAGATATCAAAGGGGTAATCAGAAGCCGTAAATCTAAGATATCAAAGGGGTAATCAGAAGCCGTAAATCTAAGATATCAAAGGGGTAATCAGAAACCGTAAATCTAAGATATCAAAAGGGTAATCAGAAGCCGTAAATCTAAGATGTCAAAGGGGTAATCAGAAGCCGTAAATCTAAGATATCAAAGGGGTAATCAGAAGCCGTAAATCTAATATATCAAAAGGGTAATCAGAAGCCGTAAATCTAAGATGTCAAAGGGGTAATCAGAAGCCGTAAATCTAAGATATCAAAGGGGTAATCAGAAGCGTAAATCTAAGATATCAAAGGGGTAATCAGAAGCCGTAAATCTAAGATATCAAAGGGATAAACAGAAGCCGTAAATCTAAGATATCAAAGGGGTAATCAGAAGCCGTAAATTTAAGATATCAAAGGGGTAATCAGAAGCCGTAAATCTAAGATATCAAAGCGGTAAACAGAAGCCGTAAATCTAAGATATCAAAGGGGTAATCAGAAGCCGTAAATCTAAGATATCAAAGGGGTAATGAGAAGCCGTAAATCTAAGATATCAAAGGGGTAATCAGAAGCCGTAAATCTAAGATATCAAAGGGGTAAACAGAAGCCGTAAATCTAAGATATCAAAGGGGTAATCAGAAGCCGTAAATCTAAGATGTCAAAGTGGTAATCAGAAGCCGTAAATCTAAGATATCAAAGGGGTAATCAGAAGCCGTAAATCTAAGATATTAAAGGGGTAATCAGAAGCCGTAAATCTAAGATATCAAAGGGGTAAACAGAAGCCGTAAATCTAAGATATCAAAGGGGTAATCAGAAGCCGTAAATCTAAGATATCAAAGGGGTAATCAGAAGCCGTAAATCTAAGATATCAAAGGGGTAATCAGAAGCCGTAAATCTAAGATATCAAAGGGGTAATCAGAAGCCGTAAATCTAAGATATCAAAGGGGTAATCAGAAGCCGTAGATCTAAGATATCAAAGGGGTAAACAGAAGCCGTAAATCTAAGATATCAAAGGGGTAATCAGAAGCCGTAAATCTAAGATATCAAAGGGGTGAACAGAAGCCGTAAATCTAAGATATCAAAGTGGTAATCAGAAGCCGTAAATCTAAGATATCAAAGGGGTAATCAGAAGCCGTAAATCTAAAATATCAAAGGGGTAATCAGAAGCCGTAGATCTAAGATATCAAAGGGGTAATCAGAAGCCGTAAATCTAAGATATCAAAGTGGTAATCAGAAGCCGTAAATCTAAGATTTCAAAGGGGTAATCATAAACCGTAAATCTAAGATATCAAAGGGGTAATCAGAAGCAGTAAATCTAAGATATCAAAGGGGTAATCAGAAGCCGTAAATTTAAGATATCAAAGGGGTAAACAGAAGCCGTAAATCTAAGATATCAAAGGGGTAATCAGAAGCCGTATATCTAATATATCAAAGGGTATACAAAAGCCGTAATTCTAAGATATCAAAGGGGTAATCAGAAGCGTAAATCTAAGATATCAAAGGGGTAATCAGAAGCCGTAAATATAAGATATCAAAGGGGTAATCAGAAGCCGTAAATCTAAGATATCAAAGGGGTAATCAGAAGCCATCAATTTAAGATATCAAAGGGGTAATCAGAAGCCGTAAATCTAAGATATCAAAGGGGTAATCAGAAGCCGTAAATCTAAGATATCAAAGGGGTAAACAGAAGCCGTAAATCTAAGATATCAAAGGGGTAAACAGAAGCCTTAAATCTAAGATATCAAAGGGGTAAACAGAAGCCGTAAATCTAAGATATCAAAGTGGTAATCAGAAGCCGTAAATCTAAGATATCAAAGGGGTAAACAGAAGCCGTAAATCTAAGATATCAAAGGGGTAATCAGAAGCCGTAAATCTAAGATATCAAAGGGGTAAACAGAAGCCGTAAATCTAAGATATCAAAGGGGTAATCAGAAGCCATCAATCTAAGATATCAAAGTGGTAATCAGAAGCCGTAAATCAAAGATATCAAAAAGGTAATCAGAAGCCGTAAATCTAAGATATCAAAGGGGTAAACAGAAGCGTAAATCTAAGATATCAAAGGGGTAAACAAAAGCCTTAAATCTAAGATATCAAAGGGGTAATCAGAAGCCGTAAATCTAAGATATCAAAGGGGTAATCAGAAGCCATCAATTAAAGATATCAAAGTGGTAATCAGAAGCCGTAAATCTAAGATATCAAAGGGGTAATCAGAAGCCGTAAATCTAAGATATCAAAGGGGTAAACAGAAGCCGTAAATCTAAGATATCAAAGGGGTAAACAGAAGCCTTAGATCTAAGATATCAAAGGGGTAATCAGAAGCCGTAAATCTAAGATATCAAAGGGGTAATCAGAAGCCGTAAATCTAAGATATCAAAGGGGTAATCAGAAACCGTAAATCTAAGATATCAAAAGGGTAATCAGAAGCCGTAAATCTAAGATGTCAAAGGGGTAATCAGAAGCCGTAAATCTAAGATATCAAAGGGGTAATCAGAAGCCGTAAATCTAATATATCCAAAGGGTAATCAGAAGCCGTAAATCTAAGATGTCAAAGGGGTAATCAGAAGCCGTAAATCTAAGATATCAAAGGGGTAATCAGAAGCGTAAATCTAAGATATCAAAGGGGTAATCAGAAGCCGTAAATCTAAGATATCAAAGGGATAAACAGAAGCCGTAAATCTAAGATATCAAAGGGGTAATCAGAAGCCGTAAATTGAAGATATCAAAGGGGTAATCAGAAGCCGTAAATCTAAGATATCAAAGCGGTAAACAGAAGCCGTAAATCTAAGATATCAAAGGGGTAATCAGAAGCCGTAAATCTAAGATATCAAAGGGGTAATCAGAAGCCGTAAATCTAAAATATCAAAGGGGTAATCAGAAGCCGTAGATCTAAGATATCAAAGGGGTAATCAGAAGCCGTAAATCTAAGATATCAAAGTGGTAATCAGAAGCCGTAAATCTAAGATATCAAAGGGGTAATCATAAACCGTAAATCTAAGATATCAAAGGGGTAATCAGAAGCAGTAAATCTAAGATATCAAAGGGGTAATCAGAAGCCGTAAATTTAAGATATCAAAGGGATAAACAGAAGCCGTAAATCTAAGATATCAAAGGGGTAATCAGAAGCCGTATATCTAATATATCAAAGGGTATACAAAAGCCGTAATTCTAAGATATCAAAGGGGTAATCAGAAGCGTAAATCTAAGATATCAAAGGGGTAATCAGAAGCCGTAAATATAAGATATCAAAGGGGTAATCAGAAGCCGTAAATCTAAGATATCAAAGGGGTAATCAGAAGCCATCAATTTAAGATATCAAAGGGGTAATCAGAAGCCGTAAATCTAAGATATCAAAGGGGTAATCAGAAGCCGTAAATCTAAGATATCAAAGGGGTAAACAGAAGCCGTAAATCTAAGATATCAAAGGGGTAAACAGAAGCCTTAAATCTAAGATATCAAAGGGGTAAACAGAAGCCGTAAATCTAAGATATCAAAGTGGTAATCAGAAGCCGTAAATCTAAGATATCAAAGGGGTAAACAGAAGCCGTAAATCTAAGATATCAAAGGGGTAATCAGAAGCCGTAAATATAAGATATCAAAGGGGTAAACAGAAGCCGTAAATCTAAGATATCAAAGGGGTAATCAGAAGCCATCAATCTAAGATATCAAAGTGGTAATCAGAAGCCGTAAATCAAAGATATCAAAGGGGTAATCAGAAGCCGTAAATCTAAGATATCAAAGGGGTAAACAGAAGCGTAAATCTAAGATATCAAAGGGGTAAACAAAAGCCTTAAATCTAAGATATCAAAGGGGTAATCAGAAGCCGTAAATCTAAGATATCAAAGGGGTAATCAGAAGCCATCAATTAAAGATATCAAAGTGGTAATCAGAAGCCGTAAATCTAAGATATCAAAGGGGTAATCAGAAGCCGTAAATCTAAGATATCAAAGGGGTAAACAGAAGCCGTAAATCTAAGATATCAAAGGGGTAAACAGAAGCCTTAGATCTAAGATATCAAAGGGGTAATCAGAAGCCGTAAATCTAAGATATCAAAGGGGTAATCAGAAGCCGTAAATCTAAGATATCAAAGGGGTAATCAGAAACCGTAAATCTAAGATATCAAAAGGGTAATCAGAAGCCGTAAATCTAAGATGTCAAAGGGGTAATCAGAAGCCGTAAATCTAAGATATCAAAGGGGTAATCAGAAGCCGTAAATCTAATATATCAAAAGGGTAATCAGAAGCCGTAAATCTAAGATGTCAAAGGGGTAATCAGAAGCCGTAAATCTAAGATATCAAAGGGGTAATCAGAAGCGCAAATCTAAGATATCAAAGGGGTAATCAGAAGCCGTAAATCTAAGATATCAAAGGGGTGAACAGAAGCCGTAAATCTAAGATATCAAAGGGGTAATCAGAAGCCGTAAATCTAAGATATCAAAGGGGTAATCAGAAGCCGTAAATCTAAAATATCAAAGGGGTAATCAGAAGCCGTAGATCTAAGATATCAAAGGGGTAATCAGAAGCCGTAAATCTAAGATATCAAAGTGGTAATCAGAAGCCGTAAATCTAAGATATCAAAGGGGTAATCATAAACCGTAAATCTAAGATATCAAAGGGGTAATCAGAAGCAGTAAATCTAAGATATCAAAGGGGTAATCAGAAGCCGTAAATTTAAGATATCAAAGGGGTAAACAGAAGCCGTAAATCTAAGATATCAAAGGGGTAATCAGAAGCCGTATATCTAATATATCAAAGGGTATACAAAAGCCGTAATTCTAAGATATCAAAGGGGTAATCAGAAGCGTAAATCTAAGATATCAAAGGGGTAATCAGAAGCCGTAAATATAAGATATCAAAGGGGTAATCAGAAGCCGTAAATCTAAGATATCAAAGGGGTAATCAGAAGCCATCAATTTAAGATATCAAAGGGGTAATCAGAAGCCGTAAATCTAAGATATCAAAGGGGTAATCAGAAGCCGTAAATCTAAGATATCAAAGGGGTAAACAGAAGCCGTAAATCTAAGATATCAAAGGGGTAAACAGAAGCCTTAAATCTAAGATATCAAAGGGGTAAACAGAAGCCGTAAATCTAAGATATCAAAGTGGTAATCAGAAGCCGTAAATCTAAGATATCAAAGGGGTAAACAGAAGCCGTAAATCTAAGATATCAAAGGGGTAATCAGAAGCCGTAAATCTAAGATATCAAAGGGGTAAACAAAAGCCTTAAATCTAAGATATCAAAGGGGTAATCAGAAGCCGTAAATCTAAGATATCAAAGGGGTAATCAGAAGCCATCAATTAAAGATATCAAAGTGGTAATCAGAAGCCGTAAATCTAAGATATCAAAGGGGTAATCAGAAGCCGTAAATCTAAGATATCAAAGGGGTAAACAGAAGCCGTAAATCTAAGATATCAAAGGGGTAAACAGAAGCCTTAGATCTAAGATATCAAAGGGGTAATCAGAAGCCGTAAATCTAAGATATCAAAGGGGTAATCAGAAGCCGTAAATCTAAGATATCAAAGGGGTAATCAGAAACCGTAAATCTAAGATATCAAAAGGGTAATCAGAAGCCGTAAATCTAAGATGTCAAAGGGGTAATCAGAAGCCGTAAATCTAAGATATCAAAGGGGTAATCAGAAGCCGTAAATCTAATATATCAAAAGGGTAATCAGAAGCCGTAAATCTAAGATGTCAAAGGGGTAATCAGAAGCCGTAAATCTAAGATATCAAAGGGGTAATCAGAAGCGTAAATCTAAGATATCAAAGGGGTAATCAGAAGCCGTAAATCTAAGATATCAAAGGGGTAAACAGAAGCCGTAAATCTAAGATATCAAAGGGGTAATCAGAAGCCGTAAATCTAAGATATCAAAGTGGTAATCAGAAGCCGTAAATCTAAGATATCAAAGGTGTAAACAGAAGCGTAAATCTAAGATATCAAAGGGGTAATCAGAAGCCGTAAATCTAAGATATCAAAGTGGTATTCAGAAGCCGTATATCTAAGATATCAAAGGGGTAATCAGAAACCGTAAATCTAAGATATCAAAGGGGTAATCAGAAGCCGTAAATCTAAGATATCAAAGGGGTAATCAGAAGCCGTAAATTTAAGATATCAAAGGGGTAAACAGAAGCCGTAAATCTAAGATATCAAAGGGGTAATCAGAAGCCGTATATCTAATATATCAAAGGGTAAACAAAAGCCGTAATTCTAAGATATCAAAGGGGTAATCAGAAGCCGTAAATCTAAGATATCAAAGGGGTAATCAGAAGCCGTAAATCTAAGATATCAAAGGGGTAATCAGAAACCGTAAATCTAAGATATCAAAGGGGTAATAAGAAGCAGTTAATCTAAGATGTCAAAGGGGTAATCAGAAGCCGTAAATCTAAGATATCAAAGTGGTAATCAGAAGCCGTAAATTTAATATATCAAAAGGGTAATCAGAAGCCGTAAATCTAAGATGTCAAAGTGGTAATCAGAAGCCGTAAATCTAAGATATCAAAGGGGTAATCAGAAGCCGTAAATCTAAGATATCAAAGGGGTAATCAGAAGCCGTAAATCTAAGATATCAAAGGGGTAAACAGAAGCCGTTAATCTAAGATATCAAAGGGGTAATCAGAAGCCGTAAATCTAAGATATCAAAGGGGTAATCAGAAGCCGTAAATCTAAGATATCAAAGGGGTAATCAGAAGCCGTAAATCTAAGATATCAAAGGGGTAATCAGAAGCCGTAAATCTAAGATATCAAAGGGGTAATCAGAAGCCGTAGATCTAAGATATCAAAGGGGTAAACAGAAGCCGTAAATCTAAGATATCAAAGGGGTAATCAGAAGCCGTAAATCTAAGATATCAAAGGGGTGAACAGAAGCCGTAAATCTAAGATATCAAAGGGGTAATCAGAAGCCGTAAATCTAAGATATCAAAGGGGTAATCAGAAGCCGTAAATCTAAAATATCAAAGGGGTAATCAGAAGCCGTAGATCTAAGATATCAAAGGGGTAATCAGAAGCCGTAAATCTAAGATATCAAAGTGGTAATCAGAAGCCGTAAATCTAAGATATCAAAGGGGTAATCATAAACCGTAAATCTAAGATATCAAAGGGGTAATCAGAAGCAGTAAATCTAAGATATCAAAGGGGTAATCAGAAGCCGTAAATTTAAGATATCAAAGGGGTAAACAGAAGCCGTAAATCTAAGATATCAAAGGGGTAATCAGAAGCCGTATATCTAATATATCAAAGGGTATACAAAAGCCGTAATTCTAAGATATCAAAGGGGTAATCAGAAGCGTAAATCTAAGATATCAAAGGGGTAATCAGAAGCCGTAAATATAAGATATCAAAGGGGTAATCAGAAGCCGTAAATCTAAGATATCAAAGGGGTAATCAGAAGCCATCAATTTAAGATATCAAAGGGGTAATCAGAAGCCGTAAATCTAAGATATCAAAGGGGTAATCAGAAGCCGTAAATCTAAGATATCAAAGGGGTAAACAGAAGCCGTAAATCTAAGATATCAAAGGGGTAAACAGAAGCCTTAAATCTAAGATATCAAAGGGGTAAACAGAAGCCGTAAATCTAAGATATCAAAGTGGTAATCAGAAGCCGTAAATCTAAGATATCAAAGGGGTAAACAGAAGCCGTAAATCTAAGATATCAAAGGGGTAATCAGAAGCCGTAAATCTAAGATATCAAAGGGGTAAGCAAAAGCCTTAAATCTAAGATATCAAAGGGGTAATCAGAAGCCGTAAATCTAAGATATCAAAGGGGTAATCAGAAGCCATCAATTAAAGATATCAAAGTGGTAATCAGAAGCCGTAAATCTAAGATATCAAAGGGGTAATCAGAAGCCGTAAATCTAAGATATCAAAGGGGTAAACAGAAGCCGTAAATCTAAGATATCAAAGGGGTAAACAGAAGCCTTAGATCTAAGATATCAAAGGGGTAATCAGAAGCCGTAAATCTAAGATATCAAAGGGGTAATCAGAAGCCGTAAATCTAAGATATCAAAGGGGTAATCAGAAACCGTAAATCTAAGATATCAAAAGGGTAATCAGAAGCCGTAAATCTAAGATGTCAAAGGGGTAATCAGAAGCCGTAAATCTAAGATATCAAAGGGGTAATCAGAAGCCGTAAATCTAATATATCAAAAGGGTAATCAGAAGCCGTAAATCTAAGATGTCAAAGGGGTAATCAGAAGCCGTAAATCTAAGATATCAAAGGGGTAATCAGAAGCGTAAATCTAAGATATCAAAGGGGTAATCAGAAGCCGTAAATCTAAGATATCAAAGGGGTAAACAGAAGCCGTAAATCTAAGATATCAAAGGGGTAATCAGAAGCCGTAAATTTAAGATATCAAAGGGGTAATCAGAAGCCGTAAATCTAAGATATCAAAGCGGTAAAGAGAAGCCGTAAATCTAAGATATCAAAGGGGTAATCAGAAGCCGTAAATCTAAGATATCAAAGGGGTAATGAGAAGCCGTAAATCTAAGATATCAAAGGGGTAATCAGAAGCCGTAAATCTAAGATATCAAAGGGGTAAACAGAAGCCGTAAATCTAAGATATCAAAGGGGTAATCAGAAGCCGTAAATCTAAGATGTCAAAGTGGTAATCAGAAGCCGTAAATCTAAGATATCAAAGGGGTAATCAGAAGCCGTAAATCTAAGATATCAAAGGGGTAATCAGAAGCCGTAAATCTAAGATATCAAAGGGGTAAACAGAAGCCGTAAATCTAAGATATCAAAGGGGTAATCAGAAGCCGTAAATCTAAGATATCAAAGGGGTAATCAGAAGCCGTAAATCTAAGATATCAAAGGGGTAATCAGAAGCCGTAAATCTAAGATATCAAAGGGGTAATCAGAAGCCGTAAATCTAAGATATCAAAGGGGTAATCAGAAGCCGTAGATCTAAGATATCAAAGGGGTAAACAGAAGCCGTAAATCTAAGATATCAAAGGGGTAATCAGAAGCCGTAAATCTAAAATATCAAAGGGGTGAACAGAAGCCGTAAATCTAAGATATCAAAGTGGTAATCAGAAGCCGTAAATCTAAGATATCAAAGGGGTAATCAGAAGCCGTAAATCTAAAATATCAAAGGGGTAATCAGAAGCCGTAGATCTAAGATATCAAAGGGGTAATCAGAAGCCGTAAATCTAAGATATCAAAGTGGTAATCAGAAGCCGTAAATCTAAGATATCAAAGGGGTAATCATAAACCGTAAATCTAAGATATCAAAGGGGTAATCAGAAGCCGTAAATCTAAGATATCAAAGGGGTAATCAGAAGCCGTAAATTTAAGATATCAAAGGGGTAAACAGAAGCCGTAAATCTAAGATATCAAAGGGGTAATCAGAAGCCGTATATCTAATATATCAAAGGGTATACAAAAGCCGTAATTCTAAGATATCAAAGGGGTAATCAGAAGCGTAAATCTAAGATATCAAAGGGGTAATCAGAAGCCGTAAATATAAGATATCAAAGGGGTAATCAGAAGCCGTAAATCTAAGATATCAAAGGGGTAATCAGAAGCCATCAATTTAAGATATCAAAGGGGTAATCAGAAGCCGTAAATCTAAGATATCAAAGGGGTAATCAGAAGCCGTAAATCTAAGATATCAAAGGGGTAAACAGAAGCCGTAAATCTAAGATATCAAAGGGGTAAACAGAAGCCTTAAATCTAAGATATCAAAGGGGTAAACAGAAGCCGTAAATCTAAGATATCAAAGTGGTAATCAGAAGCCGTAAATCTAAGATATCAAAGGGGTAAACAGAAGCCGTAAATCTAAGATATCAAAGGGGTAATCAGAAGCCGTAAATCTAAGATATCAAAGGGGTAAACAGAAGCCGTAAATCTAAGATATCAAAGGGGTAATCAGAAGCCATCAATCTAAGATATCAAAGTGGTAATCAGAAGCCGTAAATCAAAGATATCAAAGGGGTAATCAGAAGCCGTAAATCTAAGATATCAAAGGGGTAAACAGAAGCGTAAATCTAAGATATCAAAGGGGTAAACAAAAGCCTTAAATCTAAGATATCAAAGGGGTAATCAGAAGCCGTAAATCTAAGATATCAAAGGGGTAATCAGAAGCCATCAATTAAAGATATCAAAGTGGTAATCAGAAGCCGTAAATCTAAGATATCAAAGGGGTAATCAGAAGCCGTAAATCTAAGATATCAAAGGGGTAAACAGAAGCCGTAAATCTAAGATATCAAAGGGGTAAACAGAAGCCTTAGATCTAAGATATCAAAGGGGTAATCAGAAGCCGTAAATCTAAGATATCAAAGGGGTAATCAGAAGCCGTAAATCTAAGATATCAAAGGGGTAATCAGAAACCGTAAATCTAAGATATCAAAAGGGTAATCAGAAGCCGTAAATCTAAGATGTCAAAGGGGTAATCAGAAGCCGTAAATATAAGATATCAAAGGGGTAATCAGAAGCCGTAAATCTAATATATCAAAAGGGTAATCAGAAGCCGTAAATCTAAGATGTCAAAGGGGTAATCAGAAGCCGTAAATCTAAGATATCAAAGGGGTAATCAGAAGCGTAAATCTAAGATATCAAAGGGGTAATCAGAAGCCGTAAATCTAAGATATCAAAGGGATAAACAGAAGCCGTAAATCTAAGATATCAAAGGGGTAATCAGAAGCCGTAAATTTAAGATATCAAAGGGGTAATCAGAAGCCGTAAATCTAAGATATCAAAGCGGTAAACAGAAGCCGTAAATCTAAGATATCAAAGGGGTAATCAGAAGCCGTAAATCTAAGATATCAAAGGGGTAATCAGAAGCCGTAAATCTAAAATATCAAAGGGGTAATCAGAAGCCGTAGATCTAAGATATCAAAGGGGTAATCAGAAGCCGTAAATCTAAGATATCAAAGTGGTAATCAGAAGCCGTAAATCTAAGATATCAAAGGGGTAATCATAAACCGTAAATCTAAGATATCAAAGGGGTAATCAGAAGCAGTAAATCTAAGATATCAAAGGGGTAATCAGAAGCCGTAAATTTAAGATATCAAAGGGATAAACAGAAGCCGTAAATCTAAGATATCAAAGGGGTAATCAGAAGCCGTATATCTAATATATCAAAGGGTATACAAAAGCCGTAATTCTAAGATATCAAAGGGGTAATCAGAAGCGTAAATCTAAGATATCAAAGGGGTAATCAGAAGCCGTAAATATAAGATATCAAAGGGGTAATCAGAAGCCGTAAATCTAAGATATCAAAGGGGTAATCAGAAGCCATCAATTTAAGATATCAAAGGGGTAATCAGAAGCCGTAAATCTAAGATATCAAAGGGGTAATCAGAAGCCGTAAATCTAAGATATCAAAGGGGTAAACAGAAGCCGTAAATCTAAGATATCAAAGGGGTAAACAGAAGCCTTAAATCTAAGATATCAAGGGGTAAACAGAAGCCGTAAATCTAAGATATCAAAGTGGTAATCAGAAGCCGTAAATCTAAGATATCAAAGGGGTAAACAGAAGCCGTAAATCTAAGATATCAAAGGGGTAATCAGAAGCCGTAAATCTAAGATATCAAAGGGGTAAACAGAAGCCGTAAATCTAAGATATCAAAGGGGTAATCAGAAGCCATCAATCTAAGATATCAAAGTGGTAATCAGAAGCCGTAAATCAAAGATATCAAAGGGGTAATCAGAAGCCGTAAATCTAAGATATCAAAGGGGTAAACAGAAGCGTAAATCTAAGATATCAAAGGGGTAAACAAAAGCCTTAAATCTAAGATATCAAAGGGGTAATCAGAAGCCGTAAATCTAAGATATCAAAGGGGTAATCAGAAGCCATCAATTAAAGATATCAAAGTGGTAATCAGAAGCCGTAAATCTAAGATATCAAAGGGGTAATCAGAAGCCGTAAATCTAAGATATCAAAGGGGTAAACAGAAGCCGTAAATCTAAGATATCAAAGGGGTAAACAGAAGCCTTAGATCTAAGATATCAAAGGGGTAATCAGAAGCCGTAAATCTAAGATATCAAAGGGGTAATCAGAAGCCGTAAATCTAAGATATCAAAGGGGTAATCAGAAACCGTAAATCTAAGATATCAAAAGGGTAATCAGAAGCCGTAAATCTAAGATGTCAAAGGGGTAATCAGAAGCCGTAAATCTAAGATATCAAAGGGGTAATCAGAAGCCGTAAATCTAATATATCAAAAGGGTAATCAGAAGCCGTAAATCTAAGATGTCAAAGGGGTAATCAGAAGCCGTAAATCTAAGATATCAAAGGGGTAATCAGAAGCGTAAATCTAAGATATCAAAGGGGTAATCAGAAGCCGTAAATCTAAGATATCAAAGGGATAAACAGAAGCCGTAAATCTAAGATATCAAAGGGGTAATCAGAAGCCGTAAATTTAAGATATCAAAGGGGTAATCAGAAGCCGTAAATCTAAGATATCAAAGCGGTAAACAGAAGCCGTAAATCTAAGATATCAAAGGGGTAATCAGAAGCCGTAAATCTAAGATATCAAAGGGGTAATGAGAAGCCGTAAATCTAAGATATCAAAGGGGTAATCAGAAGCCGTAAATCTAAGATATCAAAGGGGTAAACAGAAGCCGTAAATCTAAGATATCAAAGGGGTAAACAGAAGCCGTAAATCTAAGATATCAAAGGGATAAATAGAAGCCGTAAATCTAAGATATCAAAGGGGTAATCAGAAGCCGTAAATCTAAGATATCAAAGGGGTAATCATAAACCGTAAATCTAAGATATCAAAGGGGTAATCAGAAGCAGTAAATCTAAGATATCAAAGGGGTAATCAGAAGCCGTAAATTTAAGATATCAAAGGGGTAAACAGAAGCCGTAAATCTAAGATATCAAAGGGGTAATCAGAAGCCGTATATCTAATATATCAAAGGGTATACAAAAGCCGTAATTCTAAGATATCAAAGGGGTAATCAGAAGCGTAAATCTAAGATATCAAAGGGGTAATCAGAAGCCGTAAATATAAGATATCAAAGGGGTAATCAGAAGCCGTAAATCTAAGATATCAAAGGGGTAAACAGAAGCCGTAAATCTAAGATATCAAAGGGGTAATCAGAAGCCGTAAATCTAAGATATCAAAGGGGTAAACAGAAGCCGTAAATCTAAGATATCAAAGGGGTAATCAGAAGCCATCAATCTAAGATATCAAAGTGGTAATCAGAAGCCGTAAATCAAAGATATCAAAGGGGTAATCAGAAGCCGTAAATCTAAGATATCAAAGGGGTAAACAGAAGCGTAAATCTAAGATATCAAAGGGGTAAACAAAAGCCTTAAATCTAAGATATCAAAGGGGTAATCAGAAGCCGTAAATCTAAGATATCAAAGGGGTAATCAGAAGCCATCAATTAAAGATATCAAAGTGGTAATCAGAAGCCGTAAATCTAAGATATCAAAGGGGTAATCAGAAGCCGTAAATCTAAGATATCAAAGGGGTAAACAGAAGCCGTAAATCTAAGATATCAAAGGGGTAAACAGAAGCCTTAGATCTAAGATATCAAAGGGGTAATCAGAAGCCGTAAATCTAAGATATCAAAGGGGTAATCAGAAGCCGTAAATCTAAGATATCAAAGGGGTAATCAGAAACCGTAAATCTAAGATATCAAAAGGGTAATCAGAAGCCGTAAATCTAAGATGTCAAAGGGGTAATCAGAAGCCGTAAATCTAAGATATCAAAGGGGTAATCAGAAGCCGTAAATCTAATATATCAAAAGGGTAATCAGAAGCCGTAAATCTAAGATGTCAAAGGGGTAATCAGAAGCCGTAAATCTAAGATATCAAAGGGGTAATCAGAAGCGTAAATCTAAGATATCAAAGGGGTAATCAGAAGCCGTAAATCTAAGATATCAAAGGGATAAACAGAAGCCGTAAATCTAAGATATCAAAGGGGTAATCAGAAGCCGTAAATTTAAGATATCAAAGGGGTAATCAGAAGCCGTAAATCTAAGATATCAAAGCGGTAAACAGAAGCCGTAAATCTAAGATATCAAAGGGGTAATCAGAAGCCGTAAATCTAAGATATCAAAGGGGTAATGAGAAGCCGTAAATCTAAGATATCAAAGGGGTAATCAGAAGCCGTAAATCTAAGATATCAAAGGGGTAAACAGAAGCCGTAAATCTAAGATATCAAAGGGGTAAACAGAAGCCGTAAATCTAAGATATCAAAGGGATAAACAGAAGCCGTAAATCTAAGATATCAAAGGGGTAATCAGAAGCCGTAAATCTAAGATATCAAAGGGGTAATCAGAAGCCGTCAATCTATGATATCAAAGGGGTAAACAGAAGCCGTAAATCTAAGATATCAAAGGGGTAATCAGAAGCCGTAAATCTAAGATATCAAAGGGGTAATAAGAAGCCGTAAATCTAAGATATCAAAGGGGTAAACAGAAGCCGTAAATCTAAGATATCAAAGGGGTAATCATAGCCGTAAATCTAAGATATCAAAGGGGTAATCAGAAGCCGTAAATCTATGATATCAAAGGGGTAAACAGAAGCCGTAAATCTAAGATATCAAAGGGGTAAACAGAAGCCTTAGATCTAAGATATCAAAGGGGTAATCAGAAGCCGTAAATCTAAGATATCAAAGGGGTAATCAGAAGCCGTAAATCTAAGATATCAAAGGGGTAAACAGAAGCCGTAAATCTAAGATATCAAAGGGGTAAACAGAAGCCTTAGATCTAAGATATCAAAGGGGTAATCAGAAGCCGTAAATCTAAGATATCAAAGGGGTAATCAGAAGCCGTAAATCTAAGATATCAAAGGGGTAATCAGAAACCGTAAATCTAAGATATCAAAAGGGTAATCAGAAGCCGTAAATCTAAGATGTCAAAGGGGTAATCAGAAGCCGTAAATCTAAGATATCAAAGGGGTAATCAGAAGCCGTAAATCTAATATATCAAAAGGGTAATCAGAAGCCGTAAATCTAAGATGTCAAAGGGGTAATCAGAAGCCGTAAATCTAAGATATCAAAGGGGTAATCAGAAGCGTAAATCTAAGATATCAAAGGGGTAATCAGAAGCCGTAAATCTAAGATATCAAAGGGATAAACAGAAGCCGTAAATCTAAGATATCAAAGGGGTAATCAGAAGCCGTAAATTTAAGATATCAAAGGGGTAATCAGAAGCCGTAAATCTAAGATATCAAAGCGGTAAACAGAAGCCGTAAATCTAAGATATCAAAGGGGTAATCAGAAGCCGTAAATCTAAGATATCAAAGGGGTAATGAGAAGCCGTAAATCTAAGATATCAAAGGGGTAATCAGAAGCCGTAAATCTAAGATATCAAAGGGGTAAACAGAAGCCGTAAATCTAAGATATCAAAGGGGTAAACAGAAGCCGTAAATCTAAGATATCAAAGGGATAAATAGAAGCCGTAAATCTAAGATATCAAAGGGGTAATCAGAAGCCGTAAATCTAAGATATCAAAGGGGTAATCATAAACCGTAAATCTAAGATATCAAAGGGGTAATCAGAAGCAGTAAATCTAAGATATCAAAGGGGTAATCAGAAGCCGTAAATTTAAGATATCAAAGGGGTAAACAGAAGCCGTAAATCTAAGATATCAAAGGGGTAATCAGAAGCCGTATATCTAATATATCAAAGGGTATACAAAAGCCGTAATTCTAAGATATCAAAGGGGTAATCAGAAGCGTAAATCTAAGATATCAAAGGGGTAATCAGAAGCCGTAAATATAAGATATCAAAGGGGTAATCAGAAGCCGTAAATCTAAGATATCAAAGGGGTAATCAGAAGCCATCAATTTAAGATATCAAAGGGGTAATCAGAAGCCGTAAATCTAAGATATCAAAGGGGTAATCAGAAGCCGTAAATCTAAGATATCAAAGGGGTAAACAGAAGCCGTAAATCTAAGATATCAAAGGGGTAAACAGAAGCCTTAAATCTAAGATATCAAAGGGGTAAACAGAAGCCGTAAATCTAAGATATCAAAGTGGTAATCAGAAGCCGTAAATCTAAGATATCAAAGGGGTAAACAGAAGCGTAAATCTAAGATATCAAAGGGGTAATCAGAAGCCGTAAATCTAAGATATCAAAGGGGTAAACAGAAGCCGTAAATCTAAGATATCAAAGGGGTAATCAGAAGCCATCAATCTAAGATATCAAAGTGGTAATCAGAAGCCGTAAATCAAAGATATCAAAGGGGTAATCAGAAGCCGTAAATCTAAGATATCAAAGGGGTAAACAGAAGCGTAAATCTAAGATATCAAAGGGGTAAACAAAAGCCTTAAATCTAAGATATCAAAGGGGTAATCAGAAGCCGTAAATCTAAGATATCAAAGGGGTAATCAGAAGCCATCAATTAAAGATATCAAAGTGGTAATCAGAAGCCGTAAATCTAAGATATCAAAGGGGTAATCAGAAGCCGTAAATCTAAGATATCAAAGGGGTAAACAGAAGCCGTAAATCTAAGATATCAAAGGGGTAAACAGAAGCCTTAGATCTAAGATATCAAAGGGGTAATCAGAAGCCGTAAATCTAAGATATCAAAGGGGTAATCAGAAGCCGTAAATCTAAGATATCAAAGGGGTAATTAGAAACCGTAAATCTAAGATATCAAAAGGGTAATCAGAAGCCGTAAATCTAAGATGTCAAAGGGGTAATCAGAAGCCGTAAATCTAAGATATCAAAGGGGTAATCAGAAGCCGTAAATCTAATATATCAAAAGGGTAATCAGAAGCCGTAAATCTAAGATGTCAAAGGGGTAATCAGAAGCCGTAAATCTAAGATATCAAAGGGGTAATCAGAAGCGTAAATCTAAGATATCAAAGGGGTTATCAGAAGCCGTAAATCTAAGATATCAAAGGGATAAACAGAAGCCGTAAATCTAAGATATCAAAGGGGTAATCAGAAGCCGTAAATTTAAGATATCAAAGGGGTAATCAGAAGCCGTAAATCTAAGATATCAAAGCGGTAAACAGAAGCCGTAAATCTAAGATATCAAAGGGGTAATCAGAAGCCGTAAATCTAAGATATCAAAGGGGTAATGAGAAGCCGTAAATCTAAGATATCAAAGGGGTAATCAGAAGCCGTAAATCTAAGATATCAAAGGGGTAAACAGAAGCCGTAAATCTAAGATATCAAAGGGGTAAACAGAAGCCGTAAATCTAAGATATCAAAGGGATAAACAGAAGCCGTAAATCTAAGATATCAAAGGGGTAATCAGAAGCCGTAAATCTAAGATATCAAAGGGGTAATCAGAAGCCGTCAATCTATGATATCAAAGGGGTAAACAGAAGCCGTAAATCTAAGATATCAAAGGGGTAATCAGAAGCCGTAAATCTAAGATATCAAAGGGGTAATAAGAAGCCGTAAATCTAAGATATCAAAGGGGTAAACAGAAGCCGTAAATCTAAGATATCAAAGGGGTAATCATAGCCGTAAATCTAAGATATCAAAGGGGTAATCAGAAGCCGTAAATCTATGATATCAAAGGGGTAAACAGAAGCCGTACATCTAAGATATCAAAGTGGTAATCAGAAGCCGTAAATCTAAGATATCAAAGGTGTAAACAGAAGCCGTAAATCTAAGATATCAAAGGGGTAATCAGAAGCCGTAAATCTAAGATATCAAAGTGGTAATCAGAAGCCGTAAATCTAAGATATCAAAGGGGTAATCAGAAACCGTAAATCTAAGATATCAAAGGGGTAATCAGAAGCCGTAAATCTAAGATATCAAAGGGGTAATCAGAAGCCGTAAATTTAAGATATCAAAGGGGTAAACAGAAGCCGTAAATCTAAGATATCAAAGGGGTAATCAGAAGCCGTATATCTAATATATCAAAGGGTATACAAAAGCCGTAATTCTAAGATATCAAAGGGGTAATCAGAAGCCGTAAATCTAAGATATCAAAGGGGTAATCAGAAGCCGTAAATCTAAGATATCAAAGGGGTAATCAGAAACCGTAAATCTAAGATATCAAAGGGGTAATAAGAAGCAGTTAATCTAAGATGTCAAAGGGGTAATCAGAAGCCGTAAATCTAAGATATCAAAGTGGTAATCAGAAGCGTAAATTTAATATATCAAAAGGGTAATCAGAAGCCGTAAATCTAAGATGTCAAAGTGGTAATCAGAAGCCGTAAATCTAAGATATCAAAGGGGTAATCAGAAGCCGTAAATCTAAGATATCAAAGGGGTAATCAGAAGCCGTAAATCTAAGATATCAAAGGGGTAAACAGAAGCCGTAAATCTAAGATATCAAAGGGGTAAACAGAAGCCGTAAATCTAAGATATCAAAGGGGTAATCAGAAGCCGTAAATCTAAGATATCAAAGGGGTAATCAGAAGCCGTAAATCTAAGATATCAAAGGGGTAATCAGAAGCCGTAAATCTAAGATATCAAAGGGGTAATCAGAAGCCGTAAATCTAAGATATCAAAGGGGTAATCAGAAGCCGTAAATCTAAAATATCAAAGGGGTAATCAGAAGCCGTAGATCTAAGATATCAAAGGGGTAAACAGAAGCCGTAAATCTAAGATATCAAAGGGGTAATCAGACGCCGTAAATCTCAGATATCAAAGTGGTAATCAGAAGCCGTCAATCTAAGATATCAAAGGGGTAATCAGAAGCCGTCAATCTAAGATATCAAAGGGGTAATAAGGAGCCGTAAATCTAAGATATCAAAGGGGTAATCAGAAGCCATAAATCTATGATATCAAAGGGGTAATCAGAAACAGTAAATCTAAGATATCAAAGGGGTAGTAAGAAGCCGTAAATCTAAGATATCAAAGGGGTAATCAGAAGAAGGAAATCTAAAATATCAAAGTGATAATCAGAAGCCGTAAATCTAAGATGTCAAAGGGGTAATCAGAAGCCGTAAATTTAAGATATCAAAGTGGTAATCAGAAGCCGTAAATCTAAGATATCAAAGGTGTAATCAGAAGCCGTAAATCTAAGATATCAAAGGGGTAAACAGAAGCCGTAAATCTAAGATATCAAGGGGTAATCAGAAGCCGTAAATCTAAGATATCAAAGGGTAAACAGAAGCCGTAAATCTAAGATATCAAAGGGGTAATCAGAAGCCGTAAATCTAAGATATCAAAGGGGTAATCAGAGGTCGTAAATCTAAGATATCAAAGGGGTAATCAGAAGCCATAAATCTAAGATATCAAAGTGTAAAACAGAAGCCGTAAATCTAAGATATCAAAGGGGTAATCAGAAGCCGTAAATCTAATATATCAAAGGGGTAAACAGAAGCCATAAATCTAAGATATCAAAGTGGTAATCAGAAGCCATCAATCTAAGATATCAAAGTGGTAATCAGAAGCCGTAAATCTAAGATATCAAAGGGGTAATCAGAAGCCGTAAATCTAAGATATCAAAGGGGTAAACAGAAGCCGTAAATCTAAGATATCAAAGGGGTAATCAGAAGCCGTAAATCTAAGATATCAAAGGGGTAAACAGAAGCCGTAAATCTAAGATATCAAAGGGGTAATCAGAAGCCGTAAATCTAAGATATCAAAGGGGTAATCAGAAGCCGTAAATCTAAGATATCAAAGGGGTAATCAGAAGCCGTAAATCTAAGATATCAAAGGGGTGATCAGAAGCGGTAAATGTAAGATATCAAAGGGGTAATCAGAAGCCGTAAATCTAAGATATCAAAGGGTAAACAGAAGCCGTAAATCTAAGATATCAAAGGGGTAATCAGAAGCCGTAAATCTAAGATATCAAAGGGGTAATCAGAAGCCGTAAATCTAAGATATCAAAGGGGTAATCAGAAGCCGTAAATCTATGATATCAAAGGGGTAAACAGAAGCCGTAAATCTAAGATATCAAAGGGGTAATCAGAAGCCGTAAATCTAAGATATCAAAGGGGTAATAAGAAGCCGTAAATCTAAGATATCAAAGGGGTAAACAGAAGCCGTAAATCTAAGATATCAAAGGGGTAATCAGAGCCGTAAATCTAAGATATCAAAGGGGTAATCAGAAGCCGTAAATCTATGATATCAAAGGGGTAAACAGAAGCCGTACATCTAAGATATCAAAGGGGTAATCAGAAGCCGTAAATCTAAGATATCAAAGTGGTAATCAGAAGCCGTAAATCTAAGATATCAAAGGTGTAAACAGAAGCCGTAAATCTAAGATATCAAAGGGGTAATCAGAAGCCGTAAATCTAAGATATCAAAGTGGTAATCAGAAGCCGTAAATCTAAGATATCAAAGGGGTAATCAGAAACCGTAAATCTAAGATATCAAAGGGGTAATCAGAAGCCGTAAATCTAAGATATCAAAGGGGTAATCAGAAGCCGTAAATTTAAGATATCAAAGGGGTAAACAGAAGCCGTAAATCTAAGATATCAAAGGGGTAATCAGAAGCCGTATATCTAATATATCAAAGGGTAAACAAAAGCCGTAATTCTAAGATATCAAAGGGGTAATCAGAAGCCGTAAATCTAAGATATCAAAGGGGTAATCAGAAGCCGTAAATCTAAGATATCAAAGGGGTAATCAGAAACCGTAAATCTAAGATATCAAAGGGGTAATAAGAAGCAGTTAATCTAAGATGTCAAAGGGGTAATCAGAAGCCGTAAATCTAAGATATCAAAGTGGTAATCAGAAGCCGTAAATTTAATATATCAAAAGGGTAATCAGAAGCCGTAAATCTAAGATGTCAAAGTGGTAATCAGAAGCCGTAAATCTAAGATATCAAAGGGGTAATCAGAAGCCGTAAATCTAAGATATCAAAGGGGTAATCAGAAGCCGTAAATCTAAGATATCAAAGGGGTAAACAGAAGCCGTAAATCTAAGATATCAAAGGGGTAATCAGAAGCCGTAAATCTAAGATATCAAAGGGGTAATCAGAAGCCATAAATCTATGATATCAAAGGGGTAATCAGAAACAGTAAATCTAAGATATCAAAGGGGTAATAAGAAGCCGTAAATCTAAGATATCAAAGGGGTAATCAGAAGAAGGAAATCTAAGATATCAAAGTGATAATCAGAAGCCGTAAATCTAAGATGTCAAAGGGGTAATCAGAAGCCGTAAATTTAAGATATCAAAGGGGTAATCAGAAGTCGTAAATCTAAGATATCAAAGGTGTAATCAGAAGCCGTAAATCTAAGATATCAAAGGGGTAAACAGAAGCCGTAAATCTAAGATATCAAGGGGTAATCAGAAGCCGTAAATCTAAGATATCAAAGGGTAAACAGAAGCCGTAAATCTAAGATATCAAAGGGGTAATCAGAAGCCGTAAATCTAAGATATCAAAGGGGTAATCAGAGGTCGTAAATCTAAGATATCAAAGGGGTAATCAGAAGCCATAAATCTAAGATATCAAAGTGTAAAACAGAAGCCGTAAATCTAAGATATCAAAGGGGTAATCAGAAGCCGTAAATCAAATATATCAAAGGGGTAAACAGAAGCCATAAATCTAAGATATCAAAGTGGTAATCAGAAGCCATCAATCTAAGATATCAAAGTGGTAATCAGAAGCCGTAAATCTAAGATATCAAAGGGGTAATCAGAAGCCGTAAATCTAAGATATCAAAGGGGTAATCAGAAGCCGTAAATCTAAGATATCAAAGGGGTGATCAGAAGCCGTAAATCTAAGATATCAAAGGGGTAATCAGAAGCCGTAAATCTAAGATATCAAAGGGTAAACAGAAGCCGTAAATCTAAGATATCAAAGGGGTAATCAGAAGCCGTAAATCTAAGATATCAAAGGGGTAAACAGAAGCCGTAAATCTAAGATATCAAAGGGGTAATCAGAAGCCGTAAATTTAAGATATCAAAGGGGTAAACAGAAGCCGTAAATCTAAGATATCAAAGGGGTAAACAGAAGCCGTCACTCTAAGATATCAAAGGGGTAATCAGAAGCCGTAAATCTAAGATATCAAAGGGGTAATCAGAAGCCGTAAATCTAAGATATCAAAGGGGTAATCAGAAGCCGTAAATCTAAGATATCAAAGGGGTAATCAGAAGCCGTAAATCTAAGATATCAAAGTGGTAAACAGAAGCCGTAAATCTAAGATATCAAAGGGGTAATCATAAGCCGTAAATCTAAGATATCAAAGGGGTAATCAGAAGCCGTAAATCTAAAATATCAAAGGGGTAATCAGAAGCCGTAGATCTAAGATATCAAAGGGGTAAACAGAAGCCGTAAATCTAAGATATCAAAGGGGTAATCAGACGCCGTAAATCTCAGATATCAAAGTGGTAATCAGAAGCCGTCAATCTAAGATATCAAAGGGGTAATCAGAAGCCGTCAATCTAAGATATCAAAGGGGTAATAAGGAGCCGTAAATCTAAGATATCAAAGGGGTAATCAGAAGCCATAAATCTATGATATCAAAGGGGTAATCAGAAACAGTAAATCTAAGATATCAAAGGGGTAATAAGAAGAAGGAAATCTAAGATATCAAAGTGATAATCAGAAGCCGTAAATCTAAGATGTCAAAGGGGTAATCAGAAGCCGTAAATTTAAGATATCAAAGGGGTAATCAGAAGCCGTAAATCTAAGATATCAAAGGTGTAATCAGAAGCCGTAAATCTAAGATATCAAAGGGGTAAACAGAAGCCGTAAATCTAAGATATCAAGGGGTAATCAGAAGCCGTAAATCTAAGATATCAAAGGGTAAACAGAAGCCGTAAATCTAAGATATCAAAGGGGTAATCAGAAGCCGTAAAGCTAAGATATCAAAGTGTTAAACAGAAGCCGTAAATCTAAGATATCAAAGGGGTAATCAGAAGCCGTAAATCTAATATATCAAAGGGGTAAACAGAAGCCATCAATCTAGGATATCAAAGTGGTAATCAGAAGCCGTAAATCTAAGATATCAAAGGGGTAATCAGAAGCCGTAAATCTAAGATATCAAAGGGGTAAACAGAAGCCGTAAATCTAAGATATCAAAGGGGTAATCAGAAGCCGTAAATCTAAGATATCAAAGGGGTAAACAGAAGCCGTAAATCTAAGATATCAAAGGGGTAATCAGAAGCCGTAAATCTAAGATATCAAAGGGGTAAACAGAAGCCGTAACCCTAAGATATCAAAGGGGTAATCAGAAGCCGTAAATCTAAGATATCAAAGGGGTAATCAGAAGCCGTAAATCTAAGATATCAAAGGGGTGATCAGAAGCCGTAAATCTAAGATATCAAAGGGGTAATCAGAAGCCGTAAATCTAAGATATCAAAGGGTAAACAGAAGCCGTAAATCTAAGATATCAAAGGGGTAATCAGAAACCGTAAATCTAAGATATCAAAGGGGTAAACAGAAGCCGTAAATCTAAGATATCAAAGGGGTAATCAGAAGCCGTAAATCTAAGATATCAAAGGGGTAAACAGAAGCCGTAAATATAAGATATCAAAGGGGTAATCAGAAGCCATCAATCTAAGATATCAAAGGGGTAATCAGAAGCCGTAAATTTAAGATATCAAAGGGGTAAACAGAAGCCGTAAATCTAAGATATCAAAGGGGTAAACAGAAGCCGTAAATCTAAGATATCAAAGGGGTAAACAGAAGCCGTAAATCTAAGATATCAAAGGCGTAATCAGAAGCCGTAAATCTAAGATATCAAAGGGGTAATCAGAAGCCGTAAATCTAAGATATCAAAGGGGTAATCAGAAGCCATCAATTTAAGATATCAAAGTGGTATTCAGAAGCCGTAAATCTAAGATATCAAAGGGGTAATCAGAAGCCGTAAATCTAAGATATCAAAGGGGTAAACAGAAGCCGTAAATCTAAGATATCAAGGGGTAATCAGAAGCCGTAAATCTAAGATATCAAAGGGTAAACAGAAGCCGTAAATCTAAGATATCAAAGGGGTAATCAGAGGTCGTAAATCTAAGATATCAAAGGGGTAATCAGAAGCCATAAATCTAAGATATCAAAGTGTAAAACAGAAGCCGTAAATCTAAGATATCAAAGAGGTAATCAGAAGCCGTAAATCTAATATATCAAAGGGGTAAACAGAAGCCATAAATCTAAGATATCAAAGTGGTAATCAGAAGCCATCAATCTAAGATATCAAAGTGGTAATCAGAAGCCGTAAATCTAAGATATCAAAGGGGTAATCAGAAGCCGTAAATCTAAGATATCAAAGGGGTAAACAGAAGCCGTAAATCTAAGATATCAAAGGGGTAATCAGAAGCCGTAAATCTAAGATATCAAAGGGGTAAACAGAAGCCGTAAATCTAAGATATCAAAGGGGTAATCAGAAGCCGTAAATCTAAGATATCAAAGGGGTGAACAGAAGCCGTAAATCTAAGATATCAAAGGGGTAATCAGAAGCCGTAAATCTAAGATATCAAAGGGGTAATCAGAAGCCGTAAATCTAAAATATCAAAGGGGTAATCAGAAGCCGTAGATCTAAGATATCAAAGGGGTAAACAGAAGCCGTAAATCTAAGATATCAAAGGGGTAATCAGACGCCGTAAATCTCAGATATCAAAGTGGTAATCAGAAGCCGTCAATCTAAGATATCAAAGGGGTAATCAGAAGCCGTCAATCTAAGATATCAAAGGGGTAATAAGGAGCCGTAAATCTAAGATATCAAAGGGGTAATCAGAAGCCATAAATCTATGATATCAAAGGGGTAATCAGAAACAGTAAATCTAAGATATCAAAGGGGTAGTAAGAAGCCGTAAATCTAAGATATCAAAGGGGTAATCAGAAGAAGGAAATCTAAAATATCAAAGTGATAATCAGAAGCCGTAAATCTAAGATGTCAAAGGGGTAATCAGAAGCCGTAAATTTAAGATATCAAAGGGGTAATCAGAAGCCGTAAATCTAAGATATCAAAGGTGTAATCAGAAGCCGTAAATCTAAGATATCAAAGGGGTAAACAGAAGCCGTAAATCTAAGATATCAAGGGGTAATCAGAAGCCGTAAATCTAAGATATCAAAGGGTAAACAGAAGCCGTAAATCTAAGATATCAAAGGGGTAATCAGATGTCCTAAATCTAAGATATCAAAGGGGTAATCAGAAGCCATAAATCTAAGATATCAAAGTGTAAAACAGAAGCCGTAAATCTAAGATATCAAAGGGGTAATCAGAAGCCGTAAATCTAATATATCAAAGGGGTAAACAGAAGCCATAAATCTAAGATATCAAAGTGGTAATCAGAAGCCATCAATCTAAGATATCAAAGTGGTAATCAGAAGCCGTAAATCTAAGATATCAAAGGGGTAATCAGAAGCCGTAAATCTAAGATATCAAAGGGGTAAACAGAAGCCGTAAATCTAAGATATCAAAGTGGTAATCAGAAGCCGTAAATCTAAGATATCAAAGGGGTAATCAGATGTCCTAAATCTAAGATATCAAAGGGGTAATCAGAAGCCATAAATCTAAGATATCAAAGTGTAAAACAGAAGCCGTAAATCTAAGATATCAAAGGGGTAATCAGAAGCCGTAAATCTAATATATCAAAGGGGTAAACAGAAGCCATAAATCTAAGATATCAAAGTGGTAATCAGAAGCCATCAATCTAAGATATCAAAGTGGTAATCAGAAGCCGTAAATCTAAGATATCAAAGGGGTAATCAGAAGCCGTAAATCTAAGATATCAAAGGGGTAAACAGAAGCCGTAAATCTAAGATATCAAAGGGGTAATCAGAAGCCGTAAATCTAAGATATCAAAGGGGTAAACAGAAGCCGTAAATCTAAGATATCAAAGGGGTAATCAGAAGCCGTAAATCTAAGATATCAAAGGGGTAATCAGAAGCCGTAAATCTAAGATATCAAAGGGGTAATCAGAAGCCGTAAATCTAAGATATCAAAGGGGTGATCAGAAGCGGTAAATCTAAGATATCAAAGGGGTAATCAGAAGCCGTAAATCTAAGATATCAAAGGGTAAACAGAAGCCGTAAATCTAAGATATCAAAGGGGTAATCAGAAGCCGTAAATCTAAGATATCAAAGGGGTAATCAGAAGCCGTAAATCTAAGATATCAAAGGGGTAATCAGAAGCCGTAAATCTATGATATCAAAGGGGTAAACAGAAGCCGTAAATCTAAGATATCAAAGGGGTAATCAGAAGCCGTAAATCTAAGATATCAAAGGGGTAATAAGAAGCCGTAAATCTAAGATATCAAAGGGGTAAACAGAAGCCGTAAATCTAAGATATCAAAGGGGTAATCAGAGCCGTAAATCTAAGATATCAAAGGGGTAATCAGAAGCCGTAAATCTATGATATCAAAGGGGTAAACAGAAGCCGTACATCTAATATATCAAAGGGGTAATCAGAAGCCGTAAATCTAAGATATCAAAGTGGTAATCAGAAGCCGTAAATCTAAGATATCAAAGGTGTAAACAGAAGCCGTAAATCTAAGATATCAAAGGGGTAATCAGAAGCCGTAAATCTAAGATATCAAAGTGGTAATCAGAAGCCGTAAATCTAAGATATCAAAGGGGTAATCAGAAACCGTAAATCTAAGATATCAAAGGGGTAATCAGAAGCCGTAAATCTAAGATATCAAAGGGGTAATCAGAAGCCGTAAATTTAAGATATCAAAGGGGTAAACAGAAGCCGTAAATCTAAGATATCAAAGGGGTAATCAGAAGCCGTATATCTAATATATCAAAGGGTAAACAAAAGCCGTAATTCTAAGATATCAAAGGGGTAATCAGAAGCCGTAAATCTAAGATATCAAAGGGGTAATCAGAAGCCGTAAATCTAAGATATCAAAGGGGTAATCAGAAACCGTAAATCTAAGATATCAAAGGGGTAATAAGAAGCAGTTAATCTAAGATGTCAAAGGGGTAATCAGAAGCCGTAAATCTAAGATATCAAAGTGGTAATCAGAAGCCGTAAATTTAATATATCAAAAGGGTAATCAGAAGCCGTAAATCTAAGATGTCAAAGTGGTAATCAGAAGCCGTAAATCTAAGATATCAAAGGGGTAATCAGAAGCCGTAAATCTAAGATATCAAAGGGGTAATCAGAAGCCGTAAATCTAAGATATCAAAGGGGTAAACAGAAGCCGTAAATCTAAGATATCAAAGGGGTAATCAGAAGCCGTAAATCTAAGATATCAAAGGGGTAATCAGAAGCCATAAATCTATGATATCAAAGGGGTAATCAGAAGCCGTAAATCTAAGATATCAAAGGGGTAATCAGAAGCCATCAATTTAAGATATCAAAGGGGTAATCAGAAGCCGTAAATCTAAGATATCAAAGGGGTAATCAGAAGCCGTAAATCTAAGATATCAAAGGGGTAAACAGAAGCCGTAAATCTAAGATATCAAAGGGGTAAACAGAAGCCTTAAATCTAAGATATCAAGGGGTAAACAGAAGCCGTAAATCTAAGATATCAAAGTGGTAATCAGAAGCCGTAAATCTAAGATATCAAAGGGGTAAACAGAAGCCGTAAATCTAAGATATCAAAGGGGTAATCAGAAGCCGTAAATCTAAGATATCAAAGGGGTAAACAGAAGCCGTAAATCTAAGATATCAAAGGGGTAATCAGAAGCCATCAATCTAAGATATCAAAGTGGTAATCAGAAGCCGTAAATCAAAGATATCAAAGGGGTAATCAGAAGCCGTAAATCTAAGATATCAAAGGGGTAAACAGAAGCGTAAATCTAAGATATCAAAGGGGTAAACAAAAGCCTTAAATCTAAGATATCAAAGGGGTAATCAGAAGCCGTAAATCTAAGATATCAAAGGGGTAATCAGAAGCCATCAATTAAAGATATCAAAGTGGTAATCAGAAGCCGTAAATCTAAGATATCAAAGGGGTAATCAGAAGCCGTAAATCTAAGATATCAAAGGGGTAAACAGAAGCCGTAAATCTAAGATATCAAAGGGGTAAACAGAAGCCTTAGATCTAAGATATCAAAGGGGTAATCAGAAGCCGTAAATCTAAGATATCAAAGGGGTAATCAGAAGCCGTAAATCTAAGATATCAAAGGGGTAATCAGAAACCGTAAATCTAAGATATCAAAAGGGTAATCAGAAGCCGTAAATCTAAGATGTCAAAGGGGTAATCAGAAGCCGTAAATCTAAGATATCAAAGGGGTAATCAGAAGCCGTAAATCTAATATATCAAAAGGGTAATCAGAAGCCGTAAATCTAAGATGTCAAAGGGGTAATCAGAAGCCGTAAATCTAAGATATCAAAGGGGTAATCAGAAGCGTAAATCTAAGATATCAAAGGGGTAATCAGAAGCCGTAAATCTAAGATATCAAAGGGATAAACAGAAGCCGTAAATCTAAGATATCAAAGGGGTAATCAGAAGCCGTAAATTTAAGATATCAAAGGGGTAATCAGAAGCCGTAAATCTAAGATATCAAAGCGGTAAACAGAAGCCGTAAATCTAAGATATCAAAGGGGTAATCAGAAGCCGTAAATCTAAGATATCAAAGGGGTAATGAGAAGCCGTAAATCTAAGATATCAAAGGGGTAATCAGAAGCCGTAAATCTAAGATATCAAAGGGGTAAACAGAAGCCGTAAATCTAAGATATCAAAGGGGTAAACAGAAGCCGTAAATCTAAGATATCAAAGAGATAAATAGAAGCCGTAAATCTAAGATATCAAAGGGGTAATCAGAAGCCGTAAATCTAAGATATCAAAGGGGTAATCATAAACCGTAAATCTAAGATATCAAAGGGGTAATCAGAAGCAGTAAATCTAAGATATCAAAGGGGTAATCAGAAGCCGTAAATTTAAGATATCAAAGGGGTAAACAGAAGCCGTAAATCTAAGATATCAAAGGGGTAATCAGAAGCCGTATATCTAATATATCAAAGGGTATACAAAAGCCGTAATTCTAAGATATCAAAGGGGTAATCAGAAGCGTAAATCTAAGATATCAAAGGGGTAATCAGAAGCCGTAAATATAAGATATCAAAGGGGTAATCAGAAGCCGTAAATCTAAGATATCAAAGGGGTAATCAGAAGCCATCAATTTAAGATATCAAAGGGGTAATCAGAAGCCGTAAATCTAAGATATCAAAGGGGTAATCAGAAGCCGTAAATCTAAGATATCAAAGGGGTAAACAGAAGCCGTAAATCTAAGATATCAAAGGGGTAAACAGAAGCCTTAAATCTAAGATATCAAAGGGGTAAACAGAAGCCGTAAATCTAAGATATCAAAGTGGTAATCAGAAGCCGTAAATCTAAGATATCAAAGGGGTAAACAGAAGCCGTAAATCTAAGATATCAAAGGGGTAATCAGAAGCCGTAAATCTAAGATATCAAAGGGGTAAACAGAAGCCGTAAATCTAAGATATCAAAGGGGTAATCAGAAGCCATCAATCTAAGATATCAAAGTGGTAATCAGAAGCCGTAAATCAAAGATATCAAAGGGGTAATCAGAAGCCGTAAATCTAAGATATCAAAGGGGTAAACAGAAGCGTAAATCTAAGATATCAAAGGGGTAAACAAAAGCCTTAAATCTAAGATATCAAAGGGGTAATCAGAAGCCGTAAATCTAAGATATCAAAGGGGTAATCAGAAGCCATCAATTAAAGATATCAAAGGGGTAATCAGAAGCCGTAAATCTGAGATATCAAAGGGGTAATCAGAAGCCGTAAATCTAAGATATCAAAGGGGTAAACAGAAGCCGTAAATCTAAGATATCAAAGGGGTAAACAGAAGCCTTAGATCTAAGATATCAAAGGGGTAATCAGAAGCCGTAAATCTAAGATATCAAAGGGGTAATCAGAAGCCGTAAATCTAAGATATCAAAGGGGTAATCAGAAACCGTAAATCTAAGATATCAAAAGGGTAATCAGAAGCCGTAAATCTAAGATGTCAAAGGGGTAATCAGAAGCCGTAAATCTAAGATATCAAAGGGGTAATCAGAAGCCGTAAATCTAATATATCAAAAGGGTAATCAGAAGCCGTAAATCTAAGATGTCAAAGGGGTAATCAGAAGCCGTAAATCTAAGATATCAAAGGGGTAATCAGAAGCGTAAATCTAAGATATCAAAGGGGTAATCAGAAGCCGTAAATCTAAGATATCAAAGGGATAAACAGAAGCCGTAAATCTAAGATATCAAAGGGGTAATCAGAAGCCGTAAATTTAAGATATCAAAGGGGTAATCAGAAGCCGTAAATCTAAGATATCAAAGCGGTAAACAGAAGCCGTAAATCTAAGATATCAAAGGGGTAATCAGAAGCCGTAAATCTAAGATATCAAAGGGGTAATGAGAAGCCGTAAATCTAAGATATCAAAGGGGTAATCAGAAGCCGTAAATCTAAGATATCAAAGGGGTAAACAGAAGCCGTAAATCTAAGATATCAAAGGGGTAAACAGAAGCCGTAAATCTAAGATATCAAAGGGATAAACAGAAGCCGTAAATCTAAGATATCAAAGGGGTAATCAGAAGCCGTAAATCTAAGATATCAAAGGGGTAATCAGAAGCCGTCAATCTATGATATCAAAGGGGTAAACAGAAGCCGTAAATCTAAGATATCAAAGGGGTAATCAGAAGCCGTAAATCTAAGATATCAAAGGGGTAATAAGAAGCCGTAAATCTAAGATATCAAAGGGGTAAACAGAAGCCGTAAATCTAAGATATCAAAGGGGTAATCATAGCCGTAAATCTAAGATATCAAAGGGGTAATCAGAAGCCGTAAATCTATGATATCAAAGGGGTAAACAGAAGCCGTACATCTAAGATATCAAAGTGGTAATCAGAAGCCGTAAATCTAAGATATCAAAGGTGTAAACAGAAGCCGTAAATCTAAGATATCAAAGGGGTAATCAGAAGCCGTAAATCTAAGATATCAAAGTGGTAATCAGAAGCCGTAAATCTAAGATATCAAAGGGGTAATCAGAAACCGTAAATCTAAGATATCAAAGGGGTAATCAGAAGCCGTAAATCTAAGATATCAAAGGGGTAATCAGAAGCCGTAAATTTAAGATATCAAAGGGGTAAACAGAAGCCGTAAATCTAAGATATCAAAGGGGTAATCAGAAGCCGTATATCTAATATATCAAAGGGTATACAAAAGCCGTAATTCTAAGATATCAAAGGGGTAATCAGAAGCCGTAAATCTAAGATATCAAAGGGGTAATCAGAAGCCGTAAATCTAAGATATCAAAGGGGTAATCAGAAACCGTAAATCTAAGATATCAAAGGGGTAATAAGAAGCAGTTAATCTAAGATGTCAAAGGGGTAATCAGAAGCCGTAAATCTAAGATATCAAAGTGGTAATCAGAAGCGTAAATTTAATATATCAAAAGGGTAATCAGAAGCCGTAAATCTAAGATGTCAAAGTGGTAATCAGAAGCCGTAAATCTAAGATATCAAAGGGGTAATCAGAAGCCGTAAATCTAAGATATCAAAGGGGTAATCAGAAGCCGTAAATCTAAGATATCAAAGGGGTAAACAGAAGCCGTAAATCTAAGATATCAAAGGGGTAAACAGAAGCCGTAAATCTAAGATATCAAAGGGGTAATCAGAAGCCGTAAATCTAAGATATCAAAGGGGTAATCAGAAGCCGTAAATCTAAGATATCAAAGGGGTAATCAGAAGCCGTAAATCTAAGATATCAAAGGGGTAATCAGAAGCCGTAAATCTAAGATATCAAAGGGGTAATCAGAAGCCGTAAATCTAAAATATCAAAGGGGTAATCAGAAGCCGTAGATCTAAGATATCAAAGGGGTAAACAGAAGCCGTAAATCTAAGATATCAAAGGGGTAATCAGACGCCGTAAATCTCAGATATCAAAGTGGTAATCAGAAGCCGTCAATCTAAGATATCAAAGGGGTAATCAGAAGCCGTCAATCTAAGATATCAAAGGGGTAATAAGGAGCCGTAAATCTAAGATATCAAAGGGGTAATCAGAAGCCATAAATCTATGATATCAAAGGGGTAATCAGAAACAGTAAATCTAAGATATCAAAGGGGTAGTAAGAAGCCGTAAATCTAAGATATCAAAGGGGTAATCAGAAGAAGGAAATCTAAAATATCAAAGTGATAATCAGAAGCCGTAAATCTAAGATGTCAAAGGGGTAATCAGAAGCCGTAAATTTAAGATATCAAAGTGGTAATCAGAAGCCGTAAATCTAAGATATCAAAGGTGTAATCAGAAGCCGTAAATCTAAGATATCAAAGGGGTAAACAGAAGCCGTAAATCTAAGATATCAAGGGGTAATCAGAAGCCGTAAATCTAAGATATCAAAGGGTAAACAGAAGCCGTAAATCTAAGATATCAAAGGGGTAATCAGAAGCCGTAAATCTAAGATATCAAAGGGGTAATCAGAGGTCGTAAATCTAAGATATCAAAGGGGTAATCAGAAGCCATAAATCTAAGATATCAAAGTGTAAAACAGAAGCCGTAAATCTAAGATATCAAAGGGGTAATCAGAAGCCGTAAATCTAATATATCAAAGGGGTAAACAGAAGCCATAAATCTAAGATATCAAAGTGGTAATCAGAAGCCATCAATCTAAGATATCAAAGTGGTAATCAGAAGCCGTAAATCTAAGATATCAAAGGGGTAATCAGAAGCCGTAAATCTAAGATATCAAAGGGGTAAACAGAAGCCGTAAATCTAAGATATCAAAGGGGTAATCAGAAGCCGTAAATCTAAGATATCAAAGGGGTAAACAGAAGCCGTAAATCTAAGATATCAAAGGGGTAATCAGAAGCCGTAAATCTAAGATATCAAAGGGGTAATCAGAAGCCGTAAATCTAAGATATCAAAGGGGTAATCAGAAGCCGTAAATCTAAGATATCAAAGGGGTGATCAGAAGCGGTAAATGTAAGATATCAAAGGGGTAATCAGAAGCCGTAAATCTAAGATATCAAAGGGTAAACAGAAGCCGTAAATCTAAGATATCAAAGGGGTAATCAGAAGCCGTAAATCTAAGATATCAAAGGGGTAATCAGAAGCCGTAAATCTAAGATATCAAAGGGGTAATCAGAAGCCGTAAATCTATGATATCAAAGGGGTAAACAGAAGCCGTAAATCTAAGATATCAAAGGGGTAATCAGAAGCCGTAAATCTAAGATATCAAAGGGGTAATAAGAAGCCGTAAATCTAAGATATCAAAGGGGTAAACAGAAGCCGTAAATCTAAGATATCAAAGGGGTAATCAGAGCCGTAAATCTAAGATATCAAAGGGGTAATCAGAAGCCGTAAATCTATGATATCAAAGGGGTAAACAGAAGCCGTACATCTAAGATATCAAAGGGGTAATCAGAAGCCGTAAATCTAAGATATCAAAGTGGTAATCAGAAGCCGTAAATCTAAGATATCAAAGGTGTAAACAGAAGCCGTAAATCTAAGATATCAAAGGGGTAATCAGAAGCCGTAAATCTAAGATATCAAAGTGGTAATCAGAAGCCGTAAATCTAAGATATCAAAGGGGTAATCAGAAACCGTAAATCTAAGATATCAAAGGGGTAATCAGAAGCCGTAAATCTAAGATATCAAAGGGGTAATCAGAAGCCGTAAATTTAAGATATCAAAGGGGTAAACAGAAGCCGTAAATCTAAGATATCAAAGGGGTAATCAGAAGCCGTATATCTAATATATCAAAGGGTAAACAAAAGCCGTAATTCTAAGATATCAAAGGGGTAATCAGAAGCCGTAAATCTAAGATATCAAAGGGGTAATCAGAAGCCGTAAATCTAAGATATCAAAGGGGTAATCAGAAACCGTAAATCTAAGATATCAAAGGGGTAATAAGAAGCAGTTAATCTAAGATGTCAAAGGGGTAATCAGAAGCCGTAAATCTAAGATATCAAAGTGGTAATCAGAAGCCGTAAATTTAATATATCAAAAGGGTAATCAGAAGCCGTAAATCTAAGATGTCAAAGTGGTAATCAGAAGCCGTAAATCTAAGATATCAAAGGGGTAATCAGAAGCCGTAAATCTAAGATATCAAAGGGGTAATCAGAAGCCGTAAATCTAAGATATCAAAGGGGTAAACAGAAGCCGTAAATCTAAGATATCAAAGGGGTAATCAGAAGCCGTAAATCTAAGATATCAAAGGGGTAATCAGAAGCCATAAATCTATGATATCAAAGGGGTAATCAGAAACAGTAAATCTAAGATATCAAAGGGGTAATAAGAAGCCGTAAATCTAAGATATCAAAGGGGTAATCAGAAGAAGGAAATCTAAGATATCAAAGTGATAATCAGAAGCCGTAAATCTAAGATGTCAAAGGGGTAATCAGAAGCCGTAAATTTAAGATATCAAAGGGGTAATCAGAAGTCGTAAATCTAAGATATCAAAGGTGTAATCAGAAGCCGTAAATCTAAGATATCAAAGGGGTAAACAGAAGCCGTAAATCTAAGATATCAAGGGGTAATCAGAAGCCGTAAATCTAAGATATCAAAGGGTAAACAGAAGCCGTAAATCTAAGATATCAAAGGGGTAATCAGAAGCCGTAAATCTAAGATATCAAAGGGGTAATCAGAGGTCGTAAATCTAAGATATCAAAGGGGTAATCAGAAGCCATAAATCTAAGATATCAAAGTGTAAAACAGAAGCCGTAAATCTAAGATATCAAAGGGGTAATCAGAAGCCGTAAATCAAATATATCAAAGGGGTAAACAGAAGCCATAAATCTAAGATATCAAAGTGGTAATCAGAAGCCATCAATCTAAGATATCAAAGTGGTAATCAGAAGCCGTAAATCTAAGATATCAAAGGGGTAATCAGAAGCCGTAAATCTAAGATATCAAAGGGGTAATCAGAAGCCGTAAATCTAAGATATCAAAGGGGTGATCAGAAGCCGTAAATCTAAGATATCAAAGGGGTAATCAGAAGCCGTAAATCTAAGATATCAAAGGGTAAACAGAAGCCGTAAATCTAAGATATCAAAGGGGTAATCAGAAGCCGTAAATCTAAGATATCAAAGGGGTAAACAGAAGCCGTAAATCTAAGATATCAAAGGGGTAATCAGAAGCCGTAAATTTAAGATATCAAAGGGGTAAACAGAAGCCGTAAATCTAAGATATCAAAGGGGTAAACAGAAGCCGTCACTCTAAGATATCAAAGGGGTAATCAGAAGCCGTAAATCTAAGATATCAAAGGGGTAATCAGAAGCCGTAAATCTAAGATATCAAAGGGGTAATCAGAAGCCGTAAATCTAAGATATCAAAGGGGTAATCAGAAGCCGTAAATCTAAGATATCAAAGTGGTAAACAGAAGCCGTAAATCTAAGATATCAAAGGGGTAATCATAAGCCGTAAATCTAAGATATCAAAGGGGTAATCAGAAGCCGTAAATCTAAAATATCAAAGGGGTAATCAGAAGCCGTAGATCTAAGATATCAAAGGGGTAAACAGAAGCCGTAAATCTAAGATATCAAAGGGGTAATCAGACGCCGTAAATCTCAGATATCAAAGTGGTAATCAGAAGCCGTCAATCTAAGATATCAAAGGGGTAATCAGAAGCCGTCAATCTAAGATATCAAAGGGGTAATAAGGAGCCGTAAATCTAAGATATCAAAGGGGTAATCAGAAGCCATAAATCTATGATATCAAAGGGGTAATCAGAAACAGTAAATCTAAGATATCAAAGGGGTAATAAGAAGAAGGAAATCTAAGATATCAAAGTGATAATCAGAAGCCGTAAATCTAAGATGTCAAAGGGGTAATCAGAAGCCGTAAATTTAAGATATCAAAGGGGTAATCAGAAGCCGTAAATCTAAGATATCAAAGGTGTAATCAGAAGCCGTAAATCTAAGATATCAAAGGGGTAAACAGAAGCCGTAAATCTAAGATATCAAGGGGTAATCAGAAGCCGTAAATCTAAGATATCAAAGGGTAAACAGAAGCCGTAAATCTAAGATATCAAAGGGGTAATCAGAAGCCGTAAAGCTAAGATATCAAAGTGTTAAACAGAAGCCGTAAATCTAAGATATCAAAGGGGTAATCAGAAGCCGTAAATCTAATATATCAAAGGGGTAAACAGAAGCCATCAATCTAGGATATCAAAGTGGTAATCAGAAGCCGTAAATCTAAGATATCAAAGGGGTAATCAGAAGCCGTAAATCTAAGATATCAAAGGGGTAAACAGAAGCCGTAAATCTAAGATATCAAAGGGGTAATCAGAAGCCGTAAATCTAAGATATCAAAGGGGTAAACAGAAGCCGTAAATCTAAGATATCAAAGGGGTAATCAGAAGCCGTAAATCTAAGATATCAAAGGGGTAAACAGAAGCCGTAACCCTAAGATATCAAAGGGGTAATCAGAAGCCGTAAATCTAAGATATCAAAGGGGTAATCAGAAGCCGTAAATCTAAGATATCAAAGGGGTGATCAGAAGCCGTAAATCTAAGATATCAAAGGGGTAATCAGAAGCCGTAAATCTAAGATATCAAAGGGTAAACAGAAGCCGTAAATCTAAGATATCAAAGGGGTAATCAGAAACCGTAAATCTAAGATATCAAAGGGGTAAACAGAAGCCGTAAATCTAAGATATCAAAGGGGTAATCAGAAGCCGTAAATCTAAGATATCAAAGGGGTAAACAGAAGCCGTAAATATAAGATATCAAAGGGGTAATCAGAAGCCATCAATCTAAGATATCAAAGGGGTAATCAGAAGCCGTAAATTTAAGATATCAAAGGGGTAAACAGAAGCCGTAAATCTAAGATATCAAAGGGGTAAACAGAAGCCGTAAATCTAAGATATCAAAGGGGTAAACAGAAGCCGTAAATCTAAGATATCAAAGGCGTAATCAGAAGCCGTAAATCTAAGATATCAAAGGGGTAATCAGAAGCCGTAAATCTAAGATATCAAAGGGGTAATCAGAAGCCATCAATTTAAGATATCAAAGTGGTATTCAGAAGCCGTAAATCTAAGATATCAAAGGGGTAATCAGAAGCCGTAAATCTAAGATATCAAAGGGGTAAACAGAAGCCGTAAATCTAAGATATCAAGGGGTAATCAGAAGCCGTAAATCTAAGATATCAAAGGGTAAACAGAAGCCGTAAATCTAAGATATCAAAGGGGTAATCAGAGGTCGTAAATCTAAGATATCAAAGGGGTAATCAGAAGCCATAAATCTAAGATATCAAAGTGTAAAACAGAAGCCGTAAATCTAAGATATCAAAGAGGTAATCAGAAGCCGTAAATCTAATATATCAAAGGGGTAAACAGAAGCCATAAATCTAAGATATCAAAGTGGTAATCAGAAGCCATCAATCTAAGATATCAAAGTGGTAATCAGAAGCCGTAAATCTAAGATATCAAAGGGGTAATCAGAAGCCGTAAATCTAAGATATCAAAGGGGTAAACAGAAGCCGTAAATCTAAGATATCAAAGGGGTAATCAGAAGCCGTAAATCTAAGATATCAAAGGGGTAAACAGAAGCCGTAAATCTAAGATATCAAAGGGGTAATCAGAAGCCGTAAATCTAAGATATCAAAGGGGTGAACAGAAGCCGTAAATCTAAGATATCAAAGGGGTAATCAGAAGCCGTAAATCTAAGATATCAAAGGGGTAATCAGAAGCCGTAAATCTAAAATATCAAAGGGGTAATCAGAAGCCGTAGATCTAAGATATCAAAGGGGTAAACAGAAGCCGTAAATCTAAGATATCAAAGGGGTAATCAGACGCCGTAAATCTCAGATATCAAAGTGGTAATCAGAAGCCGTCAATCTAAGATATCAAAGGGGTAATCAGAAGCCGTCAATCTAAGATATCAAAGGGGTAATAAGGAGCCGTAAATCTAAGATATCAAAGGGGTAATCAGAAGCCATAAATCTATGATATCAAAGGGGTAATCAGAAACAGTAAATCTAAGATATCAAAGGGGTAGTAAGAAGCCGTAAATCTAAGATATCAAAGGGGTAATCAGAAGAAGGAAATCTAAAATATCAAAGTGATAATCAGAAGCCGTAAATCTAAGATGTCAAAGGGGTAATCAGAAGCCGTAAATTTAAGATATCAAAGGGGTAATCAGAAGCCGTAAATCTAAGATATCAAAGGTGTAATCAGAAGCCGTAAATCTAAGATATCAAAGGGGTAAACAGAAGCCGTAAATCTAAGATATCAAGGGGTAATCAGAAGCCGTAAATCTAAGATATCAAAGGGTAAACAGAAGCCGTAAATCTAAGATATCAAAGGGGTAATCAGATGTCCTAAATCTAAGATATCAAAGGGGTAATCAGAAGCCATAAATCTAAGATATCAAAGTGTAAAACAGAAGCCGTAAATCTAAGATATCAAAGGGGTAATCAGAAGCCGTAAATCTAATATATCAAAGGGGTAAACAGAAGCCATAAATCTAAGATATCAAAGTGGTAATCAGAAGCCATCAATCTAAGATATCAAAGTGGTAATCAGAAGCCGTAAATCTAAGATATCAAAGGGGTAATCAGAAGCCGTAAATCTAAGATATCAAAGGGGTAAACAGAAGCCGTAAATCTAAGATATCAAAGTGGTAATCAGAAGCCGTAAATCTAAGATATCAAAGGGGTAATCAGATGTCCTAAATCTAAGATATCAAAGGGGTAATCAGAAGCCATAAATCTAAGATATCAAAGTGTAAAACAGAAGCCGTAAATCTAAGATATCAAAGGGGTAATCAGAAGCCGTAAATCTAATATATCAAAGGGGTAAACAGAAGCCATAAATCTAAGATATCAAAGTGGTAATCAGAAGCCATCAATCTAAGATATCAAAGTGGTAATCAGAAGCCGTAAATCTAAGATATCAAAGGGGTAATCAGAAGCCGTAAATCTAAGATATCAAAGGGGTAAACAGAAGCCGTAAATCTAAGATATCAAAGGGGTAATCAGAAGCCGTAAATCTAAGATATCAAAGGGGTAAACAGAAGCCGTAAATCTAAGATATCAAAGGGGTAATCAGAAGCCGTAAATCTAAGATATCAAAGGGGTAATCAGAAGCCGTAAATCTAAGATATCAAAGGGGTAATCAGAAGCCGTAAATCTAAGATATCAAAGGGGTGATCAGAAGCGGTAAATCTAAGATATCAAAGGGGTAATCAGAAGCCGTAAATCTAAGATATCAAAGGGTAAACAGAAGCCGTAAATCTAAGATATCAAAGGGGTAATCAGAAGCTGTAAATCTAAGATATCAAAGGGGTAATCAGAAGCCGTAAATCTAAGATATCAAAGGGGTAATCAGAAGCCGTAAATCTATGATATCAAAGGGGTAAACAGAAGCCGTAAATCTAAGATATCAAAGGGGTAATCAGAAGCCGTAAATCTAAGATATCAAAGGGGTAATAAGAAGCCGTAAATCTAAGATATCAAAGGGGTAAACAGAAGCCGTAAATCTAAGATATCAAAGGGGTAATCAGAGCCGTAAATCTAAGATATCAAAGGGGTAATCAGAAGCCGTAAATCTATGATATCAAAGGGGTAAACAGAAGCCGTACATCTAATATATCAAAGGGGTAATCAGAAGCCGTAAATCTAAGATATCAAAGTGGTAATCAGAAGCCGTAAATCTAAGATATCAAAGGTGTAAACAGAAGCCGTAAATCTAAGATATCAAAGGGGTAATCAGAAGCCGTAAATCTAAGATATCAAAGTGGTAATCAGAAGCCGTAAATCTAAGATATCAAAGGGGTAATCAGAAACCGTAAATCTAAGATATCAAAGGGGTAATCAGAAGCCGTAAATCTAAGATATCAAAGGGGTAATCAGAAGCCGTAAATTTAAGATATCAAAGGGGTAAACAGAAGCCGTAAATCTAAGATATCAAAGGGGTAATCAGAAGCCGTATATCTAATATATCAAAGGGTAAACAAAAGCCGTAATTCTAAGATATCAAAGGGGTAATCAGAAGCCGTAAATCTAAGATATCAAAGGGGTAATCAGAAGCCGTAAATCTAAGATATCAAAGGGGTAATCAGAAACCGTAAATCTAAGATATCAAAGGGGTAATAAGAAGCAGTTAATCTAAGATGTCAAAGGGGTAATCAGAAGCCGTAAATCTAAGATATCAAAGTGGTAATCAGAAGCCGTAAATTTAATATATCAAAAGGGTAATCAGAAGCCGTAAATCTAAGATGTCAAAGTGGTAATCAGAAGCCGTAAATCTAAGATATCAAAGGGGTAATCAGAAGCCGTAAATCTAAGATATCAAAGGGGTAATCAGAAGCCGTAAATCTAAGATATCAAAGGGGTAAACAGAAGCCGTAAATCTAAGATATCAAAGGGGTAATCAGAAGCCGTAAATCTAAGATATCAAAGGGGTAATCAGAAGCCATAAATCTATGATATCAAAGGGGTAATCAGAAACAGTAAATCTAAGATATCAAAGGGGTAATAAGAAGCCGTAAATCTAAGATATCAAAGGGGTAATCAGAAGAAGGAAATCTAAGATATCAAAGTGATAATCAGAAGCCGTAAATCTAAGATGTCAAAGGGGTAATCAGAAGCCGTAAATTTAAGATATCAAAGGGGTAATCAGAAGTCGTAAATCTAAGATATCAAAGGTGTAATCAGAAGCCGTAAATCTAAGATATCAAAGGGGTAAACAGAAGCCGTAAATCTAAGATATCAAGGGGTAATCAGAAGCCGTAAATCTAAGATATCAAAGGGTAAACAGAAGCCGTAAATCTAAGATATCAAAGGGGTAATCAGAAGCCGTAAATCTAAGATATCAAAGGGGTAATCAGAGGTCGTAAATCTAAGATATCAAAGGGGTAATCAGAAGCCATAAATCTAAGATATCAAAGTGTAAAACAGAAGCCGTAAATCTAAGATATCAAAGGGGTAATCAGAAGCCGTAAATCAAATATATCAAAGGGGTAAACAGAAGCCATAAATCTAAGATATCAAAGTGGTAATCAGAAGCCATCAATCTAAGATATCAAAGTGGTAATCAGAAGCCGTAAATCTAAGATATCAAAGGGGTAATCAGAAGCCGTAAATCTAAGATATCAAAGGGGTAAACAGAAGCCGTAAATCTAAGATATCAAAGGGGTAATCAGAAGCCGTAAATCTAAGATATCAAAGGGGTAAACAGAAGCCGTAAATCTAAGATATCAAAGGGGTAATCAGAAGCCGTAAATCTAAGATATCAAAGGGGTAAACAGAAGCCGTAACTCTAAGATATCAAAGGGGTAATCAGAAGCCGTAAATCTAAGATATCAAAGGGGTAATCAGAAGCCGTAAATCTAAGATATCAAAGGGGTGATCAGAAGCCGTAAATCTAAGATATCAAAGGGGTAATCAGAAGCCGTAAATCTAAGATATCAAAGGGTAAACAGAAGCCGTAAATCTAAGATATCAAAGGGGTAATCAGAAGCCGTAAATCTAAGATATCAAAGGGGTAAACAGAAGCCGTAAATCTAAGATATCAAAGGGGTAATCAGAAGCCGTAAATTTAAGATATCAAAGGGGTAAACAGAAGCCGTAAATCTAAGATATCAAAGGGGTAAACAGAAGCCGTCACTCTAAGATATCAAAGGGGTAATCAGAAGCCGTAAATCTAAGATATCAAAGGGGTAATCAGAAGCCGTAAATCTAAGATATCAAAGGGGTAATCAGAAGCCGTAAATCTAAGATATCAAAGGGGTAATCAGAAGCCGTAAATCTAAGATATCAAAGTGGTAAACAGAAGCCGTAAATCTAAGATATCAAAGGGGTAATCATAAGCCGTAAATCTAAGATATCAAAGGGGTAATCAGAAGCCGTAAATCTAAAATATCAAAGGGGTAATCAGAAGCCGTAGATCTAAGATATCAAAGGGGTAAACAGAAGCCGTAAATCTAAGATATCAAAGGGGTAATCAGACGCCGTAAATCTCAGATATCAAAGTGGTAATCAGAAGCCGTCAATCTAAGATATCAAAGGGGTAATCAGAAGCCGTCAATCTAAGATATCAAAGGGGTAATAAGGAGCCGTAAATCTAAGATATCAAAGGGGTAATCAGAAGCCATAAATCTATGATATCAAAGGGGTAATCAGAAACAGTAAATCTAAGATATCAAAGGGGTAATAAGAAGAAGGAAATCTAAGATATCAAAGTGATAATCAGAAGCCGTAAATCTAAGATGTCAAAGGGGTAATCAGAAGCCGTAAATTTAAGATATCAAAGGGGTAATCAGAAGCCGTAAATCTAAGATATCAAAGGTGTAATTAGAAGCCGTAAATCTAAGATATCAAAGGGTAAACAGAAGCCGTAAATCTAAGATATCAAAGGGGTAATCAGAAGCCGTAAAGCTAAGATATCAAAGTGTTAAACAGAAGCCGTAAATCTAAGATATCAAAGGGGTAATCAGAAGCCGTAAATCTAATATATCAAAGGGGTAAACAGAAGCCATCAATCTAGGATATCAAAGTGGTAATCAGAAGCCGTAAATCTAAGATATCAAAGGGGTAATCAGAAGCCGTAAATCTAAGATATCAAAGGGGTAAACAGAAGCCGTAAATCTAAGATATCAAAGGGGTAATCAGAAGCCGTAGATCTAAGATATCAAAGGGGTAAACAGAAGCCGTAAATCTAAGATATCAAAGGGGTAATCAGAAGCCGTAAATCTAAGATATCAAAGGGGTAAACAGAAGCCGTAACCCTAAGATATCAAAGGGGTAATCAGAAGCCGTAAATCTAAGATATCAAAGGGGTAATCAGAAGCCGTAAATCTAAGATATCAAAGGGGTGATCAGAAGCCGTAAATCTAAGATATCAAAGGGGTAATCAGAAGCCGTAAATCTAAGATATCAAAGGGTAAACAGAAGCCGTAAATCTAAGATATCAAAGGGGTAATCAGAAACCGTAAATCTAAGATATCAAAGGGGTAAACAGAAGCCGTAAATCTAAGATATCAAAGGGGTAATCAGAAGCCGTAAATCTAAGATATCAAAGGGGTAAACAGAAGCCGTAAATATAAGATATCAAAGGGGTAATCAGAAGCCATCAATCTAAGATATCAAAGGGGTAATCAGAAGCCGTAAATTTAAGATATCAAAGGGGTAAACAGAAGCCGTAAATCTAAGATATCAAAGGGGTAAACAGAAGCCGTAAATCTAAGATATCAAAGGGGTAAACAGAAGCCGTAAATCTAAGATATCAAAGGGGTAATCAGAAGCCGTAAATCTAAGATATCAAAGGGGTAATCAGAAGCCGTAAATCTAAGATATCAAAGGGGTAATCAGAAGCCATCAATTTAAGATATCAAAGTGGTATTCAGAAGCCGTAAATCTAAGATATCAAAGGGGTAATCAGAAGCCGTAAATCTAAGATATCAAAGGGGTAAACAGAAGCCGTAAATCTAAGATATCAAGGGGTAATCAGAAGCCGTAAATCTAAGATATCAAAGGGTAAACAGAAGCCGTAAATCTAAGATATCAAAGGGGTAATCAGAGGTCGTAAATCTAAGATATCAAAGGGGTAATCAGAAGCCATAAATCTAAGATATCAAAGTGTAAAACAGAAGCCGTAAATCTAAGATATCAAAGAGGTAATCAGAAGCCGTAAATCTAATATATCAAAGGGGTAAACAGAAGCCATAAATCTAAGATATCAAAGTGGTAATCAGAAGCCATCAATCTAAGATATCAAAGTGGTAATCAGAAGCCGTAAATCTAAGATATCAAAGGGGTAATCAGAAGCCGTAAATCTAAGATATCAAAGGGGTAAACAGAAGCCGTAAATCTAAGATATCAAAGGGGTAATCAGAAGCCGTAAATCTAAGATATGAAAGGGGTAAACAGAAGCCGTAAATCTAAGATATCAAAGGGGTAATCAGAAGCCGTAAATCTAAGATATCAAAGGGGTAAACAGAAGCCGTAACTCTAAGATATCAAAGGGGTAATCAGAAGCCGTAAATCTAAGATATCAAAGGGGTAATCAGAAGCCGTAAATCTAAGATATCAAAGGGATGATCAGAAGCGGTAAATCTAAGATATCAAAGGGGTAATCAGAAGCCGTAAATCTAAGATATCAAAGGGTAAACAGAAGCCGTAGATCTAAGATATCAAAGGGGTAATCAGAAGCCGTAAATCTAAGATATCAAAGGGGTAATCAGAAGCCGTAAATCTAAGATATCAAAGGGGTAATCAGAAGCCGTAAATCTATGATATCAAAGGGGTAAACAGAAGCCGTAAATCTAAGATATCAAAGGGGTAATCAGAAGCCGTAAATCTAAGATATCAAAGGGGTAATAAGAAGCCGTAAATCTAAGATATCAACGGGGTAAACAGAAGCCGTAAATCTAAGATATCAAAGGGGTAATCAGAGCCGTAAATCTAAGATATCAAAGGGGTAATCAGAAGCCGTAAATCTATGATATCAAAGGGGTAAACAGAAGCCGTACATCTAAGATATCAAAGGGGTAATCAGAAGCCGTAAATCTAAGATATCAAAGTGGTAATCAGAAGTCGTAAATCTAAGATATCAAAGGTGTAAACAGAAGCCGTAAATCTAAGATATCAAAGGGGTAATCAGAAGCCGTAAATCTAAGATATCAAAGTGGTAATCAGAAGCCGTAAATCTAAGATATCAAAGGGTAATCAGAAACCGTAAATCTAAGATATCAAAGGGGTAATCAGAAGCCGTAAATCTAAGATATCAAAGGGGTAATCAGAAGCCGTAAATTTAAGATATCAAAGGGGTAAACAGAAGCCGTAAATCTAAGATATCAAAGGGGTAATCAGAAGCCGTATATCTAATATATCAAAGGGTAAACAAAAGCCGTAATTCTAAGATATCAAAGGGGTAATCAGAAGCCGTAAATCTAAGATATCAAAGGGGTAATCAGAAGCCGTAAATCTAAGATATCAAAGGGGTAATCAGAAACCGTAAATCTAAGATATCAAAGGGGTAATAAGAAGCAGTTAATCTAAGATGTCAAAGGGGTAATCAGAAGCCGTAAATCTAAGATATCAAAGTGGTAATCAGAAGCCGTAAATTTAATATATCAAAAGGGTAATCAGAAGCCGTAAATCTAAGATGTCAAAGTGGTAATCAGAAGCCGTAAATCTAAGATATCAAAGGGGTAATCAGAAGCCGTAAATCTAAGATATCAAAGGGGTAATCCGAAGCCGTAAATCTAAGATATCAAAGGGGTAAACAGAAGCCGTAAATCTAAGATATCAAAGGGGTAATCAGAAGCCGTAAATCTAAGATATCAAAGGGGTAATCAGAAGCCGTAAATCTAAGATATCAAAGGGGTAATCAGAAGCCGTAAATCTAAGATATCAAAGGGGTAATCAGAAGCCGTAAATCTAAGATATCAAAGGGGTAATCAGAAGCCGTAGATCTAAGATATCAAAGGGGTAAACAGAAGCCGTAAATCTAAGATATCAAAGGGGTAATCAGAAGCCGTAAATCTAAGATATCAAAGGGGTGAACAGAAGCCGTAAATCTAAGATATCAAAGGGGTAATCAGAAGCCGTAAATCTAAGATATCAAAGGGGTAATCAGAAGCCGTAAATCTAAAATATCAAAGGGGTAATCAGAAGCCGTAGATCTAAGATATCAAAGGGGTAAACAGAAGCCGTAAATCTAAGATATCAAAGGGGTAATCAGACGCCGTAAATCTCAGATATCAAAGTGGTAATCAGAAGCCGTCAATCTAAGATATCAAAGGGGTAATCAGAAGCCGTCAATCTAAGATATCAAAGGGGTAATAAGGAGCCGTAAATCTAAGATATCAAAGGGGTAATCAGAAGCCATAAATCTATGATATCAAAGGGGTAATCAGAAACAGTAAATCTAAGATATCAAAGGGGTAATAAGAAGCCGTAAATCTAAGATATCAAAGGGGTAATCAGAAGAAGGAAATCTAAGATATCAAAGTGATAATCAGAAGCCGTAAATCTAAGATGTCAAAGGGGTAATCAGAAGCCGTAAATTTAAGATATCAAAGGGGTAATCAGAAGTCGTAAATCTAAGATATCAAAGGTGTAATCAGAAGCCGTAAATCTAAGATATCAAAGGGGTAAACAGAAGCCGTAAATCTAAGATATCAAGGGGTAATCAGAAGCCGTAAATCTAAGATATCAAAGGGTAAACAGAAGCCGTAAATCTAAGATATCAAAGGGGTAATCAGAAGCCGTAAATCTAAGATATCAAAGGGGTAATCAGAGGTCGTAAATCTAAGATATCAAAGGGGTAATCAGAAGCCATAAATCTAAGATATCAAAGTGTAAAACAGAAGCCGTAAATCTAAGATATCAAAGGGGTAATCAGAAGCCGTAAATCAAATATATCAAAGGGGTAAACAGAAGCCATAAATCTAAGATATCAAAGTGGTAATCAGAAGCCATCAATCTAAGATATCAAAGTGGTAATCAGAAGCCGTAAATCTAAGATATCAAAGGGGTAATCAGAAGCCGTAAATCTAAGATATCAAAGGGGTAAACAGAAGCCGTAAATCTAAGATATCAAAGGGGTAATCAGAAGCCGTAAATCTAAGATATCAAAGGGGTAAACAGAAGCCGTAAATCTAAGATATCAAAGGGGTAATCAGAAGCCGTAAATCTAAGATATCAAAGGGGTAAACAGAAGCCGTAACTCTAAGATATCAAAGGGGTAATCAGAAGCCGTAAATCTAAGATATCAAAGGGGTAATCAGAAGCCGTAAATCTAAGATATCAAAGGGGTGATCAGAAGCCGTAAATCTAAGATATCAAAGGGGTAATCAGAAGCCGTAAATCTAAGATATCAAAGGGTAAACAGAAGCCGTAAATCTAAGATATCAAAGGGGTAATCAGAAGCCGTAAATCTAAGATATCAAAGGGGTAAACAGAAGCCGTAAATCTAAGATATCAAAGGGGTAATCAGAAGCCGTAAATTAAAGATATCAAAGGGGTAAACAGAAGCCGTAAATCTAAGATATCAAAGGGGTAAACAGAAGCGTCACTCTAAGATATCAAAGGGGTAATCAGAAGCCGTAAATCTAAGATATCAAAGGGGTAATCAGAAGCCGTAAATCTAAGATATCAAAGGGGTAATCAGAAGCCGTAAATCTAAGATATCAAAGGGGTAAACAGAAGCCGTAAATCTAAGATATCAAAGGGGTAATCAGAAGCCGTAAATCTAAGATATCAAAGTGGTAAACAGAAGCCGTAAATCTAAGATATCAAAGGGGTAATCATAAGCCGTAAATCTAAGATATCAAAGGGGTAATCAGAAGCCGTAAATCTAAAATATCAAAGGGGTAATCAGAAGCCGTAGATCTAAGATATCAAAGGGGTAAACAGAAGCCGTAAATCTAAGATATCAAAGGGGTAATCAGACGCCGTAAATCTCAGATATCAAAGTGGTAATCAGAAGCCGTCAATCTAAGATATCAAAGGGGTAATCAGAAGCCGTCAATCTAAGATATCAAAGGGGTAATAAGGAGCCGTAAATCTAAGATATCAAAGGGGTAATCAGAAGCCATAAATCTATGATATCAAAGGGGTAATCAGAAACAGTAAATCTAAGATATCAAAGGGGTAATAAGAAGCCGTAAATCTAAGATATCAAAGGGGTAATCAGAAGAAGGAAATCTAAGATATCAAAGTGATAATCAGAAGCCGTAAATCTAAGATGTCAAAGGGGTAATCAGAAGCCGTAAATTTAAGATATCAAAGGGGTAATCAGAAGCCGTAAATCTAAGATATCAAAGGTGTAATCAGAAGCCGTAAATCTAAGATATCAAAGGGGTAAACAGAAGCCGTAAATCTAAGATATCAAGGGGTAATCAGAAGCCGTAAATCTAAGATATCAAAGGGTAAACAGAAGCCGTAAATCTAAGATATCAAAGGGGTAATCAGAAGCCGTAAATCTAAGATATTAAAGTGTTAAACAGAAGCCGTAAATCTAAGATATCAAAGGGGTAATCAGAAGCCGTAAATCTAATATATCAAAGGGGTAAACAGAAGCCATCAATCTAGGATATCAAAGTGGTAATCAGAAGCCGTAAATCTAAGATATCAAAGGGGTAATCAGAAGCCGTAAATCTAAGATATCAAAGGGGTAAACAGAAGCCGTAAATCTAAGATATCAAAGGGGTAATCAGAAGCCGTAAATCTAAGATATCAAAGGGGTAAACAGAAGCCGTAGATCTAAGATATCAAAGGGGTAATCAGAAGCCGTAAATCTAAGATATCAAAGGGGTAAACAGAAGCCGTAACTCTAAGATATCAAAGGGGTAATCAGAAGCCGTAAATCTAAGATATCAAAGGGGTAATCAGAAGCCGTAAATCTAAGATATCAAAGGGGTGATCAGAAGCCGTAAATCTAAGATATCAAAGGGGTAATCAGAAGCCGTAAATCTAAGATATCAAAGGGGTAATCAGAAGCCGTAAATCTAAGATATCAAAGGGGTAATCAGAAGCCGTAAATCTAAGATATCAAAGGGGTAATCAGAAGCCGTAAATCTAAGATATCAAAGGGGTAAACAGAAGCCGTAAATCTAAGATATCAAAGGGGTAATCAGAAGCCGTAAATCTAAGATATCAAAGGGGTAATCAGAAGCCGTAAATCTAAGATATCAAAGGGGTAAACAGAAGCCGTAAATCTAAGATATCAAAGGGGTAATCAGAAGCCGTAAATCTAAGATATCAAAGGGGTAATCAGAAGCCGTAAATCTAAGATATCAAAGGGGTAATCAGAAGCCGTAAATCTAAGATATCAAAGGGGTAATCAGAAGCCGTAAATCTAAGATATCAAAGGGGTAATCAGAAGCCGTAGATCTAAGATATCAAAGGGGTAAACAGAAGCCGTAAATCTAAGATATCAAAGGGGTAATCAGAAGCCGTAAATCTAAGATATCAAAGGGGTGAACAGAAGCCGTAAATCTAAGATATCAAAGGGGTAATCAGAAGCCGTAAATCTAAGATATCAAAGGGGTAATCAGAAGCCGTAAATCTAAAATATCAAAGGGGTAATCAGAAGCCGTAGATCTAAGATATCAAAGGGGTAAACAGAAGCCGTAAATCTAAGATATCAAAGGGGTAATCAGACGCCGTAAATCTCAGATATCAAAGTGGTAATCAGAAGCCGTCAATCTAAGATATCAAAGGGGTAATCAGAAGCCGTCAATCTAAGATATCAAAGGGGTAATAAGGAGCCGTAAATCTAAGATATCAAAGGGGTAATCAGAAGCCATAAATCTATGATATCAAAGGGGTAATCAGAAACAGTAAATCTAAGATATCAAAGGGGTAATAAGAAGCCGTAAATCTAAGATATCAAAGGGGTAATCAGAAGAAGGAAATCTAAGATATCAAAGTGATAATCAGAAGCCGTAAATCTAAGATGTCAAAGGGGTAATCAGAAGCCGTAAATTTAAGATATCAAAGGGGTAATCAGAAGTCGTAAATCTAAGATATCAAAGGTGTAATCAGAAGCCGTAAATCTAAGATATCAAAGGGGTAAACAGAAGCCGTAAATCTAAGATATCAAGGGGTAATCAGAAGCCGTAAATCTAAGATATCAAAGGGTAAACAGAAGCCGTAAATCTAAGATATCAAAGGGGTAATCAGAAGCCGTAAATCTAAGATATCAAAGGGGTAATCAGAGGTCGTAAATCTAAGATATCAAAGGGGTAATCAGAAGCCATAAATCTAAGATATCAAAGTGTAAAACAGAAGCCGTAAATCTAAGATATCAAAGGGGTAATCAGAAGCCGTAAATCAAATATATCAAAGGGGTAAACAGAAGCCATAAATCTAAGATATCAAAGTGGTAATCAGAAGCCATCAATCTAAGATATCAAAGTGGTAATCAGAAGCCGTAAATCTAAGATATCAAAGGGGTAATCAGAAGCCGTAAATCTAAGATATCAAAGGGGTAAACAGAAGCCGTAAATCTAAGATATCAAAGGGGTAATCAGAAGCCGTAAATCTAAGATATCAAAGGGGTAAACAGAAGCCGTAAATCTAAGATATCAAAGGGGTAATCAGAAGCCGTAAATCTAAGATATCAAAGGGGTAAACAGAAGCCGTAACTCTAAGATATCAAAGGGGTAATCAGAAGCCGTAAATCTAAGATATCAAAGGGGTAATCAGAAGCCGTAAATCTAAGATATCAAAGGGGTGATCAGAAGCCGTAAATCTAAGATATCAAAGGGGTAATCAGAAGCCGTAAATCTAAGATATCAAAGGGTAAACAGAAGCCGTAAATCTAAGATATCAAAGGGGTAATCAGAAGCCGTAAATCTAAGATATCAAAGGGGTAAACAGAAGCCGTAAATCTAAGATATCAAAGGGGTAATCAGAAGCCGTAAATTAAAGATATCAAAGGGGTAAACAGAAGCCGTAAATCTAAGATATCAAAGGGGTAAACAGAAGCGTCACTCTAAGATATCAAAGGGGTAATCAGAAGCCGTAAATCTAAGATATCAAAGGGGTAATCAGAAGCCGTAAATCTAAGATATCAAAGGGGTAATCAGAAGCCGTAAATCTAAGATATCAAAGGGGTAAACAGAAGCCGTAAATCTAAGATATCAAAGGGGTAATCAGAAGCCGTAAATCTAAGATATCAAAGTGGTAAACAGAAGCCGTAAATCTAAGATATCAAAGGGGTAATCATAAGCCGTAAATCTAAGATATCAAAGGGGTAATCAGAAGCCGTAAATCTAAAATATCAAAGGGGTAATCAGAAGCCGTAGATCTAAGATATCAAAGGGGTAAACAGAAGCCGTAAATCTAAGATATCAAAGGGGTAATCAGACGCCGTAAATCTCAGATATCAAAGTGGTAATCAGAAGCCGTCAATCTAAGATATCAAAGGGGTAATCAGAAGCCGTCAATCTAAGATATCAAAGGGGTAATAAGGAGCCGTAAATCTAAGATATCAAAGGGGTAATCAGAAGCCATAAATCTATGATATCAAAGGGGTAATCAGAAACAGTAAATCTAAGATATCAAAGGGGTAATAAGAAGCCGTAAATCTAAGATATCAAAGGGGTAATCAGAAGAAGGAAATCTAAGATATCAAAGTGATAATCAGAAGCCGTAAATCTAAGATGTCAAAGGGGTAATCAGAAGCCGTAAATTTAAGATATCAAAGGGGTAATCAGAAGCCGTAAATCTAAGATATCAAAGGTGTAATCAGAAGCCGTAAATCTAAGATATCAAAGGGGTAAACAGAAGCCGTAAATCTAAGATATCAAGGGGTAATCAGAAGCCGTAAATCTAAGATATCAAAGGGTAAACAGAAGCCGTAAATCTAAGATATCAAAGGGGTAATCAGAAGCCGTAAATCTAAGATATTAAAGTGTTAAACAGAAGCCGTAAATCTAAGATATCAAAGGGGTAATCAGAAGCCGTAAATCTAATATATCAAAGGGGTAAACAGAAGCCATCAATCTAGGATATCAAAGTGGTAATCAGAAGCCGTAAATCTAAGATATCAAAGGGGTAATCAGAAGCCGTAAATCTAAGATATCAAAGGGGTAAACAGAAGCCGTAAATCTAAGATATCAAAGGGGTAATCAGAAGCCGTAAATCTAAGATATCAAAGGGGTAAACAGAAGCCGTAGATCTAAGATATCAAAGGGGTAATCAGAAGCCGTAAATCTAAGATATCAAAGGGGTAAACAGAAGCCGTAACTCTAAGATATCAAAGGGGTAATCAGAAGCCGTAAATCTAAGATATCAAAGGGGTAATCAGAAGCCGTAAATCTAAGATATCAAAGGGGTGATCAGAAGCCGTAAATCTAAGATATCAAAGGGGTAATCAGAAGCCGTAAATCTAAGATATCAAAGGGTAAACAGAAGCCGTAAATCTAAGATATCAAAGGGGTAATCAGAAACCGTAAATCTAAGATATCAAAGGGGTAAACAGAAGCCGTAAATCTAAGATATCAAAGGGGTAATCAGAAGCCGTAAATCTAAGATATCAAAGGGGTAAACAGAAGCCGTAAATATAAGATATCAAAGGGGTAATCAGAAGCCATCAATCTAAGATATCAAAGGGGTAATCAGAAGCCGTAAATTTAAGATATCAAAGGGGTAAACAGAAGCCGTAAATCTAAGATATCAAAGGGGTAAACAGAAGCCGTAAATCTAAGATATCAAAGGGGTAAACAGAAGCCGTAAATCTAAGATATCAAAGGGGTAATCAGAAGCCGAAAATCTAAGATGTCAAAGGGGTAATCAGAAGCCGTAAATCTAAGATATCTAAGGGGTAATCAGAAGCCGTAAATCTAAGATATCAAAGTGGTAATCAGAAGCCGTAAATCTAAGATATCAAAGGGGTAATAAAAAGCCGTAAATCTAAGATATCAAAGGGGTAATCAGAAGCCGTAAATCTAAGATATCAAAGGGGTAATCAGAAGCCGTAAATCTAAGATATCAAAGGGGTAATCAGAAGCCATCAATTTAAGATATCAAAGTGGTATTCAGAAGCCGTAAATCTAAGATATCAAAGGGGTAATCAGAAGCCGTAAATCTAAGATATCAAAGGGGTAAACAGAAGCCGTAAATCTAAGATATCAATGGGGTAAACAGAAGCCTTAAATCTAAGATATCAAAGGGGTAATCAGAAGCCGTAAATCTGAGATATCAAAGGGGTAATCAGATGCCGTAAATCTAAGATATCAAAGGGGTAATCAGAGGTCGTAAATCTAAGATATCAAAGGGGTAATCAGAAGCCGTAAATCTAAGATATCAAAGTGGTAAACAGAAGCCGTAAATCTAAGATATCAAAGGGGTAATCAGAAGCCGTAAATCTAATATATCAAAGGGGTAAACAGAAGCCATAAATCTAAGATATCAAAGTGGTAATCAGAAGCCATCAATCTAAGATATCAAAGTGGTAATCAGAAGCCGTAAATCTAAGATATCAAAGTGGTAATCAGAAGCCGTAAATCTAAGATATCAAACGGGTATACAGAAGCCGTAAATCTAAGATATCAAAGGGGTAATCAGAAGCCGTAAATCTAAGATATCAAAGGGGTAAACAGAAGCCGTAACTCTAAGATATCAAAGGGGTAATCAGAAGCCGTAAATCTAAGATATCAAAGGGGTAATTAGAAGCCGTAAATCTAAGATATCAAAGGGGTAAACAGAAGCCGTAAATCTAAGATATCAAAGGGGTAATAAGAAGCCGTAAATCTAAGATATCAAAGGGGTAATCAGAAGAAGGAAATCTAAAATATCAAAGTGATAATCAGAAGCCGTAAATCTAAGATGTCAAAGGGGTAATCAGAAGCCGTAAATTTAAGATATCAAAGGGGTAATCAGAAGCCGTAAATCTAAGATATCAAAGGTGTAATCAGAAGCCGTAAATCTAAGATATCAAAGGGGTAAACAGAAGCCGTAAATCTAAGATATCAAGGGGTAATCAGAAGCCGTAAATCTAAGATATCAAAGGGTAAACAGAAGCCGTAAATCTAAGATATCAAAGGGGTAATCAGAAGCCGTAAATCTAAGATATCAAAGGGGTAATCAGAGGTCGTAAATCTAAGATATCAAAGGGGTAATCAGAAGCCATAAATCTAAGATATCAAAGTGTAAAACAGAAGCCGTAAATCTAAGATATCAAAGGGGTAATCAGAAGCCGTAAATCTAATATATCAAAGGGGTAAACAGAAGCCATAAATCTAAGATATCAAAGTGGTAATCAGAAGCCATCAATCTAAGATATCAAAGTGGTAATCAGAAGCCGTAAATCTAAGATATCAAAGGGGTAATCAGAAGCCGTAAATCTAAGATATCAAAGGGGTAAACAGAAGCCGTAAATCTAAGATATCAAAGGGGTAATCAGAAGCCGTAAATCTAAGATATCAAAGGGGTAAACAGAAGCCGTAAATCTAAGATATCAAAGGGGTAATCAGAAGCCGTAAATCTAAGATATCAAAGGGGTAAACAGAAGCCGTAACTCTAAGATATCAAAGGGGTAATCAGAAGCCGTAAATCTAAGATATCAAAGGGGTAATCAGAAGCCGTAAATCTAAGATATCAAAGGGGTGATCAGAAGCGGTAAATCTAAGATATCAAAGGGGTAATCAGAAGCCGTAAATCTAAGATATCAAAGGGTAAACAGAAGCCGTAAATCTAAGATATCAAAGGGGTAATCAGAAGCCGTCAATCTAAGATATCAAAGGGGTAATCAGAAGCCGTAAATCTAAGATATCAAAGGGGTAATCAGAAGCCGTAAATCTATGATATCAAAGGGGTAAACAGAAGCCGTAAATCTAAGATATCAAAGGGGTAATCAGAAGCCGTAAATCTAAGATATCAAAGGGGTAATAAGAAGCCGTAAATCTAAGATATCAAAGGGGTAAACAGAAGCCGTAAATCTAAGATATCAAAGGGGTAATCAGAGCCGTAAATCTAAGATATCAAATGGGTAATCAGAAGCCGTAAATCTATGATATCAAAGGGGTAAACAGAAGCCGTACATCTAAGATATCAAAGGGGTAATCAGAAGCCGTAAATCTAAGATATCAAAGTGGTAATCAGAAGCCGTAAATCTAAGATATCAAAGGTGTAAACAGAAGCCGTAAATCTAAGATATCAAAGGGGTAATCAGAAGCCGTAAATCTAAGATATCAAAGTGGTAATCAGAAGCCGTAAATCTAAGATATCAAAGGGGTAATCAGAAACCGTAAATCTAAGATATCAAAGGGGTAATCAGAAGCCGTAAATTTAAGATATCAAAGGGGTAAACAGAAGCCGTAAATCTAAGATATCAAAGGGGTAATCAGAAGCCGTATATCTAATATATCAAAGGGTAAACAAAAGCCGTAATTCTAAGATATCAAAGGGGTAATCAGAAGCCGTAAATCTAAGATATCAAAGGGGTAATCAGAAGCCGTAAATCCAAGATATCAAAGGGGTAATCAGAAACCGTAAATCTAAGATATCAAAGGGGTAATAAGAAGCAGTTAATCTAAGATGTCAAAGGGGTAATCAGAAGCCGTAAATCTAAGATATCAAAGTGGTAATCAGAAGCCGTAAATTTAATATATCAAAAGGGTAATCAGAAGCCGTAAATCTAAGATGTCAAAGTGGTAATCAGAAGCCGTAAATCTAAGATATCAAAGGGGTAATCAGAAGCCGTAAATCTAAGATATCAGAGGGGTAATCAGAAGCCGTAAATCTAAGATATCAAAGGGGTAAACAGAAGCCGTAAATCTAAGATATCAAAGGGGTAATCAGAAGCCGTAAATCTAAGATATCAAAGGGGTAATCAGAAGCCGTAAATCTAAGATATCAAAGGGGTAATCAGAAGCCGTAAATCTAAGATATCAAAGGGGTAATCAGAAGCCGTAAATCTAAGATATCAAAGGGGTAATCAGAAGCCGTAGATCTAAGATATCAAAGGGGTAAACAGAAGCCGTAAATCTAAGATATCAAAGGGGTAATCAGAAGCCGTAAATCTAAGATATCAAAGGGGTGAACAGAAGCCGTAAATCTAAGATATCAAAGGGGTAATCAGAAGCCGTAAATCTAAGATATCAAAGGGGTAATCAGAAGCCGTAAATCTAAAATATCAAAGGGGTAATCAGAAGCCGTAGATCTAAGATATCAAAGGGGTAAACAGAAGCCGTAAATCTAAGATATCAAAGGGGTAATCAGACGCCGTAAATCTCAGATATCAAAGTGGTAATCAGAAGCCGTCAATCTAAGATATCAAAGGGGTAATCAGAAGCCGTCAATCTAAGATATCAAATTGGTAATAAGGAGCCGTAAATCTAAGATATCAAAGGGGTAATCAGAAGCCATAAATCTATGATATCAAAGGGGTAATCAGAAACAGTAAATCTAAGATATCAAAGGGGTAATAAGAAGCCGTAAATCTAAGATATCAAAGGGGTAATCAGAAGAAGGAAATCTAAGATATCAAAGTGATAATCAGAAGCCGTAAATCTAAGATGTCAAAGGGGTAATCAGAAGCCGTATATTTAAGATATCAAAGGGGTAATCAGAAGTCGTAAATCTAAGATATCAAAGGTGTAATCAGAAGCCGTAAATCTAAGATATCAAAGGGGTAAACAGAAGCCGTAAATCTAAGATATCAAGGGGTAATCAGAAGCCGTAAATCTAAGATATCAAAGGGTAAACAGAAGCCGTAAATCTAAGATATCAAAGGGGTAATCAGAAGCCGTAAATCTAAGATATCAAAGGGGTAATCAGAGGTCGTAAATCTAAGATATCAAAGGGGTAATCAGAAGCCATAAATCTAAGATATCAAAGTGTAAAACAGAAGCCGTAAATCTAAGATATCAAAGGGGTAATCAGAAGCCGTAAATCAAATATATCAAAGGGGTAAACAGAAGCCATAAATCTAAGATATCAAAGTGGTAATCAGAAGCCATCAATCTAAGATATCAAAGTGGTAATCAGAAGCCGTAAATCTAAGATATCAAAGGGGTAATCAGAAGCCGTAAATCTAAGATATCAAAGGGGTAAACAGAAGCCGTAAATCTAAGATATCAAAGGGGTAATCAGAAGCCGTAAATCTAAGATATCAAAGGGGTAAACAGAAGCCGTAAATCTAAGATATCAAAGGGGTAATCAGAAGCCGTAAATCTAAGATATCAAAGGGGTAAACAGAAGCCGTAACTCTAAGATATCAAAGGGGTAATCAGAAGCCGTAAATCTAAGATATCAAAGGGGTAATCAGAAGCCGTAAATCTAAGATATCAAAGGGGTGATCAGAAGCCGTAAATCTAAGATATCAAAGGGGTAATCAGAAGCCGTAAATCTAAGATATCAAAGGGTAAACAGAAGCCGTAAATCTAAGATATCAAAGGGGTAATCAGAAGCCGTAAATCTAAGATATCAAAGGGGTAAACAGAAGCCGTAAATCTAAGATATCAAAGGGGTAATCAGAAGCCGTAAATTTAAGATATCAAAGGGGTAAACAGAAGCCGTAAATCTAAGATATCAAAGGGGTAAACAGAAGCCGTCACTCTAAGATATCAAAGGGGTAATCAGAAGCCGTAAATCTAAGATATCAAAGGGGTAATCAGAAGCCGTAAATCTAAGATATCAAAGGGGTAATCAGAAGCCGTAAATCTAAGATATCAAAGGGGTAAACAGAAGCCGTAAATCTAAGATATCAAAGGGGTAATCAGAAGCCGTAAATCTAAGATATCAAAGTGGTAAACAGAAGCCGTAAATCTAAGATATCAAAGGGGTAATCATAAGCCGTAAATCTAAGATATCAAAGGGGTAATCAGAAGCCGTAAATCTAAAATATCAAAGGGGTAATCAGAAGCCGTAGATCTAAGATATCAAAGGGGTAAACAGAAGCCGTAAATCTAAGATATCAAAGGGGTAATCAGACGCCGTAAATCTCAGATATCAAAGGGGTAATCAGAAGCCGTCAATCTAAGATATCAAAGGGGTAATCAGAAGCCGTCAATCTAAGATATCAAAGGGGTAATAAGGAGCCGTAAATCTAAGATATCAAAGGGGTAATCAGAAGCCATAAATCTATGATATCAAAGGGGTAATCAGAAACAGTAAATCTAAGATATCAAAGGGGTAATAAGAAGCCGTAAATCTAAGATATCAAAGGGGTAATCAGAAGAAGGAAATCTAAGATATCAAAGTGATAATCAGAAGCCGTAAATCTAAGATGTCAAAGGGGTAATCAGAAGCCGTAAATTTAAGATATCAAAGGGGTAATCAGAAGCCGTAAATCTAAGATATCAAAGGTGTAATCAGAAGCCGTAAATCTAAGATATCAAAGGGGTAAACAGAAGCCGTAAATCTAAGATATCAAGGGGTAATCAGAAGCCGTAAATCTAAGATATCAAAGGGTAAACAGAAGCCGTAAATCTAAGATATCAAAGGGGTAATCAGAAGCCGTAAATCTAAGATATCAAAGTGTTAAACAGAAGCCGTAAATCTAAGATATCAAAGGGGTAATCAGAAGCCGTAAATCTAATATATCAAAGGGGTAAACAGAAGCCATCAATCTAGGATATCAAAGTGGTAATCAGAAGCCGTAAATCTAAGATATCAAAGGGGTAATCAGAAGCCGTAAATCTAAGATATCAAAGGGGTAAACAGAAGCCGTAAATCTAAGATATCAAAGGGGTAATCAGAAGCCGTAAATCTAAGATATCAAAGGGGTAAACAGAAGCCGTAAATCTAAGATATCAAAGGGGTAATCAGAAGCCGTAAATCTAAGATATCAAAGGGGTAAACAGAAGCCGTAACTCTAAGATATCAAAGGGGTAATCAGAAGCCGTAAATCTAAGATATCAAAGGGGTAATCAGAAGCCGTAAATCTAAGATATCAAAGGGGTGATCAGAAGCCGTAAATCTAAGATATCAAAGGGGTAATCAGAAGCCGTAAATCTAAGATATCAAAGGGTAAACAGAAGCCGTAAATCTAAGATATCAAAGGGGTAATCAGAAACCGTAAATCTAAGATATCAAAGGGGTAAACAGAAGCCGTAAATCTAAGATATCAAAGGGGTAATCAGAAGCCGTAAATCTAAGATATCAAAGGGGTAAACAGAAGCCGTAAATATAAGATATCAAAGGGGTAATCAGAAGCCATCAATCTAAGATATCAAAGGGGTAATCAGAAGCCGTAAATTTAAGATATCAAAGGGGTAAACAGAAGCCGTAAATCTAAGATATCAAAGGGGTAAACAGAAGCCGTAAATCTAAGATATCAAAGGGGTAAACAGAAGCCGTAAATCTAAGATATCAAAGGGGTAATCAGAAGCCGAAAATCTAAGATGTCAAAGGGGTAATCAGAAGCCGTAAATCTAAGATATCTAAGGGGTAATCAGAAGCCGTAAATCTAAGATATCAAAGTGGTAATCAGAAGCCGTAAATCTAAGATATCAAAGGGGTAATCAGAAGCCGTAAATTTAAGATATCAAAGGGGTAAACAGAAGCCGTAAATCTAAGATATCAAAGGGGTAATCAGAAGCCGTATATCTAATATATCAAAGGGTAAACAAAAGCCGTAATTCTAAGATATCAAAGGGGTAATCAGAAGCCGTAAATCTAAGATATCAAAGGGGTAATCAGAAGCCGTAAATCTAAGATATCAAAGGGGTAATCAGAAACCGTAAATCTAAGATATCAAAGGGGTAATAAGAAGCAGTTAATCTAAGATGTCAAAGGGGTAATCAGAAGCCGTAAATCTAAGATATCAAAGTGGTAATCAGAAGCCGTAAATTTAATATATCAAAAGGGTAATCAGAAGCCGTAAATCTAAGATGTCAAAGTGGTAATCAGAAGCCGTAAATCTAAGATATCAAAGGGGTAATCAGAAGCCGTAAATCTAAGATATCAAAGGGGTAATCAGAAGCCGTAAATCTAAGATATCAAAGGGGTAAACAGAAGCCGTAAATCTAAGATATCAAAGGGGTAATCAGAAGCCGTAAATCTAAGATATCAAAGGGGTAATCAGATGCCGTAAATCTAAGATATCAAAGGGGTGATCAGAAGCCGTAAATCTAAGATATCAAAGGGGTAATCAGAAGCCGTAAATCTAAGATATCAAAGGGTAAACAGAAGCCGTAAATCTAAGATATCAAAGGGGTAATCAGAAACCGTAAATCTAAGATATCAAAGGGGTAAACAGAAGCCGTAAATCTAAGATATCAAAGGGGTAATCAGAAGCCGTAAATCTAAGATATCAAAGGGGTAAACAGAAGCCGTAAATATAAGATATCAAAGGGGTAATCAGAAGCCATCAATCTAAGATATCAAAGGGGTAATCAGAAGCCGTAAATTTAAGATATCAAAGGGGTAAACAGAAGCCGTAAATCTAAGATATCAAAGGGGTAAACAGAAGCCGTAAATCTAAGATATCAAAGGGGTAAACAGAAGCCGTAAATCTAAGATATCAAAGGGGTAATCAGAAGCCGAAAATCTAAGATGTCAAAGGGGTAATCAGAAGCCGTAAATCTAAGATATCTAAGGGGTAATCAGAAGCCGTAAATCTAAGATATCAAAGTGGTAATCAGAAGCCGTAAATCTAAGATATCAAAGGGGTAATCAGAAGCCGTAAATTTAAGATATCAAAGGGGTAAACAGAAGCCGTAAATCTAAGATATCAAAGGGGTAATCAGAAGCCGTATATCTAATATATCAAAGGGTAAACAAAAGCCGTAATTCTAAGATATCAAAGGGGTAATCAGAAGCCGTAAATCTAAGATATCAAAGGGGTAATCAGAAGCCGTAAATCTAAGATATCAAAGGGGTAATCAGACACCGTAAATCTAAGATATCAAAGGGGTAATAAGAAGCAGTTAATCTAAGATGTCAAAGGGGTAATCAGAAGCCGTAAATCTAAGATATCAAAGTGGTAATCAGAAGCCGTAAATTTAATATATCAAAAGGGTAATCAGAAGCCGTAAATCTAAGATGTCAAAGTGGTAATCAGAAGCCGTAAATCTAAGATATCAAAGGGGTAATCAGAAGCCGTAAATCTAAGATATCAAAGGGGTAATCAGAAGCCGTAAATCTAAGATATCAAAGGGGTAATCAGAAGCCGTAAATCTAAGATATCAAAGGGGTAATCAGAAGCCGTAAATCTAAGATATCAAAGGAGTAATCAGAAGCCGTAAATCTAAGATATCAAAGGGGTAATCAGAAGCCGTAGATCTAAGATATCAAAGGGGTAAACAGAAGCCGTAAATCTAAGATATCAAAGGGGTAATCAGAAGCCGTAAATCTAAGATATCAAAGGGGTGAACAGAAGCCGTAAATCTAAGATATCAAAGGGGTAATCAGAAGCCGTAAATCTAAGATATCAAAGGGGTAATCAGAAGCCGTAAATCTAAAATATCAAAGGGGTAATCAGAAACCGTAGATCTAAGATATCAAAGGGGTAAACAGAAGCCGTAAATCTAAGATATCAAAGGGGTAATCAGACGCCGTAAATCTCAGATATCAAAGTGGTAATCAGAAGCCGTCAATCTAAGATATCAAAGGGGTAATCAGAAGCCGTCAATCTAAGATATCAAATTGGTAATAAGGAGCCGTAAATCTAAGATATCAAAGGGGTAATCAGAAGCCATAAATCTATGATATCAAAGGGGTAATCAGAAACAGTAAATCTAAGATATCAAAGGGGTAATAAGAAGCCGTAAATCTAAGATATCAAAGGGGTAATCAGAAGAAGGAAATCTAAGATATCAAAGTGATAATCAGAAGCCGTAAATCTAAGATGTCAAAGGGGTAATCAGAAGCCGTAAATTTAAGATATCAAAGGGGTAATCAGAAGTCGTAAATCTAAGATATCAAAGGTGTAATCAGAAGCCGTAAATCTAAGATATCAAAGGGGTAAACAGAAGCCGTAAATCTAAGATATCAAGGGGTAATCAGAAGCCGTAAATCTAAGATATCAAAGGGTAAACAGAAGCCGTAAATCTAAGATATCAAAGGGGTAATCAGAAGCCGTAAATCTAAGATATCAAAGGGGTAATCAGAGGTCGTAAATCTAAGATATCAAAGGGGTAATCAGAAGCCATAAATCTAAGATATCAAAGTGTAAAACAGAAGCCGTAAATCTAAGATATCAAAGGGGTAATCAGAAGCCGTAAATCAAATATATCAAAGGGGTAAACAGAAGCCATAAATCTAAGATATCAAAGTGGTAATCAGAAGCCATCAATCTAAGATATCAAAGTGGTAATCAGAAGCCGTAAATCTAAGATATCAAAGGGGTAATCAGAAGCCGTAAATCTAAGATATCAAAGGGGTAAACAGAAGCCGTAAATCTAAGATATCAAAGGGGTAATCAGAAGCCGTAAATCTAAGATATCAAAGGGGTAAACAGAAGCCGTAAATCTAAGATATCAAAGGGGTAATCAGAAGCCGTAAATCTAAGATATCAAAGGGGTAAACAGAAGCCGTAACTCTAAGATATCAAAGGGGTAATCAGAAGCCGTAAATCTAAGATATCAAAGGGGTAATCAGAAGCCGTAAATCTAAGATATCAAAGGGGTGATCAGAAGCCGTAAATCTAAGATATCAAAGGGGTAATCAGAAGCCGTAAATCTAAGATATCAAAGGGTAAACAGAAGCCGTAAATCTAAGATATCAAAGGGGTAATCAGAAGCCGTAAATCTAAGATATCAAAGGGGTAAACAGAAGCCGTAAATCTAAGATATCAAAGGGGTAATCAGAAGCCGTAAATTTAAGATATCAAAGGGGTAAACAGAAGCCGTAAATCTAAGATATCAAAGGGGTAAACAGAAGCCGTCACTCTAAGATATCAAAGGGGTAATCAGAAGCCGTAAATCTAAGATATCAAAGGGGTAATCAGAAGCCGTAAATCTAAGATATCAAAGGGGTAATCAGAAGCCGTAAATCTAAGATATCAAAGGGGTAAACAGAAGCCGTAAATCTAAGATATCAAAGGGGTAATCAGAAGCCGTAAATCTAAGATATCAAAGTGGTAAACAGAAGCCGTAAATCTAAGATATCAAAGGGGTAATCATAAGCCGTAAATCTAAGATATCAAAGGGGTAATCAGAAGCCGTAAATCTAAAATATCAAAGGGGTAATCAGAAGCCGTAGATCTAAGATATCAAAGGGGTAAACAGAAGCCGTAAATCTAAGATATCAAAGGGGTAATCAGACGCCGTAAATCTCAGATATCAAAGTGGTAATCAGAAGCCGTCAATCTAAGATATCAAAGGGGTAATCAGAAGCCGTCAATCTAAGATATCAAAGGGGTAATAAGGAGCCGTAAATCTAAGATATCAAAGGGGTAATCAGAAGCCATAAATCTATGATATCAAAGGGGTAATCAGAAACAGTAAATCTAAGATATCAAAGGGTAATAAGAAGCCGTAAATCTAAGATATCAAAGGGGTAATCAGAAGAAGGAAATCTAAGATATCAAAGTGATAATCAGAAGCGGTAAATCTAAGATGTCAAAGGGGTAATCAGAAGCCGTAAATTTAAGATATCAAAGGGGTAATCAGAAGCCGTAAATCTAAGATATCAAAGGTGTAATCAGAAGCCGTAAATCTAAGATATCAAAGGGGTAAACAGAAGCCGTAAATCTAAGATATCAAGGGGTAATCAGAAGCCGTAAATCTAAGATATCAAAGGGTAAACAGAAGCCGTAAATCTAAGATATCAAAGGGGTAATCAGAAGCCGTAAATCTAAGATATCAAAGTGTTAAACAGAAGCCGTAAATCTAAGATATCAAAGGGGTAATCAGAAGCCGTAAATCTAATATATCAAAGGGGTAAACAGAAGCCATCAATCTAGGATATCAAAGTGGTAATCAGAAGCCGTAAATCTAAGATATCAAAGGGGTAATCAGAAGCCGTAAATCTAAGATATCAAAGGGGTAAACAGAAGCCGTAAATCTAAGATATCAAAGGGGTAATCAGAAGCCGTAAATCTAAGATATCAAAGGGGTAAACAGAAGCCGTAAATCTAAGATATCAAAGGGGTAATCAGAAGCCGTAAATCTAAGATATCAAAGGGGTAAACAGAAGCCGTAACTCTAAGATATCAAAGGGGTAATCAGAAGCCGTAAATCTAAGATATCAAAGGGGTAATCAGAAGCCGTAAATCTAAGATATCAAAGGGGTGATCAGAAGCCGTAAATCTAAGATATCAAAGGGGTAATCAGAAGCCGTAAATCTAAGATATCAAAGGGGTAATCAGAAGCCGTAAATCTAAGATATCAAAGGGTAAACAGAAGCCGTAAATCTAAGATATCAAAGGGGTAATCAGAAACCGTAAATCTAAGATATCAAAGGGGTAATCAGAAGCCGTAAATCTAAGATATCAAAGTGGTAAACAGAAGCCGTAAATCTAAGATATCAAAGGGGTAATCAGAAGCCGTAAATCTAAGATATCAAAGGGGTAAACAGAAGCCGTAAATCTAAGATATCAAAGGGGTAATCAGAAGCCGTAAATCTAAGATATCAAAGGGGTAAACAGAAGCCGTAACTCTAAGATATCAAAGGGGTAATCAGAAGCCGTAAATCTAAGATATCAAAGGGGTAATCAGAAGCCGTAAATCTAAGATATCAAAGGGGTGATCAGAAGCGGTAAATCTAAGATATCAAAGGGGTAATCAGAAGCCGTAAATCTAAGATATCAAAGGGTAAACAGAAGCCGTAAATCTAAGATATCAAAGGGGTAATCAGAAGCCGTAAATCTAAGATATCAAAGGGGTAATCAGAAGCCGTAAATCTAAGATATCAAAGGGGTAATCAGAAGCCGTAAATCTATGATATCAAAGGGGTAAACAGAAGCCGTAAATCTAAGATATCAAAGGGGTAATCAGAAGCCGTAAATCTAAGATATCAAAGGGGTAATAAGAAACCGTAAATCTAAGATATCAAAGGGGTAATCAGAAGCCGTAAATCTAAGATATCAAAGGGGTAAACAGAAGCCGTAAATATAAGATATCAAAGGGGTAATCAGAAGCCATCAATCTAAGATATCAAAGGGGTAATCAGAAGCCGTAAATTTAAGATATCAAAGGGGTAAACAGAAGCCGTAAATCTAAGATATCAAAGGGGTAAACAGAAGCCGTAAATCTAAGATATCAAAGGGATAAACAGAAGCCGTAAATCTAAGATATCAAAGGGGTAATCAGAAGCCGAAAATCTAAGATGTCAAAGGGGTAATCAGAAGCCGTAAATCTAAGATATCTAAGGGGTAATCAGAAGCCGTAAATCTAAGATATCAAAGTGGTAATCAGAAGCCGTAAATCTAAGATATCAAAGGGGTAATAAAAAGCCGTAAATCTAAGATATCAAAGGGGTAAACAGAAGCCGTAAATCTAAGATATCAAAGGGGTAATCAGAAGCCGTAAATCTAAGATATCAAAGGGGTAATCAGAAGCCGTAAATCTAAGATATCAAAGGGGTAATCAGAAGCCATCAATTTAAGATATCAAAGTGGTATTCAGAAGCCGTAAATCTAAGATATCAAAGGGGTAATCAGAAGCCGTAAATCTAAGATATCAAAGGGGTAAACAGAAGCCGTAAATCTAAGATATCAAAGGGGTAATCAGAAGCCGTAAATCTAAGATATCAAAGGGGTAAACAGAAGCCGTAAATCTAAGATATCAAAGGGGTAATCAGAAGCCGTAAATCTAAGATATCAAAGGGGTAAACAGAAGCCGTAACTCTAAGATATCAAAGGGGTAATCAGAAGCCGTAAATCTAAGATATCAAAGGGGTAATCAGAAGCCGTAAATTTAAGATATCAAAGGGGTGATCAGAAGCGGTAAATCTGAGATATCAAAGGGGTAATCAGAAGCCGTAAATCTAAGATATCAAAGGGTAATCAGAAGCCGTAAATCTAAGATATCAAAGGGGTAATCAGAAGCCGTAAATCTAAGATATCAAAGGGGTAATCAGAAGCCGTAAATCTAAGATATCAAAGGGGTAATCAGAAGCCGTAAATCTATGATATCAAAGGGGTAAACAGAAGCCGTAAATCTAAGATATCAAAGGGGTAATCAGAAGCCGTAAATCTAAGATATCAAAGGGGTAATAAGAAGCCGTAAATCTAAGATATCAACGGGGTAAACAGAAGCCGTAAATCTAAGATATCAAAGGGGTAATCAGAGCCGTAAATCTAAGATATCAAAGGGGTAATCAGAAGCCGTAAATCTATGATATCAAAGGGGTAAACAGAAGCCGTACATCTAAGATATCAAAGGGGTAATCAGAAGCCGTAAATCTAAGATATCAAAGTGGTAATCAGAAGCCGTAAATCTAAGATATCAAAGGTGTAAACAGAAGCCGTAAATCTAAGATATCAAAGGGGTAATCAGAAGCCGTAAATCTAAGATATCAAAGTGGTAATCAGAAGCCGTAAATCTAAGATATCAAAGGGGTAATCAGAAACCGTAAATCTAAGATATCAAAGGGGTAATCAGAAGCCGTAAATCTAAGATATCAAAGGGGTAATCAGAAGCCGTAAATTTAAGATATCAAAGGGGTAAACAGAAGCCGTAAATCTAAGATATCAAAGGGGTAATCAGAAGCCGTATATCTAATATATCAAAGGGTAAACAAAAGCCGTAATTCTAAGATATCAAAGGGGTAATCAGAAGCCGTAAATCTAAGATATCAAAGGGGTAATCAGAAGCCGTAAATCTAAGATATCAAAGGGGTAATCAGAAACCGTAAATCTAAGATATCAAAGGGGTAATAAGAAGCAGTTAATCTAAGATGTCAAAGGGGTAATCAGAAGCCGTAAATCTAAGATATCAAAGTGGTAATCAGAAGCCGTAAATTTAATATATCAAAAGGGTAATCAGAAGCCGTAAATCTAAGATGTCAAAGTGGTAATCAGAAGCCGTAAATCTAAGATATCAAAGGGGTAATCAGAAGCCGTAAATCTAAGATATCAAAGGGGTAATCAGAAGCCGTAAATCTAAGATATCAAAGGGGTAAACAGAAGCCGTAAATCTAAGATATCAAAGGGGTAATCAGAAGCCGTAAATCTAAGATATCAAAGGGGTAATCAGAAGCCGTAAATCTAAGATATCAAAGGGGTAATCAGAAGCCGTAAATCTAAGATATCAAAGGGGTAATCAGAAGCGTAAATCTAAGATATCAAAGGGGTAATCAGAAGCCGTAGATCTAAGATATCAAAGGGGTAAACAGAAGCCGTAAATCTAAGATATCAAAGGGGTAATCAGAAGCCGTAAATCTAAGATATCAAAGGGGTGAACAGAAGCCGTAAATCTAAGATATCAAAGGGGTAATCAGAAGCCGTAAATCTAAGATATCAAAGGGGTAATCAGACGCCGTAAATCTCAGATATCAAAGTGGTAATCAGAAGCCGTCAATCTAAGATATCAAAGGGGTAATCAGAAGCCGTCAATCTAAGATATCAAAGGGGTAATAAGGAGCCGTAAATCTAAGATATCAAAGGGGTAATCAGAAGCCATAAATCTATGATATCAAAGGGGTAATCAGAAACAGTAAATCTAAGATATCAAAGGGGTAATAAGAAGCCGTAAATCTAAGATATCAAAGGGGTAATCAGAAGAAGGAAATCTAAGATATCAAAGTGATAATCAGAAGCCGTAAATCTAAGATGTCAAAGGGGTAATCAGAAGCCGTAAATTTAAGATATCAAAGGGGTAATCAGAAGTCGTAAATCTAAGATATCAAAGGTGTAATCAGAAGCCGTAAATCTAAGATATCAAAGGGGTAAACAGAAGCCGTAAATCTAAGATATCAAGGGGTAATCAGAAGCCGTAAATCTAAGATATCAAAGGGTAAACAGAAGCCGTAAATCTAAGATATCAAAGGGGTAATCAGAAGCCGTAAATCTAAGATATCAAAGGGGTAATCAGAGGTCGTAAATCTAAGATATCAAAGGGGTAATCAGAAGCCATAAATCTAAGATATCAAAGTGTAAAACAGAAGCCGTAAATCTAAGATATCAAAGGGGTAATCAGAAGCCGTAAATCAAATATATCAAAGGGGTAAACAGAAGCCATAAATCTAAGATATCAAAGTGGTAATCAGAAGCCATCAATCTAAGATATCAAAGTGGTAATCAGAAGCCGTAAATCTAAGATATCAAAGGGGTAATCAGAAGCCGTAAATCTAAGATATCAAAGGGGTAAACAGAAGCCGTAAATCTAAGATATCAAAGGGGTAATCAGAAGCCGTAAATCTAAGATATCAAAGGGGTAAACAGAAGCCGTAAATCTAAGATATCAAAGGGGTAATCAGAAGCCGTAAATCTAAGATATCAAAGGGGTAAACAGAAGCCGTAACTCTAAGATATCAAAGGGGTAATCAGAAGCCGTAAATCTAAGATATCAAAGGGGTAATCAGAAGCCGTAAATCTAAGATATCAAAGGGGTGATCAGAAGCCGTAAATCTAAGATATCAAAGGGGTAATCAGAAGCCGTAAATCTAAGATATCAAATGGTAAACAGAAGCCGTAAATCTAAGATATCAAAGGGGTAATCAGAAGCCGTAAATCTAAGATATCAAAGGGGTAAACAGAAGCCGTAAATCTAAGATATCAAAGGGGTAATCAGAAGCCGTAAATTTAAGATATCAAAGGGGTAAACAGAAGCCGTAAATCTAAGATATCAAAGGGGTAAACAGAAGCCGTCACTCTAAGATATCAAAGGGGTAATCAGAAGCCGTAAATCTAAGATATCAAAGGGGTAATCAGAAGCCGTAAATCTAAGATATCAAAGGGGTATTCAGAAGCCGTAAATCTAAGATATCAAAGGGGTAAACAGAAGCCGTAAATCTAAGATATCAAAGGGGTAATCAGAAGCCGTAAATCTAAGATATCAAAGTGGTAAACAGAAGCCGTAAATCTAAGATATCAAAGGGGTAATTATAAGCCGTAAATCTAAGATATCAAAGGGGTAATCAGAAGCCGTAAATCTAAAATATCAAAGGGGTAATCAGAAGCCGTAGATCTAAGATATCAAAGGGGTAAACAGAAGCCGTAAATCTAAGATATCAAAGGGGTAATCAGACGCCGTAAATCTCAGATATCAAAGTGGTAATCAGAAGCCGTCAATCTAAGATATCAAAGGGGTAATCAGAAGCCGTCAATCTAAGATATCAAAGGGGTAATAAGGAGCCGTAAATCTAAGATATCAAAGGGGTAATCAGAAGCCATAAATCTATGATATCAAAGGGGTAATCAGAAACAGTAAATCTAAGATATCAAAGGGGTAATAGGAAGCCGTAAATCTAAGATATCAAAGGGGTAATCAGAAGAAGGAAATCTAAGATATCAAAGTGATAATCAGAAGCCGTAAATCTAAGATGTCAAAGGGGTAATCAGAAGCCGTAAATTTAAGATATCAAAGGGGTAATCAGAAGCCGTAAATCTAAGATATCAAAGGTGTAATCAGAAGCCGTAAATCTAAGATATCAAAGGGGTAAACAGAAGCCGTAAATCTAAGATATCAAGGGGTAATCAGAAGCCGTAAATCTAAGATATCAAAGGGTAAACAGAAGCCGTAAATCTAAGATATCAAAGGGGTAATCAGAAGCCGTAAATCTAAGATATCAAAGGGGTAAACAGAAGCCGTAAATCTAAGATATCAAAGGGGTAATCAGACGCCGTAAATCTCAGATATCAAAGTGGTAATCAGAAGCCGTCAATCTAAGATATCAAAGGGGTAATCAGAAGCCGTCAATCTAAGATATCAAAGGGGTAATAAGGAGCCGTAAATCTAAGATATCAAAGGGGTAATCAGAAGCCATAAATCTATGATATCAAAGGGGTAATCAGAAACAGTAAATCTAAGATATCAAAGGGGTAATAGGAAGCCGTAAATCTAAGATATCAAAGGGGTAATCAGAAGAAGGAAATCTAAGATATCAAAGTGATAATCAGAAGCCGTAAATCTAAGATGTCAAAGGGGTAATCAGAAGCCGTAAATTTAAGATATCAAAGGGGTAATCAGAAGCCGTAAATCTAAGATATCAAAGGTGTAATCAGAAGCCGTAAATCTAAGATATCAAAGGGGTAAACAGAAGCCGTAAATCTAAGATATCAAGGGGTAATCAGAAGCCGTAAATCTAAGATATCAAAGGGTAAACAGAAGCCGTAAATCTAAGATATCAAAGGGGTAATCAGAAGCCGTAAATCTAAGATATCAAAGGGGTAAACAGAAGCCGTAAATCTAAGATATCAAAGGGGTAATCAGAAGCCGTAAATCTAATATATCAAAGGGGTAAACAGAAGCCATCAATCTAGGATATCAAAGTGGTAATCAGAAGCCGTAAATCTAAGATATCAAAGGGGTAATCAGAAGCCGTAAATCTAAGATATCAAAGGGGTAAACAGAAGCCGTAAATCTAAGATATCAAAGGGGTAATCAGAAGCCGTAAATCTAAGATATCAAAGGGGTAAACAGAAGCCGTAAATCTAAGATATCAAAGGGGTAATCAGAAGCCGTAAATCTAAGATATCAAAGGAGTAAACAGAAGCCGTAACTCTAAGATATCAAAGGGGTAATCAGAAGCCGTAAATCTAAGATATCAAAGGGGTAATCAGAAGCCGTAAATCTAAGATATCAAAGGGGTGATCAGAAGCCGTAAATCTAAGATATCAAAGGGGTAATCAGAAGCCGTAAATCTAAGATATCAAAGGGTAAACAGAAGCCGTAAATCTAAGATATCAAAGGGGTAATCAGAAACCGTAAATCTAAGATATCAAAGGGGTAAACAGAAGCCGTAAATCTAAGATATCAAAGGGGTAATCAGAAGCCGTAAATCTAAGATATCAAAGGGGTAAACAGAAGCCGTAAATATAAGATATCAAAGGGGTAATCAGAAGCCATCAATCTAAGATATCAAAGGGGTAATCAGAAGCCGTAAATTTAAGATATCAAAGGGGTAAACAGAAGCCGTAAATCTAAGATATCAAAGGGGTAAACAGAAGCCGTAAATCTAAGATATCAAAGGGGTAAACAGAAGCCGTAAATCTAAGATATCAAAGGGGTAATCAGAAGCCGAAAATCTAAGATGTCAAAGGGTAATCAGAAGCCGTAAATCTAAGATATCTAAGGGGTAATCAGAAGCCGTAAATCTAAGATATCAAAGTGGTAATCAGAAGCCGTAAATCTAAGATATCAAAGGGGTAATAAAAAGCCGTAAATCTAAGATATCAAAGGGTAAACAGAAGCCATAAATCTAAGATATCAAAGGGGTAATCAGAAGCCGTAAATCTAAGATATCAAAGGGGTAATCAGAAGCCGTAAATCTAAGATATCAAAGGGGTAATCAGAAGCCATCAATTTAAGATATCAAAGTGGTATTCAGAAGCCGTAAATCTAAGATATCAAAGGGGTAATCAGAAGCCGTAAATCTAAGATATCAAAGGGGTAAACAGAAGCCGTAAATCTAATATATCAATGGGGTAAACAGAAGCCTTAAATCTAAGATATCAAAGGGGTAATCAGAAGCCGTAAATCTGAGATATCAAAGGGGTAATCAGAAGCCGTAAATCTAAGATATCAAAGGGGTAATCAGAGGTCGTAAATCTAAGATATCAAAGGGGTAATCAGAAGCCGTAAATCTAAGATATCAAAGTGGTAAACAGAAGCCGTAAATCTAAGATATCAAAGGGGTAATCAGAAGCCGTAAATCTAATATATCAAAGGGGTAAACAGAAGCCATAAATCTAAGATATCAAAGTGGTAATCAGAAGCCATCAATCTAAGATATCAAAGTGGTAATCAGAAGCCGTAAATCTAAGATATCAAAGGGGTAATCAGAAGCCGTAAATCTAAGATATCAAACGGGTATACAGGAGCCGTAAATCTAAGATATCAAAGGGGTAATCAGAAGCCGTAGATCTAAGATATCAAAGGGGTAAACAGAAGCCGTAACTCTAAGATATCAAAGGGGTAATCAGAAGCCGTAAATCTAAGATATCAAAGGGGTAATTAGAAGCCGTAAATCTAAGATATCAAAGGGGTAAACAGAAGCCGTAAATCTAAGATATCAAAGGGGTAATCAGAAGCCATCAATCTAAGATATCAAAGTGGTAATCAGAAGCCGTAAATCAAAGATATCAAAGGGGTAATCAGAAGCCGTAAATCTAAGATATCAAAGGGGTAAACAGAAGCGTAAATCTAAGATATCAAAGGGGTAAACAGAAGCCTTAAATCTAAGATATCAAAGGGGTAATCAGAAGCCGTAAATCTAAGATATCAAAGGGGTAATCAGAAGCCATCAATTTAAGATATCAAAGTGGTAATCAGAAGCCGTAGATCTAAGATATCAAAGGGGTAATCAGAAGCCGTAAATCTAAGATATCAAAGGGGTAAACAGAAGCCGTAAATCTAAGATATCAAAGGGGTAAACAGAAGCCGTAAATCTAAGATATCAAAGGGGTAATCAGAAGCCGTAAATCTAAGATATCAAAGGGGTAATCAGAAACCGTAAATCTAAGATATCAAAAGGGTAATCAGAAGCCGTAAATCTAAGATGTCAAAGGGGTAATCAGAAGCCGTAAATCTAAGATATCAAAGGGGTAATCAGAAGCCATAAATCTAATATATCAAAAGGGTAATCAGAAGCCGTAAATCTAAGATGTCAAAGGGGTAATCAGAAGCCGTAAATCTAAGATATCAAAGGGGTAATCAGAAGCGTAAATCTAAGATATCAAAGGGGTAATCAGAAGCCGTAAATCTAAGATATCAAAGGGGTAAACAGAAGCCGTAAATCTAAGATATCAAAGGGGTAATCAGAAGCCGTAAATCTAAGATATCAAAGCGGTAAACAGAAGCCGTAAATCTAAGATATCAAAGGGGTAATCAGAAGCCGTAAATCTAAGATATCAAAGGGGTAATGAGAAGCCGTAAATCTAAGATATCAAAGGGGTAATGAGAAGCCGTAAATCTAAGATATCAAAGGGGTAAACAGAAGCCGTAAATCTAAGATATCAAAGGGGTGATCAGAAGCGGTAAATCTAAGATATCAAAGGGGTAATCAGAAGCCGTAAATCTAAGATATCAAAGGGTAAACAGAAGCCGTAAATCTAAGATATCAAAGGGGTAATCAGAAGCCGTAAATCTAAGATATCAAAGGGGTAATCAGAAGCCGTAAATCTAAGATATCAAAGGGGTAATCAGAAGCCGTAAATCTATGATATCAAAGGGGTAAACAGAAGCCGTAAATCTAAGATATCAAAGGGGTAATCAGAAGCCGTAAATCTAAGATATCAAAGGGGTAATAAGAAGCCGTAAATCTAAGATATCAACGGGGTAAACAGAAGCCGTAAATCTAAGATATCAAAGGGGTAATCAGAGCCGTAAATCTAAGATATCAAAGGGGTAAACAGAAGCCGTAAATCTATGATATCAAAGGGGTAAACAGAAGCCGTACATCTAAGATATCAAAGGGGTAATCAGAAGCCGTAAATCTAAGATATCAAAGTGGTAATCAGAAGCCGTAAATCTAAGATATCAAAGGTGTAAACAGAAGCCGTAAATCTAAGATATCAAAGGGGTAATCAGAAGCCGTAAATCTAAGATATCAAAGTGGTAATCAGAAGCCGTAAATCTAAGATATCAAAGGGGTAATCAGAAACCGTAAATCTAAGATATCAAAGGGGTAATCAGAAGCCGTAAATCTAAGATATCAAAGGGGTAATCAGAAGCCGTAAATTTAAGATATCAAAGGGGTAAACAGAAGCCGTAAATCTAAGATATCAAAGGGGTAATCAGAAGCCGTATATCTAATATATCAAAGGGTAAACAAAAGCCGTAATTCTAAGATATCAAAGGGGTAATCAGAAGCCGTAAATCTAAGATATCAAAGGGGTAATCAGAAGCCGTAAATCTAAGATATCAAAGGGGTAATCAGAAACCGTAAATCTAAGATATCAAAGGGGTAATAAGAAGCAGTTAATCTAAGATGTCAAAGGGGTAATCAGAAGCCGTAAATCTAAGATATCAAAGTGGTAATCAGAAGCCGTAAATTTAATATATCAAAAGGGTAATCAGAAGCCGTAAATCTAAGATGTCAAAGTGGTAATCAGAAGCCGTAAATCTAAGATATCAAAGGGGTAATCAGAAGCCGTAAATCTAAGATATCAAAGGGGTAATCAGAAGCCGTAAATCTAAGATATCAAAGGGGTAAACAGAAGCCGTAAATCTAAGATATCAAAGGGGTAATCAGAAGCCGTAAATCTAAGATATCAAAGGGGTAATCAGAAGCCGTAAATATAAGATATCAAAGGGGTAATCAGAAGCCGTAGATCTAAGATATCAAAGGGGTAAACAGAAGCCGTAAATCTAAGATATCAAAGGGGTAATCAGAAGCCGTAAATCTAAGATATCAAAGGGGTGAACAGAAGCCGTAAATCTAAGATATCAAAGGGGTAATCAGAAGCCGTAAATCTAAGATATCAAAGGGGTAATCAGAAGCCGTAAATCTAAAATATCAAAGGGTTAATCAGAAGCCGTAGATCTAAGATATCAAAGGGGTAAACAGAAGCCGTAAATCTAAGATATCAAAGGGGTAATCAGACGCCGTAAATCTCAGATATCAAAGTGGTAATCAGAAGCCGTAAATCTAAGATATCAAAGTGGTAAACAGAAGCCGTAAATCTAAGATATCAAAGGGGTAATCAGAAGCCGTAAATCTAATATATCAAAGGGGTAAACAGAAGCCATAAATCTAAGATATCAAAGTGGTAATCAGAAGCCATCAATCTAAGATATCAAAGTGGTAATCAGAAGCCGTAAATCTAAGATATCAAAGGGGTAATCAGAAGCCGTAAATCTAAGATATCAAACGGGTATACAGGAGCCGTAAATCTAAGATATCAAAGGGGTAATCAGAAGCCGTAGATCTAAGATATCAAAGGTATAAACAGAAGCCGTAACTCTAAGATATCAAAGGGGTAATCAGAAGCCGTAAATCTAAGATATCAAAGGGGTAATTAGAAGCCGTAAATCTAAGATATCAAAGGGGTAAACAGAAGCCGTAAATCTAAGATATCAAAGGGGTAATAGAAGCCATCAATCTAAGATATCAAAGTGGTAATCAGAAGCCGTAAATCAAAGATATCAAAGGGGTAATCAGAAGCCGTAAATCTAAGATATCAAAGGGGTAAACAGAAGCGTAAATCTAAGATATCAAAGGGGTAAACAGAAGCCTTAAATCTAAGATATCAAAGGGGTAATCAGAAGCCGTAAATCTAAGATATCAAAGGGGTAATCAGAAGCCATCAATTTAAGATATCAAAGTGGTAATCAGAAGCCGTAGATCTAAGATATCAAAGGGGTAATCAGAAGCCGTAAATCTAAGATATCAAAGGGGTAAACAAAAGCCGTAAATCTAAGATATCAAAGGGGTAAACAGAAACCGTAAATCTAAGATATCAAAGGGGTAATCAGAAGCCGTAAATCTAAGATATCAAAGGGGTAATCAGAAACCGTAAATCTAAGATATCAAAAGGGTAATCAGAAGCCGTAAATCTAAGATGTCAAAGGGGTAATCAGAAGCCGTAAATCTAAGATATCAAAGGGGTAATCAGAAGCCATAAATCTAATATATCAAAAGGGTAATCAGAAGCCGTAAATCTAAGATGTCAAAGGGGTAATCAGAAGCCGTAAATCTAAGATATCAAAGGGGTAATCAGAAGCGTAAATCTAAGATATCAAAGGGGTAATCAGAAGCCGTAAATCTAAGATATCAAAGGGGTAAACAGAAGCCGTAAATCTAAGATATCAAAGGGGTAATCAGAAGCCGTAAATCTAAGATATCAAAGCGGTAAACAGAAGCCGTAAATCTAAGATATCAAAGGGGTAATCAGAAGCCGTAAATCTAAGATATCAAAGGGGTAATGAGAAGCCGTAAATCTAAGATATCAAAGGGGTAATGAGAAGCCGTAAATCTAAGATATCAAAGGGGTAAACAGAAGCCGTAAATCTAAGATATCAAAGGGGTGATCAGAAGCGGTAAATCTAAGATATCAAAGGGGTAATCAGAAGCCGTAAATCTAAGATATCAAAGGGTAAACAGAAGCCGTAAATCTAAGATATCAAAGGGGTAATCAGAAGCCGTAAATCTAAGATATCAAAGGGGTAATCAGAAGCCGTAAATCTAAGATATCAAAGGGGTAATCAGAAGCCGTAAATCTATGATATCAAAGGGGTAAACAGAAGCCGTAAATCTAAGATATCAAAGGGGTAATCAGAAGCCGTAAATCTAAGATATCAAAGGGGTAATAAGAAGCCGTAAATCTAAGATATCAACGGGGTAAACAGAAGCCGTAAATCTAAGATATCAAAGGGGTAATCAGAGCCGTAAATCTAAGATATCAAAGGGGTAATCAGAAGCCGTAAATCTATGATATCAAAGGGGTAAACAGAAGCCGTACATCTAAGATATCAAAGGGGTAATCAGAAGCCGTAAATCTAAGATATCAAAGTGGTAATCAGAAGCTGTAAATCTAAGATATCAAAGGTGTAAACAGAAGCCGTAAATCTAAGATATCAAAGGGGTAATCAGAAGCCGTAAATCTAAGATATCAAAGTGGTAATCAGAAGCCGTAAATCTAAGATATCAAAGGGGTAATCAGAAACCGTAAATCTAAGATATCAAAGGGGTAATCAGAAGCCGTAAATCTAAGATATCAAAGGGGTAATCAGAAGCCGTAAATTTAAGATATCAAAGGGGTAAACAGAAGCCGTAAATCTAAGATATCAAAGGGGTAATCAGAAGCCGTATATCTAATATATCAAAGGGTAAACAAAAGCCGTAATTCTAAGATATCAAAGGGGTAATCAGAAGCCGTAAATCTAAGATATCAAAGGGGTAATCAGAAGCCGTAAATCTAAGATATCAAAGGGGTAATCAGAAACCGTAAATCTAAGATATCAAAGGGGTAATAAGAAGCAGTTAATCTAAGATGTCAAAGGGGTAATCAGAAGCCGTAAATCTAAGATATCAAAGTGGTAATCAGAAGCCGCAAATTTAATATATCAAAAGGGTAATCAGAAGCCGTAAATCTAAGATGTCAAAGTGGTAATCAGAAGCCGTAAATCTAAGATATCAAAGGGGTAATCAGAAGCCGTAAATCTAAGATATCAAAGGGGTAATCAGAAGCCGTAAATCTAAGATATCAAAGGGGTAATCAGAAGCCGTAAATCTAAGATATCAAAGGGGTAAACAGAAGCCGTAAATCTAAGATATCAAAGGGGTAATCAGAAGCCGTAAATCTAAGATATCAAAGGGGTAATCAGAAGCCGTAAATCTAAGATATCAAAGGGGTAATCAGAAGCCGTAAATCTAAGATATCAAAGGGGTAATCAGAAGCCGTAAATCTAAGATATCAAAGGGGTAATCAGAAGCCGTAGATCTAAGATATCAAAGGGGTAAACAGAAGCCGTAAATCTAAGATATCAAAGGGGTAATCAGAAGCCGTAAATCTAAGATATCAAAGGGGTGAACAGAAGCCGTAAATCTAAGATATCAAAGGGGTAATCAGAAGCCGTAAATCTAAGATATCAAAGGGGTAATCAGAAGCCGTAAATCTAAAATATCAAAGGGGTAATCAGAAGCCGTAGATCTAAGATATCAAAGGGGTAAACAGAAGCCGTAAATCTAAGATATCAAAGGGGTAATCAGACGCCGTAAATCTCAGATATCAAAGTGGTAATCAGAAGCCGTCAATCTAAGATATCAAAGGGGTAATCAGAAGCCGTCAATCTAAGATATCAAAGGGGTAATAAGGAGCCGTAAATCTAAGATATCAAAGGGGTAATCAGAAGCCATAAATCTATGATATCAAAGGGGTAATCAGAAACAGTAAATCTAAGATATCAAAGGGGTAATAAGAAGCCGTAAATCTAAGATATCAAAGGGGTAATCAGAAGAAGGAAATCTAAGATATCAAAGTGATAATCAGAAGCCGTAAATCTAAGATGTCAAAGGGGTAATCAGAAGCCGTAAATTTAAGATATCAAAGGGGTAATCAGAAGTCGTAAATCTAAGATATCAAAGGTGTAATCAGAAGCCGTAAATCTAAGATATCAAAGGGGTAAACAGAAGCCGTAAATCTAAGATATCAAGGGGTAATCAGAAGCCGTAAATCTAAGATATCAAAGGGTAAACAGAAGCCGTAAATCTAAGATATCAAAGGGGTAATCAGAAGCCGTAAATCTAAGATATCAAAGGGGTAATCAGAGGTCGTAAATCTAAGATATCAAAGGGGTAATCAGAAGCCATAAATCTAAGATATCAAAGTGTAAAACAGAAGCCGTAAATCTAAGATATCAAAGGGGTAATCAGAAGCCGTAAATCAAATATATCAAAGGGGTAAACAGAAGCCATAAATCTAAGATATCAAAGTGGTAATCAGAAGCCATCAATCTAAGATATCAAAGTGGTAATCAGAAGCCGTAAATCTAAGATATCAAAGGGGTAATCAGAAGCCGTAAATCTAAGATATCAAAGGGGTAAACAGAAGCCGTAAATCTAAGATATCAAAGGGGTAATCATAAGCCGTAAATCTAAGATATCAAAGGGGTAAACAGAAGCCGTAAATCTAAGATATCAAAGGGGTAATCAGAAGCCGTAAATCTAAGATATCAAAGGGGTAAACAGAAGCCGTAACTCTAAGATATCAAAGGGGTAATCAGAAGCCGTAAATCTAAGATATCAAAGGGGTAATCAGAAGCCGTAAATCTAAGATATCAAAGGGGTGATCAGAAGCCGTAAATCTAAGATATCAAAGGGGTAATCAGAAGCCGTAAATCTAAGATATCAAAGGGTAAACAGAAGCCGTAAATCTAAGATATCAAAGGGGTAATCAGAAGCCGTATATCTAAGATATCAAAGGGGTAAACAGAAGCCGTAAATCTAAGATATCAAAGGGGTAATCAGAAGCCGTAAATTTAAGATATCAAAGGGGTAAACAGAAGCCGTAAATCTAAGATATCAAAGGGGTAAACAGAAGCCGTCACTCTAAGATATCAAAGGGGTAATCAGAAGCCGTAAATCTAAGATATCAAAGGGGTAATCAGAAGCCGTAAATCTAAGATATCAAAGGGGTATTCAGAAGCCGTAAATCTAAGATATCAAAGGGGTAATCAGAAGCCATAAATCTATGATATCAAAGGGGTAATCAGAAGCCGTAATTCTAAGATATCAAAGTGGTAAACAGAAGCCGTAAATCTAAGATATCAAAGGGGTAATCATAAGCCGTAAATCTAAGATATCAAAGGGGTAATCAGAAGCCGTAAATCTAAAATATCAAAGGGGTAATCAGAAGCCGTAGATCTAAGATATCAAAGGGGTAAACAGAAGCCGTAAATCTAAGATATCAAAGGGGTAATCAGACGCCGTAAATCTCAGATATCAAAGTGGTAATCAGAAGCCGTCAATCTAAGATATCAAAGGGGTAATCAGAAGCCGTCAATCTAAGATATCAAAGGGGTAATAAGGAGCCGTAAATCTAAGATATCAAAGGGGTAATCAGAAGCCATAAATCTATGATATCAAAGGGGTAATCAGAAACAGTAAATCTAAGATATCAAAGGGGTAGTAAGAAGCCGTAAATCTAAGATATCAAAGGGGTAATCAGAAGAAGGAAATCTAAGATATCAAAGTGATAATCAGAAGCCGTAAATCTAAGATGTCAAAGGGGTAATCAGAAGCCGTAAATTTAAGATATCAAAGGGGTAATCAGAAGCCGTAAATCTAAGATATCAAAGGTGTAATCAGAAGCCGTAAATCTAAGATATCAAAGGGGTAAACAGAAGCCGTAAATCTAAGATATCAAGGGGTAATCAGAAGCCGTAAATCTAAGATATAAAAGGGTAAACAGAAGCCGTAAATCTAAGATATCAAAGGGGTAATCAGAAGCCGTAAATCTAAGATATCAAAGGGGTAAACAGAAGCCGTAAATCTAAGATATCAAAGGGGTAATCAGAAGCCGTAAATCTAATATATCAAAGGGGTAAACAGAAGCCATCAATCTAGGATATCAAAGTGGTAATCAGAAGCCGTAAATCTAAGATATCAAAGGGGTAATCAGAAGCCGTAAATCTAAGATATCAAAGGGGTAAACAGAAGCCGTAAATCTAAGATATCAAAGGGGTAATCAGAAGCCGTAAATCTAAGATATCAAAGGGGTAAACAGAAGCCGTAAATCTAAGATATCAAAGGGGTAATCAGAAGCCGTAAATCTAAGATATCAAAGGGGTAAACAGAAGCCGTAACTCTAAGATATCAAAGGGGTAATCAGAAGCCGTAAATCTAAGATATCAAAGGGGTAATCAGAAGCCGTAAATCTAAGATATCAAAGGGGTGATCAGAAGCCGTAAATCTAAGATATCAAAGGGGTAATCAGAAGCCGTAAATCTAAGATATCAAAGGGTAAACAGAAGCCGTAAATCTAAGATATCAAAGGGGTAATCAGAAACCGTAAATCTAAGATATCAAAGGGGTAAACAGAAGCCGTAAATCTAAGATATCAAAGGGGTAATCAGAAGCCGTAAATCTAAGATATCAAAGGGGTAAACAGAAGCCGTAAATATAAGATATCAAAGGGGTAATCAGAAGCCATCAATCTAAGATATCAAAGGGGTAATCAGAAGCCGTAAATTTAAGATATCAAAGGGGTAAACAGAAGCCGTAAATCTAAGATATCAAAGGGGTAAACAGAAGCCGTAAATCTAAGATATCAAAGGGGTAAACAGAAGCCGTAAATCTAAGATATCAAAGGGGTAATCAGAAGCCGAAAATCTAAGATGTCAAAGGGTAATCAGAAGCCGTAAATCTAAGATATCTAAGGGGTAATCAGAAGCCGTAAATCTAAGATATCAAAGTGGTAATCAGAAGCCGTAAATCTAAGATATCAAAGGGGTAATAAAAAGCCGTAAATCTAAGATATCAAAGGGGTAAACAGAAGCCGTAAATCTAAGATATCAAAGGGGTAATCAGAAGCCGTAAATCTAAGATATCAAAGGGGTAATCAGAAGCCGTAAATCTAAGATATCAAAGGGGTAATCAGAAGCCGAAAATCTAAGATGTCAAAGGGTAATCAGAAGCCGTAAATCTAAGATATCTAAGGGGTAATAAAAAGCCGTAAATCTAAGATATCAAAGGGGTAAACAGAAGCCGTAAATCTAAGATATCAAAGGGGTAATCAGAAGCCGTAAATCTAAGATATCAAAGGGGTAATCAGAAGCCGTAAATCTAAGATATCAAAGGGGTAATCAGAAGCCATCAATTTAAGATATCAAAGTGGTATTCAGAAGCCGTAAATCTAAGATATCAAAGGGGTAATCAGAAGCCGTAAATCTAAGATATCAAAGGGGTAAACAGAAGCCGTAAATCTAATATATCAATGGGGTAAACAGAAGCCTTAAATCTAAGATATCAAAGGGGTAATCAGAAGCCGTAAATCTGAGATATCAAAGGGGTAATCAGAGGTCGTAAATCTAAGATATCAAAGGGGTAATCAGAAGCCGTAAATCTAAGATATCAAAGTGGTAAACAGAAGCCGTAAATCTAAGATATCAAAGGGGTAATCAGAAGCCGTAAATCTAAGATATCAAAGGGGTAAACAGAAGCCGTAAATCTAATATATCAATGGGGTAAACAGAAGCCTTAAATCTAAGATATCAAAGGGGTAATCAGAAGCCGTAAATCTAAGATATCAAAGTGGTAATCAGAAGCCGTAAATCTAAGATATCAAAGGGGTAATAAAAAGCCGTAAATCTAAGATATCAAAGGGGTAAACAGAAGCCGTAAATCTAAGATATCAAAGGGGTAATCAGAAGCCGTAAATCTAAGATATCAAAGGGGTAATCAGAAGCCGTAAATCTAAGATATCAAAGGGGTAATCAGAAGCCATCAATTTAAGATATCAACGTGGTATTCAGAAGCCGTAAATCTAAGATATCAAAGGGGTAATCAGAAGCCGTAAATCTAAGATATCAAAGGGGTAAACAGAAGCCGTAAATCTAATATATCAATGGGGTAAACAGAAGCCTTAAATCTAAGATATCAAAGGGGTAATCAGAAGCCGTAAATCTGAGATATCAAAGGGGTAATCAGAAGCCGTAAATCTAAGATATCAAAGGGGTAATCAGAGGTCGTAAATCTAAGATATCAAAGGGGTAATCAGAAGCCGTAAATCTAAGATATCAAAGTGGTAAACAGAAGCCGTAAATCTAAGATATCAAAGGGGTAATCAGAAGCCGTAAATCTAATATATCAAAGGGGTAAACAGAAGCCATAAATCTAAGATATCAAAGTGGTAATCAGAAGCCATCAATCTAAGATATCAAAGTGGTAATCAGAAGCCGTAAATCTAAGATATCAAAGGGGTAATCAGAAGCCGTAAATCTAAGATATCAAACGGGTATACAGGAGCCGTAAATCTAAGATATCAAAGGGGTAATCAGAAGCCGTAGATCTAAGATATCAAAGGGGTAAACAGAAGCGTAAATCTAAGATATCAAAGGGGTAAACAGAAGCCTTAAATCTAAGATATCAAAGGGGTAATCAGAAGCCGTAAATCTAAGATATCAAAGGGGTAATCAGAAGCCATCAATTTAAGATATCAAAGTGGTAATCAGAAGCCGTAAATCTAAGATATCAAAGGGGTAATCAGAAGCCGTAAATCTAAGATATCAAAGGGGTAAACAGAAGCCGTAAATCTAAGATATCAAAGGGGTAAACAGAAGCCGTAAATCTAAGATATCAAAGGGGTAATCAGAAGCCGTAAATCTAAGATATCAAAGGGGTAATCAGAAACCGTAAATCTAAGATATCAAAAGGGTAATCAGAAGCCGTAAATCTAAGATGTCAAAGGGGTAATCAGAAGCCGTAAATCTAAGATATCAAAGGGGTAATCAGAAGCCATAAATCTAATATATCAAAAGGGTAATCAGAAGCCGTAAATCTAAGATGTCAAAGGGGTAATCAGAAGCCGTAAATCTAAGATATCAAAGGGGTAATCAGAAGCGTAAATCTAAGATATCAAAGGGGTAATCAGAAGCCGTAAATCTAAGATATCAAAGGGGTAAACAGAAGCCGTAAATCTAAGATATCAAAGGGGTAATCAGAAGCCGTAAGTCTAAGATATCAAAGCGGTAAACAGAAGCCGTAAATCTAAGATATCAAAGGGGTAATCAGAAGCCGTAAATCTAAGATATCAAAGGGGTAATGAGAAGCCGTAAATCTAAGATATCAAAGGGGTAATGAGAAGCCGTAAATCTAAGATATCAAAGGGGTAAACAGAAGCCGTAAATCTAAGATATCAAAGGGGTGATCAGAAGCGGTAAATCTAAGATATCAAAGGGGTAATCAGAAGCCGTAAATCTAAGATATCAAAGGGTAAACAGAAGCCGTAAATCTAAGATATCAAAGGGGTAATCAGAAGCCGTAAATCTAAGATATCAAAGGGGTAATCAGAAGCCGTAAATCTAAGATATCAAAGGGGTAATCAGAAGCCGTAAATCTATGATATCAAAGGGGTAAACAGAAGCCGTAAATCTAAGATATCAAAGGGGTAATCAGAAGCCGTAAATCTAAGATATCAAAGGGGTAATAAGAAGCCGTAAATCTAAGATATCAACGGGGTAAACAGAAGCCGTAAATCTAAGATATCAAAGGGGTAATCAGAGCCGTAAATCTAAGATATCAAAGGGGTAATCAGAAGCCGTAAATCTAAGATATCAAAGCGGTAAACAGAAGCCGTAAATCTAAGATATCAAGGGGTAATCAGAAGCCGTAAATCTAAGATATCAAAGGGTAAACAGAAGCCGTAAATCTAAGATATCAAAGGGGTAATCAGAAGCCGTAAATCTAAGATATCAAAGGGGTAATCAGAGGTCGTAAATCTAAGATATCAAAGGGGTAATCAGAAGCCATAAATCTAAGATATCAAAGTGTAAAACAGAAGCCGTAAATCTAAGATATCAAAGGGGTAATCAGAAGCCGTAAATCTAAGATATCAAAGGGGTAATCAGAAGCCGTAAATCTAAGATATCAAAGGGGTAATCAGAAACCGTAAATCTAAGATATCAAAAGGGTAATCAGAAGCCGTAAATCTAAGATGTCAAAGGGGTAATCAGAAGCCGTAAATCTAAGATATCAAAGGGGTAATCAGAAGCCATAAATCTAATATATCAAAAGGGTAATCAGAAGCCGTAAATCTAAGATGTCAAAGGGGTAATCAGAAGCCGTAAATCTAAGATATCAAAGGGGTAATCAGAAGCGTAAATCTAAGATATCAAAGGGGTAATCAGAAGCCGTAAATCTAAGATATCAAAGGGGTAAACAGAAGCCGTAAATCTAAGATATCAAAGGGGTAATCAGAAGCCGTAAATCTAAGATATCAAAGCGGTAAACAGAAGCCGTAAATCTAAGATATCAAAGGGGTAATCAGAAGCCGTAAATCTAAGATATCAAAGGGGTAATGAGAAGCCGTAAATCTAAGATATCAAAGGGGTAATGAGAAGCCGTAAATCTAAGATATCAAAGGGGTAAACAGAAGCCGTAAATCTAAGATATCAAAGGGGTGATCAGAAGCGGTAAATCTAAGATATCAAAGGGGTAATCAGAAGCCGTAAATCTAAGATATCAAAGGGTAAACAGAAGCCGTAAATCTAAGATATCAAAGGGGTAATCAGAAGCCGTAAATCTAAGATATCAAAGGGGTAATCAGAAGCCGTAAATCTAAGATATCAAAGGGGTAATCAGAAGCTGTAAATCTATGATATCAAAGGGGTAAACAGAAGCCGTAAATCTAAGATATCAAAGGGGTAATCAGAAGCCGTAAATCTAAGATATCAAAGGGGTAATAAGAAGCCGTAAATCTAAGATATCAACGGGGTAAACAGAAGCCGTAAATCTAAGATATCAAAGGGGTAATCAGAGCCGTAAATCTAAGATATCAAAGGGGTAATCAGAAGCCTTAAATCTAAGATATCAAAGCGGTAAACAGAAGCCGTAAATCTAAGATATCAAGGGGTAATCAGAAGCCGTAAATCTAAGATATCAAAGGGTAAACAGAAGCCGTAAATCTAAGATATCAAAGGGGTAATCAGAAGCCGTAAATCTAAGATATCAAAGGGGTAATCAGAGGTCGTAAATCTAAGATATCAAAGGGGTAATCAGAAGCCATAAATCTAAGATATCAAAGTGTAAAACAGAAGCCGTAAATCTATGATATCAAAGGGGTAATCAGAAGCCGTAAATCAAATATATCAAAGGGGTAAACAGAAGCCATAAATCTAAGATATCAAAGTGGTAATCAGAAGCCATCAATCTAAGATATCAAAGTGGTAATCAGAAGCCGTAAATCTAAGATATCAAAGGGGTAATCAGAAGCCGTAAATCTAAGATATCAAAGGGGTAAACAGAAGCCGTAAATCTAAGATATCAAAGGGGTAATCAGAAGCCGTAAATCTAAGATATCAAAGGGGTAAACAGAAGCCGTAAATCTAAGATATCAAAGGGGTAATCAGAAGCCGTAAATCTAAGATATCAAAGGGGTAAACAGAAGCCGTAACTCTAAGATATCAAAGGGGTAATCAGAAGCCGTAAATCTAAGATATCAAAGGGGTAATCAGAAGCCGTAAATCTAAGATATCAAAGGGGTGATCAGAAGCCGTAAATCTAAGATATCAAAGGGGTAATCAGAAGCCGTAAATCTAAGATATCAAAGGGTAAACAGAAGCCGTAAATCTAAGATATCAAAGGGGTAATCAGAAGCCGTAAATCTAAGATATCAAAGGGGTAAACAGAAGCCGTAAATCTAAGATATCAAAGGGGTAATCAGAAGCCGTAAATTTAAGATATCAAAGGGGTAAACAGAAGCCGTAAATCTAAGATATCAAAGGGGTATTCAGAAGCCGTAAATCTAAGATATCAAAGGGGTAATCAGAAGCCATAAATCTATGATATCAAAGGGGTAATCAGAAGCCGTAATTCTAAGATATCAAAGTGGTAAACAGAAGCCGTAAATCTAAGATATCAAAGGGGTAATCATAAGCCGTAAATCTAAGATATCAAAGGGGTAATCAGAAGCCGTAAATCTAAAATATCAAAGGGGTAATCAGAAGCCGTAGATCTAAGATATCAAAGGGGTAAACAGAAGCCGTAAATCTAAGATATCAAAGGGGTAATCAGACGCCGTAAATCTCAGATATCAAAGTGGTAATCAGAAGCCGTCAATCTAAGATATCAAAGGGGTAATCAGAAGCCGTCAATCTAAGATATCAAAGGGGTAATAAGGAGCCGTAAATCTAAGATATCAAAGGGGTAATCAGAAGCCATAAATCTATGATATCAAAGGGGTAATCAGAAACAGTAAATCTAAGATATCAAAGGGGTAGTAAGAAGCCGTAAATCTAAGATATCAAAGGGGTAATCAGAAGAAGGAAATCTAAGATATCAAAGTGATAATCAGAAGCCGTAAATCTAAGATGTCAAAGGGGTAATCAGAAGCCGTAAATTTAAGATATCAAAGGGGTAATCAGAAGCCGTAAATCTAAGATATCAAAGGTGTAATCAGAAGCCGTAAATCTAAGATATCAAAGGGGTAAACAGAAGCCGTAAATCTAAGATATCAAGGGGTAATCAGAAGCCGTAAATCTAAGATATAAAAGGGTAAACAGAAGCCGTAAATCTAAGATATCAAAGGGGTAATCAGAAGCCGTAAATCTAAGATATCAAAGGGGTAAACAGAAGCCGTAAATCTAAGATATCAAAGGGGTAATCAGAAGCCGTAAATCTAATATATCAAAGGGGTAAACAGAAGCCATCAATCTAGGATATCAAAGTGGTAATCAGAAGCCGTAAATCTAAGATATCAAAGGGGTAATCAGAAGCCGTAAATCTAAGATATCAAAGGGGTAAACAGAAGCCGTAAATCTAAGATATCAAAGGGGTAATCAGAAGCCGTAAATCTAAGATATCAAAGGGGTAAACAGAAGCCGTAAATCTAAGATATCAAAGGGGTAATCAGAAGCCGTAAATCTAAGATATCAAAGGGGTAAACAGAAGCCGTAACTCTAAGATATCAAAGGGGTAATCAGAAGCCGTAAATCTAAGATATCAAAGGGGTAATCAGAAGCCGTAAATCTAAGATATCAAAGGGGTGATCAGAAGCCGTAAATCTAAGATATCAAAGGGGTAATCAGAAGCCGTAAATCTAAGATATCAAAGGGTAAACAGAAGCCGTAAATCTAAGATATCAAAGGGGTAATCAGAAACCGTAAATCTAAGATATCAAAGGGGTAAACAGAAGCCGTAAATCTAAGATATCAAAGGGGTAATCAGAAGCCGTAAATCTAAGATATCAAAGGGGTAAACAGAAGCCGTAAATATAAGATATCAAAGGGGTAATCAGAAGCCATCAATCTAAGATATCAAAGGGGTAATCAGAAGCCGTAAATTTAAGATATCAAAGGGGTAAACAGAAGCCGTAAATCTAAGATATCAAAGGGGTAAACAGAAGCCGTAAATCTAAGATATCAAAGGGGTAAACAGAAGCCGTAAATCTAAGATATCAAAGGGGTAATCAGAAGCCGAAAATCTAAGATGTCAAAGGGTAATCAGAAGCCGTAAATCTAAGATATCTAAGGGGTAATCAGAAGCCGTAAATCTAAGATATCAAAGTGGTAATCAGAAGCCGTAAATCTAAGATATCAAAGGGGTAATAAAAAGCCGTAAATCTAAGATATCAAAGGGGTAAACAGAAGCCGTAAATCTAAGATATCAAAGGGGTAATCAGAAGCCGTAAATCTAAGATATCAAAGGGGTAATCAGAAGCCGTAAATCTAAGATATCAAAGGGGTAATCAGAAGCCGAAAATCTAAGATGTCAAAGGGTAATCAGAAGCCGTAAATCTAAGATATCTAAGGGGTAATAAAAAGCCGTAAATCTAAGATATCAAAGGGGTAAACAGAAGCCGTAAATCTAAGATATCAAAGGGGTAATCAGAAGCCGTAAATCTAAGATATCAAAGGGGTAATCAGAAGCCGTAAATCTAAGATATCAAAGGGGTAATCAGAAGCCATCAATTTAAGATATCAAAGTGGTATTCAGAAGCCGTAAATCTAAGATATCAAAGGGGTAATCAGAAGCCGTAAATCTAAGATATCAAAGGGGTAAACAGAAGCCGTAAATCTAATATATCAATGGGGTAAACAGAAGCCTTAAATCTAAGATATCAAAGGGGTAATCAGAAGCCGTAAATCTGAGATATCAAAGGGGTAATCAGAAGCCGTAAATCTAAGATATCAAAGGGGTAATCAGAGGTCGTAAATCTAAGATATCAAAGGGGTAATCAGAAGCCGTAAATCTAAGATATCAAAGTGGTAAACAGAAGCCGTAAATCTAAGATATCAAAGGGGTAATCAGAAGCCGTAAATCTAAGATATCAAAGGGGTAAACAGAAGCCGTAAATCTAATATATCAATGGGGTAAACAGAAGCCTTAAATCTAAGATATCAAAGGGGTAATCAGAAGCCGTAAATCTAAGATATCAAAGTGGTAATCAGAAGCCGTAAATCTAAGATATCAAAGGGGTAATAAAAAGCCGTAAATCTAAGATATCAAAGGGGTAAACAGAAGCCGTAAATCTAAGATATCAAAGGGGTAATCAGAAGCCGTAAATCTAAGATATCAAAGGGGTAATCAGAAGCCGTAAATCTAAGATATCAAAGGGGTAATCAGAAGCCATCAATTTAAGATATCAAAGTGGTATTCAGAAGCCGTAAATCTAAGATATCAAAGGGGTAATCAGAAGCCGTAAATCTAAGATATCAAAGGGGTAAACAGAAGCCGTAAATCTAATATATCAATGGGGTAAACAGAAGCCTTAAATCTAAGATATCAAAGGGGTAATCAGAAGCCGTAAATCTGAGATATCAAAGGGGTAATCAGAAGCCGTAAATCTAAGATATCAAAGGGGTAATCAGAGGTCGTAAATCTAAGATATCAAAGGGGTAATCAGAAGCCGTAAATCTAAGATATCAAAGTGGTAAACAGAAGCCGTAAATCTAAGATATCAAAGGGGTAATCAGAAGCCGTAAATCTAATATATCAAAGGGGTAAACAGAAGCCATAAATCTAAGATATCAAAGTGGTAATCAGAAGCCATCAATCTAAGATATCAAAGTGGTAATCAGAAGCCGTAAATCTAAGATATCAAAGGGGTAATCAGAAGCCGTAAATCTAAGATATCAAACGGGTATACAGGAGCCGTAAATCTAAGATATCAAAGGGGTAATCAGAAGCCGTAGATCTAAGATATCAAAGGGGTAAACAGAAGCGTAAATCTAAGATATCAAAGGGGTAAACAGAAGCCTTAAATCTAAGATATCAAAGGGGTAATCAGAAGCCGTAAATCTAAGATATCAAAGGGGTAATCAGAAGCCATCAATTTAAGATATCAAAGTGGTAATCAGAAGCCGTAAATCTAAGATATCAAAGGGGTAATCAGAAGCCGTAAATCTAAGATATCAAAGGGGTAAACAGAAGCCGTAAATCTAAGATATCAAAGGGGTAAACAGAAGCCGTAAATCTAAGATATCAAAGGGGTAATCAGAAGCCGTAAATCTAAGATATCAAAGGGGTAATCAGAAACCGTAAATCTAAGATATCAAAAGGGTAATCAGAAGCCGTAAATCTAAGATGTCAAAGGGGTAATCAGAAGCCGTAAATCTAAGATATCAAAGGGGTAATCAGAAGCCATAAATCTAATATATCAAAAGGGTAATCAGAAGCCGTAAATCTAAGATGTCAAAGGGGTAATCAGAAGCCGTAAATCTAAGATATCAAAGGGGTAATCAGAAGCGTAAATCTAAGATATCAAAGGGGTAATCAGAAGCCGTAAATCTAAGATATCAAAGGGGTAAACAGAAGCCGTAAATCTAAGATATCAAAGGGGTAATCAGAAGCCGTAAATCTAAGATATCAAAGCGGTAAACAGAAGCCGTAAATCTAAGATATCAAAGGGGTAATCAGAAGCCGTAAATCTAAGATATCAAAGGGGTAATGAGAAGCCGTAAATCTAAGATATCAAAGGGGTAATGAGAAGCCGTAAATCTAAGATATCAAAGGGGTAAACAGAAGCCGTAAATCTAAGATATCAAAGGGGTGATCAGAAGCGGTAAATCTAAGATATCAAAGGGGTAATCAGAAGCCGTAAATCTAAGATATCAAAGGGTAAACAGAAGCCGTAAATCTAAGATATCAAAGGGGTAATCAGAAGCCGTAAATCTAAGATATCAAAGGGGTAATCAGAAGCCGTAAATCTAAGATATCAAAGGGGTAATCAGAAGCCGTAAATCTATGATATCAAAGGGGTAAACAGAAGCCGTAAATCTAAGATATCAAAGGGGTAATCAGAAGCCGTAAATCTAAGATATCAAAGGGGTAATAAGAAGCCGTAAATCTAAGATATCAACGGGGTAAACAGAAGCCGTAAATCTAAGATATCAAAGGGGTAATCAGAGCCGTAAATCTAAGATATCAAAGGGGTAATCAGAAGCCGTAAATCTATGATATCAAAGGGGTAAACAGAAGCCGTACATCTAAGATATCAAAGGGGTAATCAGAAGCCGTAAATCTAAGATATCAAAGTGGTAATCAGAAGCCGTAAATCTAAGATATCAAAGGTGTAAACAGAAGCCGTAAATCTAAGATATCAAAGGGGTAATCAGAAGCCGTAAATCTAAGATATCAAAGTGGTAATCAGAAGCCGTAAATCTAAGATATCAAAGGGGTAATCAGAAACCGTAAATCTAAGATATCAAAGGGGTAATCAGAAGCCGTAAATCTAAGATATCAAAGGGGTAATCAGAAGCCGTAAATTTAAGATATCAAAGGGGTAAACAGAAGCCGTAAATCTAAGATATCAAAGGGGTAATCAGAAGCCGTATATCTAATATATCAAAGGGTAAACAAAAGCCGTAATTCTAAGATATCAAAGGGGTAATCAGAAGCCGTAAATCTAAGATATCAAAGGGGTAATCAGAAGCCGTAAATCTAAGATATCAAAGGGGTAATCAGAAACCGTAAATCTAAGATATCAAAGGGGTAATAAGAAGCAGTTAATCTAAGATGTCAAAGGGGTAATCAGAAGCCGTAAATCTAAGATATCAAAGTGGTAATCAGAAGCCGTAAATTTAATATATCAAAAGGGTAATCAGAAGCCGTAAATCTAAGATGTCAAAGTGGTAATCAGAAGCCGTAAATCTAAGATATCAAAGGGGTAATCAGAAGCCGTAAATCTAAGATATCAAAGGGGTAATCAGAAGCCGTAAATCTAAGATATCAAAGGGGTAAACAGAAGCCGTAAATCTAAGATATCAAAGGGGTAATCAGAAGCCGTAAATCTAAGATATCAAAGGGGTAATCAGAAGCCGTAAATCTAAGATATCAAAGGGGTAATCAGAAGCCGTAAATCTAAGATATCAAAGGGGTAATCAGAAGCCGTAAATCTAAGATATCAAAGGGGTAATCAGAAGCCGTAGATCTAAGATATCAAAGGGGTAAACAGAAGCCGTAAATCTAAGATATCAAAGGGGTAATCAGAAGCCGTAAATCTAAGATATCAAAGGGGTGAACAGAAGCCGTAAATCTAAGATATCAAAGGGGTAATCAGAAGCCGTAAATCTAAGATATCAAAGGGGTAATCAGAAGCCGTAAATCTAAAATATCAAAGGGGTAATCAGAAGCCGTAGATCTAAGATATCAAAGGGGTAAACAGAAGCCGTAAATCTAAGATATCAAAGGGGTAATCAGACGCCGTAAATCTCAGATATCAAAGTGGTAATCAGAAGCCGTCAATCTAAGATATCAAAGGGGTAATCAGAAGCCGTCAATCTAAGATATCAAAGGGGTAATAAGGAGCCGTAAATCTAAGATATCAAAGGGGTAATCAGAAGCCATAAATCTATGATATCAAAGGGGTAATCAGAAACAGTAAATCTAAGATATCAAAGGGGTAATAAGAAGCCGTAAATCTAAGATATCAAAGGGGTAATCAGAAGAAGGAAATCTAAGATATCAAAGTGATAATCAGAAGCCGTAAATCTAAGATGTCAAAGGGGTAATCAGAAGCCGTAAATTTAAGATATCAAAGGGGTAATCAGAAGTCGTAAATCTAAGATATCAAAGGTGTAATCAGAAGCCGTAAATCTAAGATATCAAAGGGGTAAACAGAAGCCGTAAATCTAAGATATCAAGGGGTAATCAGAAGCCGTAAATCTAAGATATCAAAGGGGTAATCAGAAGCCGTAAATCTAAGATATCAAAGGGGTAATCAGAGGTCGTAAATCTAAGATATCAAAGGGGTAATCAGAAGCCATAAATCTAAGATATCAAAGTGTAAAACAGAAGCCGTAAATCTAAGATATCAAAGGGGTAATCAGAAGCCGTAAATCAAATATATCAAAGGGGTAAACAGAAGCCATAAATCTAAGATATCAAAGTGGTAATCAGAAGCCATCAATCTAAGATATCAAAGTGGTAATCAGAAGCCGTAAATCTAAGATATCAAAGGGGTAATCAGAAGCCGTAAATCTAAGATATCAAAGGGGTAAACAGAAGCCGTAAATCTAAGATATCAAAGGGGTAATCAGAAGCAGTAAATCTAAGATATCAAAGGGGTAAACAGAAGCCGTAAATCTAAGATATCAAAGGGGTAATCAGAAGCCGTAAATCTAAGATATCAAAGGGGTAAACAGAAGTCGTAACTCTAAGATATCAAAGGGGTAATCAGAAGCCGTAAATCTAAGATATCAAAGGGGTAATCAGAAGCCGTAAATCTAAGATATCAAAGGGGTGATCAGAAGCCGTAAATCTAAGATATCAAAGGGGTAATCAGAAGCCGTAAATCTAAGATATCAAAGGGTAAACAGAAGCCGTAAATCTAAGATATCAAAGGGGTAATCAGAAGCCGTAAATCTAAGATATCAAAGGGGTAAACAGAAGCCGTAAATCTAAGATATCAAAGGGGTAATCAGAAGCCGTAAATTTAAGATATCAAAGGGGTAAACAGAAGCCGTAAATCTAAGATATCAAAGGGGTAAACAGAAGCCGTCACTCTAAGATATCAAAGGGGTAATCAGAAGCCGTAAATCTAAGATATCAAAGGGGTAATCAGAAGCCGTAAATCTAAGATATCAAAGGGGTATTCAGAAGCCGTAAATCTAAGATATCAAAGGGGTAAACAGAAGCCGTAAATCTAAGATATCAAAGGGGTAATCAGAAGCCGTAAATCTAAGATATCAAAGTGGTAAACAGAAGCCGTAAATCTAAGATATCAAAGGGGTAATCATAAGCCGTAAATCTAAGATATCAAAGGGGTAATCAGAAGCCGTAAATCTAAAATATCAAAGGGGTAATCAGAAGCCGTAGATCTAAGATATCAAAGGGGTAAACAGAAGCCGTAAATCTAAGATATCAAAGGGGTAATCAGACGCCGTAAATCTCAGATATCAAAGTGGTAATCAGAAGCCGTCAATCTAAGATATCAAAGGGGTAATCAGAAGCCGTCAATCTAAGATATCAAAGGGGTAATAAGGAGCCGTAAATCTAAGATATCAAAGGGGTAATCAGAAGCCATAAATCTATGATATCAAAGGGGTAATCAGAAACAGTAAATCTAAGATATCAAAGGGGTAATAAGAAGCCGTAAATCTAAGATATCAAAGGGGTAATCAGAAGAAGGAAATCTAAGATATCAAAGTGATAATCAGAAGCCGTAAATCTAAGATGTCAAAGGGGTAATCAGAAGCCGTAAATTTAAGATATCAAAGGGGTAATCAGAAGCCGTAAATCTAAGATATCAAAGGTGTAATCAGAAGCCGTAAATCTAAGATATCAAAGGGGTAAACAGAAGCCGTAAATCTAAGATATCAAGGGGTAATCAGAAGCCGTAAATCTAAGATATAAAAGGGTAAACAGAAGCCGTAAATCTAAGATATCAAAGGGGTAATCAGAAGCCGTAAATCTAAGATATCAAAGGGGTAAACAGAAGCCGTAAATCTAAGATATCAAAGGGGTAATCAGAAGCCGTAAATCTAATATATCAAAGGGGTAAACAGAAGCCATCAATCTAGGATATCAAAGTGGTAATCAGAAGCCGTAAATCTAAGATATCAAAGGGGTAATCAGAAGCCGTAAATCTAAGATATCAAAGGGGTAAACAGAAGCCGTAAATCTAAGATATCAAAGGGGTAATCAGAAGCCGTAAATCTAAGATATCAAAGGGGTAAACAGAAGCCGTAAATCTAAGATATCAAAGGGGTAATCAGAAGCCGTAAATCTAAGATATCAAAGGGGTAAACAGAAGCCGTAACTCTAAGATATCAAAGGGGTAATCAGAAGCCGTAAATCTAAGATATCAAAGGGGTAATCAGAAGCCGTAAATCTAAGATATCAAAGGGGTGATCAGAAGCCGTAAATCTAAGATATCAAAGGGGTAATCAGAAGCCGTAAATCTAAGATATCAAAGGGTAAACAGAAGCCGTAAATCTAAGATATCAAAGGGGTAATCAGAAACCGTAAATCTAAGATATCAAAGGGGTAAACAGAAGCCGTAAATCTAAGATATCAAAGGGGTAATCAGAAGCCGTAAATCTAAGATATCAAAGGGGTAAACAGAAGCCGTAAATATAAGATATCAAAGGGGTAATCAGAAGCCATCAATCTAAGATATCAAAGGGGTAATCAGAAGCCGTAAATTTAAGATATCAAAGGGGTAAACAGAAGCCGTAAATCTAAGATATCAAAGGGGTAAACAGAAGCCGTAAATCTAAGATATCAAAGGGGTAAACAGAAGCCGTAAATCTAAGATATCAAAGGGGTAATCAGAAGCCGAAAATCTAAGATGTCAAAGGGTAATCAGAAGCCGTAAATCTAAGATATCTAAGGGGTAATCAGAAGCCGTCAATCTAAGATATCAAAGTGGTAATCAGAAGCCGTAAATCTAAGATATCAAAGGGGTAATAAAAAGCCGTAAATCTAAGATATCAAAGGGGTAAACAGAAGCCGTAAATCTAAGATATCAAAGGGGTAATCAGAAGCCGTAAATCTAAGATATCAAAGGGGTAATCAGAAGCCGTAAATCTAAGATATCAAAGGGGTAATCAGAAGCCGAAAATCTAAGATGTCAAAGGGTAATCAGAAGCCGTAAATCTAAGATATCTAAGGGGTAATAAAAAGCCGTAAATCTAAGATATCAAAGGGGTAAACAGAAGCCGTAAATCTAAGATATCAAAGGGGTAATCAGAAGCCGTAAATCTAAGATATCAAAGGGGTAATCAGAAGCCGTAAATCTAAGATATGAAAGGGGTAATCAGAAGCCATCAATTTAAGATATCAAAGTGGTATTCAGAAGCCGTAAATCTAAGATATCAAAGGGGTAATCAGAAGCCGTAAATCTAAGATATCAAAGGGGTAAACAGAAGCCGTAAATCTAATATATCAATGGGGTAAACAGAAGCCTTAAATCTAAGATATCAAAGGGGTAATCAGAAGCCGTAAATCTGAGATATCAAAGGGGTAATCAGAAGCCGTAAATCTAAGATATCAAAGGGGTAATCAGAGGTCGTAAATCTAAGATATCAAAGGGGTAATCAGAAGCCGTAAATCTAAGATATCAAAGTGGTAAACAGAAGCCGTAAATCTAAGATATCAAAGGGGTAATCAGAAGCCGTAAATCTAATATATCAAAGGGGTAAACAGAAGCCATAAATCTAAGATATCAAAGTGGTAATCAGAAGCCATCAATCTAAGATATCAAAGTGGTAATCAGAAGCCGTAAATCTAAGATATCAAAGGGGTAATCAGAAGCCGTAAATCTAAGATATCAAACGGGTATACAGAAGCCGTCAATCTAAGATATCAAAGGGGTAATCAGAAGCCGTAAATCTAAGATATCAAAGGGGTAAACAGAAGCCGTAACTCTAAGATATCAAAGGGGTAATCAGAAGCCGTAAATCTAAGATATCAAAGGGGTAATTAGAAGCCGTAAATCTAAGATATCAAAGGGGTAAACAGAAGCCGTAAATCTAAGATATCAAAGGGGTAATCAGAAGCCATCAATCTAAGATATCAAAGTGGTAATCAGAAGCCGTAAATCAAAGATATCAAAGGGGTAATCAGAAGCCGTAAATCTAAGATATCAAAGGGGTAAACAGAAGCGTAAATCTAAGATATCAAAGAGGTAAACAGAAGCCTTAAATCTAAGATATCAAAGGGGTAATCAGAAGCCGTAAATCTAAGATATCAAAGGGGTAATCAGAAGCCATCAATTTAAGATATCAAAGTGGTAATCAGAAGCCGTAAATCTAAGATATCAAAGGGGTAATCAGAAGCCGTAAATCTAAGATATCAAAGGGGTAAACAGAAGCCGTAAATCTAAGATATCAAAGGGGTAAACAGAAGCCGTAAATCTAAGATATCAAAGGGGTAATCAGAAGCCGTAAATCTAAGATATCAAAGGGGTAATCAGAAACCGTAAATCTAAGATATCAAAAGGGTAATCAGAAGCCGTAAATCTAAGATGTCAAAGGGGTAATCAGAAGCCGTAAATCTAAGATATCAAAGGGGTAATCAGAAGCCATAAATCTAATATATCAAAAGGGTAATCAGAAGCCGTAAATCTAAGATGTCAAAGGGGTAATCAGAAGCCGTAAATCTAAGATATCAAAGGGGTAATCAGAAGCGTAAATCTAAGATATCAAAGGGGTAATCAAAAACCGTAAATCTAAGATATCAAAGGGGTAAACAGAAGCCGTAAATCTAAGATATCAAAGGGGTAATCAGAAGCCGTAAATTTAAGATATCAAAGGGGTAATCAGAAGCCGTAAATCTAAGATATCAAAGCGGTAAACAGAAGCCGTAAATCTAAGATATCAAAGGGGTAATCAGAAGCCGTAAATCTAAGATATCAAAGGGGTAATGAGAAGCCGTAAATCTAAGATATCAAAGGGGTAATGAGAAGCCGTAAATCTAAGATATCAAAGGGGTAAACAGAAGCCGTAAATCTAAGATATCAAAGGGGTAATCAGAAGCCGTAAATCTAAGATATCAAAGGGGTAAACAGAAGCCGTAAATCTAAGATATCAAAGGGGTAAACAGAAGCCGTAAATCTAAGATATCAAAGGGATAAACAGAAGCCGTAAATCTAAGATATCAAAGGGGTAATCAGAAGCCGTAAATCTAAGATATCAAAGGGGTAATCAGAAGCCGTAAATCTATGATATCAAAGGGGTAAACAGAAGCCGTAAATCTAAGATATCAAAGGGGTAATCAGAAGCCGTAAATCTAAGATATCAAAGGGGTAATCAGAAGCCGTAAATCTAAGATATCAAAGGGGTAAACAGAAGCCGTAAATCTAAGATATCAAAGGGGTAATCAGAGCCGTAAATCTAAGATATCAAAGGGGTAATCAGAAGCCGTAAATCTATGATATCAAAGGGGTAAACAGAAGCCGTACATCTAAGATATCAAAGGGGTAATCAGAAGCCGTAAATCTAAGATATCAAAGTGGTAATCAGAAGCCGTAAATCTAAGATATCAAAGGTGTAAACAGAAGCCGTAAATCTAAGATATCAAAGGGGTAATCAGAAGCCGTAAATCTAAGATATCAAAGTGGTAATCAGAAGCCGTAAATCTAAGATATCAAAGGGGTAATCAGAAACCGTAAATCTAAGATATCAAAGGGGTAATCAGAAGCCGTAAATCTAAGATATCAAAGGGGTAATCAGAAGCCGTAAATTTAAGATATCAAAGGGGTAAACAGAAGCCGTAAATCTAAGATATCAAAGGGGTAATCAGAAGCCGTATATCTAATATATCAAAGGGTAAACAAAAGCCGTAATTCTAAGATATCAAAGGGGTAATCAGAAGCCGTAAATCTAAGATATCAAAGGGGTAATCAGAAGCCGTAAATCTAAGATATCAAAGGGGTAATCAGAAACCGTAAATCTAAGATATCAAAGGGGTAATAAGAAGCAGTTAATCTAAGATGTCAAAGGGGTAATCAGAAGCCGTAAATCTAAGATATCAAAGTGGTAATCAGAAGCCGTAAATCTAATATATCAAAAGGGTAATCAGAAGCCGTAAATCTAAGATGTCAAAGTGGTAATCAGAAGCCGTAAATCTAAGATATCAAAGGGGTAATCAGAAGCCGTAAATCTAAGATATCAAAGGGGTAATGAGAAGCCGTAAATCTAAGATATCAAAGGGGTAAACAGAAGCCGTAAATCTAAGATATCAAAGGGGTAATCAGAAGCCGTAAATCTAAGATATCAAAGGGGTAATCAGAAGCGTAAATCTAAGATATCAAAGGGGTAATCAGAAGCCGTAAATCTAAGATATCAAAGGGGTAATCAGAAGCCGTAAATCTAAGATATCAAAGGGGTAATCAGAAGCCGTAAATCTAAGATATCAAAGGGGTAAACAGAAGCCGTAAATCTAAGATATCAAAGGGGTAATCAGAAGCCGTAAATCTAAGATATCAAAGGGGTAAACAGAAGCCGTAAATCTAAGATATCAAAGGGGTAATCAGAAGCCGTAAATCTAAGATATCAAAGGGGTAATCAGAAGCCGTAAATCTAAAATATCAAAGGGGTAATCAGAAGCCGTAGATCTAAGATATCAAAGGGGTAAACAGAAGCCGTAAATCTAAGATATCAAAGGGGTAATCAGACGCCGTAAATCTCAGATTTCAAAGTGGTAATCAGAAGCCGTCAATCTAAGATATCAAAGGGGTAATCAGAAGCCGTCAATCTAAGATATCAAAGGGGTAATAAGGAGCCGTAAATCTAAGATATCAAAGGGGTAATCAGAAGCCATAAATCTATGATATCAAAGGGGTAATCAGAAACAGTAAATCTAAGATATCAAAGGGGTAATAAGAAGCCGTAAATCTAAGATATCAAAGGGGTAATCAGAAGAAGGAAATCTAAGATATCAAAGTGATAATCAGAAGCCGTAAATCTAAGATATCAAAGGGGTAATCAGAAGCCGTAAATTTAAGACATCAAAGGGGTAATCAGAAGCCGTAAATCTAAGATAACAAAGGTGTAATCAGAAGCCGTAAATCTAAGATATCAAAGGGGTAAACAGAAGCCGTAAATCTAAGATATCAAGGGGTAATCAGAAGCCGTAAATCTAAGATATCAAAGGGTAAACAGAAGCCGTAAATCTAAGATATCAAAGGGGTAATCAGAAGCCGTAAATCTAAGATATCAAAGGGGTAATCAGAGGTCGTAAATCTAAGATATCAAAGGGGTAATCAGAAGCCGTAAATCTAAGATATCAAAGTGTTAAACAGAAGCCGTAAATCTAAGATATCAAAGGGGTAATCAGAAGCCATAAATCTAAGATATCAAAGTGGTAATCAGAAGCCATCAATCTAAGATATCAAAGTGGTAATCAGAAACCGTAAATCTAAGATATCAAAGGGGTAATCAGAAGCCGTAAATCTAAGATATCAAAGGGGTAAACAGAAGCCGTAAATCTAAGATATCAAAGGGGTAATCAGAAGCCGTAAATCTAAGATATCAAAGGGGTAAACAGAAGCCGTAAATCTAAGATATCAAAGGGGTAATCAGAAGCCGTAAATCTAAGATATCAAAGGGGTAAACAGAAGCCGTAACTCTAAGATATCAAAGGGGTAATCAGAAGCCGTAAATCTAAGATATCAAAGGGGTAATCAGAAGCCGTAAATCTAAGATATCAAAGGGGTGATCAGAAGCCGTAAATCTAAGATATCAAAGGGGTAATCAGAAGCCGTAAATCTAAGATATCAAAGGGTAAACAGAAGCCGTAAATCTAAGATATCAAAGGGGTAATCAGAAGCCGTAAATCTAAGATATCAAAGGGGTAAACAGAAGCCGTAAATCTAAGATATCAAAGGGGTAATCAGAAGCCGTAAATCTAAGATATCAAAGGGGTAAACAGAAGCCGTAAATATAAGATATCAAAGGGGTAATCAGAAGCCATCAATCTAAGATATCAAAGGGGTAATCAGAAGCCGTAAATTTAAGATATCAAAGGGGTAAACAGAAGCCGTAAATCTAAGATATCAAAGGGGTAAACAGAATCCTTAAATCTAAGATATCAAAGGGGTAATCAGAAGCCGAAAATCTAAGATGTCAAAGGGGTAATCAGAAGCCGTAAATCTAAGATATCTAAGGGGTAATCAGAAGCCGTAAATCTAAGATTTCAAAGTGGTAATCAGAAGCCGTAAATCTAAGATATCAAAGGGGTCATAAAAAGCCGTAAATCTAAGATATCAAAGGGGTAAACAGAAGCCGTAAATCTAAGATATCAAAGGGGTAATCAGAAGCCGTAAATCTAAGATATCAAAGGGGTAATCAGAAGCGTAAATCTAAGATATCAAAGGGGTAATCAGAAGCCATCAATTTAAGATATCAAAGTGGTAATCAGAAGCCGTAAATCTAAGATATCAAAGGGGTAATCAGAAGCCGTAAATCTAAGATATCAAAGGGGTAAACAGAAGCCGTAAATCTAAGATATCAATGGGGTAAACAGAAGCCTTAAATCTAAGATATCAAAGGGGTAATCAGAAGCCGTAAATCTGAGATATCAAAGGGGTAATCAGAAGCCGTAAATCTAAGATATCAAAGGGGTAATCAGAGGTCGTAAATCTAAGATATCAAAGGGGTAATCAGAAGCCGTAAATCTAAGATATCAAAGTGGTAAACAGAAGCCGTAAATCTAAGATATCAAAGGGGTAATCAGAAGCCGTAAATCTAATATATCAAAGGGGTAAACAGAAGCCATAAATCTAAGATATCAAAGTGGTAATCAGAAGCCATCAATCTAAGATATCAAAGTGGTAATCAGAAGCCGTAAATCTAAGATATCAAAGGGGTAATCAGAAGCCGTAAATCTAAGATATCAAAGGGGTAAACAGAAGCCGTAACTCTAAGATATCAAAGGGGTAATCAGAAGCCGTAAATCTAAGATATCAAAGGGGTAATCAGAAGCCGTAAATCTAAGATATCAAAGGGGTAATCAGAAGCCGTAAATCTAAGATATCAAAGGGGTAATCAGAAGCCGTAAATCTAAGATATCAAAGGGTAAACAGAAGCCGTAAATCTAAGATATCAAAGGGGTAATCAGAAGCCGTAAATCTAAGATATCAAAGGGGTAAACAGAAGCCGTAAATCTAAGATATCAAAGGGGTAATCAGAAGCCATCAATCTAAGATATCAAAGTGGTAATCAGAAGCCGTAAATTTAAGATATCAAAGGCGTAAACAGAAGCCGTAAATCTAAGATATCAAAGGGGTAAACAGAAGCCGTAAATCTAAGATATCAAAGGGGTAAACAGAAGCCTTAAATCTAAGATATCAAAGGGGTAATCAGAAGCCGTAAATCTAAGATATCAAAGGGGTAAACAGAAGCCTTAAATCTAAGAGATCAAAGGGGTAATCAGAAGCCGTAAATCTGAGATATCAAAGGGGTAATCAGAAGCCGTAAATCTAAGATATCAAAGGGGTAATCAGAAGCCGTAAATCTAAGATATCAAAGGGGTAATCAGAAGCCGTAAATCTAAGATATCAAAGGGGTAATCAAAAGCTGTAAATCTAAGATATCAAAGGGGTAATCAGAAGCCGTAAATCTAAGATATCAAAGGGGTAATCAGAATCCGTAAATCTAAGATATCAAAGGGGTAATCAGAAGCCGTAAATCTAAGATATCAAAGGGGTAAACAGAAGCCGTAAATCTAAGATATCAAAGGGGTAATCAGAAGCTGTAGATCTAAGATATCAAAGGGGTAAACAGAAGCCGTAAATCTAAGATATCAAAGGGGTAATCAGAATCCGAAATCTAAGATATCAAAGGGGTAATCAGAAGCCGTAAATCTAAGATATCAAAGGGGTAATCAGAAGCCGTAAATCTAAGATATCAAAGGGGTAAACAGAAGCCGTAAATCTAAGATATCAAAGGGGTAATCAGAAGCCATAAATCTAAGATATCAAAGGGGTAAACAAAAGCCGTAAATCTAAGATATCAAAGGGGTAATCAGAAGCCGTAAATCTTAGATATCAAAGGGGTAAACAGAAGCCGTAAATCTAAGATATCAAAGGGGTAATCAGAAGCCGTCAATCTAAGATATCAAAGTGGTAATCAGAAGCCGTAAATTTAAGATATCAAAGGGGTAAACAGAAGCCGTAAATCTAAGATATCAAAGGGGTAAACAGAAGCCGTAAATCTAAGATATCAAAGGGGTAATCAGAAGCCGTAAATCTAAGATATCAAAGTGGTAATCAGAAGCCGTAAATCTAAGATATCAAAGGGGTAAACAAAAGCCTTAAATCTAAGATATCAAAGGGGTAAACAGAAGCCGTAAATCTAAGATATCAAAGGGGTAATCAGAAGCCGTTAATCTAAGATATCAAAGGGGTAATCAGAAGCCATCAATTTAAGATATCAAAGTGGTAATCAGAAGCCGTAAATCTAAGATATCAAAGGGGTAATCAGAAGCTGTAAATCTAAGATATCAAAGGGGTAAACAGAAGCCGTAAATCTAAGATATCAAAGGGGTAAACAGAAGCCTTAAATCTAAGATATCAAAGGGGTAATCAGAAGCCGTAAATCTGAGATATCAAAGGGGTAATCAGAAGCCGTCAATCTAAGATATCAAAGGGGTAATCAGAAGCCGTAAATCTAAGATATCAAAGTTGTAATCAGAAGCCGTAAATCTAAGATATCAAAGGGGTAATCAGAAGCCGTAAATCTAAGATATCAAAGGGGTAATCAGAAGCCGTAAATCTAAGATATCAAAGGGGTAATCAGAATCCGTAAATCTAAGATATCAAAGGGGTAATCAGAAGCGTAAATCTAAGATATCAAAGGGGTAATCAGAAGCCGTAAATCTAAGATATCAAAGGGGTAATCAGAAGCCGTAGATCTAAGATATCAAAGGGGTAAACAGAAGCCGTAAATCTAAGATATCAAAGGGGTCATCAGAAGCCGTAGATCTAAGATATCAAAGGGGTAATCAGAAGCCTTAAATCTAAGATATCAAAGGGGTAATCAGAAGCCGTAAATCTAAGATATCAAAGGGGTAAACAGAAGCCTTAAATCTAAGAGATCAAAGGGGTAATCAGAAGCCGTAAATCTGAGATATCAAAGGGGTAATCAGAAGCCGTAAATCTAAGATATCAAAGGGGTAATCAGAAGCCGTAAATCTAAGATATCAAAGTGGTAATCAGAAGCCGTAAATCTAAGATATCAAAGGGGTAATCAAAAGCTGTAAATCTAAGATATCAAAGGGGTAATCAGAAGCCGTAAATCTAAGATATCAAAGGGGTAATCAGAATCCGTAAATCTAAGATATCAAAGGGGTAATCAGAAGCCGTAAATCTAAGATATCAAAGGGGTAAACAGAAGCCGTAAATCTAAGATATCAAAGGGGTAATCAGAAGCTGTAGATCTAAGATATCAAAGGGGTAAACAGAAGCCGTAAATCTAAGATATCAAAGGGGTAATCAGAAGCCGAAATCTAAGATATCAAAGGGGTAATCAGAAGCCGTAAATCTAAGATATCAAAGGGGTAAACAGAAGCCGTAAATCTAAGATATCAAAGGGGTAATCAGAAGCCGTAAATCTAAGATATCAAAGGGGTAAACAAAAGCCGTAAATCTAAGATATCAAAGGGGTAATCAGAAGCCGTAAATCTTAGATATCAAAGGGGTAAACAGAAGCCGTAAATCTAAGATATCAAAGGGGTAATCAGAAGCCATCAATCTAAGATATCAAAGTGGTAATCAGAAGCCGTAAATTTAAGATATCAAAGGGGTAAACAGAAGCCGTAAATCTAAGATATCAAAGGGGTAAACAGAAGCCGAAAATCTAAGATATCAAAGGGGTAATCAGAAGCCGTAAATCTAAGATATCAAAGTGGTAATCAGAAGCCGTAAATCTAAGATATCAAAGGGGTAAACAAAAGCCTTAAATCTAAGATATCAAAGGGGTAAACCGAAGCCGTAAATCTAAGATATCAAAGGGGTAAACAGAAGCCGTAAATCTAAGATATCAAAGGGGTAAACAGAAGCCTTAAATCTAAGATATCAAAGGGGTAATCAGAAACCGTAAATCTGAGATATCAAAGGGGTAATCAGAAGCCGTAAATCTAAGATATCAAAGGGGTAATCAGAAGCCGTAAATCTAAGATATCAAAGTGGTAATCAGAAGCCGTAAATCTAAGATATCAAAGGGGTAATCAGAAGCCGTAAATCTAAGATATCAAAGGGGTAATCAGAAGCCGTAAATCTAAGATATCAAAGGGGTAATCAGAAGCCGTAAATCTAAGATATCAAAGGGGTAAACAGAAACCGTAAATCTAAGATATCAAAGGGGTAATCAGAAGCCGTAAATCTAAGATATCAAAGGGGTAAACAGAAGCCGTAAATCTAAGATATCAAAGGGGTAATCAGAAGCCGTAAATCTAAGATATCAAAGGGGTAAACAGAAGCCGTAAATCTAAGATATCAAAGGGGTAATCATAAGCCGTAAATCTAAGATATCAAAGTGGTAATCAGAAGCCGTAAATCTAAGATATCAAAGGGGTAATCAGAAGCCGTAAATCTAAGATATCAAAGTGGTAATCAGAAGCCCTAAATTTAAGATATCAAAGGGGTAAACAGAAGCCGTAAATCTAAGATATCAAAGGGGTAATCAGAAGCCGTATATCTAATATATCAAAGGGTAAACAAAAGCCGTAATTCTAAGATATCAAAGTGGTAATCAGAAGCCGTAAATCTAAGATATCAAAGGGGTAATCAGAAGCCGTAAATCTAAGATATCAAAGGGGTAATCAGAAACCATAAATCTAAGATATCAAAGGGGTAATAATAAGCAGTTAATCTAAGATGTCAAAGGGGTAATCAGAAGCCGTAAATCTAAGATATCAAAGGGGTAATCAGAAGCCGTAAATCTAAGATATCAAAGGGGTAATCAGAAGCCGTAAATCTAAGATATCAAAGTGGTAATCAGAAGCCGTAAATCTAAGATATCAAAGGGGTAATCAGAAGCCGTAAATCTAATATATCAAAGGGGTAATCAGAAGCCGTAAATCTAAGATATCAAAGGGGTAATCAGAAGCCGTAAATCTAAGATATCAAAGGGGTAATCAGAAGCCGTAAATCTAAGATATCAAAGGGGTAAACAGAAACCGTAAATCTAAGATATCAAAGGGGTAATCAGAAGCCGTAAATCTAAGATATCAAAGGGGTAAACAGAAGCCGTAAATCTAAGATATCAAAGGGGTAATCAGAAGCCGTAAATCTAAGATATCAAAGGGGTAAACAGAAGCCGTAAATCTAAGATATCAAAGGGGTAATCATAAGCCGTAAATCTAAGATATCAAAGTGGTAATCAGAAGCCGTAAATCTAAGATATCAAAGGGGTAATCAGAAGCCGTAAATCTAAGATATCAAAGTGGTAATCAGAAGCCCTAAATTTAAGATATCAAAGGGGTAAACAGAAGCCGTAAATCTAAGATATCAAAGGGGTAATCAGAAGCCGTATATCTAATATATCAAAGGGTAAACAAAAGCCGTAATTCTAAGATATCAAAGTGGTAATCAGAAGCCGTAAATCTAAGATATCAAAGGGGTAATCAGAAGCCGTAAATCTAAGATATCAAAGGGGTAATCAGAAACCATAAATCTAAGATATCAAAGGGGTAATAATAAGCAGTTAATCTAAGATGTCAAAGGGGTAATCAGAAGCCGTAAATCTAAGATATCAAAGGGGTAATCAGAAGCCGTAAATCTAATATATCAAAGGGGTAATCAGAAGCCGTAAATCTAATATATCAAAAGGGTAATCAGAAGTCGTAAATCTAAGATATCAAAGTGGTAATCCGAAGCCGTAAATCTAAGATATCAAAGGGGTAATCAGAAGCCGTAAATCTAAGATATCAAAGGGGTAATCAGAAGCCGTAAATCAAAGATATCAAAGGGGTAAACAGAAGCCGTAAATCTAAGATATCAAAGGGGTAATCAGAAGCCGTAAATCTAAGATATCAAAGGGGTAAACAGAAGCCGTAAATCTAAGATATCAAAGTGGTAATCAGAAGCCATCAATCTAAGATATCAAAGTGGTAATCAGAAGCCGTAAATCTAAGATATCAAAGGGGTAATCAGAAGCCGTAAATCTAAGATATCAAAGGGGTAAACAGAAGCCGTAAATCTAAGATATCAAAGGGGTAATCAGAAGCCATAAATCTAAGATATCAAAGGGGTAAACAGAAGCCGTAAATCTAAGATATCAAAGGGGTAATCAGAAGCCGTAAATCTAAGATATCAAAGGGGTAATCAGAAGCCGTAAATCTAAGATATCAAAGGGGTAAATAGAAGCCGTAAATCTAAGATATCAAAGGGGTAAACAGAAGCCTTAAATCTAAGATGTCAAAGGGGTAATCAGAAGCCGTAAATCTAAGATATCAAAGGGGTAATCAGAAGCCATCAATTTAAGATATCAAAGTGGTAATCAGAAGCCGTAAATCTAAGATATCAAAGGGGTAATCAGAAGCCGTAAATCTAAGATATCAAAGGGGTAAACAGAAGCCGTAAATCTAAGATATCAAAGGGGTAAACAGAAGCCTTAAATCTAAGATATCAAAGTGGTAATCAGAAGCCGTAAATCTAAGATATCAAAGGGGTAATCAGAAGCCGTAAATCTAAGATATCAAAGGGGTAATCAGAAGCCGTAAATCTAAGATATCAAAGGGGTAATCAGAAGCCGTAAATCTAAGATATCAAAGGGGTAATCAGAAGCCGTAAATCTAAGATATCAAAGGGGTAAACAGAAGCCGTAAATCTAAGATATCAAAGGGGTAATCAGAAGCCGTAAATCTATGATATCAAAGGGGTAAACAGAAGCCGTAAATCTAACATATCAAAGGGGTAATCAGAAGCCGTAAATCTAAGATATCAAAGGGATAAACAGAAGCCGTAAATCTAAGATATCAAAGGGGTAATCAGAAGCCGTAAATCTAAGATATCAAAGGGGTAATCAGAAGCCGTAAATCTAATATATCAAAAGGGTAATCAGAAGCCGTAAATCTAAGATATTAAAGTGGTAATCAGAAGCCATCAATCTAAGATATCAAAGGGGTAATCAGAAGCCGTAAATCTATGATATCAAAGGGGTAAACAGAAGCCGTAAATCTAACATATCAAAGGGGTAATCAGAAGCCGTAAATCTAAGATATCAAAGGGATAAACAGAAGCCGTAAATCTAAGATATCAAATGGGTAAACAGAAGCCGTAAATCTAAGATATCAAAGGGGTAATCAGGAGCCGTAAATCTAAGATATCAAAGGGGTAATCAGAAGCCGTAAATCTAAGATATCAAAGTGGTAAACAGAAGCCGTAAATCTAAGATATCAAAGGGGTAAACAGAAGCCTTAAATCTAAGATGTCAAAGGGGTAATCAGAAGCCGTAAATCTAAGATATCAAAGGGGTAATCAGAAGCCGTAAATCTAAGATATCAAAGGGGTAATCAGAAGCCAACAATTTAAGATATCAAAGTGGTAATCAGAAGCCGTAAATCTAAGATATCAAAGGGGTAATCAGAAGCCGTAAATCTAAGATATCAAAGGGGTAAACAGAAGCCGTAAATCTAAGATATCAAAGGGGTAAACAAAAGCCTTAAATCTAAGATATCAAAGGGGTAAACAGAAGCCGTAAATCTAAGATATCAAAGGGGTAATCAGAAGCCGTAAATCTAAGATATCAAAGGGGTAATCATAAGCCGTCAATCTAACATATCAAAGGGTTAATCAGAAGCCGTAAATCTAAGATATCAAAGGGTTAATCAGAAGCCGTAAATCTAAGATATCAAAGGGGTAATCAGAAGCCGTAAATCTAAGATATCTAAGGGGTAATCAGAAGCCGTAAATCTAAGATATCAAAGGGGTAATCAGAAGCCGTAAATCTAAGATATCAAAGGGGTAATCAGAAGCCGTAAATCTAAGATATCAAAGGGGTAATCAGAAGCCGTAAATCTAAGATATCAAAGGGGTAATCAGAAGCCGTAAATCTAAGATATCAAAGGGGTAATCAGAAGCCGTAAATCTATGATATCAAAGGGGTAAACAGAAGCCGTAAATCTAAGATATCAAAGGGGTAATCAGAAGCCGTAAATCTAAGATATCAAAGGGGTAATCAGAAGCCGTAAATCTAATATATCAAAAGGGTAATCAGAAGCCGTAAATCTAAGATATTAAAGTGGTAATCAGAAGCCATCAATCTAAGATATCAAAGGGGTAATCAGAAGCCGTAAATCTATGATATCAAAGGGGTAAACAGAAGCCGTAAATCTAACATATCAAAGGGGTAATCAGAAGCCGTAAATCTAAGATATCAAAGGGATAAACAGAAGCCGTAAATCTAAGATATCAAATGGGTAAACAGAAGCCGTAAATCTAAGATATCAAAGGGGTAAACAGAAGCCGTAAATCTAAGATATCAAAGGGGTAATCAGAAGCCGTAAATCTAAGATATCAAAGGGGTAATCAGAAGCCGTAAATCTAAGATATCAAAGGGGTAAACAGAAGCCGTAAATCTAAGATATCAAAGGGGTAAACAGAAGCCTTAATTCTAAGATATCAAAGTGGTAATCAGAAGCCGTAAATCTAAGATATCAAAGGGGTAATCAGAAGCCGTAAATCTAAGATATCAAAGGGGTAATCAGAAGCCGTAAATCTAAGATATCAAAGGGGTAATCAGAAGCCGTAAATCTAAGATATCAAAGGGGTAATCAGAAGCCGTAAATCTAAGATATCAAAGGGATAAACAGAAGCCGTAAATCTAAGATATCAAAGGGGTAATCAGAAGCCGTAAATCTAAGATATCAAAGGGGTAATCAGAAGCCGTAAATCTAATATATCAAAAGGGTAATCAGAAGCCGTAAATCTAAGATATTAAAGTGGTAATCAGAAGCCATCAATCTAAGATATCAAAGGGGTAATCAGAAGCCTTAAATCTATGATATCAAAGGGGTAAACAGAAGCCGTAAATCTAACATATCAAAGGGGTAATCAGAAGCCATAAATCTAAGATATCAAAGGGATAAACAGAAGCCGTAAATCTAAGATATCAAATGGGTAGACAGAAGCCGTAAATCTAAGATATCAAAGGGGTAATCAGAAGCCGTAAATCTAAGATATCAAAGTGGTAAACAGAAGTCGTAAATCTAAGATATTAAAGTGGTAATCAGAAGCCATCAATCTAAGATATCAAAGGGATAAACAGAAGCCGTAAATCTAAGATATTAAAGGGGTAATCAGGAGCCGTAAATCTAAGATATCAAAGGGGTAATCAGAAGCCGTAAATCTAAGATATCAAAGTGGTAAACAGAAGCCGTAAATCTAAGATATCAAAGGGGTAAACAGAAGCCTTAAATCTAAGATGTCAAAGGGGTAATCAGAAGCCGTAAATCTAAGATATCAAAGGGGTAATCAGAAGCCGTAAATCTAAGATATCAAAGGGGTAATCAGAAGCCGTAAATTTAAGATATCAAAGTGGTAATCAGAAGCCGTAAATCTAAGATATCAAAGGGATAATCAGAAGCCGTAAATCTAAGATATCAAAGGGGTAAACAGAAGCCGTAAATCTAAGATATCAAAGGGGTAAACAAAAGCCTTAAATCTAAGATATCAAAGGGGTAATCAGAAGCCGTAAATCTAAGATATCAAAGGGGTAATCAGAAGCCGTAAATCTAAGATATCAAAGGGGTAATCATAAGCCGTCAATCTAAGATATCAAAGGGGTAATCAGAAGCCGTAAATCTAAGATATCAAAGGGGTAATCAGAAGCCGTAAATCTATGATATCAAAGGGGTAAACAGAAGCCGTAAATCTAACATATCAAAGGGTTAATCAGAAGCCGTAAATCTAAGATATCAAAGGGATAAATAGAAGCCGTAAATCTAAGATATCAAAGGGGTAATCAGAAGCCGTAAATCTAAGATATCAAAGGGGTAATCAGAAACCATAAATCTAAGATATCAAAGGGGTAATAAGAAGCAGTAAATCTAAGATGTCAAAGGGATAATCAGAAGCCGTAAATATAAGATATCAAAGGGGTAATCAGAAGCCGTAAATCTAATATATCAAAAGGGTAATCAGAAGCCGTAAATCTAAGATGTCAAAGGGGTAATCAGAAGTCGTAAATCTAAGATATCAAAGGGGTAATCAGAAGCCGTAAATCTAAGATATCACAGGGGTAATCAGAAGCCGTAAATCTAAGATATCAAAGGGGTAAACAGAAGCCGTAAATCTAAGATATCAAAGTGGTAATCAGAAGCATAAATCTAAGATATCAAAGGGGTAAACAGAAGCCGTAAATCTAAGATATTAAAGGGGTAATCAGGAGCCGTAAATCTAAGATATCAAAGGGGTAATCAGAAGCCGTAAATCTAAGATATCAAAGTGGTAAACAGAAGCCGTAAATCTAAGATATCAAAGGGGTAAACAGAAGCCTTAAATCTAAGATGTCAAAGGGGTAATCAGAAGCCGTAAATCTAAGATATCAAAGGGGTAATCAGAAGCCGTAAATCTAAGATATCAAAGGGGTAATCAGAAGCCGTAAATTTAAGATATCAAAGTGGTAATCAGAAGCGTAAATCTAAGATATCAAAGGGGTAATCAGAAGCCGTAAATCTAATATATCAAAAGGGTAATCAGAAGCCGTAAATCTAAGATATTAAAGTGGTAATCAGAAGTCGTAAATCTAAGATATTAAAGTGGTAATCAGAAGCCATCAATCTAAGATATCAAAGGGGTAATCAGAAGCCGTAAATCTAAGATATCAAAGGGGTAATCAGAAGCCGTAAATCTAAAATATCAAAGGGGTAAACAGAAGCCGTAAATCTAAGATATCAAAGGGGTAATCAGAAGCCATAAATCTAAGATATCAAAGGGGTAAACAGAAGCCGTAAATCTAAGATATTAAAGGGGTAATCAGGAGCCGTAAATCTAAGATATCAAAGGGGTAATCAGAAGCCGTAAATCTAAGATATCAAAGTGGTAAACAGAAGCCGTAAATCTAAGATATCAAAGGGGTAATCAGAAGCCTTAAATCTAAGATGTCAAAGGGGTAATCAGAAGCCGTAAATCTAAGATATCAAAGGGGTAATCAGAAGCCGTAAATCTAAGATATCAAAGGGGTAATCAGAAGCCGTAAATTTAAGATATCAAAGTGGTAATCAGAAGCCGTAAATCTAAGATATCAAAGGGGTAATCAGAAGCCGTAAATCTAAGATATCAAAGGGGTAAACAGAAGCCGTAAATCTAAGATATCAAAGGGGTAAACAAAAGCCTTAAATCTAAGATATCAAAGGGGTAATCAGAAGCCGTAAATCTAAGATATCAAAGGGGTAATCAGAAGCCGTAAATCTAAGATATCAAAGGGGTAATCATACGCCGTCAATCTAAGATATCAAAGGGGTAATCAGAAGCCGTAAATCTAAGATATCAAAGGGGTAATCAGAAGCCGTAAATCTAAGATATCAAAGGGGTAATCAGAAGCCGTAAATCTAAGATATCAAAGGGGTAATCAGAAGCCGTAAATCTAAGATATCAAAGGGGTAATAAGAAGCCGTAAATCTAAGATATCAAAGGGGTAATCAGAAGCCGTAAATCTAAGATATCAAATGGGTAATCAGAAGCCGTAAATCTAAGATATCAAAGGGGTAATCAGAAGCCGTAAATCTATGATATCAAAGGGGTAAACAGAAGCCGTAAATCTAACATATCAAAGGGGTAATCAGAAGCCGTAAATCTAAGATATCAAAGGGATAAATAGAAGCCGTAAATCTAAGATATCAAAGGGGTAATCAGAAGCCGTAAATCTAAGATATCAAAGGGGTAATCAGAAACCATAAATCTAAGATATCAAAGGGGTAATAAGAAGCAGTAAATCTAAGATGTCAAATGGGTAATCAGAAGCCGTAAATCTAAGATATCAAAGGGGTAATCAGAAGCCGTAAATCTATGATATCAAAGGGGTAAACAGAAGCCGTAAATCTAACATATCAAAGGGGTAATCAGAAGCCGTAAATCTAATATATCAAAAGGGTAATCAGAAGCCGTAAATCTAAGATGTCAAAGGGGTAATCAGAAGTCGTAAATCTAAGATATCAAAGGGGTAATCAGAAGCCGTAGATCTAAGATATCAAAGGGGTAATCAGAAGCCGTAAATCTAAGATATCAAAGGGGTAAACAGAAGCCGTAAATCTAAGATATCAAAGTGGTAATCAGAAGCCATAAATCTAAGATATCAAAGGTGTAAACAGAAGCCGTAAATCTAAGATATTAAAGGGGTAATCAGGAGCCGTAAATCTAAGATATCAAAGGGGTAATCAGAAGCCGTAAATCTAAGATATCAAAGTGGTAAACAGAAGCCGTAAATCTAAGATATCAAAGGGGTAAACAGAAGCCTTAAATCTAAGATGTCAAAGGGGTAATCAGAAGCCGTAAATCTAAGATATCAAAGGGGTAATCAGAAGCCGTAAATCTAAGATATCAAAGGGGTAATCAGAAGCCGTAAATTTAAGATATCAAAGTGGTAATCAGAAGCGTAAATCTAAGATATCAAAGGGGTAATCAGAAGCCGTAAATCTAAGATATCAAAGGGGTAAACAGAAGCCGTAAATCTAAGATATCAAAGGGGTAAACAAAAGCCTTAAATCTAAGATATCAAAGCGGTAATCAGAAGCCGTAAATCTAAGATATCAAAGGGGTAATCAGAAGCCGTAAATCTAAGATATCAAAGGGGTAATCATAAGCCGTCATTCTAAGATATCAAAGGGGTAATCAGAAGCCGTAAATCTAAGATATCAAAGGGGTAATCAGAAGCCGTAAATCTAAGATATCAAAGGGGTAATCAGAAGCCGTAAATCTAAGATATCAAAGGGGTAATCAGAAGCCGTAAATCTAAGATATCAAAGGGGTAATCAGAAGCCGTAAATCTAAGATATCAAAGGGGTAATCAGAAGCCGTAAATCTAAGATATCAAATGGGTAATCAGAAGCCGTAAATCTAAGATATCAAAGGGGTAATCAGAAGTCGTAAATCTATGATATCAAAGGGGTAAACAGAAGCCGTAAATCTAACATATCAAAGGGGTAATCAGAAGCCGTAAATCTAAGATATCAAAGGGATAAATAGAGGCCGTAAATCTAAGATATCAAAGGGGTAATCAGAAGCCGTAAATCTAAGATATCAAAGGGGTAATCAGAAACCATAAATCTAAGATATCAAAGGGGTAATAAGAAGCAGTAAATCTAAGATGTCAAAGGGGTAATCAGAAGCCGTAAATATAAGATATCAAAGGGGTAATCAGAAGCCGTAAATCTAATATATCAAAAGGGTAATCAGAAGCCGTAAATCTAAGATGTCAAAGGGGTAATCAGAAGTCGTAAATCTAAGATATCAAAGGGGTAATCAGAAGCCGTAAATCTAAGATATCAAAGGGGTAATCAGAAGCCGTAAATCTAAGATATCAAAGGGGTAAACAGAAGCCGTAAATCTAAGATATCAAAGGGGTAATCAGAAGCCGTAAATCTAAGATATCAAAGTGGTAATCAGAAGCCATTAATCTAAGATATCAAAGTGGTAATCAGAAGCCGTAAATCTAAGATATCAAAGGGGTAAACAGAAGCCGTAAATTTAAGATATCAAAGGGGTAATCAGAAGCCGTAAATCTAAGATATCAAAGGGGTAAACAGAAGCCGTAAATCTAAGATATCAAAGGGGTAATCAGAAGCCGTAAATCTAAGATATCAAAGGGGTAAACAGAAGCCGTAAATCTAAGACATCAAAGGGGTAATCAGAAGCCGTAAATCTAAGATATCAAAGGGGTAAACAAAAGTCGTAAATCTAAGATATCAAAGGGGTAATCAGAAGTCGTAAATCTAAGATATAAAAGGGGTAATCAGAAGCCGTAAATCTAAGATATCAAAGGGGTAATCAGAAGCCGTAAATCTAAGATATCAAAGGGGTAATCAGAAGCCGTAAATCTAAGATATCAAAGGGGTAAACAGAAGCCGTAAATCTAAGATATCAAAGTGGTAAACAGAAGCCGTAAATCTAAGATATCAATGGGGTAATCAGAAGCCATCAATCTAAGATATCAAAGTGGTAATCAGAAGCCGTAAATCTAAGATATCAAAGGGGTAATCAGAAGCCGTAAATCTAATATATCAAAGGGGTAAACAGAAGCCGTAAATCTAAGATATCAAAGGGGTAATCAGAAGCCGTAAATCTAAGATATCAAAGGGGTAAACAGAAGCCGTAAATCTAAGATATCAAAGGGGTAATCAGAAGCCGTAAATCTAAGATATCAAAGTGGTAATCAGAAGCCGTAAATCTAAGATATCAAAGTGGTAATCAGAAGCCGTAAATCTAAGATATCAAAGGGGTAATCAGAAGCCGTAAATCTAAGATATCAAAGGGGTAATCAGAAGCCGTAAATCTAAGATATAAAAGGGGTAATCAGAAGCCGTAAATCTAAGATATCAAAGGGGTAATCAGAAGCCGTAAATCTATGATATCAAAGGGGTAAACAGAAGCCGTAAATCTAACATATCAAAGGGGTAATCAGAAGCCGTAAATCTAAGATATCAAAGGGATAAATAGAAGCCGTAAATCTAAGATATCAAAGGGGTAATCAGAAGCCGTAAATCTAAGATATCAAAGGGGTAATCAGAAACCATAAATCTAAGATATCAAAGGGGTAATAAGAAGCAGTAAATCTAAGATGTCAAAGGGGTAATCAGAAGCCGTAAATATAAGATATCAAAGGGGTAATCAGAAGCCGTAAATCTAATATATCAAAAGGGTAATCAGAAGCCGTAAATCTAAGATGTCAAAGGGGTAATCAGAAGTCGTAAATCTAAGATATCAAAGGGGTAATCAGAAGCCGTAAATCTAAGATATCAAAGGGGTAATCAGAAGCCGTAAATCTAAGATATCAAAGGGGTAAACAGAAGCCGTAAATCTAAGATATCAAAGGGGTAATCAGAAGCCGTAAATCTAAGATATCAAAGTGGTAATCAGAAGCCATCAATCTAAGATATCAAAGTGGTAATCAGAAGCCGTAAATCTAAGATATCAAAGGGGTAATCAGAAGCCGTAAATCTAAGATATCAAAGGGGTAAACAGAAGCCGTAAATTTAAGATATCAAAGGGGTAATCAGAAGCCGTAAATCTAAGATATCAAAGGGGTAAACAGAAGCCGTAAATCTAAGATATCAAAGGGGTAATCAGAAGCCGTAAATCTAAGATATCAAAGGGGTAAACAGAAGCCGTAAATCTAAGATATCAAAGGGGTAATCAGAAGCCGTAAATCTAAGATATCAAAGGGGTAAACAAAAGTCGTAAATCTAAGATATCAAAGGGGTAATCAGAAGTCATAAATCTAAGATATAAAAGGGGTAATCAGAAGCCGTAAATCTAAGATATCAAAGGGGTAATCAGAAGCCGTAAATCTAAGATATCAAAGGGGTAATCAGAAGCCGTAAATCTAAGATATCAAAGGGGTAAACAGAAGCCGTAAATCTAAGATATCAAAGGGGTAAACAGAAGCCGTAAATCTAAGATATCAATGGGGTAATCAGAAGCCATCAATCTAAGATATCAAAGTGGTAATCAGAAGTCGTAAATCTAAGATATCAAAGGGGTAATCAGAAGCCGTAAATCTGAGATATCAAAGGGGTAAACAGAAGCCGTAAATCTAAGATATCAAAGGGGTAATCAGAAGCCGTAAATCTAAGATATCAAAGGGGTAAACAGAAGCCGTAAATCTAAGATATCAAAGGGGTATTCAGAAGCCGTAAATCTAAGATATCAAAGTGGTAATCAGAAGCCGTAAATCTAAGATATCAAAGTGGTAATCAGAAGCCGTAAATATAAGATATCAAAGGGGTAATCAGAAGCCGTAAATCTAAGATATCAAAGGGGTAATCAGAAGCCGTAAATCTAAGATATCAAAGGGGTAATCAGAAGCCGTCAATCTAAGATATCCAAGGGGTAATCAGAAGCCGTCAATCTAAGATATCAAAGGGGTAATAAGGAGCCGTAAGTCTAAGATATCAAAGGGGTAATCAGAAGCCATAAATCTAAGATATCAAAGGGGTAATCAGAAACCGTAAATCTAAGATATCAAAGGGATAATAAGAAGCCGTAAATCTAAGATATCAAAGGGGTAATCAGAAGCCGTAAATCTAAGATATCAAAGGGGTAATCAGAAGCCGTAAATCTAAGATATCAAAGGGGTAATCAGAAGCCGTAAATCTAAGATGTCAAAGGGGTAATCAGAAGCCGTAAATTTAAGATAGCAAAGGGGTAATCAGAAGCCGTAAATCTAAGATATCAAAGGGGAAAACAGAAGCCGTAAATCTAAGATATCAAGGGGTAATCAGAAGCCGTAAATCTAAGATATCAAAGGGGTAAACAGAAGCCGTAAATCTAAGATATCAAAGTGGTAATCAGAAGCCGTAAATCTAAGATATCAAAGGGGTAATCAGAAGCCGTAAATCTAAGATATCAAAGGGGTAATCAGAAGCCGTAAATCTAAGATATCAAAGGGGTAAACAGAAGCCGTAAATCTAAGATATCAAAGGGGTAATCAGAAGCCGTCAATCTAAGATATCAAAGTGGTAATCAGAAGCCGTCAATCTAAGATATCAAAGGGGTAATAAGGAGCCGTAAGTCTAAGATATCAAAGGGGTAATCAGAAACCGTAAATCTAAGATATCAAAGGGGTAATAAGAAGCCGTAAATCTAAGATATCAAAGGGGTAATCAGAAGCCGTAAATCTAAGATATCAAAGGGGTAATCAGAAGCCGTAAATCTAAGATATCAAAGGGGTAATCAGAAGCCGTAAATCTAAGATGTCAAAGGGGTAATCAGAAGCCGTAAATTTAAGATAGCAAAGGGGTAATCAGAAGCCGTAAATCTAAGATATCAAAGGGGTAAACAGAAGCCGTAAATCTAAGATATCAAAGGGGTAAACAGAAGCCGTAAATCTAAGATATCAATGGGGTAATCAGAAGCCATCAATCTAAGATATCAAAGTGGTAATCAGAAGCCGTAAATCTAAGATATCAAAGGGGTAATCAGAAGCCGTAAATCTAAGATATCAAAGGGGTAGATAGAAGCGTAAATCTAAGATATCAAAGGGGTAATCAGAAGCCGTAAATCTAAGATATCAAAGGGGTAAACAGAAGCCGTAAATCTAAGATATCAAAGGGGTAATCAGAAGCCGTAAATCTAAGATATCAAAGTGGTAATCAGAAGCCGTAAATCTAAGATATCAAAGTGGTAATCAGAAGCCGTAAATCTAAGATATCAAAGGGGTAATCAGAAGCCGTAAATCTAAGATATCAAAGGGGTAATCAGAAGCCGTAAATCTAAGATATCAAAGGGGTAAACAGAAGCCGTAAATCTAAGATATCAAAGGGGTAATCAGAAGCCGTCAATCTAAGATATCAAAGGGGTAATCAGAAGCCGTCAATCTAAGATATCAAAGGGGTAATAAGGAGCCGTAAGTCTAAGATATCAAAGGGGTAATCAGAAGCCATAAATCTAAGATATCAAAGGGGTAATCAGAAACCGTAAATCTAAGATATCAAAGGGGTAATAAGAAGCCGTAAATCTAAGATATCAAAGGGGTAATCAGAAGCCGTAAATCTAAGATATCAAAGGGGTAATCAGAAGCCGTAAATCTAAGATATCAAAGGGGTAATCAGAAGCCGTAAATCTAAGATGTCAAAGGGGTAATCAGAAGCCGTAAATTTAAGATAGCAAAGGGGTAATCAGAAGCCGTAAATCTAAGATATCAAAGGGGTAATCAGAAGCCGTAAATCTAAGATATCAAAGGGGAAAACAGAAGCCGTAAATCTAAGATATCAAGGGGTAATCAGAAGCCGTAAATCTAAGATATCAAAGGGGTAAACAGAAGCCGTAAATCTAAGATATCAAAGTGGTAATCAGAAGCCGTAAATCTAAGATATCAAAGTGGTAATCAGAAGCCGTAAATCTAAGATATCAAAGGGGTAATCAGAAGCCGTAAATCTAAGATATCAAAGGGGTAAACAATAGCCGAAACTCTAAGATATCATAGGGGTAATCAGAAGCCGTAAATCTAAGATATCAAAGTGGTAATCAGAAGCCGTAAATCTAAGATATCAAAGGGGTAAACAGAAGCCGTAAATCTAAGATATCAAAGGGGTAATCAGAAGCCGTAAATCTAAGATATCAAAGTGGTAATCAGAAGCCATTAATCTAAGATATCAAAGTGGTAATCAGAAGCCGTAAATCTAAGATATCAAAGGGGTAAACAGAAGCCGTAAATTTAAGATATCAAAGGGGTAATCAGAAGCCGTAAATCTAAGATATCAAAGGGGTAAACAGAAGCCGTAAATCTAAGATATCAAAGGGGTAATCAGAAGCCGTAAATCTAAGATATCAAAGGGGTAAACAGAAGCCGTAAATCTAAGATATCAAAGTGGTAAACAGAAGCCGTAAATCTAAGATATCAATGGGGTAATCAGAAGCCATCAATCTAAGATATCAAAGTGGTAATCAGAAGCCGTAAATCTAAGATATCAAAGGGGTAATCAGAAGCCGTAAATCTAATATATCAAAGGGGTAAACAGAAGCCGTAAATCTAAGATATCAAAGGGGTAATCAGAAGCCGTAAATCTAAGATATCAAAGGGGTAAACAGAAGCCGTAAATCTAAGATATCAAAGGGGTAATCAGAAGCCGTAAATCTAAGATATCAAAGTGGTAATCAGAAGCCGTAAATCTAAGATATCAAAGTGGTAATCAGAAGCCGTAAATCTAAGATATCAAAGTGGTAAACAGAAGCCGTAAATCTAAGATATCAATGGGGTAATCAGAAGCCATCAATCTAAGATATCAAAGTGGTAATCAGAAGCCGTAAATCTAAGATATCAAAGGGGTAATCAGAAGCCGTAAATCTAATATATCAAAGGGGTAAACAGAAGCCGTAAATCTAAGATATCAAAGGGGTAATCAGAAGCCGTAAATCTAAGATATCAAAGGGGTAAACAGAAGCCGTAAATCTAAGATATCAAAGGGGTAATCAGAAGCCGTAAATCTAAGATATCAAAGTGGTAATCAGAAGCCGTAAATCTAAGATATCAAAGTGGTAATCAGAAGCCGTAAATCTAAGATATCAAAGGGGTAATCAGAAGCCGTAAATCTAAGATATCAAAGGGGTAATCAGAAGCCGTAAATCTAAGATATAAAAGGGGTAATCAGAAGCCGTAAATCTAAGATATCAAAGGGGTAATCAGAAGCCGTAAATCTATGATATCAAAGGGGTAAACAGAAGCCGTAAATCTAACATATCAAAGGGGTAATCAGAAGCCGTAAATCTAAGATATCAAAGGGATAAATAGAAGCCGTAAATCTAAGATATCAAAGGGGTAATCAGAAGCCGTAAATCTAAGATATCAAAGGGGTAATCAGAAACCATAAATCTAAGATATCAAAGGGGTAATAAGAAGCAGTAAATCTAAGATGTCAAAGGGGTAATCAGAAGCCGTAAATATAAGATATCAAAGGGGTAATCAGAAGCCGTAAATCTAATATATCAAAAGGGTAATCAGAAGCCGTAAATCTAAGATGTCAAAGGGGTAATCAGAAGTCGTAAATCTAAGATATCAAAGGGGTAATCAGAAGCCGTAAATCTAAGATATCAAAGGGGTAATCAGAAGCCGTAAATCTAAGATATCAAAGGGGTAAACAGAAGCCGTAAATCTAAGATATCAAAGGGGTAATCAGAAGCCGTAAATCTAAGATATCAAAGTGGTAATCAGAAGCCATCAATCTAAGATATCAAAGTGGTAATCAGAAGCCGTAAATCTAAGATATCAAAGGGGTAATCAGAAGCCGTAAATCTAAGATATCAAAGGGGTAAACAGAAGCCGTAAATTTAAGATATCAAAGGGGTAATCAGAAGCCGTAAATCTAAGATATCGAAGGGGTAAACAGAAGCCGTAAATCTAAGATATCAAAGGGGTAATCAGAAGCCGTAAATCTAAGATATCAAAGGGGTAAACAGAAGCCGTAAATCTAAGATATCAAAGGGGTAATCAGAAGCCGTAAATCTAAGATATCAAAGGGGTAAACAAAAGTCGTAAATCTTAAATATCAAAGGGGTAATCAGAAGTCATAAATCTAAGATATAAAAGGGGTAATCAGAAGCCGTAAATCTAAGATATCAAAGGGGTAATCAGAAGCCGTAAATCTAAGATATCAAAGGGGTAATCAGAAGCCGTAAATCTAAGATATCAAAGGGGTAAACAGAAGCCGTAAATCTAAGATATCAAAGGGGTAAACAGAAGCCGTAAATCTAAGATATCAATGGGGTAATCAGAAGCCATCAATCTAAGATATCAAAGTGGTAATCAGAAGTCGTAAATCTAAGATATCAAAGGGGTAATCAGAAGCCGTAAATCTGAGATATCAAAGGGGTAAACAGAAGCCGTAAATCTAAGATATCAAAGGGGTAATCAGAAGCCGTAAATCTAAGATATCAAAGGGGTAAACAGAAGCCGTAAATCTAAGATATCAAAGGGGTATTCAGAAGCCGTAAATCTAAGATATCAAAGTGGTAATCAGAAGCCGTAAATCTAAGATATCAAAGTGGTAATCAGAAGCCGTAAATATAAGATATCAAAGGGGTAATCAGAAGCCGTAAATCTAAGATATCAAAGGGGTAATCAGAAGCCGTAAATCTAAGATATCAAAGGGGTAAACAGAAGCCGTAAATCTAAGATATCAAAGGGGTAATCAGAAGCCGTCAATCTAAGATATCCAAGGGGTAATCAGAAGCCGTCAATCTAAGATATCAAAGAGGTAATAAGGAGCCGTAAGTCTAAGATATCAAAGGGGTAATCAGAAGCCGTAAATCTAAGATGTCAAAGGGGTAATCAGAAGTCGTAAATCTAAGATATCAAAGGGGTAATCAGAAGCCGTAAATCTAAGATATCAAAGGGGTAATCAGAAGCCGTAAATCTAAGATATCAAAGGGGTAAACAGAAGCCGTAAATCTAAGATATCAAAGGGGTAATCAGAAGCCGTAAATCTAAGATATCAAAGTGGTAATCAGAAGCCATCAATCTAAGATATCAAAGTGGTAATCAGAAGCCGTAAATCTAAGATATCAAAGGGGTAATCAGAAGCCGTAAATCTAAGATATCAAAGGGGTAAACAGAAGCCGTAAATTTAAGATATCAAAGGGGTAATCAGAAGCCGTAAATCTAAGATATCAAAGGGGTAAACAGAAGCCGTAAATCTAAGATATCAAAGGGGTAATCAGAAGCCGTAAATCTAAGATATCAAAGGGGTAAACAGAAGCCGTAAATCTAAGATATCAAAGGGGTAATCAGAAGCCGTAAATCTAAGATATCAAAGGGGTAAACAAAAGTCGTAAATCTAAGATATCAAAGGGGTAATCAGAAGTCATAAATCTAAGATATAAAAGGGGTAATCAGAAGCCGTAAATCTAAGATATCAAAGGGGTAATCAGAAGCCGTAAATCTAAGATATCAAAGGGGTAATCAGAAGCCGTAAATCTAAGATATCAAAGGGGTAAACAGAAGCCGTAAATCTAAGATATCAAAGGGGTAAACAGAAGCCGTAAATCTAAGATATCAATGGGGTAATCAGAAGCCATCAATCTAAGATATCAAAGTGGTAATCAGAAGTCGTAAATCTAAGATATCAAAGGGGTAATCAGAAGCCGTAAATCTGAGATATCAAAGGGGTAAACAGAAGCCGTAAATCTAAGATATCAAAGGGGTAATCAGAAGCCGTAAATCTAAGATATCAAAGGGGTAAACAGAAGCCGTAAATCTAAGATATCAAAGGGGTATTCAGAAGCCGTAAATCTAAGATATCAAAGTGGTAATCAGAAGCCGTAAATCTAAGATATCAAAGTGGTAATCAGAAGCCGTAAATATAAGATATCAAAGGGGTAATCAGAAGCCGTAAATCTAAGATATCAAAGGGGTAATCAGAAGCCGTAAATCTAAGATATCAAAGGGGTAAACAGAAGCCGTAAATCTAAGATATCAAAGGGGTAATCAGAAGCCGTCAATCTAAGATATCCAAGGGGTAATCAGAAGCCGTCAATCTAAGATATCAAAGGGGTAATAAGGAGCCGTAAGTCTAAGATATCAAAGGGGTAATCAGAAGCCATAAATCTAAGATATCAAAGGGGTAATCAGAAACCGTAAATCTAAGATATCAAAGGGATAATAAGAAGCCGTAAATCTAAGATATCAAAGGGGTAATCAGAAGCCGTAAATCTAAGATATCAAAGGGGTAATCAGAAGCCGTAAATCTAAGATATCAAAGGGGTAATCAGAAGCCGTAAATCTAAGATGTCAAAGGGGTAATCAGAAGCCGTAAATTTAAGATAGCAAAGGGGTAATCAGAAGCCGTAAATCTAAGATATCAAAGGGGAAAACAGAAGCCGTAAATCTAAGATATCAAGGGGTAATCAGAAGCCGTAAATCTAAGATATCAAAGGGGTAAACAGAAGCCGTAAATCTAAGATATCAAAGTGGTAATCAGAAGCCGTAAATCTAAGATATCAAAGGGGTAATCAGAAGCCGTAAATCTAAGATATCAAAGGGGTAATCAGAAGCCGTAAATCTAAGATATCAAAGGGGTAAACAGAAGCCGTAAATCTAAGATATCAAAGGGGTAATCAGAAGCAGTCAATCTAAGATATCAAAGTGGTAATCAGAAGCCGTCAATCTAAGATATCAAAGGGGTAATAAGGAGCCGTAAGTCTAAGATATCAAAGGGGTAATCAGAAACCGTAAATCTAAGATATCAAAGGGGTAATAAGAAGCCGTAAATTTAAGATATCAAAGGGGTAATCAGAAGCCGTAAATCTAAGATATCAAAGGGGTAATCAGAAGCCGTAAATCTAAGATATCAAAGGGGTAATCAGAAGCCGTAAATCTAAGATGTCAAAGGGGTAATCAGAAGCCGTAAATTTAAGATAGCAAAGGGGTAATCAGAAGCCGTAAATCTAAGATATCAAAGGGGTAAACAGAAGCCGTAAATCTAAGATATCAAAGGGGTAAACAGAAGCCGTAAATCTAAGATATCAATGGGGTAATCAGAAGCCATCAATCTAAGATATCAAAGTGGTAATCAGAAGCCGTAAATCTAAGATATCAAAGGGGTAATCAGAAGCCGTAAATCTAAGATATCAAAGGGGTAGATAGAAGCGTAAATCTAAGATATCAAAGGGGTAATCAGAAGCCGTAAATCTAAGATATCAAAGGGGTAAACAGAAGCCGTAAATCTAAGATATCAAAGGGGTAATCAGAAGCCGTAAATCTAAGATATCAAAGTGGTAATCAGAAGCCGTAAATCTAAGATATCAAAGTGGTAATCAGAAGCCGTAAATCTAAGATATCAAAGGGGTAATCAGAAGCCGTAAATCTAAGATATCAAAGGGGTAATCAGAAGCCGTAAATCTAAGATATCAAAGGGGTAAACAGAAGCCGTAAATCTAAGATATCAAAGGGGTAATCAGAAGCCGTCAATCTAAGATATCAAAGGGGTAATCAGAAGCCGTCAATCTAAGATATCAAAGGGGTAATAAGGAGCCGTAAGTCTAAGATATCAAAGGGGTAATCAGAAGCCATAAATCTAAGATATCAAAGGGGTAATCAGAAACCGTAAATCTAAGATATCAAAGGGGTAATAAGAAGCCGTAAATCTAAGATATCAAAGGGGTAATCAGAAGCCGTAAATCTAAGATATCAAAGGGGTAATCAGAAGCCGTAAATCTAAGATATCAAAGGGGTAATCAGAAGCCGTAAATCTAAGATGTCAAAGGGGTAATCAGAAGCCGTAAATTTAAGATAGCAAAGGGGTAATCAGAAGCCGTAAATCTAAGATATCAAAGGGGTAATCAGAAGCCGTAAATCTAAGATATCAAAGGGGAAAACAGAAGCCGTAAATCTAAGATATCAAGGGGTAATCAGAAGCCGTAAATCTAAGATATCAAAGCGGTAAACAGAAGCCGTAAATCTAAGATATCAAAGTGGTAATCAGAAGCCGTAAATCTAAGATATCAAAGTGGTAATCAGAAGCCGTAAATCTAAGATATCAAAGGGGTAATCAGAAGCCGTAAATCTAAGATATCAAAGGGGTAAACAATAGCCGAAACTCTAAGATATCATAGGGGTAATCAGAAGCCGTAAATCTAAGATATCAAAGTGGTAATCAGAAGCCGTAAATCTAAGATATCAAAGGGGTAAACAGAAGCCGTAAATCTAAGATATCAAAGGGGTAATCAGAAGCCGTAAATCTAAGATATCAAAGTGGTAATCAGAAGCCATTAATCTAAGATATCAAAGTGGTAATCAGAAGCCGTAAATCTAAGATATCAAAGGGGTAAACAGAAGCCGTAAATTTAAGATATCAAAGGGGTAATCAGAAGCCGTAAATCTAAGATATCAAAGGGGTAAACAGAAGCCGTAAATCTAAGATATCAAAGGGGTAATCAGAAGCCGTAAATCTAAGATATCAAAGGGGTAAACAGAAGCCGTAAATCTAAGATATCAAAGTGGTAAACAGAAGCCGTAAATCTAAGATATCAATGGGGTAATCAGAAGCAATCAATCTAAGATATCAAAGTGGTAATCAGAAGCCGTAAATCTAAGATATCAAAGGGGTAATCAGAAGCCGTAAATCTAATATATCAAAGGGGTAAACAGAAGCCGTAAATCTAAGATATCAAAGGGGTAATCAGAAGCCGTAAATCTAAGATATCAAAGGGGTAAACAGAAGCCGTAAATCTAAGATATCAAAGGGGTAATCAGAAGCCGTAAATCTAAGATATCAAAGTGGTAATCAGAAGCCGTAAATCTAAGATATCAAAGTGGTAATCAGAAGCCGTAAATCTAAGATATCAAAGTGGTAAACAGAAGCCGTAAATCTAAGATATCAATGGGGTAATCAGAAGCCATCAATCTAAGATATCAAAGTGGTAATCAGAAGCCGTAAATCTAAGATATCAAAGGGGTAATCAGAAGCCGTAAATCTAATATATCAAAGGGGTAAACAGAAGCCGTAAATCTAAGATATCAAAGGGGTAATCAGAAGCCGTAAATCTAAGATATCAAAGGGGTAAACAGAAGCCGAAAATCTAAGATATCAAAGGGGTAATCAGAAGCCGTAAATCTAAGATATCAAAGTGGTAATCAGAAGCCGTAAATCTAAGATATCAAAATGGTAATCAGAAGCCGTAAATCTAAGATATCAAAGGGGTAATCAGAAGCCGTAAATCTAAGATATCAAAGGGGTAATCAGAAGCCGTAAATCTAAGATATAAAAGGGGTAATCAGAAGCCGTAAATCTAAGATATCAAAGGGGTAATCAGAAGCCGTAAATCTATGATATCAAAGGGGTAAACAGAAGCCGTAAATCTAACATATCAAAGGGGTAATCAGAAGCCGTAAATCTAAGATATCAAAGGGATAAATAGAAGCCGTAAATCTAAGATATCAAAGGGGTAATCAGAAGCCGTAAATCTAAGATATCAAAGGGGTAATCAGAAACCATAAATCTAAGATATCAAAGGGGTAATAAGAAGCAGTAAATCTAAGATGTCAAAGGGGTAATCAGAAGCCGTAAATATAAGATATCAAAGGGGTAATCAGAAGCCGTAAATCTAATATATCAAAAGGGTAATCAGAAGCCGTAAATCTAAGATGTCAAAGGGGTAATCAGAAGTCGTAAATCTAAGATATCAAAGGGGTAATCAGAAGCCGTAAATCTAAGATATCAAAGGGGTAATCAGAAGCCGTAAATCTAAGATATCAAAGGGGTAAACAGAAGCCGTAAATCTAAGATATCAAAGGGGTAATCAGAAGCCGTAAATCTAAGATATCAAAGTGGTAATCAGAAGCCATCAATCTAAGATATCAAAGTGGTAATCAGAAGCCGTAAATCTAAGATATCAAAGGGGTAATCAGAAGCCGTAAATCTAAGATATCAAAGGGGTAAACAGAAGCCGTAAATTTAAGATATCAAAGGGGTAATCAGAAGCCGTAAATCTAAGATATCGAAGGGGTAAACAGAAGCCGTAAATCTAAGATATCAAAGGGGTAATCAGAAGCCGTAAATCTAAGATATCAAAGGGGTAAACAGAAGCCGTAAATCTAAGATATCAAAGGGGTAATCAGAAGCCGTAAATCTAAGATATCAAAGGGGTAAACAAAAGTCGTAAATCTTAAATATCAAAGGGGTAATCAGAAGTCATAAATCTAAGATATAAAAGGGGTAATCAGAAGCCGTAAATCTAAGATATCAAAGGGGTAATCAGAAGCCGTAAATCTAAGATATCAAAGGGGTAATCAGAAGCCGTAAATCTAAGATATCAAAGGGGTAAACAGAAGCCGTAAATCTAAGATATCAAAGGGGTAAACAGAAGCCGTAAATCTAAGATATCAATGGGGTAATCAGAAGCCATCAATCTAAGATATCAAAGTGGTAATCAGAAGTCGTAAATCTAAGATATCAAAGGGGTAATCAGAAGCCGTAAATCTGAGATATCAAAGGGGTAAACAGAAGCCGTAAATCTAAGATATCAAAGGGGTAATCAGAAGCCGTAAATCTAAGATATCAAAGGGGTAAACAGAAGCCGTAAATCTAAGATATCAAAGGGGTATTCAGAAGCCGTAAATCTAAGATATCAAAGTGGTAATCAGAAGCCGTAAATCTAAGATATCAAAGTGGTAATCAGAAGCCGTAAATATAAGATATCAAAGGGGTAATCAGAAGCCGTAAATCTAAGATATCAAAGGGGTAATCAGAAGCCGTAAATCTAAGATATCAAAGGGGTAAACAGAAGCCGTAAATCTAAGATATCAAAGGGGTAATCAGAAGCCGTCAATCTAAGATATCCAAGGGGTAATCAGAAGCCGTCAATCTAAGATATCAAAGAGGTAATAAGGAGCCGTAAGTCTAAGATATCAAAGGGGTAATCAGAGGCCATAAATCTAAGATATCAAAGGGGTAATCAGAAACCGTAAATCTAAGATATCAAAGGGATAATAAGAAGCCGTAAATCTAAGATATCAAAGGGGTAATCAGAAGCCGTAAATCTAAGATATCAAAGGGGTAATCAGAAGCCGTAAATCTAAGATATCAAAGGGGTAATCAGAAGCCGTAAATCTAAGATGTCAAAGGGGTAATCAGAAGCCGTAAATTTAAGATAGCAAAGGGGTAATCAGAAGCCGAAAATCTAAGATATCAAAGGGGAAAACAGAAGCCGTAAATCTAAGATATCAAGGGGTAATCAGAAGCCGTAAATCTAAGATATCAAAGGGGTAAACAGAAGCCGTAAATCTAAGATATCAAAGTGGTAATCAGAAGCCGTAAATCTAAGATATCAAAGGGGTAATCAGAAGCCGTAAATCTAAGATATCAAAGGGGTAATCAGAAGCCGTAAATCTAAGATATCAAAGGGGTAAACAGAAGCCGTAAATCTAAGATATCAAAGGGGTAATCAGAAGCCGTCAATCTAAGATATCAAAGTGGTAATCAGAAGCCGTCAATCTAAGATATCAAAGGGGTAATAAGGAGCCGTAAGTCTAAGATATCAAAGGGGTAATCAGAAACCGTAAATCTAAGATATCAAAGGGGTAATAAGAAGCCGTAAATCTAAGATATCAAAGGGGTAATCAGAAGCCGTAAATCTAAGATATCAAAGGGGTAATCAGAAGCCGTAAATCTAAGATATCAAAGGGGTAATCAGAAGCCGTAAATCTAAGATGTCAAAGGGGTAATCAGAAGCCGTAAATTTAAGATAGCAAAGGGGTAATCAGAAGCCGTAAATCTAAGATATCAAAGGGGTAAACAGAAGCCGTAAATCTAAGATATCAAAGGGGTAAACAGAAGCCGTAAATCTAAGATATCAATGGGGTAATCAGAAGCCATCAATCTAAGATATCAAAGTGGTAATCAGAAGCCGTAAATCTAAGATATCAAAGGGGTAATCAGAAGCCGTAAATCTAAGATATCAAAGGGGTAGATAGAAGCGTAAATCTAAGATATCAAAGGGGTAATCAGAAGCCGTAAATCTAAGATATCAAAGGGGTAAACAGAAGCCGTAAATCTAAGATATCAAAGGGGTAATCAGAAGCCGTAAATCTAAGATATCAAAGTGGTAATCAGAAGCCGTAAATCTAAGATATCAAAGTGGTAATCAGAAGCCGTAAATCTAAGATATCAAAGGGGTAATCAGAAGCCGTAAATCTAAGATATCAAAGGGGTAATCAGAAGCCGTAAATCTAAGATATCAAAGGGGTAAACAGAAGCCGTAAATCTAAGATATCAAAGGGGTAATCAGAAGCCGTCAATCTAAGATATCAAAGGGGTAATCAGAAGCCGTCAATCTAAGATATCAAAGGGGTAATAAGGAGCCGTAAGTCTAAGATATCAAAGGGGTAATCAGAAGCCATAAATCTAAGATATCAAAGGGGTAATCAGAAACCGTAAATCTAAGATATCAAAGGGGTAATAAGAAGCCGTAAATCTAAGATATCAAAGGGGTAATCAGAAGCCGTAAATCTAAGATATCAAAGGGGTAATCAGAAGCCGTAAATCTAAGATATCAAAGGGGTAATCAGAAGCCGTAAATCTAAGATGTCAAAGGGGTAATCAGAAGCCGTAAATTTAAGATAGCAAAGGGGTAATCAGAAGCCGTAAATCTAAGATATCAAAGGGGTAATCAGAAGCCGTAAATCTAAGATATCAAAGGGGAAAACAGAAGCCGTAAATCTAAGATATCAAGGGGTAATCAGAAGCCGTAAATCTAAGATATCAAAGGGGTAAACAGAAGCCGTAAATCTAAGATATCAAAGTGGTAATCAGAAGCCGTAAATCTAAGATATCAAAGTGGTAATCAGAAGCCGTAAATCTAAGATATCAAAGGGGTAATCAGAAGCCGTAAATCTAAGATATCAAAGGGGTAAACAATAGCCGAAACTCTAAGATATCATAGGGGTAATCAGAAGCCGTAAATCTAAGATATCAAAGTGGTAATCAGAAGCCGTAAATCTAAGATATCAAAGGGGTAAACAGAAGCCGTAAATCTAAGATATCAAAGGGGTAATCAGAAGCCGTAAATCTAAGATATCAAAGTGGTAATCAGAAGCCATTAATCTAAGATATCAAAGTGGTAATCAGAAGCCGTAAATCTAAGATATCAAAGGGGTAAACAGAAGCCGTAAATTTAAGATATCAAAGGGGTAATCAGAAGCCGTAAATCTAAGATATCAAAGGGGTAAACAGAAGCCGTAAATCTAAGATATCAAAGGGGTAATCAGAAGCCGTAAATCTAAGATATCAAAGGGGTAAACAGAAGCCGTAAATCTAAGACATCAAAGGGGTAATCAGAAGCCGTAAATCTAAGATATCAAAGGGGTAAACAAAAGTCGTAAATCTAAGATATCAAAGGGGTAATCAGAAGTCGTAAATCTAAGATATAAAAGGGGTAATCAGAAGCCGTAAATCTAAGATATCAAAGGGGTAATCAGAAGCCGTAAATCTAAGATATCAAAGGGGTAATCAGAAGCCGTAAATCTAAGATATCAAAGGGGTAAACAGAAGCCGTAAATCTAAGATATCAAAGTGGTAAACAGAAGCCGTAAATCTAAGATATCAAAGGGGTAATCAAAAGCCGTAAATCTAAGATATCAAAGGGGTAAACATAAGCCGTAAATCTAAGATATCAAAGGGGTAATCAGAAGCCGTAAATCTAAGATATCAAAGTGGTAATCAGAAGCCGTAAATCTAAGATATCAAAGTGGTAATCAGAAGCCGTAAATCTAAGATATCAAAGGGGTAATCAGAAGCCGTAAATCTAAGATATCAAAGGGGTAATCAGAAGCCGTAAATCTAAGATATAAAAGGGGTAATCAGAAGCCGTAAATCTAAGATATCAAAGGGGTAATCAGAAGCCGTAAATCTATGATATCAAAGGGGTAAACAGAAGCCGTAAATCTAACATATCAAAGGGGTAATCAGAAGCCGTAAATCTAAGATATCAAAGGGATAAATAGAAGCCGTAAATCTAAGATATCAAAGGGGTAATCAGAAGCCGTAAATCTAAGATATCAAAGGGGTAATCAGAAACCATAAATCTAAGATATCAAAGGGGTAATAAGAAGCAGTAAATCTAAGATGTCAAAGGGGTAATCAGAAGCCGTAAATATAAGATATCAAAGGGGTAATCAGAAGCCGTAAATCTAATATATCAAAAGGGTAATCAGAAGCCGTAAATCTAAGATGTCAAAGGGGTAATTAGAAGTCGTAAATCTAAGATATCAAAGGGGTAATCAGAAGCCGTAAATCTAAGATATCAAAGGGGTAATCAGAAGCCGTAAATCTAAGATATCAAAGGGGTAAACAGAAGCCGTAAATCTAAGATATCAAAGGGGTAATCAGAAGCCGTAAATCTAAGATATCAAAGTGGTAATCAGAAGCCATCAATCTAAGATATCAAAGTGGTAATCAGAAGCCGTAAATCTAAGATATCAAAGGGGTAATCAGAAGCCGTAAATCTAAGATATCAAAGGGGTAAACAGAAGCCGTAAATTTAAGATATCAAAGGGGTAATCAGAAGCCGTAAATCTAAGATATCAAAGGGGTAAACAGAAGCCGTAAATCTAAGATATCAAAGGGGTAATCAGAAGCCGTAAATCTAAGATATCAAAGGGGTAAACAGAAGCCGTAAATCTAAGATATCAAAGGGGTAATCAGAAGCCGTAAATCTAAGATATCAAAGGGGTAAACAAAAGTCGTAAATCTAAGATATCAAAGGGGTAATCAGAAGTCATAAATCTAAGATATAAAAGGGGTAATCAGAAGCCGTAAATCTAAGATATCAAAGGGGTAATCAGAAGCCGTAAATCTAAGATATCAAAGGGGTAATCAGAAGCCGTAAATCTAAGATATCAAAGGGGTAAACAGAAGCCGTAAATCTAAGATATCAAAGGGGTAAACAGAAGCCGTAAATCTAAGATATCAATGGGGTAATCAGAAGCCATCAATCTAAGATATCAAAGTGGTAATCAGAAGTCGTAAATCTAAGATATCAAAGGGGTAATCAGAAGCCGTAAATCTGAGATATCAAAGGGGTAAACAGAAGCCGTAAATCTAAGATATCAAAGGGGTAATCAGAAGCCGTAAATCTAAGATATCAAAGGGGTAAACAGAAGCCGTAAATCTAAGATATCAAAGGGGTAATCAGAAGCCGTCAATCTAAGATATCAAAGTGGTAATCAGAAGCCGTCAATCTAAGATATCAAAGGGGTAATAAGGAGCCGTAAGTCTAAGATATCAAAGGGGTAATCAGAAACCGTAAATCTAAGATATCAAAGGGGTAATAAGAAGCCGTAAATCTAAGATATCAAAGGGGTAATCAGAAGCCGTAAATCTAAGATATCAAAGGGGTAATCAGAAGCCGTAAATCTAAGATATCAAAGGGGTAATCAGAAGCCGTAAATCTAAGATGTCAAAGGGGTAATCAGAAGCCGTAAATTTAAGATAGCAAAGGGGTAATCAGAAGCCGTAAATCTAAGATATCAAAGGGGTAAACAGAAGCCGTAAATCTAAGATATCAAAGGGGTAAACAGAAGCCGTAAATCTAAGATATCAATGGGGTAATCAGAAGCCATCAATCTAAGATATCAAAGTGGTAATCAGAAGCCGTAAATCTAAGATATCAAAGGGGTAATCAGAAGCCGTAAATCTAAGATATCAAAGGGGTAGATAGAAGCGTAAATCTAAGATATCAAAGGGGTAATCAGAAGCCGTAAATCTAAGATATCAAAGGGGTAAACAGAAGCCGTAAATCTAAGATATCAAAGGGGTAATCAGAAGCCGTAAATCTAAGATATCAAAGTGGTAATCAGAAGCCGTAAATCTAAGATATCAAAGTGGTAATCAGAAGCCGTAAATCTAAGATATCAAAGGGGTAATCAGAAGCCGTAAATCTAAGATATCAAAGGGGTAATCAGAAGCCGTAAATCTAAGATATCAAAGGGGTAAACAGAAGCCGTAAATCTAAGATATCAAAGGGGTAATCAGAAGCCGTCAATCTAAGATATCAAAGGGGTAATCAGAAGCCGTCAATCTAAGATATCAAAGGGGTAATAAGGAGCCGTAAGTCTAAGATATCAAAGGGGTAATCAGAAGCCATAAATCTAAGATATCAAAGGGGTAATCAGAAACCGTAAATCTAAGATATCAAAGGGGTAATAAGAAGCCGTAAATCTAAGATATCAAAGGGGTAATCAGAAGCCGTAAATCTAAGATATCAAAGGGGTAATCAGAAGCCGTAAATCTAAGATATCAAAGGGGTAATCAGAAGCCGTAAATCTAAGATGTCAAAGGGGTAATCAGAAGCCGTAAATTTAAGATAGCAAAGGGGTAATCAGAAGCCGTAAATCTAAGATATCAAAGGGGTAATCAGAAGCCGTAAATCTAAGATATCAAAGGGGAAAACAGAAGCCGTAAATCTAAGATATCAAGGGGTAATCAGAAGCCGTAAATCTAAGATATCAAAGGGGTAAACAGAAGCCGTAAATCTAAGATATCAAAGTGGTAATCAGAAGCCGTAAATCTAAGATATCAAAGTGGTAATCAGAAGCCGTAAATCTAAGATATCAAAGGGGTAATCAGAAGCCGTAAATCTAAGATATCAAAGGGGTAAACAATAGCCGAAACTCTAAGATATCATAGGGGTAATCAGAAGCCGTAAATCTAAGATATCAAAGTGGTAATCAGAAGCCGTAAATCTAAGATATCAAAGGGGTAAACAGAAGCCGTAAATCTAAGATATCAAAGGGGTAATCAGAAGCCGTAAATCTAAGATATCAAAGTGGTAATCAGAAGCCATTAATCTAAGATATCAAAGTGGTAATCAGAAGCCGTAAATCTAAGATATCAAAGGGGTAAACAGAAGCCGTAAATTTAAGATATCAAAGGGGTAATCAGAAGCCGTAAATCTAAGATATCAAAGGGGTAAACAGAAGCCGTAAATCTAAGATATCAAAGGGGTAATCAGAAGCCGTAAATCTAAGATATCAAAGGGGTAAACAGAAGCCGTAAATCTAAGACATCAAAGGGGTAATCAGAAGCCGTAAATCTAAGATATCAAAGGGGTAAACAAAAGTCGTAAATCTAAGATATCAAAGGGGTAATCAGAAGTCGTAAATCTAAGATATAAAAGGGGTAATCAGAAGCCGTAAATCTAAGATATCAAAGGGGTAATCAGAAGCCGTAAATCTAAGATATCAAAGGGGTAATCAGAAGCCGTAAATCTAAGATATCAAAGGGGTAAACAGAAGCCGTAAATCTAAGATATCAAAGTGGTAAACAGAAGCCGTAAATCTAAGATATCAAAGGGGTAATCAGAAGCCGTAAATCTAAGATATCAAAGGGGTAAACATAAGCCGTAAATCTAAGATATCAAAGGGGTAATCAGAAGCCGTAAATCTAAGATATCAAAGTGGTAATCAGAAGCCGTAAATCTAAGATATCAAAGTGGTAATCAGAAGCCGTAAATCTAAGATATCAAAGGGGTAATCAGAAGCCGTAAATCTAAGATATCAAAGGGGTAATCAGAAGCCGTAAATCTAAGATATAAAAGGGGTAATCAGAAGCCGTAAATCTAAGATATCAAAGGGGTAATCAGAAGCCGTAAATCTATGATATCAAAGGGGTAAACAGAAGCCGTAAATCTAACATATCAAAGGGGTAATCAGAAGCCGTAAATCTAAGATATCAAAGGGATAAATAGAAGCCGTAAATCTAAGATATCAAAGGGGTAATCAGAAGCCGTAAATCTAAGATATCAAAGGGGTAATCAGAAACCATAAATCTAAGATATCAAAGGGGTAATAAGAAGCAGTAAATCTAAGATGTCAAAGGGGTAATCAGAAGCCGTAAATATAAGATATCAAAGGGGTAATCAGAAGCCGTAAATCTAATATATCAAAAGGGTAATCAGAAGCCGTAAATCTAAGATGTCAAAGGGGTAATCAGAAGTCGTAAATCTAAGATATCAAAGGGGTAATCAGAAGCCGTAAATCTAAGATATCAAAGGGGTAATCAGAAGCCGTAAATCTAAGATATCAAAGGGGTAAACAGAAGCCGTAAATCTAAGATATCAAAGGGGTAATCAGAAGCCGTAAATCTAAGATATCAAAGTGGTAATCAGAAGCCATCAATCTAAGATATCAAAGTGGTAATCAGAAGCCGTAAATCTAAGATATCAAAGGGGTAATCAGAAGCCGTAAATCTAAGATATCAAAGGGGTAAACAGAAGCCGTAAATTTAAGATATCAAAGGGGTAATCAGAAGCCGTAAATCTAAGATATCAAAGGGGTAAACAGAAGCCGTAAATCTAAGATATCAAAGGGGTAATCAGAAGCCGTAAATCTAAGATATCAAAGGGGTAAACAGAAGCCGTAAATCTAAGATATCAAAGGGGTAATCAGAAGCCGTAAATCTAAGATATCAAAGGGGTAAACAAAAGTCGTAAATCTAAGATATCAAAGGGGTAATCAGAAGTCATAAATCTAAGATATAAAAGGGGTAATCAGAAGCCGTAAATCTAAGATATCAAAGGGGTAATCAGAAGCCGTAAATCTAAGATATCAAAGGGGTAATCAGAAGCCGTAAATCTAAGATATCAAAGGGGTAAACAGAAGCCGTAAATCTAAGATATCAAAGGGGTAAACAGAAGCCGTAAATCTAAGATATCAATGGGGTAATCAGAAGCCATCAATCTAAGATATCAAAGTGGTAATCAGAAGTCGTAAATCTAAGATATCAAAGGGGTAATCAGAAGCCGTAAATCTGAGATATCAAAGGGGTAAACAGAAGCCGTAAATCTAAGATATCAAAGGGGTAATCAGAAGCCGTAAATCTAAGATATCAAAGGGGTAAACAGAAGCCGTAAATCTAAGATATCAAAGGGGTATTCAGAAGCCGTAAATCTAAGATATCAAAGTGGTAATCAGAAGCCGTAAATCTAAGATATCAAAGTGGTAATCAGAAGCCGTAAATATAAGATATCAAAGGGGTAATCAGAAGCCGTAAATCTAAGATATCAAAGGGGTAATCAGAAGCCGTAAATCTAAGATATCAAAGGGGTAAACAGAAGCCGTAAATCTAAGATATCAAAGGGGTAATCAGAAGCCGTCAATCTAAGATATCCAAGGGGTAATCAGAAGCCGTCAATCTAAGATATCAAAGGGGTAATAAGGAGCCGTAAGTCTAAGATATCAAAGGGGTAATCAGAAGCCATAAATCTAAGATATCAAAGGGGTAATCAGAAACCGTAAATCTAAGATATCAAAGGGATAATAAGAAGCCGTAAATCTAAGATATCAAAGGGGTAATCAGAAGCCGTAAATCTAAGATATCAAAGGGGTAATCAGAAGCCGTAAATCTAAGATATCAAAGGGGTAATCAGAAGCCGTAAATCTAAGATGTCAAAGGGGTAATCAGAAGCCGTAAATTTAAGATAGCAAAGGGGTAATCAGAAGCCGTAAATCTAAGATATCAAAGGGGAAAACAGAAGCCGTAAATCTAAGATATCAAGGGGTAATCAGAAGCCGTAAATCTAAGATATCAAAGGGGTAAACAGAAGCCGTAAATCTAAGATATCAAAGTGGTAATCAGAAGCCGTAAATCTAAGATATCAAAGGGGTAATCAGAAGCCGTAAATCTAAGATATCAAAGGGGTAATCAGAAGCCGTAAATCTAAGATATCAAAGGGGTAAACAGAAGCCGTAAATCTAAGATATCAAAGGGGTAATCAGAAGCCGTCAATCTAAGATATCAAAGTGGTAATCAGAAGCCGTCAATCTAAGATATCAAAGGGGTAATAAGGAGCCGTAAGTCTAAGATATCAAAGGGGTAATCAGAAACCGTAAATCTAAGATATCAAAGGGGTAATAAGAAGCCGTAAATCTAAGATATCAAAGGGGTAATCAGAAGCCGTAAATCTAAGATATCAAAGGGGTAATCAGAAGCCGTAAATCTAAGATATCAAAGGGGTAATCAGAAGCCGTAAATCTAAGATGTCAAAGGGGTAATCAGAAGCCGTAAATTTAAGATAGCAAAGGGGTAATCAGAAGCCGTAAATCTAAGATATCAAAGGGGTAAACAGAAGCCGTAAATCTAAGATATCAAAGGGGTAAACAGAAGCCGTAAATCTAAGATATCAATGGGGTAATCAGAAGCCATCAATCTAAGATATCAAAGTGGTAATCAGAAGCCGTAAATCTAAGATATCAAAGGGGTAATCAGAAGCCGTAAATCTAAGATATCAAAGGGGTAGATAGAAGCGTAAATCTAAGATATCAAAGGGGTAATCAGAAGCCGTAAATCTAAGATATCAAAGGGGTAAACAGAAGCCGTAAATCTAAGATATCAAAGGGGTAATCAGAAGCCGTAAATCTAAGATATCAAAGTGGTAATCAGAAGCCGTAAATCTAAGATATCAAAGTGGTAATCAGAAGCCGTAAATCTAAGATATCAAAGGGGTAATCAGAAGCCGTAAATCTAAGATATCAAAGGGGTAATCAGAAGCCGTAAATCTAAGATATCAAAGGGGTAAACAGAAGCCGTAAATCTAAGATATCAAAGGGGTAATCAGAAGCCGTCAATCTAAGATATCAAAGGGGTAATCAGAAGCCGTCAATCTAAGATATCAAAGGGGTAATAAGGAGCCGTAAGTCTAAGATATCAAAGGGGTAATCAGAAGCCATAAATCTAAGATATCAAAGGGGTAATCAGAAACCGTAAATCTAAGATATCAAAGGGGTAATAAGAAGCCGTAAATCTAAGATATCAAAGGGGTAATCAGAAGCCGTAAATCTAAGATATCAAAGGGGTAATCAGAAGCCGTAAATCTAAGATATCAAAGGGGTAATCAGAAGCCGTAAATCTAAGATGTCAAAGGGGTAATCAGAAGCCGTAAATTTAAGATAGCAAAGGGGTAATCAGAAGCCGTAAATCTAAGATATCAAAGGGGTAATCAGAAGCCGTAAATCTAAGATATCAAAGGGGAAAACAGAAGCCGTAAATCTAAGATATCAAGGGGTAATCAGAAGCCGTAAATCTAAGATATCAAAGGGGTAAACAGAAGCCGTAAATCTAAGATATCAAAGTGGTAATCAGAAGCCGTAAATCTAAGATATCAAAGTGGTAATCAGAAGCCGTAAATCTAAGATATCAAAGGGGTAATCAGAAGCCGTAAATCTAAGATATCAAAGGGGTAAACAGAAGCCGTAAATCTAAGATATCAAAGGGGTAATCAGAAGCCGTCAATCTAAGATATCAAAGGGGTAATCAGAAGCCGTCAATCTAAGATATCAAAGGTGTAATAAGGAGCCGTAAGTCTAAGATATCAAAGGGGTAATCAGAAGCCATAAATCTAAGATATCAAAGGGGTAATCAGAAACCGTAAATCTAAGATATCAAAGGGGTAATAAGAAGCCGTAAATCTAAGATATCAAAGGGGTAATCAGAAGCCGTAAATCTAAGATATCAAAGGGGTAATCAGAAGCCGTAAATCTAAGATATCAAAGGCGTAATCAGAAGCCGTAAATCTAAGATGTCAAAGGGGTAATCAGAAGTCGTAAATTTAAGATAGCAAAGGGGTAATCAGAAGCCGTAAATCTAAGATATCAAAGGGGTAATCAGAAGCCGTAAATCTAAGATATCAAAGGGGAAAACAGAAGCGTAAATCTAAGATATCAAGGGGTAATCAGAAGCCGTAAATCTAAGATATCAAAGGGGTAAACAGAAGCCGTAAATCTAAGATATCAAAGGGGTTTTGCTGCCCTTTATGTTTTGTTTGCTAACATTTTATCATTTGTTGTTTCATTACTTTTGCCTCCTTGAGTTTGGGTCAAGGGTTTGGGGCCGGGCGTAGTTGTTCTGCCTTTACTTGTATCGTAGGTTGATGTAAGGGGGGTCTTGTAGACAATACATTCGGAACCAAGTATTAATAGTTAGTTTCCCTCCCCATTTCTGATAGATACCCAATCCATGTGATGTGGGAAACAATTATTATGAGAACAAATCAATCCCTTTGAAAGGCATGGTGTAAGTTTTCAACCTCAAATATGTGTCGAATTATGAAACATTATATTTTATAGAGTATTGTAATAATTATTGATGTTATTCTGTCAATATATTTTGAATATCGTGGTCAGTTAAATGAATACAGTACACGCACCGTGTAAGGTTAACTACAGTACATGCACCGTGGAAGGATCCAATAATAAAAGTAGACTCTTGTAGAATGGTTCCTTAGTAATTGTTTATGTTAATTTCGAAAAGTTATAATATTTTTGATTGTGAATTACATGAACAAATGAGAAACGTGCTATATTTAAACCGTATAAATGTGATTATGATACACATGTTTAACAGAAATGTGAATGTGGTAATATCTCCAAAATGCTTTATGAATGTCAATTTATGGTAGATCTGATCTAAACAAACACTCGACATAATATTTTTGATACATACTGAAACAAACCAAACTTATATTGTGTTTATTGTATTATGGTTACATGTATTTTTTATTGTTAACTGATGTCAGATAGACAATCTAGTTAATAAGGTTTTTTTGTATTTTGTAGCTTTTCACCTCACTGTGTACTTCACCACTTGAATATGATGTCAGTACCTGACGCCCTATTTTGTAATAAATTATCAATATGAGTATGGTGTTTACATTTTGTGGTTAACTGGACAAAACAGTGAAAAGACCTTGAATTATGTCACGCTCACACACATCACATGTATCTGAACTAGGGGCAGTCGCACCGACAAAAGATGACACTGAATCTAAAAGGAAAAGAAGGTTAACTGAAAAGGGTAAAGGACTCATGATTTCATTAATAGATAGCTACCGAAAAAGATTGTTTCACTTAGAGCAACAACTTGATGAGCATATGAACTTGATATCGTCTAGTGGTCAGAAAAACACATCTGATGCTTTTGAATTCATGAAACATACTTTTTCTAGATACATTCGTGAATCAGAAGAATTCATTACATTCTTACAAAGACAACACACAGAGGAAACTTCCAAGGAGCTAGCTGCTCATCAATTGACTGTTAAAAATTATAAATCAAAAGTGTCAACACTGCTTACTAAAGAAGCTAAACCGGAAACAAAAGAAAAGTCATTGAGTAAAAAGAGCAGCACAGTATTTTCAGCATTGAAATCGAAATCCAGCAGTAAAACATCCAGAAGAACTTCAATTGAGGGATCACCTTATCGCAAAGAAAAGCAAAAGCTGAAGCAGCACGTGTGAAGTTAGAATACGCGAATCGTGAAGGGGAACTTATTAAACGGTAGGCGAAGCTTGAAGCTCAGAAACTTATTGAAAATGCTGAAATAGATGCACAAATAACTAATTTGAAAGCTGAAAAAGAAGTGAATGCTGTTGAAGCCGAGATTAAAGTATTGCAGGAAGAAAATGATGGTTCCGAATCGGATGAACATTCCGAAGCAGCAGAAAGTGTAGTTCGTGAGCGCATAGTGCATTATGTGACGGAACAGAACAGACAATTTGTTGAGTGTAAAGACACTAAACCTCAAAGAGCCCATTTTCCTGCAAACATTCATCAAAATGAAAATATCGAACCGCAGGTGCCATTCATAACATCAGAAAGCCTTGAACCTCAATTGAATTTTATGTCTGAAAATACTGTCCCTAAAGTGCTTTTCCAAAACAATGTGAATGGTCATTTTTATGACCATTATGATACTCTAGGCCTACAACGTAGTAATACAGCTCACGTCCAGGACAATGTACAGACTACTACCAGTAACTTAGATATTGTCTCATGTTTCACTAAACATCGTTTTATCACAGAACGTATTATGATATTTTCAGAAAAGTCTGAAACTTACCTTGGTTGGAAGAGTACCTTCAAAGATGTAATGTATGAAATCAAAGCCTCTCCCATTGAAGAGCTAGACTTATTGATTCGATATCTCGGGAAAAGTTCTAGTCGTCAAGTTTCTAGCATCAAGACGTCAAATCCCGGAAATCTGAAGCTAGGCCTTGAAAAAGCATGGACCCGTATTGACACTATTTACGGCAGTCCCGAAAAGATTGAATCAGCCTTAAAATCGAAACTGTCTAATTTCCAAAAGATCACTTACAAGGACAAATTGCGTTTATATGAACTCTCAGATGTATTGAACGAAATCAACTCTGTTATGAGTATGCCAAAGTATGCAGCGGTTTTTGCGTATTTTAATACATCTGTTGGAATCAACCCAGTGATACACAAACTTCCTGTAGGTATCCAGAACAAATGGAGAGATAGAGCGATCTCATACAAGAAACAAAGTAATACTGTGTTTCCGCCCTTCTCATTCTTTTGCACATTCATTCAGGAAATAGCTTCTACATTGAATGACCCTGGTTTCGACTTTGGAACAGGATATGACGCTGACGCTACCATGGTAAATCGCAGAGGTGCAAAAAGTCAAGTATTTGTGCATAAAACATCAATCACATCCGATTCTTCGATTAAACCGGAGACTACGATCAACAAACCTAGATGCATCATTCACAAAGCTGGGCATTCCTTGGATGAATGCAGGACATTCAATTCAAAACCTTTAAAGGAACGTCGTGAATTGTTGATGAAACATGGTCTTTGCTTCAGATGTGTCAATGGAAAACATGTAGCGAAAGACTGTAAAGAATTCATTAAATGTGGAACATGTAACAGTTCTCGGCATTGCACAATTATGCATGATACAAGTTTCGTTAAATCTACAATTCGCCATGACAGGGAGAACCATGGCGGGGAGACACATTATATTGACTCTAAGTGTACTGAAATTTGTGGCCAAAAGTTTGGCGGTAAGTCATGTGCGAAAATCATGCTAGCGGAAATATTTCACAAACATAGTAACCATCCTCCGATGAAACTTTACGTAATACTGGACGATCAGAGTAATCGTTCTCTCGGCCGAAAAATTCTTTTCGACACATTTGATCCAGAGGCAAATTGTAACTCATACAGATTATCAACATGTAATGGTCGTGAAACTGCGATAGGAAGGAGATCATCAGGTTTTATAATCCGATCACTAGATGGCACTGTCTTAGAAATGCCACCTCTTATAGAATGTGACACAATACCAAACAATCGATCAGAAATACCAACTCCAGAGGTTGCACGTAATTATCCTCATCTTACAGACATTGCAGATTCAATACCACCGTTAGATCCAAATTCGTCTATCTTGTTGTTGATTGGCAGAGATGTGCTTCCGGCTCATTATGTGTTGAGTCAGAAAATCGGAAAGCAAGATCAGCCATATGCACAATTGTTACAGTTAGGCTGGGCGATAATAGGCGAGTCATGTTTAGATGGAGTTCATGGACAATCCTCCGTTAATGTGCTTAAGACAATGTTAACACCAGAACCAGATCAGTCTTCTGTTATGAAACCTTGTCCGAATAAGCTTCAGTTTTCGGAAGTGATAACTGACAATGACATTATATTTCAACAATCAGAGAATGACAACAAACCCGCTATGTCTATAGAAGATAAAGCTTTTCTTTCTATTATGGACAACGAAATGTGCAAAGACATAGACGGTCGATGGATGGCCCCTCTTCCCTTTAAACAGGACAGAGAGCGTTTACCAAATAATCGAAAATTGGCATTGGACAGGGCGCTTAGCTTTGATCAGAATCTGGTCCGAAACCCATTGAAATTAGAACACTTTGAAACATTTATGCAAGGTTTATTTGATGCAGAACACATAGAACGAGCGCCGGAGTTGAATCCATCAGACGAATGCTGGTATCTCCCACTATTTGGGATTTACCATCCCCAGAAGAAAGACCGTATCCGGGGTGTATTTGACTCTTCAGCAACCTTTTGTGGACAATCATTAAACAAAGTATTAATGACAGGACCCGACCTCATGAACACTCTTTTAGGAGTTTTGCTTCGTTTCAGGAAAGAAACATTCGCTTTGATGGCCGACATTGAACAAATGTTTTATTGCTTTAAAGTGATTCCTGACCACAGGAAATATCTACGCTTCATATGGCATGAGGACAACTGCTTTGAAAAACTTTTAGTTGACTATCAAATGAAAGTGCATGTTTTTGGCAATTCGCCATCTCCATCAATAGCCACATATGGATTGCGAAGAACTGCTGATCAAGCAGAAAGTAAGTTTGGCTCAGATGTGAAAGCCTTTGTACATCGTAATTTCTACGTTGATGATGCCTTGTCTTCTCATCCAACAGCTGATGAAGCAATTGATCTTTTGAATCGGACTAAAGCAGGACTACAAGAATATGGCAACCTCCGTTTACATAAAATTTCATCAAACTCTGATGTTGTTCTTTCTGCATTTGCGACTGAAGATCTGTCAAAGGACTTTAAGAACTTGGAACTTGGAAAGGAGTGTCTGCCAACTCAACGAAGCTTAGGAGTATGTTGGAATTTACATTCAGATGAGTTCACGTTCAGAGTCACTATAGAAGACAAACCTTTTACTCGTCGAGGTGTGTTATCTTCGATCAATAGTCTATTCGATCCCCTTGGACTGACAGCTCCTGTTACGATTGCAGGAAAGTCTCTGCTACGAGAAGCGATGACGGGTAATCACGACTGGGACGCACCGTTGCCGTCAGATTACGAAACCAGATGGGAAAAATGGAAAACTTCCCTCAATGAATTGGAAAATCTTGTGATACCTAGAATGTATAGTAACATGCCCCTTACTCAGGCTACTTCAAAGGAACTTAACATATTCTGTGACGCGTCAGAGACTGCAATCGCTGCTGTTGCATATACTCACCTAACCGACTCCTCTGGACATCAAAGGCTGGGGTTCATTTTAGGTAAAGCAAAACATGGACACACTATACCAAGGCTTGAACTGTGTGCGGCCGTTTTGGCAACTGAACTTTTCAACACGATTCACTCAGAATTAGACATTGAATTTGAAGCTGTCAAGTTTTTCAGTGATAGTAAGGTCGTTTTGGGGTATATTTTTAACGATACCAAAAGATTCTTCACGTATGTCGCAAATCGTGTAGAACGCATTCGTAGATGCAGTGAGCCAAAGCAGTGGAACTATGTCCCTTCAAAACTTAATCCAGCGGATGAAGCAACCAGATCTCTCTCTGCGAAGGATATGCAAACTAGTATGTGGCTTAATGGACCAACACGCTTGTTATGCGACGTCAAGGATGACGAGGATGATTTTCCCCTCATAGAACCTGATTCAGAGGTTAGGACATATAAAACAGAATTTGAAACAGAATTAAAACTTGGATCAAGAAGATTTGAACGATTTTCTTCATGGTACAAATTACTTTGTAGCATTTCAATTCTCAAGTGTTTGTGAAATCTTTCAAAACAAATGAACTTTGTGATCCAAAATCACCGAAATGTCTTAAAGCGGCTGAAAGACTCATTATACAAACTGCTCAGAAGGAATCTTACTCAAGAGAAATGGATGCTTTAACGTCTAACAGAGATCTGCCTCGTGACAGTTCGATCCGTTCTTTGGATCCCTATATGGACAATGATGGACTCATTCGGGTAGGAGGACGCTTACGGAACTCTGATCTTACTCTTCAAGAAAAACATCCACTCATTATACCAAAGAAATACCACATTGCTTACCTGCTCATTCAACACTTTCATCAGGAGGTAAAGCATCAGGGCAGATTACTTACCGAAGGCGCTATTCGTCTTGGAGGGTATTGGATGGTTGGAGCAAAAAGAACTAGAAGTCAATGTATCCGCAACTGTGTGCGTTGTTTGAAACTTAGAGGAAATCAACACTGTCCAAAGATGGGTGATCTTCCGGTGGAGCGACTTGATCCAGCACCCCCTTTTTGCATATATAGGCATCGACGTTTTTGGACCGTGGTCAGTTGTTTCTCGGCGAACTAGAGGAGGTTTATCTCAGTCAAAAAGATGGGCTGTTATTTTCACCTGTTTGGTCATTCGCGCCATACATATAGAGATCATCAATGAAATGTCTTCATCTAGTTTCATCAATGCTTTGCGTCGTTTTGTGGCTTTACGAGGAGAAGTCAAATTGATACGTTCAGACTGTGGGACCAATTTCATTGGAGCTGCAAAGTGCATGGATGCCAAAGTCATTAATGTAGAAAGTTCCGATATGAAGAATTTTCTATCAAGGAAAGGTATCGTGTGGAAATTCAACCCTCTCCATGCCTCTCATATGGGTGGGGTTTGGGAGCGGCTTATAGGAGTTTCACGTAGAATTTTGGATTCGATGTTACAGGATGTTAAGCAACTTACCGATGAAGTGTTGATTACATTAATGGCAGAAGTTTGCCAAATAGTGAATTCTAGGCCAATAGCTGGCATTCCACTTGACACAGACTTTGCTACACCTCTAACACCATCAACGTTATTGACTATGAAAACGAGGCATACTGTTGACACATTCTCATTGGAAGCTTTCTCTCCTAAAGATTTGTATACTCAGCAGTGGAGATCTGTTCAGCATTTAGCGAACCGTTTTTGGAAACGCTGGAAGAATGAATTTCTATCACAGCTGCAGCATCGTAATAAATGGCAGGACAGTAAAAGAAACTTGCGTGAAGGTGACGTCATACTTCTTCGTGACAAAACTCTTTACAGGAACGAATGGCCTGTAGGAATTGTTGAAAAGGCCATTCCAAGTGATGATAATGTCGTCAGAAAAGTTGAAATCCGTGTTGCACGAGATCGAAAAGTGTATTCAAGATCAACAAGTGAAGTTGTGTTACTTGTAGCTAAGGACTAAAATCAAGAACAAATCTGATGTATATATTCTGTTGAAGTGCTAAGACATTTGATTTGAATTTGTTTGATTATTATTATCTTTATGATCGATATTATAGAATATTTTGAATTGTTTTGACAAATGCATGGACATGTTTACCTTTGAGGTTAAACCATTGAAAGTGTGTATATGGACCTTATCTTGAAAAATTTTGAAGATTTTATTTTTTATTTTTGAAATATGGTGATATATTCATATCAGACGGGGAGTGTGCTGCCCTTTATGTTTTGTTTGCTAACATTTTATCATTTGTTGTTTCATTACTTTTGCATCCTTGAGTTTGGGTCAAGGGTTTGGGGCCGGGCGTAGTTGTTCTGCCTTTACTTGTATCGTAGGTTGATGTAAGGGGGGTCTTGTAGACATTACATTCGGAACCAAGTATTAATAGTTAGTTTCCCTCCCCATTTCTGGTAGATACCCAATCCATGTGATGTGGGAAACAATTATTATGAGAACAAATCAATCCCTTTGAAAGGCATGGTGTAAGTTTTCAACCTCAAATATGTGTCGAATTATGAAACATTATATTTTATAGAGTATTGTAATAATTATTAATGTTATGCTGTCGATATTTTTTGAATATCGTGGTCAGTTAAATGAATACAGTACACGCACCGTGTAAGGTTAACTACAGTACATGCACCGTGGAAGGATCCAATAATAAAAGTAGACTCTTGTAGAATGGTTCCTTAGTAATTGTTTATGTTAATTTCGAAAAGTTATAATATTTTTGATTGTGAATTACATGAACAAATGAGAAACGTGCTATATTTAAACCGTATAAATGTGATTATGATACACATGTTTAACAGAAATGTGAATGTGGTAATATCTCCAAAATGCTTTATGAATGTCAATTTATGGTAGATCTGATCTAAACAAACACTCGACATAATATTTTTGATACATACTGAAACAAACCAAACTTATATTGTGTTTATTGTATTATGGTTACATGTATTTTTTATTGTTAACTGATGTCAGATAGACAATCTAGTTAATAAGGGTTTTTTGTATTTTGTAGCTTTTCACCTCACTGTGTACTTCACCACTTGAATATGATGTCAGTACCTGACGCCCTATTTTGTAATAAATTATCAATATGAGTAAGGTGTTTACATTTTGTGGTTAACTGGACAAAACAGGAGTAATCAGAAGCCGTAAATCTAAGATATCAAAGGGGTAATCAGAGGTCGTAAATCTAAGATATCAAAGGGGTAATCAGAAGCCGTAAATCTAAGATATCAAAGGGGTAAACAGAAGCCGTAAATCTAAGATATCAAAGGGGTAATCAGAAGCCATAAATCTAAGATATCAAAGGGGTAATCAGAAGCCGTAAATCTAAGATATCAAAGGGGTAAACAGAAGCCGTAAATCTAAGATATCAAAGTGGTAATCAGAAGCCATAAATCTAAGATATCAAAGTGGTAATCAGAAGCGTAAATCTAAGATATCAAAGGGGTAATCAGAAGCCGCAAATCTAAGATATCAAAGGGGTAATCAGAAGCCGTAAATCTAAGATATCAAAGGGGTAAACAGAAGCCGTAAATCTAAGATATCAAAGGGGTAATCAGAAGCCGTAAATCTAAGATATCAAAGGGGTAAACAGAAGCCGTAAATCTAAGATATCAAAGGGGTAATCAGAAGCCGTAAATCTAAGATATCAAAGTGGTAATCAGAAGCCGTAAATCTAAGATATCAAAGGGGTAATCAGAAGCCGTAAATCTAAGATATCAAAGGGGTAATCAGAAGCCGTCAATCTAAGATATCAAAGGGGTAAACAGAAGCCGTAGATCTAAGATATCAAAGGGGTAATGAGAAGACGTATATCTAATATATCAAAGGGTAAACAAAAGCCGTAATTCTAAGATATCAAAGTGGTAATCAGAAGTCGTAAATCTAAGATATCAAAGGGGTAATCAGAAGCCGTAAATCTAAGATATCAAAGGGGTAATCAGAAGCCATAAATCTAAGATATCAAAGTGGTAAACAGAAGCCGTAAATCTAAGATATCAAAGGGGTAATCAGAAGCCGTAAATCTAATATATCAAAAGGGTAATCAGAAGCCGTAAATCTAAGATATCAAAGGGGTAATCAGAAGCCGTAAATCTAAGATATCAAAGTGGTAATCAGAAGCCGTAAATCTAAGATATCAAAGGGGTAATCAGAAGCCGTAATCTAAGATATCAAAGGGGTAATCAGAAGCCGTAAATCTAAGATATCAAAGGGGTAATCAGAAGCCGTAAATCTAAGATATCAAAGGGGTAATCAGAAGCCGTAAATCTAAGATATCAAAGGGGTAAACAGAAACCGCAAATCTAAGATATCAAAGGGGTAATCAGAAGCCTTAAATCTAAGATGTCAAAGGGGTAATCAGAAACCGTAAATTTTAAGATATCAAAGGGGTAATCAGAAGCCGTAAATCTAAGATATCAAAGGGGTAATCAGAAGCCGTAAATCTAATATATCAAAAGGGTAATCAGAAGCCGTAAATCTAAGATGTCAAAGGGGTAATCAGAAGCCGTAAATCTAAGATATCAAAGGGGTAATCAGAAGCCGTAAATCTAAGATATCAAAGGGGTAATCAGAAGCCGTAAATCTAAGATATCAAAGGGGGTAAACAGAAGCCGTAAATCTAAGATATCAAAGGGGTAATCAGAAGCCGTAAATCTAAGATATCAAAGGGGTAAACAGAAGCCGTAAATCTAAGATATAAAAGGGGTAATCAGAAGCCATAAATCTAAGATATCAAAGTGGTAATCAGAAGCCGTAAATCTAAGATATCAAAGGGGTAATCAGAAGCCGTAAATTTAAGATATCAAAGGGGTAATCAGAAGCCGTAAATCTAAGATATCAAACGGGTAATCAGAAGCCGTAAATCTAAGATATCAAAGGGGTAAACAGAAGCCATAAATCTAATATATCAAAGGGGTAATCAGAAGCCGTAAATCTAAGATATCAAAGGGGTAATCAGAAGCGTAAATCTAAGATATCAAAGGGGTAATCAGAAGCCGTAAATCTAAGATATCAAAGGGGTAAACAGAATCCATCAATCTAAGATATCAAAGGGGTAATCAGAAGCCATACATCTAAGATATCAAAGGGGTAATCAGATGCCGTCAATCTAAGATATCAAAGGGGTAATCAGAAGCCGTCAATCTAAGATATCAAAGGGGTAATCAGAAGCCGTAAATCTATGATATCAAAGGGGTAATCAGAAGCCGTAAATCTAAGATATCAAAGGAGTAATCAGAAACCGTAAATCTAAGATATCAAAGGGGTAATAAGAAGCAGTAAATCTAAGATGTCAAAGGGGTAATCAGAAGCCGTAAATCTAAGATGTCAAAGGGGTAATCAGAAGCCGTAAATTTAAGATATCAAAGGGGTAAACAGAAGCCGTAGATCTAAGATATCAAAGGGGTAATGAGAAGACGTATATCTAATATATCAAAGGGTAAACAAAAGCCGTAATTCTAAGATATCAAAATGGTAATCAGAAGCCGTAAATCTAAGATATCAAAGGGGTAATCAGAAGCCGTAAATCTAAGATATCAAAGGGGTAATCAGAAGCCATAAATCTAAGATATCAAAGTGGTAAACAGAAGCCGTAAATCTAAGTTATCAAAGGGGTAATCAGAAGCCGTAAATCTAATATATCAAAAGGGTAATCAGAAGCCGTAAATCTAAGATATCAAAGGGGTAATCAGAAGCCGTAAATCTAAGATATCAAAGGGGTAATCAGAATCCGTAAATCTAAGATATCAAAGGGGTAATCAGAAGCCGTAAATCTAAGATATCAAAGTGGTAAGCAGAAGCCGTAAATCTAAGTTATCAAAGGGGTAATCAGAAGCCGTAAATCTAAGATATCAAAGGGTAAACAGAAGCCGTAATTCTAAGATATCAAAGGGGTAATCAGAAGCCATAAATCTAAGATATCAAAGTGGTAATCAGAAGCCGTAAATCTAAGATATCAAAGGGGTAATCAGAAGCCGTAAATCTAAGATATCAAAGGGGTAATCAGAAGCCGTAAATCTAAGATATCAAAGGGGTAATCAGAAGCCGTAAATCTAAGATATCAAAGGGGTAATCAGAAGCCGTAAATCTAAGATATCAAAGGGGTAAACAGAAACCGCAAATCTAAGATATCAAAGGGGTAATCAGAAGCCTTAAATCTAAGATGTCAAAGGGGTAATCAGAAACCGTAAATTTTAAGATATCAAAGGGGTAATCAGAAGCCGTAAATCTAAGATATCAAAGGGGTAATCAGAAGCCGTAAATCTAATATATCAAAAGGGTAATCAGAAGCCGTAAATCTAAGATGTCAAAGGGGTAATCAGAAGCCGTAAATCTAAGATATCAAAGGGGTAATCAGAAGCCGTAAATCTAAGATATCAAAGGGGTAATCAGAAGCCGTAAATCTAAGATATCAAAGGGGTAAACAGAAGCCGTAAATCTAAGATATCAAAGGGGTAATCAGAAGCCGTAAATCTAAGATATCAAAGGGGTAAACAGAAGCCGTAAATCTAAGATATCAAAGGGGTAATCAGAAGCCATAAATCTAAGATATCAAAGTGGTAATCAGAAGCCGTAAATCTAAGATATCAAAGGGGTAATCAGAAGCCGTAAATCTAATATATCAAAGGGGTAATCAGAAGCCGTAAATCTAAGATATCAAACGGGTAATCAGAAGCCGTAAATCTAAGATATCAAGGGGTAATCAGAAGCCGTAAATCTAAGATATCAAAGGGGTAAACAGAAGCCATAAATCTAATATATCAAAGGGGTAATCAGAAGCCGTAAATCTAAGATATCAAAGGGGGAATCAGAAGCGTAAATCTAAGATATCAAAGGGGTAATCAGAACCCGTAAATCTAAGATATCAAAGGGGTAAACAGAAACCATCAATCTAAGATATCAAAGGGGTAATCAGAAGCCATAAATCTAAGATATCAAAGGGGTAATCAGAAGCCGTCAATCTAAGATATCAAAGGGGTAATCAGAAGCCGTCAATCTAAGATATGAAAGGGGTAATCAGAAGCCGTAAATCTAAGATATCAAAGGGGTAATCAGAAGCCGTAAATCTAAGATATCAAAGGGGTAAACAGAAGCCGTAAATCTAAGATATCAAAGGGGTAATCAGAAGCCGTAAATCTAAGATACCAAATTGGTAATCAGAAGCCGTAAATCTAAGATATCAAAAGGGTAATCAGAAGCCGTAAATCTAAGATATCAAAGGGGTAATCAGAAGCCGTAAATCTAAGATATCAAAGGGGTAAACAGAAGTCGTAAATCTAAGATATCAAAGTGGTAATCAGAAGCCGTAAATCTAAGATATCAAAGTGGTAATCAGAAGCCATATATCTAAGATACCAAAGGGGTAATCAGAAGCCGTATATCTAAGACACCAAAGGGGTAATCAGAAGCCGTAAATAGGAGGACAAACAATACAATGGATAACAGAAAAATTACAAATGGACAAACAATGATTGACAAAACACTAATCTGAAAACTAACCGAGCACCTGAGTTCACCCCCAGATTTTAGTCAGGTTCGTGTTACTCGATCTTTAGTTTTATGTGTATGTTTTGTAGATAGCTGTTTGTCCATTTGTACTTTTTCTTTTGGCCATTGTGTTGTCTCTTCTTCTTCTTCTTCTTCTTTGATATACGGATTCTGATTACCCCTTTGGTATCTTAGATATACGGATTCTGATTACCCCTTTGGTATCTTAGATATACGGATTCTGATTACCCCTTTGGTATCTTAGATATACGGATTCTGATTACCCCTTTGGTATCTTAGATATACGGATTCTGATTACCCCTTTGGTATCTTCAAACTCTTATTAAGCAGCAAGAACACCACTAAAAACCGTGTGGGTACTCATGTACTTTGTACTGATGTTGTTAGAGTGCAAACTATGTAATGCATACATTATATAATTTTTGTTGAATTTGATGGATCTTTTTTATTGTTTTGCTTGACGAGGTACAATTTATTTAAAATTGTATATATGAAAACACCATCAGAATGATAATTCTTCAGTAATAGATAACTTGTAGACCGATTAATCTGTCTCAATCATAGCATCTATTCATAAAATCTAGTCAAGAAAAAAATAATATGTTATATTTTTCAATTTTGATAATTTCCTTATAATCTTTAAAAGTTAGAAATGAGTATTTATTTATTGCATACGTTACCTTAGTTCATTTTTAAAATTATGACGGGACTAAATTTTCCCGTGGACCAATTATAGTCTTTATCTGTCTTTTGAGAGGAGAGTATGGACTATCTGACAGAGCTCATCTGTCTACGAAAAGTTTGAAGATACCAAAGGAATAATCAGTAGCCATAAATCGAAGAAAAACAGACAATGTAATTGCCCAAACGAAAAAGGACAAAACATGATTACAAAACACTATGCGGAAAATAGAATACCTTTCAGAGGCGGATCCAGATTTTCCGAAAAAAAATATACATTTGGTTCTAAAATAGGGAATCTTTGACATTGAGCGAACCTGGGTAACGCTATTATGATGCCAAAGGGTTTCTGGCGTAGATTCAAGAACACGCAAAGGCCAAAAGAAAAGTGTAAAGAGACAGACAATGATCCTCAAAACACTACAGAAAACTTATGTTTGCGCACCATTAGCTCCGTTAAAAACTGAGGGGTAAGCAGTTCCTGCTCCACTAGTTGCACCCATCATGCATCATGCTATCCCTTTGTGATACAGATATTTCATAACGTTAACCAAGCCATGATGGTGACCGCAAAGCTTTCGAAGGATCGCTTGGTTCAGTAGAATCATTGTTTAGTATTAATCCTCTATCAAAGAAATCAGGATAGGAACCACAAGCTCAGGAATTTCAAATCAACTGAGAGATAAATACTCCATATGCAGGTGTTGCTGAAATGTCGATATAAATGAATAGCTCACAATTTCAATATTTAGCCATCTCTTTTGTCGTAATTTGTTTTTCTCAACTTGCCTTCAATGTCCCTTGGCTAGGTTAAGGTATGCAGCAGACTAGTCTAACTGTATCTGTGGTATCCTTCACTGTCCCTTTGCTAGGTTAAGGTATGCAGCAGACTAGTCTAACTGTATCTGTGGTATCCTTCACTGTCCCTTGGCTAGGTTAAGGTATGCATCAGACTAGTCTAACTGTATCTGTGGTATCCTTCACTGTCCCTTTATATGGCTAGGTTAAGGTATGCATCAGACTAGTCTAACTGTATCTGTTGTATCCTTCACTGTCCCTTGGCTAGGTGAAGGTATGCAGCAGACTAGTCTAACTGTATCTGTGGCACCCTTCACTGTCCCTTTATATGGCTAGGTTAATGTATGCAGCAGACTAGTCTAACTGTATCTGTGGTATCCTTCACTGTCCCTTTATATGGCTAGGTTAAGGTATGCAGCAGACTAGTCTAACTGTATCTGTGGTATCCTTTTGTTCAAGTTCAATAGGTTATACACGATCAATGTAGCTATCAAGCTTTGTATCATTGGTTAAAAGAATATCTGCAATCAAACAGACAGCAGACCACAGTGATACTAATACTAGTTGTGAAAAGTATAAAGAAGTCAACTGTTTCATGCTACAGCATGACAAGGGAGACCTTAGTTAGATGCATCTTTACAGTATTTAAGGATCCACATCTGACTCACACCAACACAGAAACACGTCGTGCACTCTTCTACACGTATCTACCTCTTAATTACTAAAAGTAGAAAGTAAATTAAAACACACGCACCAAGCAAAATAACTCTCTTTCGTGATATGGAAAAAGGAACAGGTATAGCACTAGTAGTGTTTTTGCTTTCTTCAGAACATGACTGAACTAAATGATATTTGTTTCAATAAAGCATGTGAAAATTTATACTTTGCGGTCAATATATACAAAACATACATATTCACAACCCACACTCATTTTGCATTTCAAACATTGTGAAACAGTTAGTTATATGACAATAGAATATATAAGAAAAGTTTGACGATACTAAAGGGGTAATCAGAAGTCGTAAATCGAAGAAGGACATACAACACAATGATCAAAAGAAAAAGGACAAACAACGATCTACCAAAACATTACATAAACAACTAAAGATCGGGCAACGCGAACACCACTAAAAACCGGGGTGAATTCAGGTGCTCCGGAAGCGTTAGCAGTTCCTGCTTCACATGTGACACCCGTCGTATTAATGTTAAACGACACGAACATCATCTGATAAAGAAATCGTGTTGGACACGTTTCTGACATGATTTATATTTATACACATGCAATGAGTTACTATAATATTGGTAGTCCAATTTGTAATATTCACAACATATTAACATATGGTAGTGAGCCAAGTAAAACACATCATTCTATTCTATATGCACTTGTTACTGACAACATTTTACTTTAATAAGACAAGGGGTAATCAGTAACCGTAAATCGACGAAGGACATACAGTACATTGATCAAAAGAGAAAGGACAAAGCAATGCACAGAAAACTAAACATCAAGAGATACGAACCGCACTAAAAACCTGGAGTGACCTCATGTGCTCCGGAAAAGAAGGCAGTTCCTGCTTCCCATATGGTACCCGTCGTGTTACTCTTGTTTCCAGTGTTTTATTTGTGTTGACATAGTCGGAGCGCTTGTTTCTATATGGATTCGATTTTCGCAAAGTGAACACATTTCTAAGTGATTTTGCTTTTCAATCTTTTGAATATGAGCGTACCTGGTGATTGCTATTCCAGAATTGCGTAATTAGATATTAGATACAGTCAACCCTGCCTATGCAGTCACCTCGATTAAGCAGTCACCTGCACCTTTTTCTTGTCCTGTCGCAGAACATTTCATATGAATTGAACCTCTTTTAAAAGGCCACCTGTCTTATTAGGCCACTTTTTCTTTGTCCCAGAGGTGACCTCTTAATACAGGTTTGACTACTGCTTATTGTTATCATATCATTTGAATTTGATTTCTTTAAACCATGCTGGTTAATAATTTCACCAATAACAACAAAATGAATAACCACCTCTCACGTCAAGACACAAAGAACAGACCACGACATATGGCGTTGGAAACCCAGGTCCTGATTTGAAACAGGAAAACAAATGTGTGAGTGTGTGTGGGGGGAGGTAAACATGTTAATGGAATCCCATAGTTGCAGAGTTGTAACTGACAGGAGGGGGGTTTCTACAAACAAACATTATTCCTGTTGTATCATATTGAATTCTTTAATGGCAATATATTTTGGATGGGGAGGCATGCAAAATAAAATAAAACGAGATTACACTAGACGTGTCGCGATGGTAAATAGACATGTATTTCTAATAATCTGACAGTAATCTAACTCGTCATTTTTGCATTATAGCTTGTACACAATCATTTTATATGATACAAATACATTAAATAAATATAAAAATAGTCTCAAGTAATGCATAGACATCAGCAATAATATCATGAGTGTTGGGGTATTCCGTGCTACTTAGTACATTTAAAAACAGAGCAGTTAAATATAGTTTGCCTAAAGAACTACTTTTAAAATGAGAATTCTCATACTTGCAAACAGAATAAAGATATATGGGACGGTCTTGTGGAAATTTGAAAATGTAAGCTTCCAGATCATCGAATTCCATCCCGCTTAAGATAAATCAACCAATTACAACAGATGAAAATATGAACGTCTCAGCTAACACCACTGTGTGTAAGCACTTTAAAATTTAATAATAATATCATTGTTGATAAATATAACGCGTGCTATATAACACATGTTGTTGTTACATATTAGGTTTGTAAATTTACATGTTGAAACAAACATTGCTGTAACAATAGCCACGGTTAAGTAAGCTATATATCATCTTTGTGTCTTTGTGTTATTTAGGTAATACAGGAATTTTGTGTTATTTATATGCCAATAAAATGAAACACCAACAAAAAATAAAACATGGAACAGTTTTAGAATTAAATAGAAAAACTGTGAAATTGATACCCTAACACACAAATACATGACTGCTCACTTTTCTGCCTTGATACCCTAACACACAAATACATGACTGCTGACTTTTCTGCCTTGATACCCTAACACACAAATACATGACTGCTGACTTTTCTGCCTTGATACCCTAGCACACAAATACATGACTGTTCATTTTTCTGCCTTGATACCCTTGCACACAAATACATGACTGCTCATTTTTCTGCCTTGATACCCTAGCACACAAATACATGACTGCTCATTTTTCTGCCTTGATACCCTAGCACACAAATACATGACTGCTCATTTTTCTGCCTTGATACCCTAACACACAAATACATGACTGCTCATTTTTCTGCCTTGATACCCTAACACACAAATACATGGCTGCTCATTTTTCTGCCTTGATACCCTAGCACACAAATACATGACTGCTCATTTTTCTGCCTTGATACCCTAGCACACAAATACATGACTGCTCATTTTTCTGCCTTGATACCCTAGCACACAAATACATGACTGCTCATTTTTCTGCCTTGATACCCTAACACACAAATACATGACTGCTCATTTTTCTGCCTTGATACCCTAACACACAAATACATGACTGCTCACTTTTCTGCCTTGATACCCTAACACACAAATACATGACTGCTCACTTTTCTGCCTTGATACCCTAACACACAAATACATGACTGCTGACTTTTCTGCCTTGATAACCTAACACACAAATACATGACTGCTGACTTTTCTGCCTTGATACCCTAACACACAAATACATGACTGCTGACTTTTCTGCCTTGATACCCTAACACACAAATACATGACTGCTGACTTTTCTGCCTTGATACCCTAACACACAAATACATGACTGCTGACTTTTCTGCCTTGATACCCTAACACACAAATACATGACTGCTGACTTTTCTGCCTTGATACCCTAACACACAAATACATGACTGCTCACTTTTCTGCCTTGATACCCTAACACACAAATACATGACTGCTCACTTTTCTGCCTTGATACCGACGCTTTAATAAAAAAGTGGTATGGTTAAACTAGTTATATGGACCCAAACATCACTTCTTAGTGAAATGATGCAGTCATGCCAGCGTAAATAATTTATTTATGAAACCTTTGACAATGCAAGTTCATGTACTGACGGTGTATAGTATAAAATGTCTTAAAACCATTGGTCATGACAACTGTGGTACTGATTTGATACCACTTCATATTTTTAGAACCAGTTTGGTTTTTAAAACCCCGGGCCTATGTCAGCTTTAGGACTGATAGGATGATGACAAAGAATACATTTTGAAAACATGTGCTAAAAGGATGCCACAGTAAAAGTGCCAGCTTGAACCACAAGATGGGGTCTTGCATACCGGTTGTGGGAACCTTAAGCTTGCACCACGAGTGAGAAAGTTCATTATCCTACATTATTTGTATTGGTTCTAACAAGCAATTGTTTACCCTACATGACTGTTGTTTTTTTATTTAATTTATTTATTATCGATATCAATTAACTTAATTAAATATACAAAACCGTTACAAGGAAAACAATTTCCTGACAGTCCATTAGATAACGGAAGTCACCGTATGATATATATATCATGTACAATCAATCGTATCTTTATTATGAGTGCAATAGTATAGATGTACCGAACGGTTACGATATCACGTGGTCTAGAAACCATGATTCAATCTTGATGGGTATAATGTATCCTATACAGGAGTCTGGTGTCGATGCATAACAACTCCTTTCAAATACAATACGGAAAATGCAATATTTAACCCAATGTGTAGATATTAATGTCCTTAGCAAATAAAGCCTGTCTATGATAGCATATTTAATCTGTATTAATTATAAAGTGTCCATATTCTATTTAATTTACCGATTTAGTCTGATATAGGTTTATGGATTGTCGTTTACTTTTAAAAGCACGACCACAAAAATATATTTCATCGCTTTTTTTCATTACATTTCAAGAGTATATCCCAGTTGGTGTTCAGATAGATTGATCCAAATGAACAATTTAAGTTCATATTTAATTCCATGGTTATCAAAATATAGAATTACAATAATCATATATACTTAAAAACACATAAAACTACATGTCTTTTAGTTTTTAATCATATTGTCTATCAAATTACAAAAAAATATCCCTGTTCCATTTGTACAATACAAATACTTTATTAGCACAAACTCATCAACAATAAATGATTAAAGCTCAGAATATATGATAATACACAATTGTCAATAACATAATATGTATGTAGTGAAACAAATCATAATAGTTACAATATAAATTATGTATCATGTGGTAGTGATTTTTAAAGGTGGAAACTTTTTAAAATTTAATCATGTCATAATATATCAAAATAGATTATAATAACAATTTTAATAAAGTCATTGAGTTTCACAGTTGATTTACTATCAATGCACTATGATTTTGCAAATTTATACAATCAGGATATATATAAGTCTGAATCTTAAATCTAACAGTGTTAACATTATAATGTTGAGCTGACAATTTGTTTGTTGTTACTCGCCTGGATTAGAACTCATTGCACCACTAATCACTTAGCCTCATGTCCAGCGTCCTAGTCAGAACTCATTACACCACTAATCACTTAGCCTCATGTCCAGCGTCCTAGTTAGAACTCATTACACCACCAATCACTTAGCCTCATGTCCAGCGTCCTAGTTAGAACTCATTACACCACCAATCACTTAGCCTCATGTCCAGCGTCCTAGTTAGAACTCATTACACCACCAATCACTTAGCCTCATGTCCAGCGTCCCAGTTATAACTCATTACACCACCAATCACTTAGCCGCATGTCCAGCGTCCTAGTTAGAACTCATTACACCACCAATCACTTAGCCTCATGTCCAGCGTCCTAGTTAGAACTCATTACACCACCAATCACTTAGCCTCATGTCCAGCGTCCTGGTTAGAACTCATTACACCACCAATCACTTAGCCTCATGTCCAGCGTCCTGGTTAGAACTCATTACACCACCAATCACTTAGCCTCATGTCCAGCGTCCTAGTTAGAACTCATTGCACAACCAATCACTTAGCCTCATGTCCAGCTCCCTAGACTCGACGGGATTCGAACTCATTACACCACCAATCACTTAGCCTCATGTCCAGCGTCCTGGTTAGAACTCATTACACCACCAATCACTTAGCCTCATGTCCAGCGTCCTAGTTAGAACTCATTACACCACCAATCACTTAGCCTCATGTCCAGCGTCCTAGTTAGAACTCATTACACCACCAATCACTTATCCTCATGTCCAGCGTCCTAGTTAGAACTCATTACACCACCAATCACTTAGCCTCATGTCCAGCGTCCTGGTTAGAACTCATTACACCACCAATCACTTAGCCTCATGTCCAGCGTCCTAGTTAGAACTCATTACACCACCAATCACTTAGCCTCATGTCCAGTGTCCTGGTTAGAACTCATTACACCACCAATCACTTAGCCTCGTGTCCAGCGTCCTAGTTAGAACTCATTACACCCCCAATCACTTAGCCTCATGTCCAGCGTCCTAGTTAGAACTCATTGCACCACCAATCACTTAGCCTCATGTCCAGCTCCCTAGTCTCGACGGGATTCGAACTCATTGCACCACCAGTGACTTAGCCTCATGTCCAGCTCCCTAGACTCGACGGGATTCGAACTCATTTCACCACCAATCACTTAGCCTCATGTCCAGCTCCCTAGACTCGACGGGATTCGAACTCATTACACCACCAATCACTTAACATCATGTCCAGCGTCCTGGTTAGAACTCATTACACCACCAATCACTTAGCCTCATGTCCAGCGTCCTAGTTAAAACTCATTACACCACCAATCACTTAGCCTCATGTCCAGCGTCCTGGTTAGAACTCATTACACCACCAATCACTTAGCCTCATGTCCAGCGTCCTAGTTAGAACTCATTGCACAACCAATCACTTAACCTCATGTCCAGCTCCCTAGACTCGACGGGATTCGAACTCATTGCACCACCAATCACTTAGCCTCATGTCCAGCGCCCTCGACTAATCGACCACATTTTCTATATACAAATATAGATTCAATAGTCGAAGTGTTAGCTTGTCTCGTAAGGATTGTTTAATTTGACAGCAATATAACTCAGGAATTATAATATATTGTATGGGATGACGAAGAATTCATCATACAGTCACAAGAAATAAAGTGTATTATACCAACGTCAAAGCAAGTGATATATAAATATATACTTTTTAATATCATTAATCTTAGTTCTATTTGGTTGTTAATCTCACGTACACTTACACTACAGTGTATCACCAACAAAGTTGTGAGTTCGATTCTGGCTCATGGCGAGGTGTTTTCTACATAAACTAGTGTCATTATGCTTATCAGTTACTGTCGGCAGATCAGATCTGTGTTTTTCTGTAGGTATGGCAGGTTTGTCCTACGCCAATAAACTGACAGACACGATATTAGTGCAACATTGCTGTGACATTAAACTCATATATAACCCTAATCCCTGACACCTCAATATAATCCTTAAAATATTGTGATATACATTGTCTAGTTATTAACATAAAGCAAAATCACCCGTTGTATTATCACAATACAGCATTCTTGTTATTTCGGCTTGATTTGGCTTGTTTGGGAAATGTTACATGCTGGTAAATATCAGTTCACATTTAAAAGTAAAGAGTTTCAGTTTTTTGTCATCATTGATTTCATCAATGTATCTGTAAGCCTGGGAACATCCATCAACCCGATGATAATGTTTTTCCATTTACATCCAATCACATTTATCGTTTCTGTTTCTGTTTCTGTATACAAATGTTGAAAATGAAATGATGTTGTCATACAACTGTTTAAAAAAATTGAATATTGCGCACTCTCGCATATGTCAAGGAAAGCTGCGTTGTTTAAAGAACGAGGAGCCCTAATCGGGAATTTAAAACATACATGTATTATATTTGTTCTTCGTGACGTAAAAGTTGCCATATATATTATACTTAGTTCTACAACAGAGAATACATGGATCTAGCCATTATTTAAATGTAAGATTGTACACATGTCCATCTAAAACAATTGTTAATTTTGAACCAAAATAAAAATAACCAACACCATGTCTCGTCATCTGTCCTCGTGTGACAAACTACGTTTTAATATTTAACAAATTGTAGATATCTTCAGAAAGACGATACTTTAAACATCCTAGACTGCATAGTTTAGTACTCAGTTGACGGAGACGTTGTCTAATTACAAGCTACATGTCAAAGTGAGTTGTGAAATATACGCTAGAGCAATTGATTTTATTATTACTACCAAAGTGGAGAAAATTCATAATGCCAAATTTGAAGTCATCTGTTATGTCATAGAAACTCTGATAAAAAGATGATTATTGGTGCTAATTCGAGGTAAATGCTAAGAATGAGATAGACAAAGATATGTCCGTCGATTATTTTATCTCAAGTGAGTTCTGAAGGGTATATTAGTTGAACCCACTTTGATAAGTTTTTGCATAAACTCTACTACATAAGGAATGTGTTGGTAAGGAGATGGCCACAGTTTGCTCTCATGGGTGTGTCGATGCTCTTTTTTTAATGTACATTCTCCTTCGAACCCAAAACTATGCTATCGATAAAGAACCCAAACATACTGATGACTTTATTTTCTGTGAAGCAGCTTTTGCCTTCGTGGCCTATGCCTATGCAGCTGTAACGTTACAAAACATATTTAAAGTAAAAATGTGTCATGTGAAAAAATGTGTCTTTCAGTTCCAATTGTCATATAAACAAAGACATAAATGTATCACAAATGATACGACACAATCTTGGAACATATATTTTTCTATAACCATGATACGACAAAGTTTTTGTATCGATGCCATAAAACATATTTTTCTATGACCGTGATACGACACATTTTATGTATGGATGCCATCCTACATATTTTTCTATGATCATGATACGACACATTTTATGTATGGATGCCATCCTACATATTTTTCTATGATCATGATACGACACATTTTTGTACCGATGCCATACTACATATCTTTCTATAATTATGATACGACACAATTTTTGTACCGATGCCATACTACATATTTTTCTATGATCATGATACGACACATTTTATGTATGGATACCATACTACATATCCTTCTATAATTATGATACGACACATTTTATGTATGGATACCATACTACATATCTTTCTATAATTATGATACGACACAATTTTTGTACCGATGCCATACTACATATTTTTCTATGATCATGATACAACACAATTTTTGTACCGATGCCATACTACATATTTTTCTATGACCGTGATACGACACATTTTATGTATGGATGCCATCCTACATATTTTTCTATGATCATGATACGACACATTTTATGTATGGATGCCATCCTACATATTTTTCTATGATCATGATACGACACATTTTTGTACCGATGCCATACTACATATCTTTCTATAATTATGATACGACACAATTTTTGTACCGATGCCATACTACATATTTTTCTATGATCATGATACGACACATTTTATGTATGGATACCATACTACATATCCTTCTATAATTATGATACGACACATTTTATGTATGGATACCATACTACATATCTTTCTATAATTATGATACGACACAATTTTTGTACCGATGCCATACTACATATTTTTCTATGATCATGATACAACACAATTATTGTATCGATGCCATACTACATATTTTTCTATGATCATGATACGAAACATTTTATGTATGGATACCATACTACATATCTTTCTATAATTATGATACGACACAATTTTTGTACCGATGCCATACTACATATCTTTCTATAATTATGATACGACACAATTTTTGTACCGATGCCATACTACATATTTTTCTATGATCATGATACGACACATTTTAAGTATGGATACCATACTACATATCTTTCTATAATTTTGATACGACACAATGTTTGTTCCGATGCCATACTACATATTTTTCTATGATCATGATACGACACGGATTTTCGATTGTATTTTGGTACTGTGTCCACTGTGTGTTATTTTTCGTCTTCCCTTTATTCTATTATTGATCTTTAGTTTCGTTTTGTTATATTTAATCTAAGATTATCTTGTCATGTGTTTGTTATATCGTAATCTCTTACCGTCCCTTTGAAGGTACAAAACATACCTGATGACCGTTATTACTGACACGTGTCATGTACATTATATAAGATATCTGGGGGTTTGTTTGTGGGTGTGGTTTTTTTTTTAGCATCACGACGGGTGCGGAACACGAAATAGTGAAGTTAACGGTAATAATTTAACACTATGGTGTTTAGCTGGTCACGTGTAATAGTTCATATTGTAATTACACAAATCAATTTATTATTCGACGCTTTGGAGATTTCCTGTGTATGCTTGAAAAAATATCCCCCCCTCCCCAAAAAAAAAATAATACCACACTGTTGGAACATTCACACAGTTCATTAGAAAAATCGTAGAAAGGGGTAAAATTGACATCCCTAACACACAAATACATGACTGATCACTCTCATGGTTTGGTACAGGCACTTCAATATATATGTGGTGGGGTGAAGCTAGGTTTATGAGGAATTAATAAAACAAAGATTGTAACATTACATTGAGCATACTACTGTTGTACATAAGATATGGGGTTTATATGGTGTGAATGATTACATTCCAATGTATCTTGTCTTATAATTAAATGTGAATAAAGCGTCGATTCAATTAACTTCGTAATATTATACTGCAACAAAGGGTAACTTCCAACAATATAAATGATTTAATTGTGGTGTTAAGATATGCAAAACTCATCTATTACCGCACGCATCGCATTGTCCTACATCTACAGCAAACAATCGATCGTGTCGTTAAATTAACTAAAACACTTAAATATGCATTCATTAGAGTTAAAGTTGCGCTATGTAATAACAATTTGGGTCACGCTACATCTGATATTTTGCAATTTTCAATTATTTGTGTGGAGTATGAAATAGCGCCTTTCTGTTGTATATGTCACTTGTATTTGGTTACATTGACATGATTTTCTTTGTCCAGTGTACTTACTTTGTCCTGTTTCTTGTTTCTTTCTGTTGTATCTGTCACTTGTATTTGGTTACATTGGCATGATTTTCTTTGTCCAGTGTACTTACTTTGTCCTGTTTCTTGTTTCTTTCTGTTGTATCTGTCACTTGTATTTGATTACATTGGCATGATTTTCTTTGTCCAGTGTACTTACTTTGTCCTGTTTCTTGTTCCTTTCTGTTTATTGTGACGTGTTGCCGTTGTTCTTCTTCCTTTGTTCTGTTTGCTCTTTTATCCTATTTCTATATTGTTTTCCTATTAATGGTTAATGCAATTTCACCCTACACTCGTTTAAAATATGATAAGATGTGATATTGATGGTACAAGAAAGAAAAGGAGATTTACCGTAAATTTGTCTAGAGATTACATCGATTCTCTGTATAAGAAATTTAAAGGAACGTCGCACAGTTATATGTAGATCTATCTAACATCAAAGAACGTCGTACAATGCATACTGGTTGCATAGCAGTTATAACTGTGATAGAAAAATGGCACACAATTAAAAATTCAATACATGTGATATATCATCTAGTTTATATCATTCTCATTAAATTATTCTATTCCATATACAGTCAGACCTGTCAATAGTGGTCAATACAGGGAGATTGATAAAATGTCCGCTATATAACAGGTGATCCTTTTCGAAAATATATCGTACAATTACTGTTAATAAACAGTATACGTGTATCGTACAATTACTGTTAATAAACAGTATACGTGTATCGTACAATTACTGTTAATAAACAGTATACCTGTTCTGTTTTGTTTGTTATTTTGCTCCTATCATATCTTTCGTCTCGTAATGTAATTCTTGTTTACATTTATTGTTTATGAAATTATCTCTATAGGATATGATTGGAATAAAGCATACAAATATATAAATAAATTAGATATTTAATAAACAAAAGTACAATTATAATGGCATCTTGGAGAACTCAATCTCTGAATGACTGAATTAGTGATTAATGTTTCCTTTGTTAGTTAGACGACATTAACGTTTTCTGTTACTCTATACATTGTTTGCCTGTACCATGCTAGGACAATTAGCGGTCCTGTACATACGTGTTAGGGTATCGAATTTGCCTCTTTCTACGAATTTTCGATTGTATTTTGGTACTGTGTCCACTGTGTGTTATTTTTCGTCTTCCCTTTATTCTATTATTGATCTTTAGTTTCGTTTTGTTATATTTAATCTAAGATTATCTTGTCATGTGTTTGTTATATCGTAATCTCTTACCGTCCCTTTGAAGGTACAAAACATACCTGATGACCGTTATTACTGAAACGTGTCATGTACATTATATAAGATATCTGGGGGTTTGTTTGTGGGTGTGTTTTTTTTTTTAGCATCACGACGGGTGCGAACACGAAATAGTGAAGTTAACGGTAATAATTTAACACTATGGTGTTTAGCTGGTCACGTGTAATAGTTCATATTGTAATTACACAAATCAATTTATTATTCGACGCTTTGGAGATTTCCTGTGTATGCTTGAAAAAATATCCCCCCCCCCCCCAAAAAAAACAAAATAATACCACACTGTTGGAACATTCACACAGTTCATTAGAAAAATCGTAGAAAGGGGTAAAATTGACATCCCTAACACACAAATACATGACTGATCACTCTCATGGTTTGGTACAGGCACTTCAATATATATGTGGTGGGGTGAAGCTAGGTTTATGAGGAATTAATAAAACAAAGATTGTAACATTACATTGAGCATACTACTGTTGTACATAAGATATGGGGTTTATATGGTGTGAATGATTACATTCCAATGTATCTTGTCTTATAATTAAATGTGAATAAAGCGTCGATTCAATTAACTTCGTAATATTATACTGCAACAAAGGGTAACTTCCAACAATATAAATGATTTAATTGTGGTGTTAAGATACGCAAAACTCATCTATTACCGCACGCATCGCATTGTCCTACATCTACAGCAAACAATCGATCGTGTCGTTAAATTAACTAAAACACTTAAATATGCATTCATTAGAGTTAAAGTTGCGTCATGTAATAACAATTTGGGTCACGCTACATCTGATATTTTGCAATTTTCAATTATTTGTGTGGAGTATGAAATAGTGCCTTTCTGTTGTATCTGTCACTTGTATTTGGTTACATTGGCATGATTTTCTTTGTCCAGTGTATTTACTTTGTCCTGTTTCTTGTTTCTTTCTGTTGTATCTGTCACTTGTATTTGATTACATTGGCATGATTTTCTTTGTCCAGTGTATTTACTTTGTCCTGTTTCTTGTTTCTTTCTGTTGTATCTGTCACTTGTATTTGATTACATTGGCATGATTTTCTTTGTCCAGTGTACTTACTTTGTCCTGTTTCTTGTTCCTTTCTGTTTATTGTGACGTGTTGCCGTTGTTCTTCTTCATTTGTTCTGTTTGCTCTTTTATCCTATTTCTATATTGTTTTCCTATTAATGGTTAATGCAATTTCACCCTACACTCGTTTATAATATGATAAGATGTGATATTGATGGTACAAGAAAGAAAAGGAGATTTACCGTAAATTTGTCTAGAGATTACATCGATTCTCTGTATAAGAAATTTATAGGAACGTCGCACAGTTATGTGTAGATCTATCTAACATCAAAGAACGTCGTACAATGCATACTGGTTGCATAGCAGTTATAACTGTGATAGAAAAATGGCACACAATTAAAAATTCAATACACGTGATATATCATCTAGTTTATATCATTCTCATCAAATTATTCTATTCCATATACAGTCAGACCTGTCAATAGTGGTCAATACAGGGAGATTGATAAAATGTCCGCTATATAACAGGTGATCCTTTTCGAAAATATATCGTACAATTACTGTTAATAAACAGTATACGTGTATCGTACAATTACTGTTAATAAACAGTATACGTGTATCGTACAATTACTGTTAATAAACAGTATACGTGTATCGTACAATTACTGTTAATAAACAGTATACGTGTATCGTACAATTACTGTTAATAAACAGTATACGTGTATCGTACAATTACTGTTAATAAACAGTATACGTGTATCGTACAATTACTGTTAATAAACAGTATACGTGTATCGTACAATTACTGTTAATAAACAGTATACGTATTCTGTTTTGTTTGTTATTTTGCTCCTATCATATCTTTCGTCTCGTAATGTAATTCTTGTTTACATTTATTGTTTATGAAATTATCTCTATAGATATGATTGGAATAAAGCATACAAATATATAAATAAATTAGATATTTAATAAACAAAAGTACAATTATAATGGCATCTTGGAGAACTCAATCTCTGAATGACTGAATTAGTGATTAATGTTTCCTTTGTTAGTTAGACGACATTAACGTTTTCTGTTACTCTATACATTGTTTGCCTGTACCATGCTAGGACAATTAGCGGTCCTGTACATACGTGTTAGGGTATCGAATTTGCCTCTTTCTACGGATTTTCGATTGTATTTTGGTACTGTGTCCACTGTGTGTTATTTTTCGTCTTCCCTTTATTCTATTATTGATCTTTAGTTTCGTTTTGTTATATTTAATCTAAGATTATCTTGTCATGTGTTTGTTATATCGTAATCTCTTACCGTCCCTTTGAAGGTGCAAAACATACCTGATGACCGTTATTACTGAAACGTGTCATGTGCCAGGGGTGTAACAAAGTATAAATTCATGTGTAGGCAAGATCGACAAGGGATCTAGGGAAGCCCCCATGAACCCAGCGATTTTTAGGATTTTAAACGGGAAAGAAACTGTTTTTTTTTTTAGGAAATTACGACAACTCAATCAACAATATTTACGTCATCTTTCAACTATAAAGAGGAGGTTTAGAAAAAAAAACTGTTTAAAAACTGCAGTAAAAATAGATGAACAGAGACCCGATGTTTAAAAAAAACCCATGCCACTGGTATTTGAGAATTATCAGTAGAATCATTTACCTGTAGTTGTTTACTTTTTAAATTTGAGCTAAGGGGTGGTAGTGGTCTCATTGATAGCTATATAGTTATGCCACATATTTGAGTATTCATTAAGATAAGGCCTTGCTAAAACATATATTTATCGATGATACAATTTTATTATTTCAATCTGGAAAAGTTTAGGAATCATCGTTAAAAACGAAAGCCAATCTCCTGTTGGCAACTCCAGCAAATTCGTCTATGATACCCTCAATGTTAACACGCTTGCTCCGGTGAATGTGCAAGATGCCAATGCTAGAAAGACGTTCATGTTTCATTGTTGAGTGCAGGTAAGTTTTGATTCTGCGCATTGCGCTAAATGACCTTTCAGACGCAGTGGTGGATATTGGCATTGTTAGCAAGGTCAGCAACATTCTTCCAATGGTAGAATAAAGAAAAGAATCCAACTCGGCCAATGTTTCCGACAGACTTCTTGGATTTTGGACCTCAATTGCCCATCTCATTTTCTACCTAGCTACCTCCCGTTTGAAGTGTATTGATATAGAAATGTATTGTACGTCTAAAGATAGCAGTTACTTATATTTAAAAAAATCGAAGTGAGGGTTGCATTATTTTAACTAGACTGTTACCTGCTTGGAAATGTAAATGTGTGAGCATCAGTCCAGCTGGTTTAATTTATCTATGTGTGACAAATTGCTCAAGGTGATGCCTGCAGCGTCAATATACGGTGGTCCATGCTTACTTATTGCACTAGCACTGGCGACACTAGAAGGACCTTCTGAGATTGCTTCTGACATATTTATGTCACGATCACCCTTGTCGTTATCAGGAGTGGGCTGTTTGAGTGTCAGACTTTAGCTTAAAAGCGTGTCAAGTTTTCTTTGACTCATATTTATGTTGCAAAAAACCTTTTTACAGTAATCGTCACTTCACCAAAAAGAGTTCTACTATAGTCTAATCAGGGACGTAGATGAGGCTTAATAGTGTGCACGCCATAATTATTTTTGACGAGATGCAAAATGGTGCGATCTGGGGCCATTTTAGGATTTCATATAACATAGAATCAAGCACAATTTTAATGACTGATAGACAAAAATATCTTAAAATTGTCAAATTCTGCCCTTCGTGTCTTGGCAGATACGAATACTTCCATTGCTTTGTACAAGTCCACTTCAAAATCTCGGTGAATATGCATCAATCCCAGAGAAGATACCCTGTCATTCTTCATAGCCGAACTAACACAAGTTTTCAAACGTCTCAGTACACTAAATGACATCTTAGCAGTAGCGCTTGCTGCTGGCATGTTTAACAAAACACATAATATTGTATCTATAGAAGGATAGAGAACTGGATTTACAGAATCTAGTGTGGGGCCTTTGAGAGGGGGTTCATCCGGTGCATCGGTACAGGGCCCGGAGAGCCAAGAAAGGGCCCGTGAATCTTTGAAGTGCCCCATGGACTTAGCCATTGACGTTTTATTTTGATTTGTTCATTATTTTTTTAGTATTTTCAACTAAATTCCACAATTTTGAGAGAAGTTTCAGCCTGTCCTCAAGCCCCAAAGTAGTATTGTTCCGCCTTGCAATATTTCTTTTGGAGGCCCTGTTGCCGGTACATCATCATAATTCTTTTTCCACATTCTGTAATAAAATGAAAAAAAAAATATATCACACTGTCGGAAATGTTCCAAAAATTCAATAGAAAAATCGTAGAAATAGGCAAATTCGATATCCCTAACACACATATACATGACCTCTAACACACATATACATGACCTCTAACACACATATACATGACCTCTAACACACATATACATGACCTCTAACACACATATACATGATCGCTCACTTTCCTGACTGATATCCCTAACACACATATACATGACCGCTCACTTTCCTGACTGATATCCCTAACACACATATACATGACCGCTCACTTTCCTGACTGATATCCCTAACACACATATACATGACCGCTCACTTTCCTGACTGATATCCCTAACACACATATACATGACCGCTCACTTTCCTGACTGATATCCCTAACACACATATACATGATCGCTCACTTTCCTGACTGATATCCCTAACACACATATACATGACCGCTCACTTTCCTGACTGATATCCCTAACACACGTATACATGATCGCTCACTTTCCTGACTGATATCCCTAACACACGTATACATGATCGCTCACTTTCCTGACTGATATCTCTAACACACGTATACATGATCGCTCACTTTCCTGACTGATATCCCTAACACACATATACATGATCGCTCACTTTCCTTACTGATATCCCTAACACACGTATACATGATCGCTCACTTTCCTGACTGATATCCCTAACACACGTATACATGACCGCTCACTTTCCTGACTGATATCCCTAACACACATATACATGACCGCTCACTTTCCTGACTGATATCCCTAACACACGTATACATGATCGCTCACTTTCCTGACTGATATCCCTAACACACATATACATGACCGCTCACTTTCCTGACTGATATCCCTAACACACATATACATGACCGCTCACTTTCCTGACTGATATCCCTAACACACGTATACATGATCGCTCACTTTCCTGACTGATATCCCTAACACACATATACATGACCGCTCACTTTCCTGACTGATATCCCTAACACACATATACATGATCGCTCACTTTCCTAACTTAGTACAGGTACTTCAGTAAAAAGTGACGGGGTTAAACTAGTTGGATTATAACTTGCCATTGTCTTAAGAAATACCAGTATAGCCACATTTCCTCTGAACTGTCGATCGAGGAAAAAAAGATAATATACTAGACAGGTAGCATGTACATCGTACTTGATAAATCCTAAATTTGGTTGTTGTCAGTTGCATATTATTTTAATTGACAGCAAAATAATTAGGTTTCAGACGCCCGTCAATGGGGTTCGCAATTAATATTTCGAATGTACAATAGCGACATCTGCCCAACATGAAAACAGGACAGATTGATGTACTTGATCAATCGTTCCCTCCCCCTCTCCCCAACATGTGAAAAACAGAAATATCCTTATGTGATTTAAATACGTACTAACTCCATTACATGTAAACTGTATGATGCTGTTTGATAAAGACCTTTTACTGGAACAGGAAAAAATGAACACCTGAGTGAAGTAGTGTTGTAATTAAATATCGTGTACGTGATGTATAAGTTGGAAAAAATGTAAGTGTTTATTTTAAATGAGGTTGAAACAAGTCACACCTTGATATCAATTCGGTTGTATTTCATTTTGACGATTTTAATTACGGAAGACGGTCCGCAAACATCTATTTTGAGTGATTGCAATTTTAACTCATCTGCTGGAGAAGTAAGTGGTACACAGGGCCTATGAGAGGGGGTGGGGGTGAGCCGGCACATCGGTACGGTACCCGCAGAGCCAAGAAAGGGCACATGAATCTCTGAAGGGTCCCATTGACATTTTATTTTGATTTTTCATTATTATTATTTTTGTATTTTCAACTCAAATCCACAATTTTGAGAGAAGTTGCAGTCTGTCCTCGGGCCCCAAAGCAGTATTGTTCCGCCTTGCAAAATTTCTCTTGGAGGCCCTGGTACAAAGTGTTTACAAGTCATTACGTTTTGTAATGGCCCAGCTGGTTCGCCATCTGGCAACTTCTCTCCTGGAATCCTCTAATGATAAATCAATGTCAGCCTGGTATGCCTCGTATATTGGAGCGACATAATCATTAGTTATTTTGTCTACAGCACGGGGCAGTAGATGCTGTGCATGGAAGCGGTTTTCGTAGTAAGGAGACGTGATTCAAGTTCTGTAATCAAATGGTCCCAAAATGGATAGTACAAAGAAATTCGCCAATACTGTTTTGGCGCTTCCGCGGTGTGATTGACTCTAATAGTCTGTCTACCACATCAGATATATCAAATAAATTTATTTTCTAATTATTTTATAACCTGACGATGTGCACGCCATGGCGTGACAACGTATGTGCAGCTACGCCTCTAACGTTTTGAGTTCGAATTCCGCACAGACGAGGTGTACTCGATACAACATTATATGATAAAGTTTGTCAGTGAATTGCGGCAGGTCGGTGGTTTTCTCTGGGTAAACCGATGTCCTCCATCAAAAACCACCAAACTGTACCAAACGTTATAATTGAAATATTGTTGAAAGTGGCGCTAACCATCCCCTCCATTCCATCTTGGTTGTTTAATATCGATGAACGTATAATAATATTCATCCTGTATCAGTATTACTATTCTGATCGATACTGAAATATTACTTCATTTTTAATTGACGAAATTGTGACAGTGACGTTAAACACCATAACCTCCTCATTTTTAATTAGTCAGGAGTTGCAACCATATTTCAGAAATAAGTCAGTGCGTGTGCGTTACTGTCATCCATAACACAATACAATATGAGTACGGGTGTTTTTAAATTATTAAATCCGGTAGGTAAAACGTCACATACACTTGTTCGATCTTACGATATAAATTGTTTATTTGATCTAATGATAAGTAAAGTTCAAAAGGTTGCTTAAGTAAACCATAATTACATTTTGTACAATTACATGTATATGAATTATTAATACAACATGCCACGAACTTTACCAGAGGGTGGCTATCATATTACTTAGTTAGAAAACGGTTATGTATCTCGTATTTTAATTTTTTTAAGAAGTAAGCAAATATTATAATGGAAATAGTGTTAATAAGATTTAGTGAAAGATTCCAGGATGACGTTGTCTCGCCCTCTCTGTTGATATGTATGTACATGGGGATATTATTTTTACAAACATTAAACATCACGTATTTTAGTGTCAATATATAGGATCAGGAAAAAGAGACCGTTCACCTCCATGTCAAAGTTGTTATAAACTTAGTTGAACCTTGTTTTTAATTAGTATCATTATATTCATACTCCCGCGTCCAGCAGTCTTACTGCTGACAAGACAAGACAAGAATTGTTATTCTCAAATAAACCATACATTACAATGGTATAGAGAAGTTACAAAAGAAAAAAAACGCATATTGGTAAACATAAATCATATCTTGCAAATCGAATATATGAGTGGATAAAGACTACACGGTGCCTCAATATGAGTAGAAATAAAAGTTTCCTTCTTGAAGACACAGTTTTGTTTTTAATTTCTCAAATGTGAATTCAAATGCACGATTTGTGAAAATTAAGAAAGTTGTTACCTTGGTTACAAACGTGTCCTGAATATATTAAGCATGAAAACAATCTTGGGAATGATAATATAGCGCCCCGTAAGAACACTTCAAAATATACTTATTGTTATGGTTATGGTGTTTAACGCCACTTCCAACAATATTTCAGTTATACCGTGGCGGTCAGTTTTATTGTTGGAGGAAACCGGATTACCCGGAGAAAACCACCGACCTGCCGCAAGTCACTGACAAACTTTATCACATAATGTTGTATCGAGCACACATCGCCATGAGCAGGATTCCAATTCACAACGTCAGTGGTGATAGGCATTCATTGCATAGGTAATAATAAATCCGACCACCATACGATCAAGGCTCCGTAGTGCCGGATTTACCTATAAACTCGATAGGCTGAAGCCTAGGGCCTCAAAGTTTAGGGGGCCTCCACTCAAGGTGTACAATATTTTCAACACTGTTATTGGACTTTCACACGTATGCTGTCATAACGTACTGTAGTTTCTAAACAATCATTCCGTAGTTTTCTTTGCACTTTGCACTCCATAGCAGAATTTTAAGCACCCCTCATCATCTTTGCCTTTATTGAAATTGATTAAGCACGCTTCCATCTTCCTCCAGTCGTGAAGGTTGGGAATTGGGAGAGGCCTCGCAAGTGGATTAGCCTAGGGCCTCGCTTTATTTAAATCCGGCACTGCGGCCACGATGACTCCTTTGTGTAATTGATTGTGAATACAAGAGAACACATAGACATTTAGATTATTCTGTAGATTTCTGTTATCATGTTTATGTCCTTTGGTTTACTTTCTTGCAAAAACATGTAAATTATTTGGCTTTCCAATCTTTTATTTATGACCGTACTTGGTGAAGGAAATTCCGGAAACGCGTGATGCTCACTAAATTAGATATCTACGTTTTTGCTCTATGCAAACCGTATTATCGAAACTACGACACTCACTAGAGAATATGGACAATGTTGAACACGTGAGTAAGGCTGTGAATGTACAACAAACCAATCTTTTCTTGTTTGATAGTGAAATATTACTACCATAAAAAAAACTTCAAAGTGTTAGGTGACAGGACACAAACAAATACGGTTTTCCTGTGCTGAATGATATAGATATTTATTGATGTAATTCAAGATTATTATAGAATCCTAGATGCTATCAGTAGTTGTTAATTATTAAATCAGTATATATAAAGACTTTGACTTTTAAAAGATTGAACCACATATAATAATAAAATGTTTCAAAATAAATATTTTACTTCTAGTGTGTTTAAGTAGTATTTCCACTTAAATTAAGAATTTTCCGTATGTAATGGTGTATAACATAAATGCTTTTAATTAAATCAAGGTCAATTACTGACACGACAACAAATATAAACAAAGTACAAACAGAAAACGAACCCTAAATGACAAAACGGTTATGTACCTCGTATTTTAAATTAAAAAAAAAAAGTAAACAATTATTATAATGGAAATATTGTTAATACGATTTAGTGAACGATTCCAGCATGACGTTGTCTCGACGATTCCAGCATGACGTTGGCTCGCCCTCTGTTGATATAATATGATTTTAACAAACACTAAACATCACGTAATATAGTGTTATAGAACCATATCAATGTTTTATATAAATAGCTGAAGCTTATTTTTAATTAGTGTCACTAAATTCATATCCCCGCGTTCAGCAGTCTTACTGCTGACGGACAATAGACATACATGTATTGGTAAACACAAATCGTATCTTGCAAATCGAATATATGAGTGGATAAAGACTACATGGTGCCTCAATATGAGTAGAAATAAAAGTCTCCTAAGTTCAAAGCTAATCATGACGGCTCTTTTGTGTAATTTGGTGTGAATACAATGACGCATATAGACATTTAGATTATTTTGCTAACCTTTACAGATTTTGGTTATCATTTTTATGCCCTTTGGGTTTTTTTCTTCCAACAGCATATACATTATCTAGGTTTCCAATCTTTTAATAAGAACCCGATGAAGGAAATACCAGAAACGTGTGATGCTCACTAAATTAGAAATCTACGTTTTTGCTCTATGCAAACCGTATTATCGAAACTCCGCCACTCACAAGAGAATATGGACAATGTTGAACACGTGAGTGACGCTGTGAGTGTACAAAAAGCTGACCTTTTCCTGTTTGATAATGAAATATTACTACCATAAAAAGCTTCAAAGTGTTAGCTGACAGTACACACACAAATGCGATTTTCCTGCGTGACAGTCGAGTTCTTGTGCAAAACTTAAATAAGATCTTAGAAGTACAAACTACAATGTGTAAAATCAAAGAATTACAAATGATACTTAGAAGAATCCAATCAAATATTTGGTTTATCAGGCTTCTTTTTACACTGCTAACAATACAATATAATAACAAAGACCTGTGGTCAATCTACTTGATTACATTTCAGAGGTTGAGATCCTAAACATCTTCATTTGCATATCTCATTATTTTGTTAAGTGATATAGAGATTTATATATGTAATTCATAGCCATGATCGTATAGTAGTTGGATTTACAACTGTCTATGCAATCAGTGCATATCACCTCTAACGTTGTGAGTTCGAACCCCGTTGATTGTAAGGTGCACTCGATACAACATTATTTGATAAAGCTTGTCAGTGACTTGAGACAGGTCGGTGGTTTTCTCCGGGTAGTCCGGTTTTCTTCACCAATAAAACTGACCGCCACAATATAACTGAAATATTGTTGAAAGTGGTGTTAAACACCATAAACCAATCTTGAGATCCTAAGCATCATAATTTGTATATATCATTATTTTGTTGAATGATATAGATATTTATTAATGTTATTCAAGATTATTATAGAACACTAGATGATATCACTAGTCTTTGACTTTAAAAAGATTGAACCACACATGATAATAAAATATTTCAAAATAAATATTTAGTGTGTTTAAGTAGTATTTTCACTTAAACTAAGAATTTATCGTATGTAATGGTGTATAGCATAAATGTTTTTAATTAAATCAAGGCCAATTACCGACACGACAACAAATAGAAAGAAAGACCAAACAGAAAACAAACACTAAATGACAATTGGTTCACATTAGTACAAATATATGTCAATTAAAAGAAGAGTTTGAAGATACCAAAGGGGTAATCAGAATCCGTAATTCGGAGAAGGGTAGACAACACAATGGCCATACGAAAAAGGACAAATGAACAAAACAATCTACAAAGCATTACACATAAAACAAAAGATCAAGTAACACGAACCCCACTAAAAACCGGAGGTGAATTCAAGTGCTCCGGAAGGATGGCAGTTCCTGCTCCACTACTGGCACTCGTTGTTAAAACTATTAATAAAGATCAATAAGCAAACATGATTTAACATTTTGGCATTTTTGATTTTTAAATTGTTCCGACAGCGTGGTATGTTTGTTTTTCCTTTTATTGTTATGATATATTGAACACAACACATACATAGCTTTCAAAATATATGTATCAGCTGTTTAGTTAGTAGCTATGATATTTTCATAAAAATTATACAGATCAAATTATCTCTCGCACTAAATTACTTGTCCATGGTCAGAAATTATACATCCTGTAAATTGCTGTATATATGTAAATATGTTGATATGTTGTTTAATTGAAGTATCAGTCTTCCCAATGTAATACTTAAATCTGAAGATACAGTACTAAAGGCAGAAGATGCAGTGCTTAAAGGCAGAAGATACAGTACTAAAGGCAGAAGATACAGTACTAAAGGCAGAAGATATAGTGCTTAAGGCAGAAGATACAGTACTAAAGGCAGAAGATGCAGTGCTTAAAGGCAGAAGATATAGTGCTTAAGGCAGAAGATACAGTACTAAAGGCAGAAGATATAGTGCTTAAGGCAGAAGATGCAGTGCTTAAGGGCAGAAGATACAGTACTAAAGGCAGAAGATATAGTGCTTAAGGCAGAAGATGCAGTGCTTAAGGGCAGATGATACAGTATTTAAGGGCAGAAGATACAGTACTCAAGGCAGAAGATGTAATATTCAATGCAGATGAAGATGCAGTGCTTAAGGGCAGAAGATACAGTACTAAAGGCAGAAGATATAGTGCTTAAGGCAGAAGATGCAGTGCTTAAGGGCAGATGATACAGTATTTAAGGGCAGAAGATACAGTACTCAAGGCAGAAGATGCAATATTCAATGCAGAAGATACAGTACTCAATGCAGAAGAAACAGTACTCAATGCAGAAAATACAGTACTAAAGAAAGAAGATACAGTGCTTAAGGGCAGAAGATACATTACTCCAGGCAAAATATACAGTACTCAAGGCAGAATATATAGTACTAACGACAGAATATAAAATACTCAAGACAGAAGATAGAGTACTCAATGCAGAATATACAGTACTAAAGAAAGAATATACAGTACTAAAGACAGAAGATACAGTACTCAAGGCAGATGATACAGTACTCAAGGCAGAAGATACATTACTCAAGGCAAAGGATACAATACTCAAGGCAGTATATATAGTACTCAAGGCAGTATATATAGTACTCAAGGCAGTATATATAGTACTCAAGGCAGTAGATATAGTACTCAAGGCAGTATATATAGTACTCAAGGCAGTAGATACAATACTCAAGGCAGTATATATAGTACTCAAGGCAGTATATATAGTACTCAAGGTAAGAGATACAGTACTCAAGGTTGAAGATAGTGTTGACTAGAAGAAGAATAAGTGTACAAAGCAGTAGATGGGTCATCAGAACACAATGCTATTTAATCGTATTTATTATGTTTTTATGTAGACATCGTATAACCCACAAGTTGAATATATGTCATTTGTATTGCTCCCAATCTTTTTAAAAATTATTTGGCTTTCCAATATTTCGATATTGAGAGTACTTGATGGAGGTTATATCTACACTTATATTACACCAAAGATACTACGGACCCGCAGTATATGTATATATCAGGAACTAGTATAATACATTGCATATATTCTATTTTGACATTATGTATGGTTGCTGAGGCTGGAAAATATGTTTGTACAGATGTTAAAAAGAAGCTACATTCCATTTATTACATACATTTAATTTATGAACTTGTTTGTTTGGTCATGCTTCATTGAGCATTTAAAATCTAAAAAGTAATTAAACATCTAGAGCAGGATAGATCTAAAGATTTAATTATGGAATATTTGGTTAATTATGAGTAAATTTACTTATATTTTGATAACAAACAAGTTTTGTAAATTTCGGTTTCATTCTGTTCTATGATATATCACTACATGTCGTCATTCAATTGATGGTTATTGTGAACACATTCCGTCATATGATTACTCGACGAATTCCCTCCAATTATCTCAAGATAGTACTCAAGGCAGTATATATAGTACTCAAGGCAGTAGATACAATACTCAAGGCAGTATATATAGTACTCAAGGCAGTATATATAGTACTCAAGGTAAGAGATACAGTACTCAAGGTTGAAGATAGTGTTGACTATCAATAATTCTAGATTTGCAGAATTTCTTCCATTGATATATCCTCCAGAGCTGGAAGTTAAAGAGACCACCGATACAGCTTCGTCCGCATCATTTTTGGACTTATACCTCGAATTTGACGACAGTGGTCAACTCAGTACTAAAATTTATGATAAGCGGGACGACTTCAATTTTAAAATCATAAATTTTCCAAACATGTGCAGCAATATACCAGCTTCTCCTGCATATGGTGTTTACATCTCGCAATTGATTCGCTATGCAAGGGCCAGTAGCAATTATTCTGATTTCCTGAAACGTCATCTTCATCTGAGAAACAGGCTACTGGACCAGGGCTATAAAAAGATTCGCCTTATTCGATCTCTTAAAAAGTTTATATTCCGATACCAATATCTTGTCGAAATATATTCCGTCTCTGCAGAAAAAATTATAAGCGATGCATTTTCATATAGTGAAAATGTATAAAGATAAAGAAGTCGCAAATGTCAATAATTTTTTTGTCAATGTGTGACGTAAAAGTATTTTTGACATTTACGTCACCGAATATGGTACTGCTTTGACAACTATTTTACCTATTTTGTTCCTGTATTTAAATACTGTTACAGTGACAGCCGGAACCTTTGAACCGTAATGAGAGCGGGAGGTTTGGCGCCTTAAAATCTGATTCAACCCACCATTTCTTTAGAAATGCCTGTACCAAGTCAGGGTCATTACGGTTTTCACAGTTTTCCGGTTGTTGACTGATTTTGTCTGTTTATATAATTATGAGTTTTGACTTTCCCTTTATAAGATTGTTCGGAGTTCGGTAATTTTGTTATTACATTTATTTAGAAATATCATATTGGACAAGGTTAGTGTAAAGAAAACATTATTGACAAAAGAAGTCACATACATCATATATAAACATACAATCAAAGGATTGGTCAAGGTTCCGATAGCTATTGGTATGCTGTAACCAATCAAATGTACATGTCAAAAGATGTCCAGATGAAAATAATTATAACATACAAACTGTAACAACAATAACGCAGTCATTTTGTCACATAATTATATGTAAATCAAACAATAATAGCAAGTAAAATAACTAACTGAAATAATAATTTCTCTGTCAAACCTCCATACACATCCAATACAAGAAAGAAACTGAGTGAAAACATCCAATTAGAAATGAGGGGAAAACATGTGGCGGGGTTAAATCGGACATTAGTAGCTCAATCATCCTCTATAAATTAGTAGCTCAATCATCCTCTATAAATTAGTAGCTCAATCATCCTCTATAAATTAGTAGCTCAATCATCCTCTATAAATTAGTAGCCCAATCATCCTCTATAAATTAGTAGCTCAATCATCCTCTATAAATTAGTAGCTCAATCATCCTCTATAAATTAGTAGCTCAATCATCCTCTATAAATTAGTAGCTCAATCATCCTCTATAAATTAGTAGCTCAATCATCCTCTATAAATTAGTAGCTCAATCATCCTCTATAAATTAGTAGCTCAATCATCCTCTATAAATTAGTAGCTCAATCATCCTCTATAAATTAGTAGCTCAATCATCCTCTATAAATTAGTAGCTCAATCATCCTCTATAAATTAGTAGCTCAATCATCCTCTATAAATTAGTAGCTCAATCATCCTCTATAAATTAGTAGCTCAATCATCCTCTATAAATTAGTAGCTCAATCATCCTCTATAAATTAGTAGCTCAATCATCCTCTATAAATTAGTAGCTCAATCATCCTCTATAAATTAGTAGCTCAGTCATCCTCTATCAGACCTGTGCGTCAATCCAACTATTTTTTGCATTGATTGACCCCCTTTTGTTTCTTTTGTTTTTTTCTGATTTTCCTGCTTAAAAAATCAGTATTAATGAAATATTTTTAGACAATGTTTTACTTTTATTAGCGTGTGATTTCAGAGGATTTTCACTTAATTTAATGGAGTATAACATTAATGCTTTTAAATAAATCACGACTGATATACATCAACATAACAGACTCGAAAAGAAATAATATATCTGCTCTTATATACTGTCCAAACAGAAAACAAATCACATATAACGGCTAATAAAGCTATAATTCAGTGAAAGCTTTTTACAAAGATTAATATCAACCCTGGTATCATTAACACTGACTGTCCAGTTATTAGGAAAAACGTCTCCAGCAGCACATACAGGACTGTCAAAATTACAATATTAACTATTATTAATGTGGTTAGTATGCTGTGCTTTCATGAAAATAAAGGGCTGAAAAGGTGTTTCACATTCACTGTCCAGTTAAAATAAAATATTCTCATAAACCCAAATTACAATGGTACACAAACATGTTAGATAAATACACTTAAATATGATTATACAGTACAAAGCTAAGACGGAGATACTAAATATTTTAACCATTGCCCAGATGAGTCTAACTTCTAGCTATTTAGCCTTCAGTTTGTTTTGTGGGATTTGTGTTGCTGAATCTTTAGTTTTCTGTGTAGTGTTTTGTACATTTGTCCTTTTTCTTTGGCCATTTTATTGTCTGTCTTTCTTCGATTTACTGTTTCTGATTACCCCTTGATATTTTCATACTTTTCTTACTGTTCATTAATTCTTAGATTTCAGAGTATGTTGCCTTTATTTTCCTGTTATCTCTAAGATCAGAACATGTTAGAATATAATGATATTCATCGGCAATGTCGCCGGACATACATATAGAAAATCGATTTTCGTGAATATTTTGCCATCTATAATTGACTGTTTATGACATAACATACCAACGTTACACATAATAATGATATTATTATCATCTCAATTTTAAAAATAGTTTTCCGTCTCCAGTCTTTATTTGAATGGAGGAGTGCGTTTGGTGAATCTGATAAAGCTGAATTCCACGTCTGTGTGAACTTATATATCAAGCTTAATTTGAAAGTATCATACAACAACAAATAATTCATATTTTATACACTGAACAGTCCTAATATAGATTTGACATATCTTAGGTAAGCAATATTTCATCTATGTCTTTGTTATGAAAAATTATATATCATAACTGGAACATGTCCTTGTTTTCTCGTTAGTACTTTAGACAAATAACTGAAAATTCTAAAGTTGATATAAATGAAAGATAACGACAGAGTACAGAGGAATAAACAGGTCTTCGAGCAAATGAATGCACACGGAAAACAAAACAGAACACTATCCACACTAAACAGATCTTTGAACAAAAGAATTGATACGACAAAGCAAAAATAAATTGCTATCTGCATTAAACAGAACTTCGAGCAAAGGAAATTATACGAAAAACCTCTATTGACACACCATCCACGCTAAACAGATCTTCCAGGAAAGGAATGAATACGAAAACACAAAAATAAAACACTATCCACACTAAACAGATCTTCAAACAAAGGAATGAATACGAAAAAACAAAAATAAAATACTATCAACACTAAACAGATCTTCAAACAAAGGAATGAATACGAAAAAACAAAAATAAAATACTATCAACACTAAACAGGTCTTCGAACAAAGGAATGAATACGAAAAAACAAAAATAAAATACTATCAACACTAAACAGGTCTTCGAACAAAGGAATGAATACGAAAAAACAAAAATAAAATACTATCCACACTAAACAGGTCTTCGAACAAAGGCATCGACACGAAAAACGAAAAATAAAACAATATCTACAATAAACAGATCTTCGAGCAAAGGCATCGATACAAAAAACGAAAAATAAAACAATATTCACAATAAACAGATATTCGAGCAAAGGCATCGACACGAAAAACCAAAAATGAAACAATATCCACAATAAACAGATCTTCGAGCAAAGGCATCGACACGAAAAACCAAAAATGAAACAATATCCACAATAAACAGATCTTCGAGCAAATGCATCGATACGAAAAACCAAAAATGAAACTATGCACACTAAACGGGTCTTCCAGCAAAGGAATAGACACGACAAAGCACAAAAACGAAACACCTTCCATAGAAAGTTAAAAAGAAACAAATAAAGAATAAAAATACAAACAATAGCATGATTAATACAGCACTAATGCTTCTGGGTACACATTTGGTATCTACAAACTTGTCTTTGTTAATATTATATTTGACTTGAATGTCATAGATTGATAGAACTGCATTAATCTGTTATTGTCAAAAATATAAATAGCTACTTTATATAACGGTTACGTCAATTTTGTACCACATTTCAATGAAGATTTATTAACTTATTCTAGTATCATATCTATATAATCTAAATTATATGATTTATTATAAAATTGTCTAATTAAGACAAAGAAAAAACAATTAAAACTAGGTACATGAGCACTTAAAATTAATGATGAATCATTCCAAATAATTAATCAACAAGTACAACAAACATTAAATATGGTTTAAAGTAGCATTAACAATAACAGGTCGATCATACATTAACATGTGGCGCGCATTAAATTAGATATCTTCGTTTGTATTTAAACTATAAAGGAATATTTACTATTTATTCATTTAAATGTTTTTGTTTTCCTTTAATGTTCATGGTAGATCGAATTAATATTTTATATACAACAATTATAGTATTGTTGTGGGAATCTTTAAATGTGCACTAAAGCATGTATGGTGACATATATAATTGTTATTACAAACGACCATGAACCTGTATATTAATATAGGCACTTTTATTCTTGGTGTTGTTCTGTTAAAGTAGACATGTAAAATAATACAGGGTTCGTCAATCACTGGTGTTGTGTTCTTTTTAATCTGTAATATAATATAGGGTTCGTCAATCACTGCTGCTGTGATGTTCAAATAAAATAATAATAATAATAATAATATTAATATGATACCATTACGTGATTATTTCCAATACAGCTCCCCAAGGACTATTAACTATGCCAATACGGATATCATCAAGTAATGATATATTTATTAATAAACCATAAATCCAGAGAGAATCTGGAACACCAATATTGGCCGGATGAAAGTCGGCCAATACGAGAATAAATCCATATTGGCCGACTTTGTCTCGTATTGGCCGAGTTGTACTATCTCTATCACAAAGGCAGTTTTCATCTTATTTATGTAAACGTAATCGTAGTTAATTAATGATAATAATAAGAGCGTCCATCAATCGCTGTCGTTGTATTGTTCAATTTAACATTATTCCTGTTTTATATTATTGCGATTCGAAATAAAACATGACAATTTCACCTAATAGTCAAGAGTCGCACTTGTTTTTTTACTAGTTGTCGGATAGATTTGCCACGTATCATGCATTGGTTCAGTTGACGTCATCGTTCACTGCGCAATGAGAAAGGTTGACCTCGGCGAATTTTAGCCCAATTTTTTTTTTTTTTTTTTTTTTTTTTTTTTGAAAATTTGTTTGCGCAAACACATGTTCTACGTTTTAACATTTATCAACAGCTGTAAATATTTATTCAAATTATATTTAGTTAATAATTATGTACCTGTTAATTAAACAGCCGATCCTGTAATTCAGTCATTATATGTTTAATGTGTATTAACACTAATAGGAAAATATTAAGGACAACTTTGTTGATGAGCCAAAGAAATAATTACATCATTTATTTCCTGACAAGTCATTGGTTATTTATAAGAAATATCTATTATTAAAATCCAAAAGACCTAGATAATTTTATCATTGCTAAAACTAAAGTCTTCTTTCACAGGCATAGGCAGCATATTTTGGCTATCCTGTTTAGACTTTTTTTACTGTGAGAATATCCGACGAAGGATATTCCCAAAACAAAAAATAAATAAAAAAGATTAAAATAAAAAAAATAAAAAAAAGAAACCGCGTCGTGCGCATAAAATAAGATATCTACGTCTTCATTGAACCTTTTAGCAAAAAAATAGTAACAGAAAAAGGGTGAGAGATCATGCAAATCTCACTTCTATGCTAACATATACATTTGGGCAAGGCAACAGTAACGACGTCGCTAATTATGGGCAATCAACTAAAGCATTCCTCATTTATTACTCTTCTTATCCCTCTAATTTGACTGCAGTGAGAGATTTGATTATAATACACGCTCATTTGTCTACTAATAATTAAGATACCAAAGATGCAATAAGAAGGAGTAAGTCGAAGAAGGACAGACAACACAATGACCAAAAGATACCAAAGAGGCAATAAGAAGGAGTAAGTCGAAGAAGGATAGACAACACAATGACCAAAAGATACCAAAGAGGCAATAAGAAGGAGTAAGTCGAAGAAGGACAGCCAACACAATGACCAAAAGATACCAAAGAGGCAATAAGAAGGAGTAAGTCAAAGAAGGACAGACAACACAATGACCAAAAGATACCAAAGAGGCAATAAGAAGGAGTAAGTCGGAGAAGGACAGACAACACAATGACCAAAAGATACCAAAGAGGCAATAAGAAGGAGTAAGTAGAAGGACAGACGACACAATGACCAAAAGATACCAAAGAGGCAATAAGAAGGAGTAAGTAGAAGGACAGACAACACAATGACCAAAAGATACCAAAGAGACAATAAGAAGGAGTAAGTCAAAGAAGGACAGACAACACAATGACCAAAAGATACCAAAGATGCAATAAGAAGGAGTAAGTCGAAGAAGGACAGACAACACAATGACCAAAAGATACCAAAGAGGCAATAAGAAGGAGTAAGTAGAAGGACAGACGACACAATGACCAAAAGATACCAAAGAGGCAATAAGAAGGAGTAAGTAGAAGGACTGACAACACAATGACCAAAAGATACCAAAGAGGCAATAAGAAGGAGTAAGTAGAAGGACAGACGACACAATGACCAAAAGATACCAAAGAGGCAATAAGAAGGAGTAAGTAGAAGGACTGACAACACAATGACCAAAAGATACCAAAGAGACAATAAGAAGGAGTAAGTAGAAGGACAGACGACACAATGACCAAAAGATACCAAAGAGACAATAAGAAGGAGTAAGTAGAAGGACAGACAACACAATGACCAAAAGATACCAAAGAAGCAATAAGAAGGAGTAAGTCGAAGAAGGATAGACAACACAATGACCAAAAGATACCAAAGAGACAATAAGAAGGAGTAAGTAGAAGGACAGACAACACAATGGCCAAAAGATACCAAAGAGGCAATAAGAAGGAGTAAGTAGAAGGACAGACAACACAATGACCAAAAGATACCAAAGAGGCAATAAGAAGGAGTAAGTAGAAGGACAGACGACACAATGACCAAAAGATACCAAAGGGGCAATAAGAAGGAGTAAGTAGAAGGACAGACGACACAATGACCAAAAGATACCAAAGAGGCAATAAGAAGGAGTAAGTAGAAGGACAGACGACACAATGACCAAAAGATACCAAAGAGGCAATAAGAAGGAGTAAGTAGAAGGACAGACGACACAATGACCAAAAGATACCAAAGAGGCAATAAGAAGGAGTAAGTCAAAGAAGGACAGACAACACAATGACCAAAAGATACCAAAGAAGCAATAAGAAGGAATAAGTCGAAGAAGGACAGACAACACAATGACCAAAAGATACCAAAGAGGCAATAAGAAGGAGTAAGTAGAAGGACAGACGACACAATGACCAAAAAATACCAAAGGGGCAATAAGAAGAAGTAAGTCAAAGAAGGACAGACGACACAATGACCAAAAGATACCAAAGAGGCAATAAGAAGGAGTAAGTAGAAGAAGGACAGACAACACAATGACCAAAAGATACCAAAGAGACAATAAGAAGGAGTAAGTCGAAGAAGGACAGCCAACACAATGACCAAAAGATACCAAAGGGGCAATAAGAAGGAGTAAGTCGAAGAAGGACAGACGACACAATGACCAAAAGATACCAAAGGGGCAATAAGAAGGAGTAAGTCGGAGAAGGACAGACAACACAATGACCAAAAGATACCAAAGAGGCAATAAGAAGGAGTAAGTAGAAGGACAGACAACACAATGACCAAAAGATACCAAAGGGGCAATAAGAAGGAGTAAGTAGAAGAAGGACAGACGACACAATGACCAAAAGATACCAAAGGGGCAATAAGAAGGAGTAAGTCGGAGAAGGACAGACAACACAATGACCAAAAGATACCAAAGGGGCAAAAAGAAGGAGTAAGTAGAAGGACAGACAACACAATGACCAAAAGATACCAAAGAGGCAATAAGAAGGAGTAAGTAGAAGGACAGACGACACAATGACCAAAAGATACCATAGAGGCAATAAGAAGGAGTAAGTAGAAGAAGGACAGACAACACAATGACCAAAAGATACCAAAGAGACAATAAGAAGGAGTAAGTAGAAGAAGGACAGACAACACAATGACCAAAAGATACCAAAGAGACAATAAGAAGGAGTAAGTAGAAGGACAGACAACACAATGACCAAAGGATACCAAAGAGGCAATAAGAAGGAGTAAGTCGAAGAAGGACAGACAACACAATGACCAAAAGATACCAAAGGGGCAATAAGAAGGAGTAAGTAGAAGAAGGACAGACAACACAATGACCAAAAGATACCAAAGAGGCAATACGAAGGAGTAAGTAGAAGGACAGACGACACAATGACCAAAAGATACCATAGAGGCAATAAGAAGGAGTAAGTAGAAGGACAGACGACACAATGACCAAAAGATACCATAGAGGCAATAAGAAGGAGTAAGTAGAAGAAGGACAGACAACACAATGACCAAAAGATACCAAAGAGACAATAAGAAGGAGTAAGTAGAAGGACAGACGACACAATGACCAAAAGATACCAAAGAGGCAATAAGAAGGAGTAAGTAGAAGGACAGACGACACAATGACCAAAAGATACCATAGAGGCAATAAGAAGGAGTAAGTAGAAGAAGGACAGACAACACAATGACCAAAAGATACCAAAGAGGCAATAAGAAGGAGTAAGTAGAAGAAGGACAGACAACACAATGACCAAAAGATACCAAAGAGACAATAAGAAGGAGTAAGTAGAAGGACAGACAACACAATGACCAAAAGATACCAAAGAGGCAATAAGAAGGAGTAAGTAGAAGGACAGACGACACAATGACCAAAAGATACCAAAGAGGCAATAAGAAGGAGTAAGTAGAAGGACAGACGACACAATGACCAAAAGATACCATAGAGGCAATAAGAAGGAGTAAGTAGAAGAAGGACAGACAACCCAATGACCAAAAGATACCAAAGAGGCAATAAGAAGGAGTAAGTCAAAGAAGGATAGACAACACAATGACCAAAAGATACCAAAGAGACAATAAGAAGGAGTAAGTCGAAGAAGGACAGACAACACAATGACCAAAAGATACCAAAGAGGCAATAAGAAGGAGTAAGTCGGAGAAGGACAGACAACACAATGGCCAAAAGATACCAAAGAGGCAATAAGAAGGAGTAAGTAGAAGGACAGACAACACAATGACCAAAAGATACCAAAGAGACAATAAGAAGGAGTAAGTCAAAGAAGGACAGACAACACAATGACCAAAAGATACCAAAGATGCAATAAGAAGGAGTAAGTCGAAGAAGGACAGACAACACAATGACCAAAAGATACCAAAGAGGCAATAAGAAGGAGTAAGTAGAAGGACAGACGACACAATGACCAAAAGATACCAAAGAGGCAATAAGAAGGAGTAAGTAGAAGGACTGACAACACAATGACCAAAAGATACCAAAGAGGCAATAAGAAGGAGTAAGTAGAAGGACAGACGACACAATGACCAAAAGATACCAAAGAGGCAATAAGAAGGAGTAAGTAGAAGGACTGACAACACAATGACCAAAAGATACCAAAGAGACAATAAGAAGGAGTAAGTAGAAGGACAGACGACACAATGACCAAAAGATACCAAAGAGACAATAAGAAGGAGTAAGTAGAAGGACAGACAACACAATGACCAAAAGATACCAAAGAAGCAATAAGAAGGAGTAAGTCGAAGAAGGATAGACAACACAATGACCAAAAGATACCAAAGAGACAATAAGAAGGAGTAAGTAGAAGGACAGACAACACAATGGCCAAAAGATACCAAAGAGGCAATAAGAAGGAGTAAGTAGAAGGACAGACAACACAATGACCAAAAGATACCAAAGAGGCAATAAGAAGGAGTAAGTAGAAGGACAGACGACACAATGACCAAAAGATACCAAAGGGGCAATAAGAAGGAGTAAGTAGAAGGACAGACGACACAATGACCAAAAGATACCAAAGAGGCAATAAGAAGGAGTAAGTAGAAGGACAGACGACACAATGACCAAAAGATACCAAAGAGGCAATAAGAAGGAGTAAGTAGAAGGACAGACGACACAATGACCAAAAGATACCAAAGAGGCAATAAGAAGGAGTAAGTCAAAGAAGGACAGACAACACAATGACCAAAAGATACCAAAGAAGCAATAAGAAGGAATAAGTCGAAGAAGGACAGACAACACAATGACCAAAAGATACCAAAGAGGCAATAAGAAGGAGTAAGTAGAAGGACAGACGACACAATGACCAAAAAATACCAAAGGGGCAATAAGAAGAAGTAAGTCAAAGAAGGACAGACGACACAATGACCAAAAGATACCAAAGAGGCAATAAGAAGGAGTAAGTAGAAGAAGGACAGACAACACAATGACCAAAAGATACCAAAGAGACAATAAGAAGGAGTAAGTCGAAGAAGGACAGCCAACACAATGACCAAAAGATACCAAAGGGGCAATAAGAAGGAGTAAGTCGAAGAAGGACAGACGACACAATGACCAAAAGATACCAAAGGGGCAATAAGAAGGAGTAAGTCGGAGAAGGACAGACAACACAATGACCAAAAGATACCAAAGAGGCAATAAGAAGGAGTAAGTAGAAGGACAGACAACACAATGACCAAAAGATACCAAAGGGGCAATAAGAAGGAGTAAGTAGAAGAAGGACAGACGACACAATGACCAAAAGATACCAAAGGGGCAATAAGAAGGAGTAAGTCGGAGAAGGACAGACAACACAATGACCAAAAGATACCAAAGGGGCAAAAAGAAGGAGTAAGTAGAAGGACAGACAACACAATGACCAAAAGATACCAAAGAGGCAATAAGAAGGAGTAAGTAGAAGGACAGACGACACAATGACCAAAAGATACCATAGAGGCAATAAGAAGGAGTAAGTAGAAGAAGGACAGACAACACAATGACCAAAAGATACCAAAGAGACAATAAGAAGGAGTAAGTAGAAGAAGGACAAACAACACAATGACCAAAAGATACCAAAGAGACAATAAGAAGGAGTAAGTAGAAGGACAGACAACACAATGACCAAAGGATACCAAAGAGGCAATAAGAAGGAGTAAGTCGAAGAAGGACAGACAACACAATGACCAAAAGATACCAAAGGGGCAATAAGAAGGAGTAAGTAGAAGAAGGACAGACAACACAATGACCAAAAGATACCAAAGAGGCAATACGAAGGAGTAAGTAGAAGGACAGACGACACAATGACCAAAAGATACCATAGAGGCAATAAGAAGGAGTAAGTAGAAGGACAGACGACACAATGACCAAAAGATACCATAGAGGCAATAAGAAGGAGTAAGTAGAAGAAGGACAGACAACACAATGACCAAAAGATACCAAAGAGACAATAAGAAGGAGTAAGTAGAAGGACAGACGACACAATGACCAAAAGATACCAAAGAGGCAATAAGAAGGAGTAAGTAGAAGAAGGACAGACAACACAATGACCAAAAGATACCAAAGAGGCAATAAGAAGGAGTAAGTAGAAGAAGGACAGACAACACAATGACCAAAAGATACCAAAGAGACAATAAGAAGGAGTAAGTAGAAGGACAGACAACACAATGACCAAAAGATACCAAAGAGGCAATAAGAAGGAGTAAGTAGAAGGACAGACGACACAATGACCAAAAGATACCAAAGAGGCAATAAGAAGGAGTAAGTAGAAGGACAGACGACACAATGACCAAAAGATACCATAGAGGCAATAAGAAGGAGTAAGTAGAAGAAGGACAGACAACACAATGACCAAAAGATACCAAAGAGGCAATAAGAAGGAGTAAGTCAAAGAAGGATAGACAACACAATGACCAAAAGATACCAAAGAGACAATAAGAAGGAGTAAGTCGAAGAAGGACAGACAACACAATGACCAAAAGATACCAAAGAGGCAATAAGAAGGAGTAAGTCGGAGAAGGACAGACAACACAATGGCCAAAAGATACCAAAGAGGCAATAAGAAGGAGTAAGTAGAAGGACAGACAACACAATGACCAAAAGATACCAAAGAGACAATAAGAAGGAGTAAGTCAAAGAAGGACAGACAACACAATGACCAAAAGATACCAAAGATGCAATAAGAAGGAGTAAGTCGAAGAAGGACAGACAACACAATGACCAAAAGATACCAAAGAGGCAATAAGAAGGAGTAAGTAGAAGGACAGACGACACAATGACCAAAAGATACCAAAGAGGCAATAAGAAGGAGTAAGTAGAAGGACTGACAACACAATGACCAAAAGATACCAAAGAGGCAATAAGAAGGAGTAAGTAGAAGGACAGACGACACAATGACCAAAAGATACCAAAGAGGCAATAAGAAGGAGTAAGTAGAAGGACTGACAACACAATGACCAAAAGATACCAAAGAGACAATAAGAAGGAGTAAGTAGAAGGACAGACGACACAATGACCAAAAGATACCAAAGAGACAATAAGAAGGAGTAAGTAGAAGGACAGACAACACAATGACCAAAAGATACCAAAGAAGCAATAAGAAGGAGTAAGTCGAAGAAGGATAGACAACACAATGACCAAAAGATACCAAAGAGACAATAAGAAGGAGTAAGTAGAAGGACAGACAACACAATGGCCAAAAGATACCAAAGAGGCAATAAGAAGGAGTAAGTAGAAGGACAGACAACACAATGACCAAAAGATACCAAAGAGGCAATAAGAAGGAGTAAGTAGAAGGACAGACGACACAATGACCAAAAGATACCAAAGGGGCAATAAGAAGGAGTAAGTAGAAGGACAGACGACACAATGACCAAAAGATACCAAAGAGGCAATAAGAAGGAGTAAGTAGAAGGACAGACGACACAATGACCAAAAGATACCAAAGAGGCAATAAGAAGGAGTAAGTAGAAGGACAGACGACACAATGACCAAAAGATACCAAAGAGGCAATAAGAAGGAGTAAGTCAAAGAAGGACAGACAACACAATGACCAAAAGATACCAAAGAAGCAATAAGAAGGAATAAGTCGAAGAAGGACAGACAACACAATGACCAAAAGATACCAAAGGGGCAATAAGAAGAAGTAAGTCAAAGAAGGACAGACGACACAATGACCAAAAGATACCAAAGAGGCAATAAGAAGGAGTAAGTAGAAGGACAGACGACACAATGACCAAAAAATACCAAAGGGGCAATAAGAAGAAGTAAGTCAAAGAAGGACAGACGACACAATGACCAAAAGATACCAAAGAGGCAATAAGAAGGAGTAAGTAGAAGAAGGACAGACAACACAATGACCAAAAGATACCAAAGAGACAATAAGAAGGAGTAAGTAGAAGAAGGACAGACAACACAATGACCAAAAGATACCAAAGAGGCAATAAGAAGGAGTAAGTAGAAGGACAGACAATACAATGACCAAAAGATACCAAAGAGGCAATAAGAAGGAGTAAGTAGAAGGACAGACGACACAATGACCAAAAGATACCAAAGAGGCAATAAGAAGGAGTAAGTAGAAGAAGGACAGACAACACAATGACCAAAAGATACCAAAGAGACAATAAGAAGGAGTAAGTAGAAGGACAGACAACACAATGACCAAAAGATACCAAAGAGGCAATAAGAAGGAGTAAGTCGAAGGACAGACGACACAATGACCAAAAGATACCAAAGAGGCAATAAGAAGGAGTAAGTAGAAGGACAGACGACACAATGACCAAAAGATACCATAGAGGCAATAAGAAGGAGTAAGTAGAAGAAGGACAGACAACACAATGACCAAAAGATACCAAAGAGGCAATAAGAAGGAGTAAGTCAAAGAAGGATAGACAACACAATGACCAAAAGATACCAAAGAGACAATAAGAAGGAGTAAGTCGAAGAAGGACAGACAACACAATGACCAAAAGATACCAAAGGGGCAATAAGAAGGAGTAAGTAGAAGAAGGACAGACAACACAATGACCAAAAGATACCAAAGAGACAATAAGAAGGAGTAAGTAGAAGGACAGACAACACAATGACCAAAAGATACCAAAGAGACAATAAGAAGGAGTAGGTAGAAGGACAGACGACACAATGACCAAAAGATACCAAAGAGGCAATAAGAAGGAGTAAGTAGAAGAAGGACAGACAACACAATGACCAAAAGATACCAAAAAGACAATAAGAAGGAGTAAGTAGAAGGACAGACGACACAATGACCAAAAGATACCATAGAGGCAATAAGAAGGAGTAAGTAGAAGAAGGACAGACAACACAATGACCAAAAGATACCAAAGAGACAATAAGAAGGAGTAAGTAGAAGGACAGACAACACAATGACCAAAAGATACCAAAGAGGCAATAAGAAGGAGTAAGTAGAAGGACAGACGACACAATGACCAAAAGATACCAAAGAGGCAATAAGAAGGAGTAAGTAGAAGAAGGACAGACAACACAATGACCAAAAGATACCAAAAAGACAATAAGAAGGAGTAAGTAGAAGGACAGACGACACAATGACCAAAAGATACCATAGAGGCAATAAGAAGGAGTAAGTAGAAGAAGGACAGACAACACAATGACCAAAGATACCAAAGAGACAATAAGAAGGAGTAAGTAGAAGGACAGACAACACAATGACCAAAAGATACCAAAGAGGCAATAAGAAGGAGTAAGTAGAAGGACAGACGACACAATGACCAAAAGATACCAAAGAGGCAATAAGAAGGAGTAAGTAGAAGGACAGACGACACAATGACCAAAAGATACCATAGAGGCAATAAGAAGGAGTAAGTAGAAGAAGGACAGACGACACAATGACCAAAAGATACCATAGAGGCAATAAGAAGGAGTAAGTCGGAGAAGGACAGACAACACAATGACCAAAAGATACCAAAGAGAAAATAAGAAGGAGTAAGTAGAAGGACAGACAACACAATGACCAAAAGATACCAAAGAGGCAATAAGAAGGAGTAAGTAGAAGGACAGACGACACAATGACCAAAAGATACCAAAGAGGCAATAAGAAGGAGTAAGTAGAAGGACAGACAACACAATGACCAAAAGATACCAAAAAGACAATAAGAAGGAGTAAGTCGAAGAAGGACAGACGACACAATGACCAAAATATACCAAAGAGGCAATAAGAAGGAGTAAGTAGAAGGACAGACGACACAATGACCAAAAGATACCAAAGAGGCAATAAGAAAGAGTAAGTCGGAGAAGGACAGACAACACAATGACCAAAAGATACCAAAGAGGCAATAAGAAGGAGTAAGTAGAAGGACAGACAACACAATGACCAAAAGATACCAAAGAGACAATAAGAAGGAGTAAGTAGAAGGACAGACGACACAATGACCAAAAGATACCAAAGAGGCAATAAGAAGGAGTAAGTCAAAGAAGGACAGACAACACAATGACCAAAAGATACCAAAGAGGCAATAAGAAGGAGTAAGTAGAAGAAGGACAGACAACACAATGGCCAAAAGATACCAACGAGGCAATAAGAAGGAGTAAGTAGAAGGACAGACAACACAATGACCAAAAGATACCAAAGAGGCAATAAGAAGGAGTAAGTAGAAGGACAGATGACACAATGACCAAAAGATACCAAAGGGGCAATAAGAAGGAGTAAGTAGAAGGACAGACGACACAATAACCAAAAGATACCAAAGAGGCAATAAGAAGGAGTAAGTAGAAGAAGGACAGACAACACAATGACCAAAAGATACCAAAGAGGCAATAAGAAGGAGTAAGTAGAAGGACAGACAACACAATGACCAAAAGATACCAAAGGGGCAAAAAGAAGGAGTAAGTAGAAGGACAGACAACACAATGACCAAAGGATACCAAAGAGGCAATAAGAAGGAGTAAGTCGAAGAAGGACAGACAACACAATGACCAAAAGATACCAAAGGGGCAATAAGAAGGAGTAAGTAGAAGAAGGACAGACAACACAATGACCAAAAGATACCAAAGAGGCAATACGAAGGAGTAAGTAGAAGGACAGACGACACAATGACCAAAAGATACCATAGAGGCAATAAGAAGGAGTAAGTAGAAGGACAGACGACACAATGACCAAAAGATACCATAGAGGCAATAAGAAGGAGTAAGTAGAAGAAGGACAGACAACACAATGACCAAAAGATACCAAAGAGACAATAAGAAGGAGTAAGTAGAAGGACAGACGACACAATGACCAAAAGATACCAAAGAGGCAATAAGAAGGAGTAAGTAGAAGAAGGACAGACAACACAATGACCAAAAGATACCAAAGAGGCAATAAGAAGGAGTAAGTAGAAGAAGGACAGACAACACAATGACCAAAAGATACCAAAGAGACAATAAGAAGGAGTAAGTAGAAGGACAGACAACACAATGACCAAAAGATACCAAAGAGGCAATAAGAAGGAGTAAGTAGAAGGACAGACGACACAATGACCAAAAGATACCAAAGAGGCAATAAGAAGGAGTAAGTAGAAGGACAGACGACACAATGACCAAAAGATACCATAGAGGCAATAAGAAGGAGTAAGTAGAAGAAGGACAGACAACACAATGACCAAAAGATACCAAAGAGGCAATAAGAAGGAGTAAGTCAAAGAAGGATAGACAACACAATGACCAAAAGATACCAAAGAGACAATAAGAAGGAGTAAGTCGAAGAAGGACAGACAACACAATGACCAAAAGATACCAAAGAGGCAATAAGAAGGAGTAAGTAGAAGAAGGACAGACAACACAATGGCCAAAAGATACCAAAGAGGCAATAAGAAGGAGTAAGTAGAAGGACAGACAACACAATGACCAAAAGATACCAAAGAGACAATAAGAAGGAGTAAGTCAAAGAAGGACAGACAACACAATGACCAAAAGATACCAAAGATGCAATAAGAAGGAGTAAGTCGAAGAAGGACAGACAACACAATGACCAAAAGATACCAAAGAGGCAATAAGAAGGAGTAAGTAGAAGGACAGACGACACAATGACCAAAAGATACCAAAGAGGCAATAAGAAGGAGTAAGTAGAAGGACTGACAACACAATGACCAAAAGATACCAAAGAGGCAATAAGAAGGAGTAAGTAGAAGGACAGACGACACAATGACCAAAAGATACCAAAGAGGCAATAAGAAGGAGTAAGTAGAAGGACTGACAACACAATGACCAAAAGATACCAAAGAGACAATAAGAAGGAGTAAGTAGAAGGACAGACGACACAATGACCAAAAGATACCAAAGAGACAATAAGAAGGAGTAAGTAGAAGGACAGACAACACAATGACCAAAAGATACCAAAGAAGCAATAAGAAGGAGTAAGTCGAAGAAGGATAGACAACACAATGACCAAAAGATACCAAAGAGACAATAAGAAGGAGTAAGTAGAAGGACAGACAACACAATGGCCAAAAGATACCAAAGAGGCAATAAGAAGGAGTAAGTAGAAGGACAGACAACACAATGACCAAAAGATACCAAAGAGGCAATAAGAAGGAGTAAGTAGAAGGACAGACGACACAATGACCAAAAGATACCAAAGGGGCAATAAGAAGGAGTAAGTAGAAGGACAGACGACACAATGACCAAAAGATACCAAAGAGGCAATAAGAAGGAGTAAGTAGAAGGACAGACGACACAATGACCAAAAGATACCAAAGAGGCAATAAGAAGGAGTAAGTAGAAGGACAGACGACACAATGACCAAAAGATACCAAAGAGGCAATAAGAAGGAGTAAGTCAAAGAAGGACAGACAACACAATGACCATAAGATACCAAAGAAGCAATAAGAAGGAATAAGTCGAAGAAGGACAGACAACACAATGACCAAAAGATACCAAAGGGGCAATAAGAAGAAGTAAGTCAAAGAAGGACAGACGACACAATGACCAAAAGATACCAAAGAGGCAATAAGAAGGAGTAAGTAGAAGGACAGACGACACAATGACCAAAAAATACCAAAGGGGCAATAAGAAGAAGTAAGTCAAAGAAGGACAGACGACACAATGACCAAAAGATACCAAAGAGGCAATAAGAAGGAGTAAGTAGAAGAAGGACAGACAACACAATGACCAAAAGATACCAAAGAGACAATAAGAAGGAGTAAGTAGAAGAAGGACAGACAACACAATGACCAAAAGATACCAAAGAGGCAATAAGAAGGAGTAAGTAGAAGGACAGACAATACAATGACCAAAAGATACCAAAGAGGCAATAAGAAGGAGTAAGTAGAAGGACAGACGACACAATGACCAAAAGATACCAAAGAGGCAATAAGAAGGAGTAAGTAGAAGAAGGACAGACAACACAATGACCAAAAGATACCAAAGAGACAATAAGAAGGAGTAAGTAGAAGGACAGACAACACAATGACCAAAAGATACCAAAGAGGCAATAAGAAGGAGTAAGTCGAAGGACAGACGACACAATGACCAAAAGATACCAAAGAGGCAATAAGAAGGAGTAAGTAGAAGGACAGACGACACAATGACCAAAAGATACCATAGAGGCAATAAGAAGGAGTAAGTAGAAGAAGGACAGACAACACAATGACCAAAAGATACCAAAGAGGCAATAGGAAGGAGTAAGTCAAAGAAGGATAGACAACACAATGACCAAAAGATACCAAAGAGACAATAAGAAGGAGTAAGTCGAAGAAGGACAGACAACACAATGACCAAAAGATACCAAAGGGGCAATAAGAAGGAGTAAGTAGAAGAAGGACAGACAACACAATGACCAAAAGATACCAAAGAGACAATAAGAAGGAGTAAGTAGAAGGACAGACAACACAATGACCAAAAGATACCAAAGAGACAATAAGAAGGAGTAGGTAGAAGGACAGACGACACAATGACCAAAAGATACCAAAGAGGCAATAAGAAGGAGTAAGTAGAAGAAGGACAGACAACACAATGACCAAAAGATACCAAAAAGACAATAAGAAGGAGTAAGTAGAAGGACAGACGACACAATGACCAAAAGATACCATAGAGGCAATAAGAAGGAGTAAGTAGAAGAAGGACAGACAACACAATGACCAAAAGATACCAAAGAGACAATAAGAAGGAGTAAGTAGAAGGACAGACAACACAATGACCAAAAGATACCAAAGAGGCAATAAGAAGGAGTAAGTAGAAGGACAGACGACACAATGACCAAAAGATACCAAAGAGGCAATAAGAAGGAGTAAGTAGAAGAAGGACAGACAACACAATGACCAAAAGATACCAAAAAGACAATAAGAAGGAGTAAGTAGAAGGACAGACGACACAATGACCAAAAGATACCATAGAGGCAATAAGAAGGAGTAAGTAGAAGAAGGACAGACAACACAATGACCAAAAGATACCAAAGAGACAATAAGAAGGAGTAAGTAGAAGGACAGACAACACAATGACCAAAAGATACCAAAGAGGCAATAAGAAGGAGTAAGTAGAAGGACAGACGACACAATGACCAAAAGATACCAAAGAGGCAATAAGAAGGAGTAAGTAGAAGGACAGACGACACAATGACCAAAAGATACCAAAGAGGCAATAAGAAGGAGTAAGTAGAAGGACAGACGACACAATGACCAAAAGATACCAAAGAGGCAATAAGAAGGAGTAAGTAGAAGGACAGACAACACAATGACCAAAAGATACCAAAAAGACAATAAGAAGGAGTAAGTAGAAGGACAGACGACACAATGACCAAAATATACCAAAGAGGCAATAAGAAGGAGTAAGTAGAAGGACAGACGACACAATGACCAAAAGATACCAAAGAGGCAATAAGAAAGAGTAAGTCGGAGAAGGACAGACAACACAATGACCAAAAGATACCAAAGAGGCAATAAGAAGGAGTAAGTAGAAGGACAGACAACACAATGACCAAAAGATACCAAAGAGACAATAAGAAGGAGTAAGTAGAAGGACAGACGACACAATGACCAAAAGATACCAAAGAGGCAATAAGAAGGAGTAAGTCAAAGAAGGACAGACAACACAATGACCAAAAGATACCAAAGAGGCAATAAGAAGGAGTAAGTAGAAGAAGGACAGACAACACAATGGCCAAAAGATACCAACGAGGCAATAAGAAGGAGTAAGTAGAAGGACAGACAACACAATGACCAAAAGATACCAAAGAGGCAATAAGAAGGAGTAAGTAGAAGGACAGACGACACAATGACCAAAAGATACCAAAGGGGCAATAAGAAGGAGTAAGTAGAAGGACAGACGACACAATAACCAAAAGATACCAAAGAGGCAATAAGAAGGAGTAAGTAGAAGAAGGACAGACAACACAATGACCAAAAGATACCAAAGAGGCAATAAGAAGGAGTAAGTAGAAGGACAGAAAACACAATGACCAAAAGATACCAACGAGGCAATAAGAATGAGTAAGTAGAAGGACAGACGACACAATGACCAAAAGATACCAAAGAGGCAATAAGAAGGAGTAAGTCAAAGAAGGACAGACAACACAATGGCCAAAAGATACCAAAGGGGCAATAAGAAGGAGTAAGTCGAAGAAGGACAGACAACACAATGACCAAAAGATACCAAAGAGGCAATAAGAAGGAGTAAGTAGAAGAAGGACAGACAACACAATGACCAAAAGATACCAAAGAAGCAATAAGAAGGAGTAAGTCAAAGAAGGACAGACAACACAATGACCAAAAGATACCAAAGAGGCAATAAGAAGGAGTAAGTAGAAGGACAGACAACACAATGACCAAAAGATACCAAAGAGGCAATAAGAAGAGTAAGTAGAAGAAGGACAGCCAACACAATGACCAAAAGATACCAAAGAGGCAATAAGAAGGAGTAAGTAGAAGAAGGACAGCCAACACAATGACCAAAAGATACCAAAGAGGCAATAAGAAGGAGTAAGTAGAAGGACAGACGACACAATGACCAAAAGATACCAAAGAGGCAATAAGAAGGAGTAAGTAGAAGAAGGACAGACAACACAATGACCAAAAGATACCAAAGAGGCAATAAGAAGGAGTAAGTAGAAGAAGGACAGCCAACACAATGACCAAAAGATACCAAAGGGGCAATAAGAAGGAGTAAGTAGAAGGACAGACAACACAATGACCAAAAGATACCAAAGGGGCAATAAGAAGGAGTAAGTAGAAGAAGGAGAGACAACACAATGACCAAAAGATACCAAAGAGACAATAAGAAGGAGTAAGTAGAAGGACAGACAACACAATGACCAAAAGATACCAAAGAAGCAATAAGAAGGAGTAAGTAGAAGAAGGACAGACAACACAATGGCCAAAAGATACCAACGAGGCAATAAGAAGGAGTAAGTAGAAGGACAGACAACACAATGACCAAAAGATACCAAAGAGGCAATAAGAAGGAGTAAGTAGAAGGACAGACGACACAATGACCAAAAGATACCAAAGGGGCAATAAGAAGGAGTAAGTAGAAGGACAGACGACACAATAACCAAAAGATACCAAAGAGGCAATAAGAAGGAGTAAGTAGAAGAAGGACAGACAACACAATGACCAAAAGATACCAAAGAGGCAATAAGAAGGAGTAAGTAGAAGGACAGAAAACACAATGACCAAAAGATACCAACGAGGCAATAAGAAGGAGTAAGTAGAAGGACAGACGACACAATGACCAAAAGATACCAAAGAGGCAATAAGAAGGAGTAAGTCAAAGAAGGACAGACAACACAATTGCCAAAAGATACCAAAGGGGCAATAAGAAGGAGTAAGTCGAAGAAGGACAGACAACACAATGACCAAAAGATACCAAAGAGGCAATAAGAAGGAGTAAGTAGAAGAAGGACAGACAACACAATGACCAAAAGATACCAAAGAGGCAATAAGAAGGAGTAAGTCAAAGAAGGACAGACAACACAATGACCAAAAGATACCAAAGAGGCAATAAGAAGGAGTAAGTAGAAGGACAGACAACACAATGACCAAAAGATACCAAAGAGGCAATAAGAAGAGTAAGTAGAAGAAGGACAGCCAACACAATGACCAAAAGATACCAAAGAGGCAATAAGAAGGAGTAAGTAGAAGAAGGACAGCCAACACAATGACCAAAAGATACCAAAGAGGCAATAAGAAGTAGTAAGTAGAAGGACAGACGACACAATGACCAAAAGATACCAAAGAGGCAATAAGAAGGAGTAAGTAGAAGAAGGACAGACAACACAATGACCAAAAGATACCAAAGAGGCAATAAGAAGGAGTAAGTAGAAGAAGGACAGCCAACACAATGACCAAAAGATACCAAAGGGGCAATAAGAAGGAGTAAGTAGAAGGACAGACAACACAATGACCAAAAGATACCAAAGGGGCAATAAGAAGGAGTAAGTAGAAGAAGGACAGACAACACAATGACCAAAAGATACCAAAGAGACAATAAGAAGGAGTAAGTAGAAGGACAGACAACACAATGACCAAAAGATACCAAAGAAGCAATAAGAAGGAGTAAGTCGAAGAAGGATAGACAACACAATGACTAAAAAATACCAAAGAGACAATAAGAAGGAGTAAGTCGGAGAAGGACAGACAACACAATGGCCAAAAGATACCAAAGAAGCAATAAGAAGGAGTAAGTCGGAGAAGGACAGACAACACAATGGCCAAAAGATACCAAAGGGGCAATAAGAAGGAGTAAGTCGAAGAAGGACAGACAACACAATGACCAAAAGATACCAAAGAAGCAATAAGAAGGAGTAAGTCGAAGAAGGATAGACAACACAATGACCAAAAGATACCAAAGAGACAATAAGAAGGAGTAAGTCGAAGAAGGACAGACAACACAATGACCAAAAGATACCAAAGGGGCAATAAGAAGGAGTAAGTCGAAGAAGGACAGACAACACAATGACCAAAAGATACCAAAGAAGCAATAAGAAGGAGTAAGTCGAAGAAGGACAGACAACACAATGACCAAAAAATACCAAAGAGACAATAAGAAGGAGTAAGTCGGAGAAGGACAGACAACACAATGGCCAAAAGATACCAAAGAAGCAATAAGAAGGAGTAAGTCGGAGAAGGACAGACAACACAATGGCCAAAAGATACCAAAGAGACAATAAGAAGGAGTAAGTAGAAGGACAGACAACACAATGACCAAAAGATACCAAAGAAGCAATAAGAAGGAGTAAGTCGAAGAAGGATAGACAACACAATGACCAAAAAATACCAAAGAGACAATAAGAAGGAGTAAGTCGGAGAAGGACAGACAACACAATGGCCAAAAGATACCAAAGAAGCGATAAGAAGGAGTAAGTCGGAGAAGGACAGACAACACAATGGCCAAAAGATACCAAAGGGGCAATAAGAAGGAGTAAGTCGAAGAAGGACAGACAACACAATGACCAAAAGATACCAAAGAAGCAATAAGAAGGAGTAAGTCGAAGAAGGATAGACAACACAATGACCAAAAGATACCAAAGAGACAATAAGAAGGAGTAAGTCGAAGAAGGACAGACAACACAATGACCAAAAGATACCAAAGGGGCAATAAGAAGGAGTAAGTCGAAGAAGGACAGACAACACAATGACCAAAAGATACCAAAGAAGCAATAAGAAGGAGTAAGTCGAAGAAGGACAGACAACACAATGACCAAAAAATACCAAAGAGACAATAAGAAGGAGTAAGTCGGAGAAGGACAGACAACACAATGGCCAAAAGATACCAAAGAAGCAATAAGAAGGAGTAAGTCGGAGAAGGACAGACAACACAATGGCCAAAAGATACCAAAGGGGCAATAAGAAGGAGTAAGTAGAAGAAGGACAGACAACACAATGACCAAAGGATACCAAAGAGGCAATAAGAAGGAGTAAGTAGAAGAAGGACAGACAACACAATGACCAAAAGATACCAAAGAGGCAATAAGAAGGAGTAAGTCGGAGAAGGACAGACAACACAATGGCCAAAAGATACCAAAGAGGCAATAAGAAGGAGTAAGTAGAAGAAGGACAGACAACACAATGACCAAAAGATACCAACGAGGCAATAAGAAGGAGTAAGTAGAAGGACAGACGACACAATGACCAAAAGATACCAAAGAGGCAATAAGAAGGAGTAAGTCAAAGAAGGACAGACAACACAATGACCAAAAGATACCAAAGAAGCAATAAGAAGGAGTAAGTAGAAGGACAGACAACACAATGACCAAAAGATACCAAAGAGGCAATAAGAAGGAGTAAGTAGAAGAAGGACAGCCAACACAATGACCAAAAGATACCAAAGAGGCAATAAGAAGGAGTAAGTAGAAGAAGGACAGCCAACACAATGACCAAAAGATACCAAAGAGTCAATAAGAAGGAGTAAGTAGAAGGACAGACGACACAATGACCAAAAATTACCAAAGAGGCAATAAGAAGGAGTAAGTAGAAGAAGGACAGACAACACAATGACCAAAAGATACCAAAGAGGCAATAAGAAGGAGTAAGTAGAAGAAGGACAGCCAACACAATGACCAAAAGATACCAAAGGGGCAATAAGAAGGAGTAAGTAGAAGGACAGACAACACAATGACCAAAAAATAACAAAGGGGCAATAAGAAGGAGTAAGTAGAAGAAGGACAGACAACACAATGACCAAAAGATACCTAAGGGGCAATAAGAAGGAGTAAGTAGAAGGACATACAACACAATGACCAAAAGATACCAAAGGGGCAATAAGAAGGAGTAAGTAGAAGAAGGACAGACAACACAATGACCAAAAGATACCAAAGGGGCAATAAGAAGGAGTAAGTAGAAGGACAGACAACACAATGACCAAAATATACCAAAGGGGCAATAAGAAGGAGTAAGTAGAAGAAGGACAGACAACACAATGACCAAAAGATACCAAAGAAGCAATAAGAAGGAGTAAGTCGGAGAAGGACAGACAACACAATGGCCAAAAGATACCAAAGGGGCAATAAGAAGGAGTAAGTCGAAGAAGGACAGACAACACAATGACCAAAAGATACCAAAGAGGCAATAAGAAGGAGTAAGTAGAAGAAGGACAGACAACACAATGACCAAAAGATACCAAAGAGGCAATAAGAAGGAGTAAGTCGAAGAAGGATAGACAACACAATGACCAAAAGATACCAAAGAGGCAATAAGAAGGAGTAAGTAGAAGAAGGACAGACAACACAATGACCAAAAGATACCAAAGAGGCAATAAGAAGGAGTAAGTCGAAGAAGGATAGACAACACAATGACCAAAAAATACTAAAGAGACAATAAGAAGGAGTAAGTCGGAGAAGGACAGACAACACAATGGCCAAAAGATACCAAAGAAGCAATAAGAATGAGTAAGTCGGAGAAGGACAGACAACACAATGGCCAAAAGATACCAAAGGGGCAATAAGAAGGAGTAAGTCGAAGAAGGACAGACAACACAATGACCAAAAGATACCAAAGGGGCAATAAGAAGGAGTAAGTAGAAGGACAGACGACACAATGACCAAAAATTACCAAAGAGGCAATAAGAAGGAGTAAGTAGAAGAAGGACAGACAACACAATGACCAAAAGATACCAAAGAGGCAATAAGAAGGAGTAAGTAGAAGAAGGACAGCCAACACAATGACCAAAAGATACCAAAGGGGCAATAAGAAGGAGTAAGTAGAAGGACAGACAACACAATGACCAAAAGATAACAAAGGGGCAATAAGAAGGAGTAAGTAGAAGAAGGACAGACAACACAATGACCAAAAGATACCTAAGGGGAAATAAGAAGGAGTAAGTAGAAGGACAGACAACACAATGACCAAAAGATACCAAAGGGGCAATAAGAAGGAGTAAGTAGAAGAAGGACAGACAACACAATGACCAAAAGATACCAAAGGGGCAATAAGAAGGAGTAAGTAGAAGGACAGACAACACAATGACCAAAATATACCAAAGGGGCAATAAGAAGGAGTAAGTAGAAGAAGGACAGACAACACAATGACCAAAAGATACCAAAGAAGCAATAAGAAGGAGTAAGTCGGAGAAGGACAGACAACACAATGGCCAAAAGATACCAAAGGGGCAATAAGAAGGAGTAAGTCGAAGAAGGACAGACAACACAATGACCAAAAGATACCAAAGAGGCAATAAGAAGGAGTAAGTAGAAGAAGGACAGACAACACAATGACCAAAAGATACCAAAGAGGCAATAAGAAGGAGTAAGTCGAAGAAGGATAGACAACACAATGACCAAAAGATACCAAAGAGGCAATAAGAAGGAGTAAGTAGAAGAAGGACAGACAACACAATGACCAAAAGATACCAAAGAGGCAATAAGAAGGAGTAAGTCGAAGAAGGATAGACAACACAATGACCAAAAAATACTAAAGAGACAATAAGAAGGAGTAAGTCGGAGAAGGACAGACAACACAATGGCCAAAAGATACCAAAGAAGCAATAAGAAGGAGTAAGTCGGAGAAGGACAGACAACACAATGGCCAAAAGATACCAAAGGGGCAATAAGAAGGAGTAAGTCGAAGAAGGACAGACAACACAATGACCAAAAGATACCAAAGGGGCAATAAGAAGGAGTAAGTCGAAGAAGGACAGACAACACAATGACCAAAAGATACCAAAGAGACAAAAAGAAGGAGTAAGTAGAAGAAGGACAGACAACACAATGACCAAAAGATACCAAAGAGGCAATAAGAAGGAGTAAGTAGAAGGACAGACAACACAATGACCAAAAGATACCAAAGAGGCAATAAGAAGGAGTAAGTCAAAGAAGGACAGACAACACAATGACCAAAAGATACCAAAGAGGCAATAAGAAGGAGTAAGTCAAAGAAGGACAGACAACACAATGACCAAAAGATACCAAAGAGGCAATAAGAAGGAGTAAGTAGAAGAAGGACAGACAACACAATGACCAAAAGATACCAAAGAGGCAATAAGAAGGAGTAAGTAGAAGAAGGACAGACAACACAATGACCAAAAGATACCAAAGAGGCAATAAGAAGGAGTAAGTCGGAGAAGGACAGACAACACAATGACCAAAAGATACCAAAGAGACAATAAGAAGGAGTAAGTAGAAGAAGGACAGACAACACAATGACCAAAAGATACCAACGAGGCAATAAGAAGGAGTAAGTAGAAGGACAGACGACACAATGACCAAAAGATACCAAATAGGCAATAAGAAGGAGTAAGTAGAAGGACAGACAACACAATGACCAAAAGATACCAACGAGGCAATAAGAAGGAGTAAGTAGAAGGACAGACGACACAATGACCAAAAGATACCAAAGAGGCAATAAGAAGGAGTAAGTAGAAGAAGGACAGACAACACAATGACCAAAAGATACCAACGAGGCAATAAGAAGGAGTAAGTAGAAGGACAGACGACACAATGACCAAATGATACCAAATAGGCAATAAGAAGGAGTAAGTAGAAGGACAGACAACACAATGACCAAAAGATACCAAAGAGGCAATAAGAAGGAGTAAGTAGAAGGACAGACAACACAATGACCAAAAGATACCAAAGAGGCAATAAGAAGGAGTAAGTAGAAGAAGGACAGACAACACAATGACCAAAAGATACCAAAGGGGCAATAAGAAGGAGTAAGTAGAAGGACAGACAACACAATGACCAAAAGATACCAAAGAGGCAATAAGAAGGAGTAAGTAGAAGGACAGACAACACAATGACCAAAAGATACCAAAGAGGCAATAAGAAGGAGTAAGTGGAAGAAGGACAGACAACACAATGACCAAAAGATACCAACGAGGCAATAAGAAGGAGTAAGTAGAAGGACAGACGACACAATGACCAAAAGATACCAAATAGGCAATAAGAAGGAGTAAGTAGAAGGACAGACAACACAATGACCAAAAGATACCAAAGAGACAATAAGAAGGAGTAAGTAGAAGGACAGACAACACAATGACCAAAAGATACCAAAGAGGCAATAAGAAGGAGTAAGTAGAAGAAGGACAGCCAACACAATGACCAAAAGATACCAAAGAGGCAATAAGAAGGAGTAAGTAGAAGAAGGACAGCCAACACAATGACCAAAAGATACCAAAGGGGCAATAAGAAGGAGTAAGTAGAAGAAGGACAGACAACACAATGACCAAAGGATACCAAAGAGGCAATAAGAAGGAGTAAGTAGAAGAAGGACAGCCAACACAATGACCAAAAGATACCAAAGAGGCAATAAGAAGGAGCAAGTAGAAGGACAGACGACACAATGACCAAAAGATACCAAAGAGGCAATAGGAAGGAGTAAGTAGAAGAAGGACAGACAACACTATGACCAAAAGATACCAAAGAAGCAATAAGAAGGAGTAAGTAGAAGAAGGACAGACAACACAATGACCAAAAGATACCAAAGGGGCAATAAGAAGGAGTAAGTCGGAGAAGGACAGACAACATAATGACCAAAAAATACCAAAGAGACAATAAGAAGGAGTAAGTAGAAGAAGGACAGACAACACAATGACCAAAAGATACCAAAGAAGCAATAAGAAGGAGTAAGTCGGAGAAGGACAGACAACACAATGGCCAAAAGATACCAAAGGGGCAATAAGAAGGAGTAAGTCGAAGAAGGATAGACAACACAATGACCAAATAATACCAAAGAGACAATAAGAAGGAGTAAGTAGAAGAAGGACAGACAACACAATGACCAAAAGATACCAAAGAAGCAATAAGAAGGAGTAAGTCGGAGATGGATAGACAACACAATGGCCAAAAGATACCAAAGGGGCAATAAGAAGGAGTAAGTCGAAGAAGGACAGACAACACAATGGCCAAAAGATACCAAAGAGGCAATAAGAAGGAGTAAGTAGAAGGACAGACAACACAATGACCAAAAGATACCAAAGAGGCAATAAGAAGGAGTAAGTCGGAGAAGGACAGACAACACAATGACCAAAAGATACCAAAGGGGCAATAAGAAGGAGTAAGTCGAAGAAGGACAGACAACACAATGACCAAAAGATACCAAAGAGGCAATAAGAAGGAGTAAGTAGAAGAAGGACAGACAACACAATGACCAAAAGATACCAAAGGGGCAATAAGAAGGAGTAAGTCGAAGAAGGACAGTCAACACAATGACCAAAGATACCAAAGAAGCAATAAGAAGGAGTAAGTCGAAGAAGGACAGACAACACAATGACCAAAATATACCAAAGGGGCAATAAGAAGGAGTAAGTAGAAGAAGGACAGACAACACAATGACAAAAAGATACCAACGAGGCAATAAGAAGGAGTAAGTAGAAGGACAGACGACACAATGACCAAAAGATACCAAAGGGGCAATAAGAAGGGGTAAGTAGAAGAAGGATAGACAACACAATGACCAAAAGATACCAAAGAGGTAATAAGAAGGAGTAAGTCAAAGAAGGACAGACAACAAAATGACCAAAAGATACCAAAGAGGCAATAAGAAGGAGTAAGTAGAAGGACAGACAACACAATGACCAAAAGATACCAAAGAGGCAATAAGAAGGAGTAAGTAGAAGAAGGACAGACAACACAATGACCAAAAGATACCAAAGAGGCAATAAGAAGGAGTAATTAGAAGGACAGACAACACAATGACCAAAAGATACCAAAGGGGCAATAAGAAGGAGTAAGTAGAAGAAGGACAGACAACACAATGACCAAAAGATACCAAAGGGGCAATAAGAAGGGGTAAGTAGAAGAAGGACAGACAACACAATGACCAACAGATACCAAAGAGGTAATAAGAAGGAGTAAGTCAAAGAAGGACAGACAACACAATGACCAAAAGATACCAAAGAGGCAATAAGAAGGAGTAAGTAGAAGGACAGACAACACAATGACCAAAAGATACCAAAGAGGCAATAAGAAGGAGTAAGTAGAAGAAGGACAGACAACACAATGACCAAAAGATACCAACGAGGCAATAAGAAGGAGTAAGTAGAAGGACAGACGACACAATGACCAAAAGATACCAAATAGGCAATAAGAAGGAGTAAGTAGAAGGACAGACAACACAATGACCAAAAGATACCAAAGAGACAATAAGAAGGAGTAAGTAGAAGGACAGACAACACAATGACCAAAAGATACCAAAGAGGCAATAAGAAGGAGTAAGTAGAAGAAGGACAGACAACACAATGACCAAAAGATACCAAAGAGGCAATAAGAAGGAGTAAGTCGGAGAAGGACAGCCAACACAATGACCAAAAGATACCAAAGAGGCAATAAGAAGGAGTAAGTAGAAGAAGGACAGCCAACACAATGACCAAAAGATACCAAAGGGGCAATAAGAAGGAGTAAGTAGAAGAAGGACAGACAACACAATGACCAAAGGATACCAAAGAGGCAATAAGAAGGAGTAAGTAGAAGAAGGACAGCCAACACAATGACCAAAGGATACCAAAGAGGCAATAAGAAGGAGTAAGTAGAAGGACAGACGACACAATGACCAAAAGATACCAAAGAGGCAATAAGAAGGAGTAAGTAGAAGAAGGACAGACAACACTATGACCAAAAGATACCAAAGAAGCAATAAGAAGGAGTAAGTAGAAGAAGGACAGACAACACAATGACCAAAAGATACCAACGAGGCAATAAGAAGGAGTAAGTAGAAGGACAGACGACACAATGACCAAATGATACCAAATAGGCAATAAGAAGGAGTAAGTAGAAGGACAGACAACACAATGACCAAAAGATACCAAAGAGGCAATAAGAAGGAGTAAGTAGAAGGACAGACAACACAATGACCAAAAGATACCAAAGAGGCAATAAGAAGGAGTAAGTAGAAGAAGGACAGACAACACAATGACCAAAAGATACCAAAGGGGCAATAAGAAGGAGTAAGTAGAAGGACAGACAACACAATGACCAAAAGATACCAAAGAGGCAATAAGAAGGAGTAAGTAGAAGGACAGACAACACAATGACCAAAAGATACCAAAGAGGCAATAAGAAGGAGTAAGTGGAAGAAGGACAGACAACACAATGACCAAAAGATACCAACGAGGCAATAAGAAGGAGTAAGTAGAAGGACAGACGACACAATGACCAAAAGATACCAAATAGGCAATAAGAAGGAGTAAGTAGAAGGACAGACAACACAATGACCAAAAGATACCAAAGAGACAATAAGAAGGAGTAAGTAGAAGGACAGACAACACAATGACCAAAAGATACCAAAGAGGCAATAAGAAGGAGTAAGTAGAAGAAGGACAGCCAACACAATGACCAAAAGATACCAAAGAGGCAATAAGAAGGAGTAAGTAGAAGAAGGACAGCCAACACAATGACCAAAAGATACCAAAGGGGCAATAAGAAGGAGTAAGTAGAAGAAGGACAGACAACACAATGACCAAAGGATACCAAAGAGGCAATAAGAAGGAGTAAGTAGAAGAAGGACAGCCAACACAATGACCAAAAGATACCAAAGAGGCAATAAGAAGGAGCAAGTAGAAGGACAGACGACACAATGACCAAAAGATACCAAAGAGGCAATAAGAAGGAGTAAGTAGAAGAAGGACAGACAACACTATGACCAAAAGATACCAAAGAAGCAATAAGAAGGAGTAAGTAGAAGAAGGACAGACAACACAATGACCAAAAGATACCAAAGGGGCAATAAGAAGGAGTAAGTCGGAGAAGGACAGACAACATAATGACCAAAAAATACCAAAGAGACAATAAGAAGGAGTAAGTAGAAGAAGGACAGACAACACAATGACCAAAAGATACCAAAGAAGCAATAAGAAGGAGTAAGTCGGAGAAGGACAGACAACACAATGGCCAAAAGATACCAAAGGGGCAATAAGAAGGAGTAAGTCGAAGAAGGATAGACAACACAATGACCAAATAATACCAAAGAGACAATAAGAAGGAGTAAGTAGAAGAAGGACAGACAACACAATGACCAAAAGATACCAAAGAAGCAATAAGAAGGAGTAAGTCGGAGATGGATAGACAACACAATGGCCAAAAGATACCAAAGGGGCAATAAGAAAGAGTAAGTCGAAGAAGGACAGACAACACAATGGCCAAAAGATACCAAAGAGGCAATAAGAAGGAGTAAGTAGAAGGACAGACAACACAATGACCAAAAGATACCAAAGAGGCAATAAGAAGGAGTAAGTCGGAGAAGGACAGACAACACAATGACCAAAAGATACCAAAGGGGCAATAAGAAGGAGTAAGTCGAAGAAGGACAGACAACACAATGACCAAAAGATACCAAAGAGGCAATAAGAAGGAGTAAGTAGAAGAAGGACAGACAACACAATGACCAAAAGATACCAAAGGGGCAATAAGAAGGAGTAAGTCGAAGAAGGACAGTCAACACAATGACCAAAGATACCAAAGAAGCAATAAGAAGGAGTAAGTCGAAGAAGGACAGACAACACAATGACCAAAATATACCAAAGAGGCAATAAGAAGGAGTAAGTAGAAGAAGGACAGACAACACAATGACAAAAAGATACCAACGAGGCAATAAGAAGGAGTAAGTAGAAGGACAGACGACACAATGACCAAAAGATACCAAAGGGGCAATAAGAAGGGGTAAGTAGAAGAAGGATAGACAACACAATGACCAAAAGATACCAAAGAGGTAATAAGAAGGAGTAAGTCAAAGAAGGACAGACAACAAAATGACCAAAAGATACCAAAGAGGCAATAAGAAGGAGTAAGTAGAAGGACAGACAACACAATGACCAAAAGATACCAAAGAGGCAATAAGAAGGAGTAAGTAGAAGAAGGACAGACAACACAATGACCAAAAGATACCAAAGAGGCAATAAGAAGGAGTAATTAGAAGGACAGACAACACAATGACCAAAAGATACCAAAGGGGCAATAAGAAGGAGTAAGTAGAAGAAGGACAGACAACACAATGACCAAAAGATACCAAAGGGGCAATAAGAAGGGGTAAGTAGAAGAAGGACAGACAACACAATGACCAACAGATACCAAAGAGGTAATAAGAAGGAGTAAGTCAAAGAAGGACAGACAACACAATGACCAAAAGATACCAAAGAGGCAATAAGAAGGAGTAAGTAGAAGGACAGACAACACAATGACCAAAAGATACCAAAGAGGCAATAAGAAGGAGTAAGTAGAAGAAGGACAGACAACACAATGACCAAAAGATACCAACGAGGCAATAAGAAGGAGTAAGTAGAAGGACAGACGACACAATGACCAAAAGATACCAAATAGGCAATAAGAAGGAGTAAGTAGAAGGACAGACAACACAATGACCAAAAGATACCAAAGAGACAATAAGAAGGAGTAAGTAGAAGGACAGACAACACAATGACCAAAAGATACCAAAGAGGCAATAAGAAGGAGTAAGTAGAAGAAGGACAGACAACACAATGACCAAAAGATACCAAAGAGGCAATAAGAAGGAGTAAGTCGGAGAAGGACAGCCAACACAATGACCAAAAGATACCAAAGAGGCAATAAGAAGGAGTAAGTAGAAGAAGGACAGCCAACACAATGACCAAAAGATACCAAAGGGGCAATAAGAAGGAGTAAGTAGAAGAAGGACAGACAACACAATGACCAAAGGATACCAAAGAGGCAATAAGAAGGAGTAAGTAGAAGAAGGACAGCCAACACAATGACCAAAGGATACCAAAGAGGCAATAAGAAGGAGTAAGTAGAAGGACAGACGACACAATGACCAAAAGATACCAAAGAGGCAATAAGAAGGAGTAAGTAGAAGAAGGACAGACAACACTATGACCAAAAGATACCAAAGAAGCAATAAGAAGGAGTAAGTAGAAGAAGGACAGACAACACAATGACCAAAAGATACCAAAGGGGCAATAAGAAGGAGTAAGTCGGAGAAGGACAGACAACATAATGACCAAAAAATACCAAAGAGACAATAAGAAGGAGTAAGTAGAAGAAGGACAGACAACACAATGACCAAAAGATACCAAAGAAGCAATAAGAAGGAGTAAGTCGGAGAAGGACAGACAACACAATGACCAAAAGATACCAAAGGGGCAATAAGAAGGAGTAAGTCGAAGAAGGATAGACAACACAATGACCAAATAATACCAAAGAGACAATAAGAAGGAGTAAGTAGAAGAAGGACAGACAACACAATGACCAAAAGATACCAAAGAAGCAATAAGAAGGAGTAAGTCGGAGATGGATAGACAACACAATGGCCAAAAGATACCAAAGGGGCAATAAGAAGGAGTAAGTCGAAGAAGGACAGACAACACAATGGCCAAAAGATACCAAAGAGGCAATAAGAAGGAGTAAGTAGAAGGACAGACAACACAATGACCAAAAGATACCAAAGAGGCAATAAGAAGGAGTAAGTCGGAGAAGGACAGACAACACAATGACCAAAAGATACCAAAGGGGCAATAAGAAGGAGTAAGTCGAAGAAGGACAGACAACACAATGACCAAAAGATACCAAAGAGGCAATAAGAAGGAGTAAGTAGAAGAAGGACAGACAACACAATGACCAAAAGATACCAAAGGGGCAATAAGAAGGAGTAAGTCGAAGAAGGACAGTCAACACAATGACCAAAGATACCAAAGAAGCAATAAGAAGGAGTAAGTCGAAGAAGGACAGACAACACAATGACCAAAATATACCAAAGAGGCAATAAGAAGGAGTAAGTAGAAGAAGGACAGACAACACAATGACAAAAAGATACCAACGAGGCAATAAGAAGGAGTAAGTAGAAGGACAGACGACACAATGACCAAAAGATACCAAAGGGGCAATAAGAAGGGGTAAGTAGAAGAAGGATAGACAACACAATGACCAAAAGATACCAAAGAGGTAATAAGAAGGAGTAAGTCAAAGAAGGACAGACAACACAATGACCAAAAGATACCAAAGAGGCAATAAGAAGGAGTAAGTAGAAGGACAGACAACACAATGACCAAAAGATACCAAAGAGGCAATAAGAAGGAGTAAGTAGAAGAAGGACAGACAACACAATGACCAAAAGATACCAAAGAGGCAATAAGAAGGAGTAATTAGAAGGACAGACAACACAATGACCAAAAGATACCAAAGGGGCAATAAGAAGGAGTAAGTAGAAGAAGGACAGACAACACAATGACCAAAAGATACCAAAGGGGCAATAAGAAGGGGTAAGTAGAAGAAGGACAGACAACACAATGACCAACAGATACCAAAGAGGTAATAAGAAGGAGTAAGTCAAAGAAGGACAGACAACACAATGACCAAAAGATACCAAAGAGGCAATAAGAAGGAGTAAGTAGAAGGACAGACAACACAATGACCAAAAGATACCAAAGAGGCAATAAGAAGGAGTAAGTAGAAGAAGGACAGACAACACAATGGCCAAAAGATACCAAAGAGGCAATAAGAAGGAGTAAGTAGAAGGACAGACAACACAATGACCAAAAGATACCAAAGAGGCAATAAGAAGGAGTAAGTAGAAGAAGGACAGACAACACAATGACCAAAAGATACCAAAGAGGCAATAAGAAGGAGTAAGTAGAAGGACAGACAACACAATGACCAAAAGATACCAAAGAGACAATAAGAAGGAGTAAGTAGAAGAAGGACAGACAACACAATGACCAAAAGATACCAAAGAAGCAATAAGAAGGAGTAAGTCGGAGAAGGACAGACAACACAATGGCCAAAAGATACCAAAGGGGCAATAAGTAGGAGTAAGTCGAAGAAGGACAGACAACACAATGACCAAAAGATACCAAAGAGGCAATAAGAAGGAGTAAGTAGAAGAAGGACAGACAACACAATGGCCAAAAGATACCAAAGGGGCAATAAGAAGGAGTAAGTCGAAGAAGGACAGACAACACAATGGCCAAAAGATACCAAAGGGGCAATAAGAAGGAGTAAGTAGAAGGACAGACGACACAATGATCAAAAGATACCAAAGAGGCAATAAGAAGGAGTAAGTCAAAGAAGGACAGACAACACCATGACCAAAAGATACCAAAGAGGCAATAAGAAGGAGTAAGTAGAAGGACAGACAACACAATGACCAAACGATACCAAAGAGGCAATAAGAAGGAGTAAATAGAAGGACAGACAACACAATGACCAAAAGATACCAAAGAGGCAATAAGAAGGAGTAAGTAGAAGGACAGACAACACAATGACCAAAAGATACCAAAGAGGCAATAAGAAGGAGTAAGTAGAAGAAGGACAGACAACACAATGACCAAAAGATACCAAAGGGGCAATAAGAAGGAGTAAGTCGAAGAAGGATAGACAACACAATGACCAAAAAATACCAAAGAGACAATAAGAAGGAGTAAGTAGAAGAAGGACAGACAACACAATGACCAAAAGATACCAAAGAAGCAATAAGAAGGAGTAAGTCGGAGAAGGACAGACAACACAATGGCCAAAAGATACCAAAGAGGCAATAAGAAGGAGTAAGTCGAAGAAGGATAGACAACACAATGACCAAACAATACCAAAGAGACAATAAGAAGGAGTAAGTAGAAGAAGGACAGACAACACAATGACCAAAAGATACCAAAGAAGCAATAAGAAGGAGTAAGTCGGAGAAGGACAGACAACACAATGGCCAAAAGATACCAAAGGGGCAATAAGAAGGAGTAAGTCGGAGAAGGACAGACAACACAATGACCAAATAATACCAAAGAGACAATAAGAAGGAGTAAGTAGAAGGACAGACGACACAATGACCAAAAGATACCAAAGAAGCAATAAGAAGGAGTAAGTCGGAGAAGGACAGACAACACAATGACCAAAAGATACCAAAGGGGCAATAAGAAGGAGTAAGTAGAAGGACAGACAACACAATGGCCAAAAGATACCAAAGGGGCAATAAGAAGGAGTAAGTAGAAGAAGGACAGACAACACAATGACCAAAAGATACCAAAGAGGCAATAAGAAGGAGTAAGTCGAAGAAGGATAGACAACACAATGACCAAAAAACACCAAAGAGACAATAAGAAGGAGTAAGTCGGAGAAGGACAGACAACACAATGGCCAAAAGATACCAAAGAAGCAATAAGAAGGAGTAAGTCCGAGAAGGACAGACAACACAATGGCCAAAAGATACCAAAGGGGCAATAAGAAGGAGTAAGTCGAAGAAGGACAGACAACACAATGACCAAAAGATACCAAAGAGGCAATAAGAAGGAGTAAGTAGAAGGACAGACAACACAATGACCAAAAGATACCAAAGAGGCAATAAGAAGGAGTAAGTCGGAGAAGGACAGACAACACAATGACCAAAAGATACCAAAGGGGCAATAAGAAGGAGTAAGTAGAAGGACAGACAACACAATGACCAAAAGATACCAAAGAGGCAATAAGAAGGAGTAAGTCGAAGAAGGACAGACAACTCAATGACCAAAAGATACCAAAGAGGCAATAAGAAGGAGTAAGTAGAAGAAGGACAGACAACACAATGACCAAAAGATACCAAAGAGGCAATAAGAAGGAGTAAGTCGAAGAAGGACAGACAACACAATGACCAAAAGATACCAAAGAGGCAATAAGAAGGAGTAAGTCGAAGAAGGACAGACAACTCAATGACCAAAAGATACCAAAGAGGCAATAAGAAGGAGTAAGTAGAAGAAGTACAGACAACACAATGACCAAAAGATACCAACGAGGCAATAAGAAGGACTAAGTAGAAGGACAGACGACACAATGACCAAAAGATACCAAAGGGGCAATAAGAAGGGGTAAGTAGAAGGACAGACGACACAATGATCAAAAGATACCAAAGAGGCAATAAGAAGGAGTAAGTCAAAGAAGGACAGACAACACCATGACCAAAAGATACCAAAGAGGCAATAAGAAGGAGTAAGTAGAAGGACAGACAACACAATGACCAAACGATACCAAAGAGGCAATAAGAAGGAGTAAATAGAAGGACAGACAACACAATGACCAAAAGATACCAAAGAGGCAATAAGAAGGAGTAAGTAGAAGGACAGACAACACAATGACCAAAAGATACCAAAGAGGCAATAAGAAGGAGTAAGTAGAAGAAGGACAGACAACACAATGACCAAAAGATACCAAAGGGGCAATAAGAAGGAGTAAGTCGAAGAAGGATAGACAACACAATGACCAAAAAATACCAAAGAGACAATAAGAAGGAGTAAGTAGAAGAAGGACAGACAACACAATGACCAAAAGATACCAAAGAAGCAATAAGAAGGAGTAAGTCGGAGAAGGACAGACAACACAATGGCCAAAAGATACCAAAGAGGCAATAAGAAGGAGTAAGTCGAAGAAGGATAGACAACACAATGACCAAACAATACCAAAGAGACAATAAGAAGGAGTAAGTAGAAGAAGGACAGACAACACAATGACCAAAAGATACCAAAGAAGCAATAAGAAGGAGTAAGTCGGAGAAGGACAGACAACACAATGGCCAAAAGATACCAAAGGGGCAATAAGAAGGAGTAAGTCGGAGAAGGACAGACAACACAATGACCAAATAATACCAAAGAGACAATAAGAAGGAGTAAGTAGAAGGACAGACGACACAATGACCAAAAGATACCAAAGAAGCAATAAGAAGGAGTAAGTCGGAGAAGGACAGACAACACAATGACCAAAAGATACCAAAGGGGCAATAAGAAGGAGTAAGTAGAAGGACAGACAACACAATGGCCAAAAGATACCAAAGGGGCAATAAGAAGGAGTAAGTAGAAGAAGGACAGACAACACAATGACCAAAAGATACCAAAGAGGCAATAAGAAGGAGTAAGTCGAAGAAGGATAGACAACACAATGACCAAAAAACACCAAAGAGACAATAAGAAGGAGTAAGTCGGAGAAGGACAGACAACACAATGGCCAAAAGATACCAAAGAAGCAATAAGAAGGAGTAAGTCCGAGAAGGACAGACAACACAATGGCCAAAAGATACCAAAGGGGCAATAAGAAGGAGTAAGTCGAAGAAGGACAGACAACACAATGACCAAAAGATACCAAAGAGGCAATAAGAAGGAGTAAGTAGAAGGACAGACAACACAATGACCAAAAGATACCAAAGAGGCAATAAGAAGGAGTAAGTCGGAGAAGGACAGACAACACAATGACCAAAAGATACCAAAGGGGCAATAAGAAGGAGTAAGTAGAAGGACAGACAACACAATGACCAAAAGATACCAAAGAGGCAATAAGAAGGAGTAAGTCGAAGAAGGACAGACAACTCAATGACCAAAAGATACCAAAGAGGCAATAAGAAGGAGTAAGTAGAAGAAGGACAGACAACACAATGACCAAAAGATACCAAAGAGGCAATAAGAAGGAGTAAGTCGAAGAAGGACAGACAACACAATGACCAAAAGATACCAAAGAGGCAATAAGAAGGAGTAAGTCGAAGAAGGACAGACAACTCAATGACCAAAAGATACCAAAGAGGCAATAAGAAGGAGTAAGTAGAAGAAGTACAGACAACACAATGACCAAAAGATACCAAAGAGGCAATAAGAAGGAGTAAGTCGGAGAAGGACAGACAACACAATGACCAAAAGATACCAAAGGGGCAATAAGAAGGAGTAAGTCGAAGAAGGACAGACAACACAATGACCAAAAGATACCAAAGAGGCAATAAGAAGGAGTAAGTAGAAGAAGGACAGACAACACAATGACCAAAAGATACCAAAGGGGCAATAAGAAGGAGTAAGTCGAAGAAGGACAGTCAACACAATGACCAAAGATACCAAAGAAGCAATAAGAAGGAGTAAGTCGAAGAAGGACAGACAACACAATGACCAAAATATACCAAAGGGGCAATAAGAAGGAGTAAGTAGAAGAAGGACAGACAACACAATGACAAAAAGATACCAACGAGGCAATAAGAAGGAGTAAGTAGAAGGACAGACGACACAATGACCAAAAGATACCAAAGGGGCAATAAGAAGGGGTAAGTAGAAGAAGGATAGACAACACAATGACCAAAAGATACCAAAGAGGTAATAAGAAGGAGTAAGTCAAAGAAGGACAGACAACAAAATGACCAAAAGATACCAAAGAGGCAATAAGAAGGAGTAAGTAGAAGGACAGACAACACAATGACCAAAAGATACCAAAGAGGCAATAAGAAGGAGTAAGTAGAAGAAGGACAGACAACACAATGACCAAAAGATACCAAAGAGGCAATAAGAAGGAGTAATTAGAAGGACAGACAACACAATGACCAAAAGATACCAAAGGGGCAATAAGAAGGAGTAAGTAGAAGAAGGACAGACAACACAATGACCAAAAGATACCAAAGGGGCAATAAGAAGGGGTAAGTAGAAGAAGGACAGACAACACAATGACCAACAGATACCAAAGAGGTAATAAGAAGGAGTAAGTCAAAGAAGGACAGACAACACAATGACCAAAAGATACCAAAGAGGCAATAAGAAGGAGTAAGTAGAAGGACAGACAACACAATGACCAAAAGATACCAAAGAGGCAATAAGAAGGAGTAAGTAGAAGAAGGACAGACAACACAATGACCAAAAGATACCAACGAGGCAATAAGAAGGAGTAAGTAGAAGGACAGACGACACAATGACCAAAAGATACCAAATAGGCAATAAGAAGGAGTAAGTAGAAGGACAGACAACACAATGACCAAAAGATACCAAAGAGACAATAAGAAGGAGTAAGTAGAAGGACAGACAACACAATGACCAAAAGATACCAAAGAGGCAATAAGAAGGAGTAAGTAGAAGAAGGACAGACAACACAATGACCAAAAGATACCAAAGAGGCAATAAGAAGGAGTAAGTCGGAGAAGGACAGCCAACACAATGACCAAAAGATACCAAAGAGGCAATAAGAAGGAGTAAGTAGAAGAAGGACAGCCAACACAATGACCAAAAGATACCAAAGGGGCAATAAGAAGGAGTAAGTAGAAGAAGGACAGACAACACAATGACCAAAGGATACCAAAGAGGCAATAAGAAGGAGTAAGTAGAAGAAGGACAGCCAACACAATGACCAAAGGATACCAAAGAGGCAATAAGAAGGAGTAAGTAGAAGGACAGACGACACAATGACCAAAAGATACCAAAGAGGCAATAAGAAGGAGTAAGTAGAAGAAGGACAGACAACACTATGACCAAAAGATACCAAAGAAGCAATAAGAAGGAGTAAGTAGAAGAAGGACAGACAACACAATGACCAAAAGATACCAACGAGGCAATAAGAAGGAGTAAGTAGAAGGACAGACGACACAATGACCAAATGATACCAAATAGGCAATAAGAAGGAGTAAGTAGAAGGACAGACAACACAATGACCAAAAGATACCAAAGAGGCAATAAGAAGGAGTAAGTAGAAGGACAGACAACACAATGACCAAAAGATACCAAAGAGGCAATAAGAAGGAGTAAGTAGAAGAAGGACAGACAACACAATGACCAAAAGATACCAAAGGGGCAATAAGAAGGAGTAAGTAGAAGGACAGACAACACAATGACCAAAAGATACCAAAGAGGCAATAAGAAGGAGTAAGTAGAAGGACAGACAACACAATGACCAAAAGATACCAAAGAGGCAATAAGAAGGAGTAAGTGGAAGAAGGACAGACAACACAATGACCAAAAGATACCAACGAGGCAATAAGAAGGAGTAAGTAGAAGGACAGACGACACAATGACCAAAAGATACCAAATAGGCAATAAGAAGGAGTAAGTAGAAGGACAGACAACACAATGACCAAAAGATACCAAAGAGACAATAAGAAGGAGTAAGTAGAAGGACAGACAACACAATGACCAAAAGATACCAAAGAGGCAATAAGAAGGAGTAAGTAGAAGAAGGACAGCCAACACAATGACCAAAAGATACCAAAGAGGCAATAAGAAGGAGTAAGTAGAAGAAGGACAGCCAACACAATGACCAAAAGATACCAAAGGGGCAATAAGAAGGAGTAAGTAGAAGAAGGACAGACAACACAATGACCAAAGGATACCAAAGAGGCAATAAGAAGGAGTAAGTAGAAGAAGGACAGCCAACACAATGACCAAAAGATACCAAAGAGGCAATAAGAAGGAGCAAGTAGAAGGACAGACGACACAATGACCAAAAGATACCAAAGAGGCAATAAGAAGGAGTAAGTAGAAGAAGGACAGACAACACTATGACCAAAAGATACCAAAGAAGCAATAAGAAGGAGTAAGTAGAAGAAGGACAGACAACACAATGACCAAAAGATACCAAAGGGGCAATAAGAAGGAGTAAGTCGGAGAAGGACAGACAACATAATGACCAAAAAATACCAAAGAGACAATAAGAAGGAGTAAGTAGAAGAAGGACAGACAACACAATGACCAAAAGATACCAAAGAAGCAATAAGAAGGAGTAAGTCGGAGAAGGACAGACAACACAATGGCCAAAAGATACCAAAGGGGCAATAAGAAGGAGTAAGTCGAAGAAGGATAGACAACACAATGACCAAATAATACCAAAGAGACAATAAGAAGGAGTAAGTAGAAGAAGGACAGACAACACAATGACCAAAAGATACCAAAGAAGCAATAAGAAGGAGTAAGTCGGAGATGGATAGACAACACAATGGCCAAAAGATACCAAAGGGGCAATAAGAAAGAGTAAGTCGAAGAAGGACAGACAACACAATGGCCAAAAGATACCAAAGAGGCAATAAGAAGGAGTAAGTAGAAGGACAGACAACACAATGACCAAAAGATACCAAAGAGGCAATAAGAAGGAGTAAGTCGGAGAAGGACAGACAACACAATGACCAAAAGATACCAAAGGGGCAATAAGAAGGAGTAAGTCGAAGAAGGACAGACAACACAATGACCAAAAGATACCAAAGAGGCAATAAGAAGGAGTAAGTAGAAGAAGGACAGACAACACAATGACCAAAAGATACCAAAGGGGCAATAAGAAGGAGTAAGTCGAAGAAGGACAGTCAACACAATGACCAAAGATACCAAAGAAGCAATAAGAAGGAGTAAGTCGAAGAAGGACAGACAACACAATGACCAAAATATACCAAAGAGGCAATAAGAAGGAGTAAGTAGAAGAAGGACAGACAACACAATGACAAAAAGATACCAACGAGGCAATAAGAAGGAGTAAGTAGAAGGACAGACGACACAATGACCAAAAGATACCAAAGGGGCAATAAGAAGGGGTAAGTAGAAGAAGGATAGACAACACAATGACCAAAAGATACCAAAGAGGTAATAAGAAGGAGTAAGTCAAAGAAGGACAGACAACAAAATGACCAAAAGATACCAAAGAGGCAATAAGAAGGAGTAAGTAGAAGGACAGACAACACAATGACCAAAAGATACCAAAGAGGCAATAAGAAGGAGTAAGTAGAAGAAGGACAGACAACACAATGACCAAAAGATACCAAAGAGGCAATAAGAAGGAGTAATTAGAAGGACAGACAACACAATGACCAAAAGATACCAAAGGGGCAATAAGAAGGAGTAAGTAGAAGAAGGACAGACAACACAATGACCAAAAGATACCAAAGGGGCAATAAGAAGGGGTAAGTAGAAGAAGGACAGACAACACAATGACCAACAGATACCAAAGAGGTAATAAGAAGGAGTAAGTCAAAGAAGGACAGACAACACAATGACCAAAAGATACCAAAGAGGCAATAAGAAGGAGTAAGTAGAAGGACAGACAACACAATGACCAAAAGATACCAAAGAGGCAATAAGAAGGAGTAAGTAGAAGAAGGACAGACAACACAATGACCAAAAGATACCAACGAGGCAATAAGAAGGAGTAAGTAGAAGGACAGACGACACAATGACCAAAAGATACCAAATAGGCAATAAGAAGGAGTAAGTAGAAGGACAGACAACACAATGACCAAAAGATACCAAAGAGACAATAAGAAGGAGTAAGTAGAAGGACAGACAACACAATGACCAAAAGATACCAAAGAGGCAATAAGAAGGAGTAAGTAGAAGAAGGACAGACAACACAATGACCAAAAGATACCAAAGAGGCAATAAGAAGGAGTAAGTCGGAGAAGGACAGCCAACACAATGACCAAAAGATACCAAAGAGGCAATAAGAAGGAGTAAGTAGAAGAAGGACAGCCAACACAATGACCAAAAGATACCAAAGGGGCAATAAGAAGGAGTAAGTAGAAGAAGGACAGACAACACAATGACCAAAGGATACCAAAGAGGCAATAAGAAGGAGTAAGTAGAAGAAGGACAGCCAACACAATGACCAAAGGATACCAAAGAGGCAATAAGAAGGAGTAAGTAGAAGGACAGACGACACAATGACCAAAAGATACCAAAGAGGCAATAAGAAGGAGTAAGTAGAAGAAGGACAGACAACACTATGACCAAAAGATACCAAAGAAGCAATAAGAAGGAGTAAGTAGAAGAAGGACAGACAACACAATGACCAAAAGATACCAAAGGGGCAATAAGAAGGAGTAAGTCGGAGAAGGACAGACAACATAATGACCAAAAAATACCAAAGAGACAATAAGAAGGAGTAAGTAGAAGAAGGACAGACAACACAATGACCAAAAGATACCAAAGAAGCAATAAGAAGGAGTAAGTCGGAGAAGGACAGACAACACAATGACCAAAAGATACCAAAGGGGCAATAAGAAGGAGTAAGTCGAAGAAGGATAGACAACACAATGACCAAATAATACCAAAGAGACAATAAGAAGGAGTAAGTAGAAGAAGGACAGACAACACAATGACCAAAAGATACCAAAGAAGCAATAAGAAGGAGTAAGTCGGAGATGGATAGACAACACAATGGCCAAAAGATACCAAAGGGGCAATAAGAAGGAGTAAGTCGAAGAAGGACAGACAACACAATGGCCAAAAGATACCAAAGAGGCAATAAGAAGGAGTAAGTAGAAGGACAGACAACACAATGACCAAAAGATACCAAAGAGGCAATAAGAAGGAGTAAGTCGGAGAAGGACAGACAACACAATGACCAAAAGATACCAAAGGGGCAATAAGAAGGAGTAAGTCGAAGAAGGACAGACAACACAATGACCAAAAGATACCAAAGAGGCAATAAGAAGGAGTAAGTAGAAGAAGGACAGACAACACAATGACCAAAAGATACCAAAGGGGCAATAAGAAGGAGTAAGTCGAAGAAGGACAGTCAACACAATGACCAAAGATACCAAAGAAGCAATAAGAAGGAGTAAGTCGAAGAAGGACAGACAACACAATGACCAAAATATACCAAAGAGGCAATAAGAAGGAGTAAGTAGAAGAAGGACAGACAACACAATGACAAAAAGATACCAACGAGGCAATAAGAAGGAGTAAGTAGAAGGACAGACGACACAATGACCAAAAGATACCAAAGGGGCAATAAGAAGGGGTAAGTAGAAGAAGGATAGACAACACAATGACCAAAAGATACCAAAGAGGTAATAAGAAGGAGTAAGTCAAAGAAGGACAGACAACACAATGACCAAAAGATACCAAAGAGGCAATAAGAAGGAGTAAGTAGAAGGACAGACAACACAATGACCAAAAGATACCAAAGAGGCAATAAGAAGGAGTAAGTAGAAGAAGGACAGACAACACAATGACCAAAAGATACCAAAGAGGCAATAAGAAGGAGTAATTAGAAGGACAGACAACACAATGACCAAAAGATACCAAAGGGGCAATAAGAAGGAGTAAGTAGAAGAAGGACAGACAACACAATGACCAAAAGATACCAAAGGGGCAATAAGAAGGGGTAAGTAGAAGAAGGACAGACAACACAATGACCAACAGATACCAAAGAGGTAATAAGAAGGAGTAAGTCAAAGAAGGACAGACAACACAATGACCAAAAGATACCAAAGAGGCAATAAGAAGGAGTAAGTAGAAGGACAGACAACACAATGACCAAAAGATACCAAAGAGGCAATAAGAAGGAGTAAGTAGAAGAAGGACAGACAACACAATGGCCAAAAGATACCAAAGAGGCAATAAGAAGGAGTAAGTAGAAGGACAGACAACACAATGACCAAAAGATACCAAAGAGGCAATAAGAAGGAGTAAGTAGAAGAAGGACAGACAACACAATGACCAAAAGATACCAAAGAGGCAATAAGAAGGAGTAAGTAGAAGGACAGACAACACAATGACCAAAAGATACCAAAGAGACAATAAGAAGGAGTAAGTAGAAGAAGGACAGACAACACAATGACCAAAAGATACCAAAGAAGCAATAAGAAGGAGTAAGTCGGAGAAGGACAGACAACACAATGGCCAAAAGATACCAAAGGGGCAATAAGTAGGAGTAAGTCGAAGAAGGACAGACAACACAATGACCAAAAGATACCAAAGAGGCAATAAGAAGGAGTAAGTAGAAGAAGGACAGACAACACAATGGCCAAAAGATACCAAAGGGGCAATAAGAAGGAGTAAGTCGAAGAAGGACAGACAACACAATGGCCAAAAGATACCAAAGGGGCAATAAGAAGGAGTAAGTAGAAGGACAGACGACACAATGATCAAAAGATACCAAAGAGGCAATAAGAAGGAGTAAGTCAAAGAAGGACAGACAACACCATGACCAAAAGATACCAAAGAGGCAATAAGAAGGAGTAAGTAGAAGGACAGACAACACAATGACCAAACGATACCAAAGAGGCAATAAGAAGGAGTAAATAGAAGGACAGACAACACAATGACCAAAAGATACCAAAGAGGCAATAAGAAGGAGTAAGTAGAAGGACAGACAACACAATGACCAAAAGATACCAAAGAGGCAATAAGAAGGAGTAAGTAGAAGAAGGACAGACAACACAATGACCAAAAGATACCAAAGGGGCAATAAGAAGGAGTAAGTCGAAGAAGGATAGACAACACAATGACCAAAAAATACCAAAGAGACAATAAGAAGGAGTAAGTAGAAGAAGGACAGACAACACAATGACCAAAAGATACCAAAGAAGCAATAAGAAGGAGTAAGTCGGAGAAGGACAGACAACACAATGGCCAAAAGATACCAAAGAGGCAATAAGAAGGAGTAAGTCGAAGAAGGATAGACAACACAATGACCAAACAATACCAAAGAGACAATAAGAAGGAGTAAGTAGAAGAAGGACAGACAACACAATGACCAAAAGATACCAAAGAAGCAATAAGAAGGAGTAAGTCGGAGAAGGACAGACAACACAATGGCCAAAAGATACCAAAGGGGCAATAAGAAGGAGTAAGTCGGAGAAGGACAGACAACACAATGACCAAATAATACCAAAGAGACAATAAGAAGGAGTAAGTAGAAGGACAGACGACACAATGACCAAAAGATACCAAAGAAGCAATAAGAAGGAGTAAGTCGGAGAAGGACAGACAACACAATGACCAAAAGATACCAAAGGGGCAATAAGAAGGAGTAAGTAGAAGGACAGACAACACAATGGCCAAAAGATACCAAAGGGGCAATAAGAAGGAGTAAGTAGAAGAAGGACAGACAACACAATGACCAAAAGATACCAAAGAGGCAATAAGAAGGAGTAAGTCGAAGAAGGATAGACAACACAATGACCAAAAAACACCAAAGAGACAATAAGAAGGAGTAAGTCGGAGAAGGACAGACAACACAATGGCCAAAAGATACCAAAGAAGCAATAAGAAGGAGTAAGTCCGAGAAGGACAGACAACACAATGGCCAAAAGATACCAAAGGGGCAATAAGAAGGAGTAAGTCGAAGAAGGACAGACAACACAATGACCAAAAGATACCAAAGAGGCAATAAGAAGGAGTAAGTAGAAGGACAGACAACACAATGACCAAAAGATACCAAAGAGGCAATAAGAAGGAGTAAGTCGGAGAAGGACAGACAACACAATGACCAAAAGATACCAAAGGGGCAATAAGAAGGAGTAAGTAGAAGGACAGACAACACAATGACCAAAAGATACCAAAGAGGCAATAAGAAGGAGTAAGTCGAAGAAGGACAGACAACTCAATGACCAAAAGATACCAAAGAGGCAATAAGAAGGAGTAAGTAGAAGAAGGACAGACAACACAATGACCAAAAGATACCAAAGAGGCAATAAGAAGGAGTAAGTCGAAGAAGGACAGACAACACAATGACCAAAAGATACCAAAGAGGCAATAAGAAGGAGTAAGTCGAAGAAGGACAGACAACTCAATGACCAAAAGATACCAAAGAGGCAATAAGAAGGAGTAAGTAGAAGAAGTACAGACAACACAATGACCAAAAGATACCAACGAGGCAATAAGAAGGACTAAGTAGAAGGACAGACGACACAATGACCAAAAGATACCAAAGGGGCAATAAGAAGGGGTAAGTAGAAGGACAGACGACACAATGATCAAAAGATACCAAAGAGGCAATAAGAAGGAGTAAGTCAAAGAAGGACAGACAACACCATGACCAAAAGATACCAAAGAGGCAATAAGAAGGAGTAAGTAGAAGGACAGACAACACAATGACCAAACGATACCAAAGAGGCAATAAGAAGGAGTAAATAGAAGGACAGACAACACAATGACCAAAAGATACCAAAGAGGCAATAAGAAGGAGTAAGTAGAAGGACAGACAACACAATGACCAAAAGATACCAAAGAGGCAATAAGAAGGAGTAAGTAGAAGAAGGACAGACAACACAATGACCAAAAGATACCAAAGGGGCAATAAGAAGGAGTAAGTCGAAGAAGGATAGACAACACAATGACCAAAAAATACCAAAGAGACAATAAGAAGGAGTAAGTAGAAGAAGGACAGACAACACAATGACCAAAAGATACCAAAGAAGCAATAAGAAGGAGTAAGTCGGAGAAGGACAGACAACACAATGGCCAAAAGATACCAAAGAGGCAATAAGAAGGAGTAAGTCGAAGAAGGATAGACAACACAATGACCAAACAATACCAAAGAGACAATAAGAAGGAGTAAGTAGAAGAAGGACAGACAACACAATGACCAAAAGATACCAAAGAAGCAATAAGAAGGAGTAAGTCGGAGAAGGACAGACAACACAATGGCCAAAAGATACCAAAGGGGCAATAAGAAGGAGTAAGTCGGAGAAGGACAGACAACACAATGACCAAATAATACCAAAGAGACAATAAGAAGGAGTAAGTAGAAGGACAGACGACACAATGACCAAAAGATACCAAAGAAGCAATAAGAAGGAGTAAGTCGGAGAAGGACAGACAACACAATGACCAAAAGATACCAAAGGGGCAATAAGAAGGAGTAAGTAGAAGGACAGACAACACAATGGCCAAAAGATACCAAAGGGGCAATAAGAAGGAGTAAGTAGAAGAAGGACAGACAACACAATGACCAAAAGATACCAAAGAGGCAATAAGAAGGAGTAAGTCGAAGAAGGATAGACAACACAATGACCAAAAAACACCAAAGAGACAATAAGAAGGAGTAAGTCGGAGAAGGACAGACAACACAATGGCCAAAAGATACCAAAGAAGCAATAAGAAGGAGTAAGTCCGAGAAGGACAGACAACACAATGGCCAAAAGATACCAAAGGGGCAATAAGAAGGAGTAAGTCGAAGAAGGACAGACAACACAATGACCAAAAGATACCAAAGAGGCAATAAGAAGGAGTAAGTAGAAGGACAGACAACACAATGACCAAAAGATACCAAAGAGGCAATAAGAAGGAGTAAGTCGGAGAAGGACAGACAACACAATGACCAAAAGATACCAAAGGGGCAATAAGAAGGAGTAAGTAGAAGGACAGACAACACAATGACCAAAAGATACCAAAGAGGCAATAAGAAGGAGTAAGTCGAAGAAGGACAGACAACTCAATGACCAAAAGATACCAAAGAGGCAATAAGAAGGAGTAAGTAGAAGAAGGACAGACAACACAATGACCAAAAGATACCAAAGAGGCAATAAGAAGGAGTAAGTCGAAGAAGGACAGACAACACAATGACCAAAAGATACCAAAGAGGCAATAAGAAGGAGTAAGTCGAAGAAGGACAGACAACTCAATGACCAAAAGATACCAAAGAGGCAATAAGAAGGAGTAAGTAGAAGAAGTACAGACAACACAATGACCAAAAGATACCAACGAGGCAATAAGAAGGACTAAGTAGAAGGACAGACGACACAATGACCAAAAGATACCAAAGGGGCAATAAGAAGGGGTAAGTAGAAGAAGGATAGACAACACAATGACCAAAAGATACCAAAGAGGCAATAAGAAGGAGTAAGTCAAAGAAGGACAGACAACACAATGACCAAAAGATACCAAAGAGGCAATAAGAAGGAGTAAGTAGAAGGACAGACAACACAATGACCAAAAGATACCAAAGGGGCAATAAGAAGGAGTAAGTAGAAGAAGGACAGACAACACAATGACCAAAAGATACCAAAGAAGCAATAAGAAGGAGTAAGTCGGAGAAGGACAGACAACACAATGACCAAAAGATACCAAAGAGGCAATAAGAAGGAGTAAGTCGAAGAAGGACAGCCAACACAATGACCAAAAGATACCAAAGAGGCAATAAGAAGGAGTAAGTAGAAGAAGGACAGACAACACAATGGCCAAAAGATACCAAAGGGGCAATAAGAAGGAGTAAGTCGGAGAAGGACAGACAACACAATGGCCAAAAGATACCAAAGGGGCAATAAGAAGGAGTAAGTCGAAGAAGGACAGACAACACAATGACCAAAAAATACCAAAGAGACAATAAGAAGGAGTAAGTAGAAGAAGGACAGACAACACAATGACCAAAAGATACCAAAGAAGCAATAAGAAGGAGTAAGTCGGAGAAGGACAGACAACACAATGGCCAAAAGATACCAAAGGGGCAATAAGTAGGAGTAAGTCGAAGAAGGACAGACAACACAATGACCAAAAGATACCAAAGAGGCAATAAGAAGGAGTAAGTAGAAGAAGGACAGACAACACAATGGCCAAAAGATACCAAAGGGGCAATAAGAAGGAGTATGTCGAAGAAGGACAGACAACACAATGGCCAAAAGATACCAAAGGGGCAATAAGAAGGAGTAAGTCGAAGAAGGACAGACAACACAATGACCAAAAGATACCAAAGGGGCAATAAGAAGGAGTAAGTAGAAGAAGGACAGACAACACAATGACCAAAAGATACCAAAGAGGCAATAAGAAGGAGTAAGTAGAAGGACAGACAACACAATGGCCAAAAGATACCAAAGAGGCAATAAGAAGGAGTAAGTCGAAGAAGGACAGACAACACAATGACCAAAAGATACCAAAGGGGCAATAAGAAGGAGTAAGTAGAAGAAGGACAGACAACACAATGACCAAAAGATACCAAAGAGGCAATAAGAAGGAGTAAGTAGAAGGACAGACGACACAATGACCAAAAGATACCAAAGAGGCAATAAGAAGGCGTAAGTCAAAGAAGGACAGACAACACAATGACCAAAAGATACAAAAGAGGCAATAAGAAGGAGTAAGTAGAAGGACAGACGACACAATGACCAAAAGATACCAAAGAGGCAATAAGAAGGAGTAAGTCAAAGAAGGACAGACAACACAATGACCAAAAAATACCAAAGAGACAATAAGAAGGAGTAAGTAGAAGAAGGATAGACAACACAATGACCAAAAGATACCAAAGAAGCAATAAGAAGGAGTAAATCGAAGAAGGACAGACAACACAATGACCAAAAGATACCAAAGAGACAATAAGAAGGAATAAGTAGAAGGACAGACAACACAATGACCAAAAGATACCAAAGAGGCAATAAGAAGGAGTAAGTAGAAGGACAGACAACACAATGACCAAAAGATACCAAAGAGGCAATAAGAAGGGGTAAGTAGAAGAAGGATAGACAACACAATGACCAAAAGATACCAAAGAGGCAATAAGAAGGAGTAAGTCGGAGAAGGACAGACAACACAATGACCAAAAAATACCAAAGAGACAATAAGAAGGAGTAAGTAGAAGGACAGACAACACAATGACCAAAAGATACTAAAGAGGCAATAAGAAGGAGTAAGTAGAAGAAGGACAGACAACACAATGACCAAAAGATACCAAAGAAGCAATAAGAAGGAGTAAGTAGAAGGACAGACGACACAATGACCAAAAGATACCAAAGAGGCAATAAGAAGGAGTAAGTCGGAGAAGGACAGACAACACAATGACCAAAAGATACCAAAGAGGCAATAAGAAGGAGTAAGTCGAAGAAGGACAGACAACACAATGACCAAAAAATACCAAAGAGACAATAAGAAGGAGTAAGTAGAAGGACAGACAACACAATGACCAAAAGATACTAAAGAGGCAATAAGAAGGAGTAAGTAGAAGGACAGACGACACAATGACCAAAAGATACCAAAGAGGCAATAAGAAGGAGTAAGTAGAAGAAGGACAGCCAACACAATGACCAAAAGATACCAAAGAGGCAATAAGAAGGAGTAAGTCAAAGAAGGACAGACAACACAATGACCAAAAGATACCAAAGAGGCAATAAGAAGGAGTAAGTCGAAGAAGGATAGACAACACAATGACCAAAAGATACCAAAGAAGCAATAAGAAGGAGTAAGTAGAAGGACAGAAGACACAATGACCAAAAGATACCAAAGAGGCAATAAGAAGGAGTAAGTCAAAGAAGGACAGACAACACAATGACCAAAAGATACCAAAGAGGCAATAAGAAGGAGTAAGTCGAAGAAGGATAGACAACACAATGACCAAAAGATACCAAAGAGGCAATAAGAAGGAGTAAGTAGAAGGACAGACGACACAATGACCAAAAGATACCAAAGAGGCAATAAGAAGGAGTAAGTCAAAGAAGGACAGAAAACACAATGACCAAAAGATACCAAAGAGGCAATAAGAAGGAGTAAGTAGAAGGACAGACAACACAATGACCAAAAGATACCAAAGAGGCAATAAGAAGGGGTAAGTAGAAGAAGGATAGACAACACAATGACCAAAAGATACCAAAGAGGCAATAAGAAGGAGTAAGTCGGAGAAGGACAGACAACACAATGACCAAAAAATACCAAAGAGACAATAAGAAGGAGTAAGTAGAAGGACAGACAACACAATGACCAAAAGATACCAAAGAGGCAATAAGAAGGAGTAAGTAGAAGAAGGACAGACAACACAATGACCAAAAGATACCAAAGAAGCAATAAGAAGGAGTAAGTAGAAGGACAGACGACACAATGACCAAAAGATACCAAAGAGGCAATAAGAAGGAGTAAGTCGGAGAAGGACAGACAACACAATGACCAAAAGATACCAAAGAGGCAATAAGAAGGAGTAAGTCGAAGAAGGACAGACAACACAATGACCAAAAAATACCAAAGAGACAATAAGAAGGAGTAAGTAGAAGGACAGACAACACAATGACCAAAAGATACTAAAGAGGCAATAAGAAGGAGTAAGTAGAAGAAGGACAGACAACACAATGACCAAAAGATACCAAAGAAGCAATAAGAAGGAGTAAGTAGAAGGACAGACGACACAATGACCAAAAGATACCAAAGAGGCAATAAGAAGGAGTAAGTAGAAGAAGGACAGCCAACACAATGACCAAAAGATACCAAAGAGGCAATAAGAAGGAGTAAGTCAAAGAAGGACAGACAACACAATGACCAAAAGATACCAAAGAGGCAATAAGAAGGAGTAAGTCGAAGAAGGATAGACAACACAATGACCAAAAGATACCAAAGAAGCAATAAGAAGGAGTAAGTAGAAGGACAGAAGACACAATGACCAAAAGATACCAAAGAGGCAATAAGAAGGAGTAAGTCAAAGAAGGACAGACAACACAATGACCAAAAGATACCAAAGAGGCAATAAGAAGGAGTAAGTCGAAGAAGGATAGACAACACAATGACCAAAAGATACCAAAGAGGCAATAAGAAGGAGTAAGTAGAAGGACAGACGACACAATGACCAAAAGATACCAAAGAGGCAATAAGAAGGAGTAAGTCAAAGAAGGACAGACAACACAATGACCAAAAGATACCAAAGAGGCAATAAGAAGGAGTAAGTCGAAGAAGGATAGACAACACAATGACCAAAAGATACCAAAGAGGCAATAAGAAGGAGTAAGTAGAAGGACAGACGACACAATGACCAAAAGATACCAAAGAGGCAATAAGAAGGAGTAAGTCAAAGAAGGACAGACAACACAATGACCAAAAGATACCAAAGAGACAATAAGAAGGAGTAAGTAGAAGGACAGACAACACAATGACCAAAAGATACCAAAGAGGCAATAAGAAGGAGTAAGTCGGAGAAGGACAGACAACACAATGACCAAAAGATACCAAAGAGGCAATAAGAAGGAGTAAGTCAAAGAAGGACAGACAACACAATGACCAAAAGATACCAACGAGGCAATAAGAAGGAGTAAGTAGAAGGACAGACGACACAATGACCAAAAGATACCAAAGAGGCAATAAGAAGGAGTAAGTCAAAGAAGGACAGACAACACAATGACCAAAAGATACCAAAGAGGCAATAAGAAGGAGTAAGTAGAAGGACAGACGACACAATGACCAAAAGATACCAAAGAGGCAATAAGAAGGAGTAAGTCAAAGAAGGACAGACAACACAATGACCAAAAGATACCAAAGAGACAATAAGAAGGAGTAAGTCGAAGAAGGATAGACAACACAATGACCAAAAGATACCAAAGAGGCAATAAGAAGGAGTAAGTCGGAGAAGGACAGACAACACAATGGCCAAAAGATACCAAAGAGGCAATAAGAAGGAGTAAGTCAAAGAAGGACAGACAACACAATGACCAAAAGATACCAAAGAGACAATAAGAAGGAGTAAGTCGAAGAAGGATAGACAACACAATGACCAAAAGATACCAAAGAGGCAATAAGAAGGAGTAAGTCGGAGATGGACAGACAACACAATGGCCAAAAGATACCAAAGAAGCAATAAGAAGGAATAAGTCATAGAAGGACAGACAACACAATGACCAAAAGATACTAAAGAGGCAATAAGAAGGAATAAGTCGAAGAAGGATAGACAACACAATGACCAAAAGATACCAAAGAGGCAATAAGAAGGAGTAAATCGAAGGACAGACAACATTATGACCAAAGGATACCAAAGAGGCAATAAGAAGGAGTAAGTCGAAGAAGGATAGACAACACAATGACCAAAAGAAAAGATACAAAAGAACAAACTAAAATCTACAAAACACAACAAGAAACGAAAGATTGAGCAGTACCAACCCCACTAGACACGGGGGTGAAATCAGGTGCTCCGAAAGGGTAAGCATTTCCTGTCCTCATTATTAAAGCTCGGGTATAATTGAATTTAGCTGATTTTGGCTATCCTGTTTATGTCCTATGGCTTTTATTGCTCCCAATGACGTTTAAATTATTTGACTTTCAAATTTTTGTCATTGAGCATCCCTAATGAAACTTATTCTAGAAACGTGTCGTATGCACTAAATTTTATATCTACGTTTTTATTCTTTCTATCACCTTAGTGCATGTTCTGAACACTCTATATTAACATCAAATAAAAATATATTTGGTTTCGTTACTGAGCCGTAAAAGGATAGACATTGTGCATATTCAATTTTGCTAACTGTTTTATTTCTTTTTTTTCCCATAGTCATTGTTCTCATTTTCCACATAAAGCTGTATTAATTAATCGTAGTTTTATCGCGGATTTCGTCAACACATTTTAAATGTTTATTTAATTTACATCTTTTTAATTGCTATAAAGTCATTAAATACTTGGGTCATACAATAAAATTTAAAGGACCGCAATAATGTCCTTTAAATGTCCTTTAATGTCCATGTCAGTTTTACGTATATTTTTTTAAAACATATAATTTATTAGGTTTACTTTTTTCGAATTTAAAGAACTTCGTTTAAATATATCAATTATTTTGCCACCGTGTTTTTCTAGATATTATTTGGTAATTTTGACAATTCACCACAAAGACGTTATCTGTCTTATATATAATATGAAAGACAGCAATAATTGATGCAACATATAAACAGGAAGTGATAAACCTTCCGGAGCACGTAATATTATCTCTCAGTTTTGATGGGATTTTAGTTACTCTTCAATAGTTTTCTGTTTGTTCCTGTTTATTATTGTTTGTCTTTGTCTCTTTTTTTAGATTATTATTTGGTCATGCCATTGTCTTCCTGTATTAGTTTACGATTGCTTTTGTTATTATCACCTCTTGGTATCTTCTGACTTTCGCACAGACATATACACTCTATGATGTCTAATCAAAGCGACATAATATATCTATATTTCTAAATTCATAGAGTCGTTTCTTTGGAAGACCAAATCTTTTACGGTATTTGATAGAAGTAAACCAAATGGCCTAAAAGGGGAAGGATCCGAACCAGAGACGGGTTCTATGCTTCTTTCAATCCACTTGCGCATTGCATTTTCAGATGAGCATTAATTATCGCCGTTACAGCGTTGGAGTCAATGTTTGAAAGTGAATACCATGTCAAAGAAGCAATATACAAAATAAATAATTCTCACGACATTGGTGTCCAGTATTGAATTTATAAATACAAAAGATACAGATATCGATAAACAAAACATTATCAGTGTTAAAATTACTTGTTGTCAAAATATTGAACAAAAAGAGACCTGAAAGGACAATTAATATTGTGATGCTAGACATTGATTTACATAAGACAAGTTAAGGAAGACCACACATATCAGTATTTACTCCTCCATATAGACAATATTTCTTGGGGACCACTTCCAAATGTTAATTAGGGAGACACACTCATATTGAACGAGCACATACTACATATGGTAATGCTATAATCCGGTACAATACAGGAATCAGAAAAAAACAAGACAGGCAATACCACACAGGAACTGTGAGTAGACGGCACATTTCTATGAAATTGTGAGTTTATGCCATCAGTAGAAATCAAATGCCACAGCCAACGTTAAAGGACACAGACCCGCGGTACAAATGAATATGGATGCAGGTCGCCCTGTAGAATTGTATGAATTAAGACATCAGAAGAGAGCAAAAAGCACACGCAACATCACACAACAATTTTTGGCGAGACCAGAAGCGGCAGTAGATCTATAAATTTAAGGCATCAGCAGAAAAAATACGCTAACAACAATAAAAGATGCATCAACAGATGTTCTACTCTAAGACAGAACATAAAAAATTGTGAGACATGTAAAATTTTCAAGTCAAAACATTTAGAAATGTATTGTAAATGAAATGTTGTATAAATAATTAAAACAATGTAGAAAATAAATTTAAAGGACGTTTAATTACGTTCGTAAATAGGCTACGGAGCATGACGTTTATATTAAAATAACAGAAATTAATAGTTTTATAATTGATTAAAAATAGAAATTATCATCAAATTATTACACTTTCGCATGGTATTATCTGATAAAATTGAGAAAAAATATATCTATTATATTAATGGACATAAAAGGATGACATTAATATTACGAAATGTGTATGGTATAACAAAAGCACAAGAAATGGTCCAATGATAAGGCTTAATGTGCTATGTAATGTTTGTGGTCTTTCTCTTCAAACATAAACGTAATACATGTATTAAAAACTAAATAGTGATGTAAATCTTATTTTAATTATTTTGAGTATGTTTTACAATGATGCTGTACATGTATTGTCATTAATTACTATTGATATTAAACTTAATGTACCATTTTTCTGTTATATATATAATTTCATCAAAGTTAACTACTCCTTGCAATAATGTTCGGTATGATTTATGACATAGTAAACTATTAAAAATAGTGATACATAATTTTACATACTGAAAAACATAAAAAATACATTAAAATGCAGCAAAATAATTTAGAACCTGTACGTTTGATCTATTTGATATCCTAGTTAAAATAATATTAAAAATAACACCCCTTGGAATATATTATATTTTAGGTAGAATGTGATTCATTTGTAATATTGTGTCTTGTAATGAAAACAAACATATTAATTATAGGAACTATCAACGTAACACAGCTGCGTAATACACCAACTAGAGCACGTTGTTGTCAGTAGTATTATGACATATGTGTATGTATGTAGCATTCTAAGTTATCCTTTTCAACATGGGTTTCGTAAAATAAGAACATGTGAACCCCTAAAAACACAGAAGATTTAAATCAGACAGACATCTTGTTGATGAACTTTTCTATAGGCATATGATAAGGTTAGTCATTCAAATTAACATATGTTCCCATTAATTCTGGACTGCCTCAGGCGTCCGCCTATTCTATTTCTGTATTATATAAATGATATTTCAGTGGGTCTAAGCTCCAGCATTTGGAGAAAACACCATTGTATATATTGCAATAAAATCCACTATCGCTGCACAACATCTACGATGTGATGACTTCAACTTAACCACTTAGAACCCATGGTTCAATTCCTTCCTTTTTAGGAGAAACCCTTTATCAAGGAAATCGTGAGAGGAACCACACGCTCTGGAATATCGGATCAACTGAGAGATATATACTCTGTATGTAGGTGCTGCTGGAATGTTGTTACATGTATATTAATGGAAAGTTCACAATGGGAAAAATGAAACAATCCTTTTTTGTCGTTCCGTTTCCTTCTTTGCCAGCCCTAACTGTCAATGTCGAGGTGTATGTCAAGTTATGAAGCAGTCCAAGCTGTATCAGTTGTATCCTTTATTTCAAGATCAATGGGATAGATGCGATCAACAAAAGCACCAAGCTTAGAATTATTTCGTGAAAGGACATAATTTATATTGCGGAACATGAAATTAAAAGATCGGGTATCATCTTTTCGTTTTTTTGAAAAGCCCCTATATGAAGTAGGAATAAGGATGAAGTCGACAATAAGAGTATCACATCTTGTGCCCAGTGATCTTTTGAAGCAAGTAGTCGCATAAACTCTATTATATAACGCTCCCTTTTCCTGCTTTCATGTTCTTGTCTAATTTGTCCTATGGATAATGTGACCATAGAGAAAAAAGTAATTGATTTGTTACTTCGTGTTTTTATATCTTTAGTTTATGCAGGTTCTTATCACTATAATATAATACAAGTAATTAGTTACATGATCAAGTATGATATTTTAGTATTTTGTCATCTCATGGGTGTTGGCATGGTAATAACGTCCTGGCTTTGAGCACTGCCGATCGTGTGTTCAGTCACCGGTCGCGTCAAACCAAAAACCATGCAATTAACATTTGTTACTTCTCTGCTAAACACACGGTAGTAGGCAGTAAGACTGGTTGAATCAGGATATTGTGACCACGTGGAGAGACGTATCTACATGTGGACTGTATTTCAGTGAGCTAATACTATAAAAATCAAACTAACAGCGTTGGTCTTGTACAAAGCATCATCATCATCTCATTGAAACGTATCCTGTTCTAGTCTATAGATGAAGGATTGCTCGTATCCTGTTCTAGTCTATAGATGAGGGATTGCTCGTATCCTGTTCTAGTCTATATATGAGGGATTGCTCGTAACTTGTTCTAGTCTATAGATGAGGGATTGCTCGTATCCTGTTCTAGTCTATAGATGAAGGATTGCTCGTATCCTGTTCTAGTCTATAGATGAGGGATTGCTCGTAGCCTGTTCTAGTCTATAGATGAGGGATTGCTCGTATCCTGTTCTAGTCTATAGATGAAGGATTGCTCGTACCCTGTTCTAGTCTATAGATGAGGGATTGCTCGTAGCCTGTTCTAGTCTATAGATGAGGGATTGCTCGTATCCTGTTCTAGTCTATAGATGAGGGATTGCTCGTAACCTGTTCTAGTCTATAGATGAGGGATTGTTCGTAACTTGTTCTAGTCTATAGATGAGGGATTGCTCGTATCCTGTTCTAGTCTATAGATGAAAGATTGCTCGTATCCTGTTCTAGTCTATAGATGAAGGATTGCTCGTAGCCTGTTCTAGTCTATAGATGAGGGATTGCTCGTATCCTGTTCTAGTCTATAGATGAGGGATTGCTCGTATACTGTTCTAGTCTATAGATGAAGGATTGCTCGTATCCTGTTCTAGTCTATAGATGAGGGATTGCTCGTATCCTGTTCTAGTCTATAGATGAGGGATTGCTCGTAACTTGTTCTAGTCTATTGATGAGGGATTGCTCGTATCCTGTTCTAGTCTATAGATGAAGGATTGTTCGTATCCTGTTCTAGTCTATAGATGAGGGATTGCTCGTAACTTGTTCTAGTCTATAGATGAGGGATTGTTCGTATCCTGTTCTAGTCTATAGATGAAGGATTGCTCGTATCCTGTTCTAGTCTATAGATGAAGGATTGCTCGTAGCCTGTTCTAGTCTATAGATGAGGGATTGCTCGTAGCCTGTTCTAGTCTATAGATGAGGGATTGCTCGTATCCTGTTCTAGTCTATAGATGAGGGATTGCTCGTATCCTGTTCTAGTCTATAGATGACGGATTGCTCGTATCCTGTTCTAGTCTATAGATGAGGGATTGCTCGTATCCTGTTCTAGTCTATAGATGAGGGATTGCTCGTATCCTGTTCTAGTCTATAGATGAAGGATTGCTCGTATCCTGTTCTAGTCTATAGATGAAGCATTGCTCGTATCCTGTTCTAGTCTATAGATGAAGGATTGCTCGTATCCTGTTCTAGTCTATAGATGAGGGATTGCTCGTATCCTGTTCTAGTCTATAGATGAGGGATTGCTCGTATCCTGTTCTAGTCTATAGATGAAGGATTGCTCGTATCCTGTTCTAGTCTATAGATGAGGGATTGCTCGTATCCTGTTCTAGTCTATAGATGAGGGATTGCTCGTATCCTGTTCTAGTCTATAGATGAGGGATTGCTCGTAACTTGTTCTAGTCTATAGATGAGGGATTGCTCGTATCCTGTTCTAGTCTATAGATGAAGGATTGCTCGTATCCTGTTCTAGTCTATAGATGAGGGATTGCTCGTAGCCTGTTCTAGTCTATAGATGAGGGATTGCTCGTATCCTGTTCTAGTCTATAGATGAAGGATTGCTCGTACCCTGTTCTAGTCTATAGATGAGGGATTGCTCGTAGCCTGTTCTAGTCTATAGATGAGGGATTGCTCGTATCCTGTTCTAGTCTATAGATGAGGGATTGCTCGTAACCTGTTCTAGTCTATAGATGAGGGATTGCTCGTAACTTGTTCTAGTCTATAGATGAGGGATTGCTCGTATCCTGTTCTAGTCTATAGATGAAGGATTGCTCGTATCCTGTTCTAGTCTATAGATGAAGGATTGCTCGTAGCCTGTTCTAGTCTATAGATGAGGGATTGCTCGTAGCCTGTTCTAGTCTATAGATGAGGGATTGCTCGTATCCTGTTCTAGTCTATAGATGAGGGATTGCTCGTATACTGTTCTAGTCTATAGATGAAGGATTGCTCGTATCCTGTTCTAGTCTATAGATGAGGGATTGCTCGTATCCTGTTCTAGTCTATAGATGAGGGATTGCTCTTAGCTTGTTCTAGTCTATAGATGAGGGATTGCTCGTATCCTGTTCTAGTCTATAGATGAAGGATTGTTCGTATCCTGTTCTAGTCTATAGATGAGGGATTGCTCGTAACTTGTTCTAGTCTATAGATGAGGGATTGCTCGTATCCTGTTCTAGTCTATAGATGAAGGATTGCTCTTATCCTGTTCTAGTCTATAGATGAGGGATTGCTCGTATCCTGTTCTAGTCTATAGATGAAGGATTGCTCGTATCCTGTTCTAGTCTATAGATGAGGGATTGCTCGTATCCTGTTCTAGTCTATAGATGAGGGATTGCTCGTAACTTGTTCTAGTCTATAGATGAGGGATTGCTCGTATCCTGTTCTAGTCTATAGATGAAGGATTGCTCGTATCCTGTTCTAGTATATAGATGAGGGATTGCTCGTAGCCTGTTCTAGTCTATAGATGAGGGATTGCTCGTATCCTGTTCTAGTCTATAGATGAAGGATTGCTCGTACCCTGTTCTAGTCTATAGATGAGGGATTGCCCGTAGCCTGTTCTAGTCTATAGATGAGGGATTGCTCGTATCCTGTTCTAGTCTATAGATGAGGGATTGCTCGTAACCTGTTCTAGTCTATAGATGAGGGATTGTTCGTAACTTGTTCTAGTCTATAGATGAGGGATTGCTCGTATCCTGTTCTAGTCTATAGATGAAGGATTGCTCGTATCCTTTTCTAGTCTATAGATGAAGGATTGCTCGTAGCCTGTTCTAATCTATAGATGAGGGATTGCTCGTAGCCTGTTCTAGTCTATAGATGAGGGATTGCTCGTATCCTGTTCTAGTCTATAGATGAGGGATTGCTCGTATCCTGTTCTAGTCTATAGATGAAGGATTGCTCGTATCCTGTTCTAGTCTATAGATGAGGGATTGCTCGTATCCTGTTCTAGTCTATAGATGAGGGATTGCTCGTAACTTGTTCTAGTCTATAGATGAGGGATTGCTCGTATCCTGTTCTAGTCTATAGATGAAGGATTGTTCGTATCCTGTTCTAGTCTATAGATGAGGGATTGCTCGTAACTTGTTCTAGTCTATAGATGAGGGATTGTTCGTATCCTGTTCTAGTCTATAGATGAAGGATTGCTCGTATCCTGTTCTAGTCTATAGATGAAGGATTGCTCGTAGCCTGTTCTAGTCTATAGATGAGGGATTGCTCGTAGCCTGTTCTAGTCTATAGATGAGGGATTGCTCGTATCCTGTTCTAGTCTATAGATGAGGGATTGCTCGTATCCTGTTCTAGTCTATAGATGAAGGATTGCTCGTATCCTGTTCTAGTCTATAGATGAGGGATTGCTCGTATCCTGTTCTAGTCTATAGATGAGGGATTGCTCGTATCCTGTTCTAGTCTATAGATGAAGGATTGCTCGTATCCTGTTCTAGTCTATAGATGAAGCATTGCTCGTATCCTGTTCTAGTCTATAGATGAAGGATTGCTCGTATCCTGTTCTAGTCTATAGATGAGGGATTGCTCGTATCCTGTTCTAGTCTATAGATGAGGGATTGCTCGTATCCTGTTCTAGTCTATAGATGAAGGATTGCTCGTATCCTGTTCTAGTCTATAGATGAGGGATTGCTCGTATCCTGTTCTAGTCTATAGATGAGGGATTGCTCGTATCCTGTTCTAGTCTATAGATGAGGGATTGCTCGTAACTTGTTCTAGTCTATAGATGAGGGATTGCTCGTATCCTGTTCTAGTCTATAGATGAAGGATTGCTCGTATCCTGTTCTAGTCTATAGATGAGGGATTGCTCGTAGCCTGTTCTAGTCTATAGATGAGGGATTGCTCGTATCCTGTTCTAGTCTATAAATGAAGGATTGCTCGTACCCTGTTCTAGTCTATAGATGAGGGATTGCTCGTAGCCTGTTCTAGTCTATAGATGAGGGATTGCTCGTATCCTGTTCTAGTCTATAGATGAGGGATTGCTCGTAACCTGTTCTAGTCTATAGATGAGGGATTGCTCGTAACTTGTTCTAGTCTATAGATGAGGGATTGCTCGTATCCTGTTCTAGTCTATAGATGAAGGATTGCTCGTATCCTGTTCTAGTCTATAGATGAAGGATTGCTCGTAGCCTGTTCTAGTCTATAGATGAGGGATTGCTCGTAGCCTGTTCTAGTCTATAGATGAAGGATTGCTCGTATCCTGTTCTAGTCTATAGATGAGGGATTGCTCGTATCCTGTTCTAGTCTATAGATGAGGGATTGCTCTTAACTTGTTCTAGTCTATAGATGAGGGATTGCTCGTATCCTGTTCTAGTCTATAGATGAAGGATTGTTCGTATCCTGTTCTAGTCTATAGATGAGGGATTGCTCGTAACTTGTTCTAGTCTATAGATGAGGGATTGCTCGTATCCTGTTCTAGTCTATAGATGAAGGATTGCTCTTATCCTGTTCTAGTCTATAGATGAGGGATTGCTCGTATCCTGTTCTAGTCTATAGATGAGGGATTGCTCGTATCCTGTTCTAGTCTATAGATGAAGGATTGCTCGTAGCCTGTTCTAGTCTATAGATGAGGGATTGCTCGTAGCCTGTTCTAGTCTATAGATGAGGGATTGCTCGTATCCTGTTCTAGTCTATAGATGAGGGATTGCTCGTATACTGTTCTAGTCTATAGATGAGGGATTGCTCGTATCCTGTTCTAGTCTATAGATGAGGGATTGCTCTTAACTTGTTCTAGTCTATAGATGAGGGATTGCTCGTATCCTGTTCTAGTCTATAGATGAAGGATTGTTCGTATCCTGTTCTAGTCTATAGATGAGGGATTGCTCGTAACTTGTTCTAGTCTATAGATGAGGGATTGCTCGTATCCTGTTCTAGTCTATAGATGAAGGATTGCTCTTATCCTGTTCTAGTCTATAGATGAGGGATTGCTCGTATCCTGTTCTAGTCTATAGATGAAGGATTGCTCGTATCCTGTTCTAGTCTATAGATGAGGGATTGCTCGTATCCTGTTCTAGTCTATAGATGAGGGATTGCTCGTAACTTGTTCTAGTCTATAGATGAGGGATTGCTCGTATCCTGTTCTAGTCTATAGATGAAGGATTGCTCGTATCCTGTTCTAGTATATAGATGAGGGATTGCTCGTAGCCTGTTCTAGTCTATAGATGAGGGATTGCTCGTATCCTGTTCTAGTCTATAGATGAAGGATTGCTCGTACCCTGTTCTAGTCTATAGATGAGGGATTGCCCGTAGCCTGTTCTAGTCTATAGATGAGGGATTGCTCGTATCCTGTTCTAGTCTATAGATGAGGGATTGCTCGTAACCTGTTCTAGTCTATAGATGAGGGATTGTTCGTAACTTGTTCTAGTCTATAGATGAGGGATTGCTCGTATCCTGTTCTAGTCTATAGATGAAGGATTGCTCGTATCCTTTTCTAGTCTATAGATGAAGGATTGCTCGTAGCCTGTTCTAGTCTATAGATGAGGGATTGCTCGTAGCCTGTTCTAGTCTATAGATGAGGGATTGCTCGTATCCTGTTCTAGTCTATAGATGAGGGATTGCTCGTATCCTGTTCTAGTCTATAGATGAAGGATTGCTCGTATCCTGTTCTAGTCTATAGATGAGGGATTGCTCGTATCCTGTTCTAGTCTATAGATGAGGGATTGCTCGTATCCTGTTCTAGTCTATAGATGAAGGATTGTTCGTATCCTGTTCTAGTCTATAGATGAGGGATTGCTCGTAACTTGTTCTAGTCTATAGATGAGGGATTGTTCGTATCCTGTTCTAGTCTATAGATGAAGGATTGCTCGTATCCTGTTCTAGTCTATAGATGAAGGATTGCTCGTAGCCTGTTCTAGTCTATAGATGAGGGATTGCTCGTAGCCTGTTCTAGTCTATAGATGAGGGATTGCTCGTATCCTGTTCTAGTCTATAGATGAGGGATTGCTCGTATCCTGTTCTAGTCTATAGATGAAGGATTGCTCGTATCCTGTTCTAGTCTATAGATGAGGGATTGCTCGTATCCTGTTCTAGTCTATAGATGAGGGATTGCTCGTATCCTGTTCTAGTCTATAGATGAAGGATTGCTCGTATCCTGTTCTAGTCTATAGATGAAGCATTGCTCGTATCCTGTTCTAGTCTATAGATGAAGGATTGCTCGTATCCTGTTCTAGTCTATAGATGAGGGATTGCTCGTATCCTGTTCTAGTCTATAGATGAGGGATTGCTCGTATCCTGTTCTAGTCTATAGATGAAGGATTGCTCGTATCCTGTTCTAGTCTATAGATGAGGGATTGCTCGTATCCTGTTCTAGTCTATAGATGAGGGATTGCTCGTATCCTGTTCTAGTCTATAGATGAGGGATTGCTCGTAGCTTGTTCTAGTCTATAGATGAGGGATTGCTCGTATCCTGTTCTAGTCTATAGATGAAGGATTGCTCGTATCCTGTTCTAGTCTATAGATGAGGGATTGCTCGTAGCCTGTTCTAGTCTATAGATGAGGGATTGCTCGTATCCTGTTCTAGTCTATAAATGAAGGATTGCTCGTACCCTGTTCTAGTCTATAGATGAGGGATTGCTCGTAGCCTGTTCTAGTCTATAGATGAGGGATTGCTCGTATCCTGTTCTAGTCTATAGATGAGGGATTGCTCGTAACCTGTTCTAGTCTATAGATGAGGGATTGCTCGTAACTTGTTCTAGTCTATAGATGAGGGATTGCTCGTATCCTGTTCTAGTCTATAGATGAAGGATTGCTCGTATCCTGTTCTAGTCTATAGATGAAGGATTGCTCGTAGCCTGTTCTAGTCTATAGATGAGGGATTGCTCGTAGCCTGTTCTAGTCTATAGATGAAGGATTGCTCGTATCCTGTTCTAGTCTATAGATGAGGGATTGCTCGTATCCTGTTCTAGTCTATAGATGAGGGATTGCTCTTAACTTGTTCTAGTCTATAGATGAGGGATTGCTCGTATCCTGTTCTAGTCTATAGATGAAGGATTGTTCGTATCCTGTTCTAGTCTATAGATGAGGGATTGCTCGTAACTTGTTCTAGTCTATAGATGAGGGATTGCTCGTATCCTGTTCTAGTCTATAGATGAAGGATTGCTCTTATCCTGTTCTAGTCTATAGATGAGGGATTGCTCGTATCCTGTTCTAGTCTATAGATGAGGGATTGCTCGTATCCTGTTCTAGTCTATAGATGAAGGATTGCTCGTATCCTGTTCTAGTCTATAGATGAAGGATTGCTCGTATCCTGTTCTAGTCTATAGATGAACGATTGCTCGTATCCTGTTCTAGTCTATAGATGAGGGATTGCTCGTATCCTGTTCTAGTCTATAGATGAGGGATTGCTCGTATCCTGTTCTAGTCTATAGATGAAGGATTGCTCGTATCCTGTTCTAGTCTATTGATGAAGCATTGCTCGTATCCTGTTCTAGTCTATAGATGAAGGATTGCTCGTATCCTGTTCTAGTCTATATATGAGGGATTGCTCGTATCCTGTTCTAGTCTATAGATGAGGGATTGCTCGTATCCTGTTCTAGTCTATAGATGAAGGATTGCTCGTATCCTGTTCTAGTCTATAGATGAGGGATTGCTCGTATCCTGTTCTAGTCTATAGATGAGGGATTGCTCGTATCCTGTTCTAGTCTATAGATGAGGGATTGCTCGTATCCTGTTCTAGCCTATAGATGAGAGATTGCCCGTATCCTGTTCTAGTCTATAGATGAGGGATTGCTCGTATCCTGTTCTAGTCTATAGATGAGGGATTGCTCGTAACTTGTTCTAGTCTATAGATGAGGGATTGCTCGTATCCTGTTCTAGTCTATAGATGAGGGATCATTCGTAACTTGTTCTAGTCTATAGATGAGGGATTGCTCGTATCCTGTTCTAGTTTATAGACGAGGTATTGCTCGTAACTTGTTCTAGTCTATAGATGAGGGATTTCTCGTAACTTGTTCTAGTCTATAGATGAGGGATTGCTCGTATCCTGTTCTAGTCTATAGATGAGGGATTGCTCGTAACCTGTTCTAGTCTATAGATGAGGGATTGCTCGTAACTTGTTCTAGTCTATAGATGAGGGATTGCTCGTATCCTGTTCTAGTCTATAGATGAAGGATTGCTCGTATCCTGTTCTAGTCTATAGATGAAGGATTGCTCGTAGCCTGTTCTAGTCTATAGATGAGGGATTGCTCGTAGCCTGTTCTAGTCTATAGATGAAGGATTGCTCGTATCCTGTTCTAGTCTATAGATGAGGGATTGCTCGTATCCTGTTCTAGTCTATAGATGAGGGATTGCTCTTAACTTGTTCTAGTCTATAGATGAGGGATTGCTCGTATCCTGTTCTAGTCTATAGATGAAGGATTGTTCGTATCCTGTTCTAGTCTATAGATGAGGGATTGCTCGTAACTTGTTCTAGTCTATAGATGAGGGATTGCTCGTATCCTGTTCTAGTCTATAGATGAAGGATTGCTCTTATCCTGTTCTAGTCTATAGATGAGGGATTGCTCGTATCCTGTTCTAGTCTATAGATGAGGGATTGCTCGTATCCTGTTCTAGTCTATAGATGAAGGATTGCTCGTATCCTGTTCTAGTCTATAGATGAAGGATTGCTCGTATCCTGTTCTAGTCTATAGATGAACGATTGCTCGTATCCTGTTCTAGTCTATAGATGAGGGATTGCTCGTATCCTGTTCTAGTCTATAGATGAGGGATTGCTCGTATCCTGTTCTAGTCTATAGATGAAAGATTGCTCGTATCCTGTTCTAGTCTATAGATGAGGGATTGCTCGTAGCCTGTTCTAGTCTATAGATGAGGGATTGCTCGTATCCTGTTCTAGTCTATAAATGAAGGATTGCTCGTACCCTGTTCTAGTCTATAGATGAGGGATTGCTCGTAGCCTGTTCTAGTCTATAGATGAGGGATTGCTCGTATCCTGTTCTAGTCTATAGATGAGGGATTGCTCGTAACCTGTTCTAGTCTATAGATGAGGGATTGCTCGTAACTTGTTCTAGTCTATAGATGAGGGATTGCTCGTATCCTGTTCTAGTCTATAGATGAAGGATTGCTCGTATCCTGTTCTAGTCTATAGATGAAGGATTGCTCGTAGCCTGTTCTAGTCTATAGATGAGGGATTGCTCGTAGCCTGTTCTAGTCTATAGATGAAGGATTGCTCGTATCCTGTTCTAGTCTATAGATGAGGGATTGCTCGTATCCTGTTCTAGTCTATAGATGAGGGATTGCTCTTAACTTGTTCTAGTCTATAGATGAGGGATTGCTCGTATCCTGTTCTAGTCTATAGATGAAGGATTGTTCGTATCCTGTTCTAGTCTATAGATGAGGGATTGCTCGTAACTTGTTCTAGTCTATAGATGAGGGATTGCTCGTATCCTGTTCTAGTCTATAGATGAAGGATTGCTCTTATCCTGTTCTAGTCTATAGATGAGGGATTGCTCGTATCCTGTTCTAGTCTATAGATGAGGGATTGCTCGTATCCTGTTCTAGTCTATAGATGAAGGATTGCTCGTATCCTGTTCTAGTCTATAGATGAAGGATTGCTCGTATCCTGTTCTAGTCTATAGATGAACGATTGCTCGTATCCTGTTCTAGTCTATAGATGAGGGATTGCTCGTATCCTGTTCTAGTCTATAGATGAGGGATTGCTCGTATCCTGTTCTAGTCTATAGATGAAGGATTGCTCGTATCCTGTTCTAGTCTATTGATGAAGCATTGCTCGTATCCTGTTCTAGTCTATAGATGAAGGATTGCTCGTATCCTGTTCTAGTCTATATATGAGGGATTGCTCGTATCCTGTTCTAGTCTATAGATGAGGGATTGCTCGTATCCTGTTCTAGTCTATAGATGAAGGATTGCTCGTATCCTGTTCTAGTCTATAGATGAGGGATTGCTCGTATCCTGTTCTAGTCTATAGATGAGGGATTGCTCGTATCCTGTTCTAGTCTATAGATGAGGGATTGCTCGTATCCTGTTCTAGCCTATAGATGAGAGATTGCCCGTATCCTGTTCTAGTCTATAGATGAGGGATTGCTCGTATCCTGTTCTAGTCTATAGATGAGGGATTGCTCGTAACTTGTTCTAGTCTATAGATGAGGGATTGCTCGTATCCTGTTCTAGTCTATAGATGAGGGATCATTCGTAACTTGTTCTAGTCTATAGATGAGGGATTGCTCGTATCCTGTTCTAGTTTATAGACGAGGTATTGCTCGTAACTTGTTCTAGTCTATAGATGAGGGATTTCTCGTAACTTGTTCTAGTCTATAGATGAGGGATTGCTCGTATCCTGTTCTAGTCTATAGATGAGGGATTGCTCGTAACCTGTTCTAGTCTATAGATGAGGGATTGCTCGTAACTTGTTCTAGTCTATAGATGAGGGATTGCTCGTATCCTGTTCTAGTCTATAGATGAAGGATTGCTCGTATCCTGTTCTAGTCTATAGATGAAGGATTGCTCGTAGCCTGTTCTAGTCTATAGATGAGGGATTGCTCGTAGCCTGTTCTAGTCTATAGATGAAGGATTGCTCGTATCCTGTTCTAGTCTATAGATGAGGGATTGCTCGTATCCTGTTCTAGTCTATAGATGAGGGATTGCTCTTAACTTGTTCTAGTCTATAGATGAGGGATTGCTCGTATCCTGTTCTAGTCTATAGATGAAGGATTGTTCGTATCCTGTTCTAGTCTATAGATGAGGGATTGCTCGTAACTTGTTCTAGTCTATAGATGAGGGATTGCTCGTATCCTGTTCTAGTCTATAGATGAAGGATTGCTCTTATCCTGTTCTAGTCTATAGATGAGGGATTGCTCGTATCCTGTTCTAGTCTATAGATGAGGGATTGCTCGTATCCTGTTCTAGTCTATAGATGAAGGATTGCTCGTATCCTGTTCTAGTCTATAGATGAAGGATTGCTCGTATCCTGTTCTAGTCTATAGATGAACGATTGCTCGTATCCTGTTCTAGTCTATAGATGAGGGATTGCTCGTATCCTGTTCTAGTCTATAGATGAGGGATTGCTCGTATCCTGTTCTAGTCTATAGATGAAGGATTGCTCGTATCCTGTTCTAGTCTATAGATGAAGCATTGCTCGTATCCTGTTCTAGTCTATAGATGAAGGATTGCTCGTATCCTGTTCTAGTCTATATATGAGGGATTGCTCGTATCCTGTTCTAGTCTATAGATGAGGGATTGCTCGTATCCTGTTCTAGTCTATAGATGAAGGATTGCTCGTATCCTGTTCTAGTCTATAGATGAGGGATTGCTCGTATCCTGTTCTAGTCTATAGATGAGGGATTGCTCGTATCCTGTTCTAGTCTATAGATGAGGGATTGCTCGTATCCTGTTCTAGCCTATAGATGAGGGATTGCCCGTATCCTGTTCTAGTCTATAGATGAGGGATTGCTCGTATCCTGTTCTAGTCTATAGATGAGGGATTGCTCGTATCCTGTTCTAGTCTATAGATGGGGGATTGCTCGTAACTTGTTCTAGTCTATAGATGAGGGATTGCTCGTATCCTGTTCTAGTCTATAGATGAGGGATCATTCGTAACTTGTTCTAGTCTATAGATGAGGGATTGCTCGTATCCTGTTCTAGTTTATAGACGAGGTATTGCTCGTAACTTGTTCTAGTCTATAGATGAGGGATTTCTCGTAACTTGTTCTAGTCTATAGATGAGGGATTGCTCGTATCCTGTTCTAGTCTATAGATGAGGGATTGCTCGTAACTTGTTCTAGTCTATAGATGAGGGATTGCTCGTAACTTGTTCTAGTCTATAGATGAGGGATTGCTCGTATCCTGTTCTAGCCTGTAGCAGAGAGATCGTTCGTAACTTGTTCTAGTCTATAAATGAGGGATTGCTCGTATCCTGTTCTAGTCTATAGATGAGGGATTGCTCGTAGCCTGTTCTAGCCTGTAGCAGAGAGATCGTTCGTAGCTTGTTCTAGCCTATAGATGAGGGATTGCTCGTAGCCTGTTCTAACCTGTAGCAGAGAGATCGTTCGTAGCTTGTTCTAGTCTATAGATGAGGGATTGCTCGTATCCTGTTCTAGCCTGTAGCAGAGAGATCGTTCGTAACTTGTTCTAGTCTATAGATGAGGGATTGCTCGTAGCCTGTTCTAGCCTGTAGCAGAGAGATCGTTCGTAACTTGTTCTAGTCTATTGATGAGGGATTGCTCGTAGCCTGTTCTAGTCTATAGATGAGGGATTGCTCGTAACTTGTTCTACTCTATAGATGAGGGATTGCTCGTAACTTGTTCTAGTCTATAGATGAGGGATTGCTCGTAACTTGTTCTAGTCTATAGATGAGGGATTGCTCGTAGCCTGTTCTAGCCTGCAGCAGAGAGATCGTTCGTAACTTGTTCTAGTCTATAGATGAGGAATTGCTCGTAGCCTGTTCTAGCCTGTAGCAGAGAGATCGTTCGTAACTTGTTCTAGTCTATAGATGAGGGATTGCTCGTATCCTGTTCTAGCCTGTAGCAGAGAGATCGTTCGTAACTTGTTCTAGTCTATAGATGAGGGATTGCTCGTATCCTGTTCTAGCCTGTAGCAGAGAGATCGTTCGTAACTTGTTCTAGTCTATAGATGAGGGATTGCTCGTAGCCTGTTCTAGCCTGTAGCAGAGAGATCGTTCGTAGCTTGTTCTAGTCTATAGATGAGGGATTGCTCGTAGCCTGTTCTAGCCTGTAGCAGAGAGATCGTTCGTAACTTGTTCTAGTCTATAGATGAGGGATTGCTCGTATCCTGTTCTAGCCTGTAGCAGAGAGATCGTTCGTAACTTGTTCTAGTCTATAGATGAGGGATTGCTCGTAGCCTGTTCTAGCCTGTAGCAGAGAGATCGTTCGTAACTTGTTCTAGTCTATAGATGAGGGATTGCTCGTATCCTGTTCTAGCCTGTAGCAGAGAGATCGTTCGTAACTTGTTCTAGTCTATAGATGAGGGATTGCTCGTAGCCTGTTCTAGCCTGTAGCAGAGAGATCGTTCGTAACTTGTTCTAGTCTATAGATGAGGGATTGCTCGTATCCTGTTCTAGCCTGTAGCAGAGAGATCGTTCGTAACTTGTTCTAGTCTATAGATGAGGGATTGCTCGTAGCCTGTTCTAGTCTATAGATGAGGGATTGCTCGTAGCCTGTTCTAGCCTGTAGCAGAGAGATCGTTCGTAACTTGTTTTAGTCTATAGATGAGGGATTGCTCGTATCCTGTTCTAGCCTGTAGCAGAGAGATCGTTCGTAACTTGTTCTAGTCTATAGATGAGGGATTGCTCGTAGCCTGTTCTAGTCTATAGATGAGGGATTGCTCGTAGCCTGTTCTAGCCTGTAGCAGAGAGATCGTTCGTAACTTGTTTTAGTCTATAGATGAGGGATTGCTCGTATCCTGTTCTAGCCTGTAGCAGAGAGATCGTTCGTAACTTGTTCTAGTCTATAGATGAGGGATTGCTCGTAGCCTGTTCTAGTCTATAGATGAGGGATTGCTCGTAACCTGTTCTAGCCTGTAGCAGAGAGATCGTTCGTAACTTGTTCTAGTCTATAGATGAGGGATTGCTCGTAGCCTGTTCTAGTCTATAGATGAGGGATTGCTCGTAGCCTGTTCTAGCCTGTAGCAGAGAGATCGTTCGTAACTTGTTCTAGTCTATAGATGAGGGATTGCTCGTATCCTGTTCTAGCCTGTAGCAGAGAGATCGTTCGTAACTTGTTCTAGTCTATAGATGAGGGATTGCTCGTATCCTGTTCTAGCCTATAGATGAGGGATTGCTCGTAACCTGTTCTAGCCTGTAGCAGAGAGATCGTTCGTAACTTGTTCTAGTCTATAGATGAGGGATTGCTCGTATCCTGTTCTAGCCTATAGATGGGGGATTGCTCGTAGCCTGTTCTAGCCTGTAGCAGAGAGATCGTTCGTAGCTTGTTCTAGCCTATAGATGAGGGATTGCTCGTAGCCTGTTCTAGCCTGTAGCAGAGAGATCGTTCGTAACTTGTTCTAGTCTATAGATGAGGGATTGCTCGTAGCCTGTTCTAGCCTGTAGCAGAGAGATCATTCGTAACTTGTTCTAGTCTATAGATGAGGGATTGCTCGTATCCTGTTCTAGCCTGTAGCAGAGAGATCGTTCGTAACTTGTTCTAGTCTATTGATGAGGGATTGCTCGTAGCCTGTTCTAGTCTATAGATGAGGGATTGCTCGTAACTTGTTCTAGTCTATAGATGAGGGATTGCTCGTAGCCTGTTCTAGTCTATAGATGAGGGATTGCTCGTAGCCTCTTCTAGCCTGTAGCAGAGAGATCGTTCGTAACTTGTTCTAGTCTATAGATGAGGGATTGCTCGTATCCTGTTCTAGCCTGTAGCAGAGAGATCGTTCGTAACTTGTTCTAGTCTATAGAAGAGGGATTGCTCGTAGCCTGTTCTAGTCTATAGATGAGGGATTGCTCGTAACCTGTTCTAGCCTGTAGCAGAGAGATCGTTCGTAACTTGTTCTAGTCTATAGATGAGGGATTGCTCGTAGCCTGTTCTAGCCTGTAGCAGAGAGATCGTTCGTAACTTGTTCTAGTCTATAGATGAGGGATTGCTCGTATCCTGTTCTAGCCTGTAGCAGAGAGATCGTTCGTAACTTGTTCTAGTCTATAGATGAGGGATTGCTCGTATCCTGTTCTAGCCTATAGATGAGGGATTGCTCGTAACCTGTTCTAGCCTGTAGCAGAGAGATCGTTCGTAACTTGTTCTAATCTATAGATGAGGGATTGCTCGTATCCTGTTCTAGCCTATAGATGAGGGATTGCTCGTAACCTGTTCTAGCCTGTAGCAGAGAGATCGTTCGTAACTTGTTCTAGTCTATAGATGAGGGATTGCTCGTATCCTGTTCTAGCCTATAGATGAGGGATTGCTCGTAGCCTGTTCTAGCCTGTAGCAGAGAGATCGTTCGTAGCTTGTTCTAGCCTATAGATGAGGGATTGCTCGTAGCCTGTTCTAGCCTGTAGCAGAGAGATCGTTCGTAACTTGTTCTAGTCTATAGATGAGGGATTGCTCGTAGCCTGTTCTAGCCTGTAGCAGAGAGATCGTTCGTAACTTGTTCTAGTCTATAGATGAGGAATTGCTCGTAGCCTGTTCTAGCCTGTAGCAGAGAGATCGTTCGTAACTTGTTCTAGTCTATTGATGAGGGATTGCTCGTAGCCTGTTCTAGTCTATAGATGAGGGATTGCTCGTAACTTGTTCTAGTCTATAGATGAGGGATTGCTCGTAGCTTGTTCTAGTCTATAGATGAGGGATTGCTCGTAACTTGTTCTAGTCTATAGATGAGGGATTGCTCGTAGCCTGTTCTAGCCTGCAGCAGAGAGATCGTTCGTAACTTGTTCTAGTCTATAGATGAGGAATTGCTCGTAGCCTGTTCTAGCCTGTAGCAGAGAGATCGTTCGTAACTTGTTCTAGTCTATAGATGAGGGATTGCTCCTATCCTGTTCTAGCCTGTAGCAGAGAGATCGTTCGTAACTTGTTCTAGTCTATAGATGAGGGATTGCTCGTATCCTGTTCTAGCCTGTAGCAGAGAGATCGTTCGTAACTTGTTCTAGTCTATAGATGAGGGATTGCTCGTAGCCTGTTCTAGCCTGTAGCAGAGAGATCGTTCGTAACTTGTTCTAGTCTATAGATGAGGGATTGCTCGTAGCCTGTTCTAGCCTGTAGCAGAGAGATCGTTCGTAACTTGTTCTAGTCTATAGATGAGGGATTGCTCGTATCCTGTTCTAGCCTGTAGCAGAGAGATCGTTCGTAACTTGTTCTAGTCTATAGATGAGGGATTGCTCGTAGCCTGTTCTAGCCTGTAGCAGAGAGATCGTTCGTAACTTGTTCTAGTCTATAGATGAGGGATTGCTCGTATCCTGTTCTAGCCTGTAGCAGAGAGATCGTTCGTAACTTGTTCTAGTCTATAGATGAGGGATTGCTCGTAGCCTGTTCTAGTCTATAGATGAGGGATTGCTCGTAGCCTGTTCTAGCCTGTAGCAGAGAGATCGTTCGTAACTTGTTCTAGTCTATTGATGAGGGATTGCTCGTATCCTGTTCTAGCCTGTAGCAGAGAGATCGTTCGTAACTTGTTCTAGTCTATAGATGAGGGATTGCTCGTAGCCTGTTCTAGCCTGTAGCAGAGAGATCGTTCGTAACTTGTTTTAGTCTATAGATGAGGGATTGCTCGTATCCTGTTCTAACCTGTAGCAGAGAGATCGTTCGTAACTTGTTCTAGTCTATAGATGAGGGATTGCTCGTAGCCTGTTCTAGTCTATAGATGAGGGATTGCTCGTAGCCTGTTCTAGCCTGTAGCAGAGAGATCGTTCGTAACTTGTTCTAGTCTATAGATGAGGGATTGCTCGTATCCTGTTCTAGCCTGTAGCAGAGAGATCGTTCGTAACTTGTTCTAGTCTATAGATGAGGGATTGCTCGTAGCCTGTTCTAGCCTGTAGCAGAGAGATCGTTCGTAACTTGTTCTAGTCTATAGATGAAGGATTGCTCGTATCCTGTTCTAGCCTATAGATGAGGGATTGCTCGTATCCTGTTCTAGCCTGTAGCAGAGAGATCGTTCGTAACTTGTTCTAGTCTATAGATGAGGGATTGCTCGTAGCCTGTTCTAGCCTATAGATGAGGGATTGCTCGTAGCCTGTTCTAGCCTATAGAAGAGGGATTGCTCGTAACTTGTTCTAGCATGTAGCAGAGAGATCGTTCGTAACTTGTTCTAGTCTATAGATGAGGGATTGCTCGTAACTTGTTCTAGCTTGTAGCAGAGAGATCGTTCGTAACTTGTTCTAGTCTATAGATGAGGGATTGCTCGTATCCTGTTCTAGCCTGTAGCAGAGAGATCGTTCGTAACTTGTTCTAGTCTATAGATGAGGGATTGCTCGTATCCTGTTCTAGCCTGTAGCAGAGAGATCGTTCGTAACTTGTTCTAGTCTATAGATGAGGGATTGCTCGTAGCCTGTTCTAGTCTATAGATGAGGGATTGCTCGTAGCCTGTTCTAGCCTGTAGCAGAGAGATCGTTCGTAACTTGTTCTAGTCTATTGATGAGGGATTGCTCGTATCCTGTTCTAGCCTGTAGCAGAGAGATCGTTCGTAACTTGTTTTAGTCTATAGATGAGGGATTGCTCGTATCCTGTTCTAACCTGTAGCAGAGAGATCGTTCGTAACTTGTTCTAGTCTATAGATGAGGGATTGCTCGTAGCCTGTTCTAGTCTATAGATGAGGGATTGCTCGTAGCCTGTTCTAGCCTGTAGCAGAGAGATCGTTCGTAACTTGTTCTAGTCTATAGATGAGGGATTGCTCGTAGCCTGTTCTAGCCTGTAGCAGAGAGATCGTTCGTAACTTGTTCTAGTCTATAGATGAGGGATTTCTCGTAGCCTGTTCTAGCCTGTAGCAGAGAGATCGTTCGTAACTTGTTCTAGTCTATAGATGAAGGATTGCTCGTATCCTGTTCTAGCCTATAGATGAGGGATTGCTCGTATCCTGTTCTAGCCTGTAGCAGAGAGATCGTTCGTAACTTGTTCTAGTCTATAGATGAGGGATTGCTCGTAGCCTGTTCTAGCCTGTAGCAGAGAGATCGTTCGTAGCTTGTTCTAGATTATAGATGAGGGATTGCTCGTAGCCTGTTCTAGCCTGTAGCAGAGAGATCGTTCGTAACTTGTTCTAGTCTATAGATGAGGGATTGCTCGTAGCCTGTTCTAGCCTATAGATGAGGGATTGCTCGTAGCCTGTTCTAGCCTATAGAAGAGGGATTGCTCGTAACTTGTTCTAGCATGTAGCAGAGAGATCGTTCGTAACTTGTTCTAGTCTATAGATGAGGGATTGCTCGTAACTTGTTCTAGCTTGTAGCAGAGAGATCGTTCGTAACTTGTTCTAGTCTATAGATGAGGGATTGCTCGTAGCCTGTTCTAGCCTGTAGCAGAGAGATCGTTCGTAACTTGTTCTAGTCTAGAGATGATGGATTGCTCGTATCCTGTTCTAGCCTGTAGCAGAGAGATCGTTCGTAACTTGTTCTAGCCTATAGATGAGGGATTGTTCGTATCCTGTTCTAGCCTGTAGCAGAGAGATCGTTCGTAACTTGTTCTAGTCTATAGATGAGGGATTGCTCGTAGCCTGTTCTAGCCTGTAGCAGAGAGATCGTTCGTAACTTGTTCTAGTCTATAGATGAGGAATTGCTCGTATCCTGTTCTAGCCTGTAGCAGAGAGATCGTTCGTAACTTGTTCTAGTCTATAGATGAGGGATTGCTCGTATCCTGTTCTAGCCTGTAGCAGAGAGATCGTTCGTAACTTGTTCTAGTCTATAGATGAGGGATTGCTCGTAGCCTGTTCTAGCCTGTAGCAGAGAGATCGTTCGTAACTTGTTCTAGTCTATAGATGAGGGATTGCTCGTATCCTGTTCTAGCCTGTAGCAGAGAGATCGTTCGTAACTTGTTCTAGTCTATAGATGAGGAATTGCTCGTAGCCTGTTCTAGCCTGTAGCAGAGAGATCGTTCGTAATTTGTTCTAGTCTATAGATGAGGGATTGCTCGTAGCCTGTTCTAGCCTGTAGCAGAGAGAACGTTCGTAACTTGTTCTAGTCTATAGATGAGGGATTGCTCGTAGCCTGTTCTAGCCTATAGATGAGGGATTGCTCGTAGCCTGTTCTAGCCTATAGAAGAGGGATTGCTCGTAACTTGTTCTAGCATGTAGCAGAGAGATCGTTCGTAACTTGTTCTAGTCTATAGATGAGGGATTGCTCGTAACTTGTTCTAGCTTGTAGCAGAGAGATCGTTCGTAACTTGTTCTAGTCTATAGATGAGGGATTGCTCGTAGCCTGTTCTAGCCTGTAGCAGAGAGATCGTTCGTAACTTGTTCTAGTCTAGAGATGAGGGATTGCTCGTATCCTGTTCTAGCCTGTAGCAGAGAGATCGTTCGTAACTTGTTCTAGCCTATAGATGAGGGATTGTTCGTATCCTGTTCTAGCCTGTAGCAGAGAGATCGTTCGTAACTTGTTCTAGTCTATAGATGAGGGATTGCTCGTAGCCTGTTCTAGCCTGTAGCAGAGAGATCGTTCGTAACTTGTTCTAGTCTATAGATGAGGAATTGCTCGTATCCTGTTCTAGCCTGTAGCAGAGAGATCGTTCGTAACTTGTTCTAGTCTATAGATGAGGGATTGCTCGTATCCTGTTCTAGCCTGTAGCAGAGAGATCGTTCGTAACTTGTTCTAGTCTATAGATGAGGGATTGCTCGTAGCCTGTTCTAGCCTGTAGCAGAGAGATCGTTCGTAACTTGTTCTAGTCTATAGATGAGGGATTGCTCGTATCCTGTTCTAGCCTGTAGCAGAGAGATCGTTCGTAACTTGTTCTAGTCTATAGATGAGGAATTGCTCGTAGCCTGTTCTAGCCTGTAGCAGAGAGATCGTTCGTAACTTGTTCTAGTCTATAGATGAGGAATTGCTCGTAGCCTGTTCTAGCCTGTAGTAGAGAGATCGTTCGTAACTTGTTTTAGTCTATAGATGAGGGATTGCTCGTAGCCTGTTCTAGCCTGTAGCAGAGAGATCGTTCGTAACTTGTTCTAGTCTATAGATGAGGGATTGCTCGTAGCCTGTTCTAGCCTGTAGCAGAGAGATCGTTCGTAACTTGTTCTAGTCTATAGATGAGGGATTGCTCGTAGCCTGTTGTAGCCTGTAGCAGAGAGATCGTTCGTAACTTGTTCTAGTCTATAGATGAGGGATTGCTCGTAGCCTGTTCTAGCCTGTAGCAGAGAGATCGTTCGTAACTTGTTCTAATCTATAGATGAGGGATTGCTCGTAGCCTGTTGTAGCCTGTAGCAGAGAGATCGTTCGTAACTTGTTCTAGTCTATAGATGAGGGATTGCTCGTAGCCTGTTCTAGCCTGTAGCAGAGAGATCGTTCGTAACTTGTTCTAGTCTATAGATGAGGGATTGCTCGTATCCTGTTCTAGCCTGTAGCAGAGAGATCGTTCGTAACTTGTTCTAGTCTATAGATGAGGGATTGCTCGTAGCCTGTTCTAGCCTGTAGCAGAGAGATCGTTCGTAACTTGTTCTAGTCTATAGATGAGGGATTGCTCGTAGCCTGTTCTAGCCTGTAGCAGAGAGATCGTTCGTAACTTGTTCTAGTCTATAGATGAGGGATTGCTCGTAGCCTGTTCTAGCCTGTAGCAGAGAGATCGTTCGTAACTTACTCTATCCTGTAGCAGAGAGATCGTTCGTAGCTTGTTCTAGTCTATAGATGAGGAATTGCTCGTAGCCTGTTCTAGCCTGTAGCAGAGAGATCGTTCGTAGCTTGCTCTATCCTGTAGCAGAGAGATTGTTCCTAACTTGTTCAGCCTATAGTCGAGAGATTGATAAGATAAGATAAGTTTTATTTATAGTCGGCATATTTAAATAATAATACAACACAAGCCCTAGTGGGATTTTGACCGACATACACACGATTATGTAAATACTTGTTTATAATTGTATGTGGTGAGACTATAATAAAAAATTGAATCTTGAATCTACACAATACAAGAATAAATAACAGTTAAAGACAACAAAAGCATGCACACAAATTAATAATTTAGATAAAAGCACTCATAGTAGCAAAATACAGCAAATAAGTTAAAGCACACATATAGCACAGACAAGGTAAGCATATACAAAAGTAAATAAGTTAATCAAGCACAGTAATAAAAGCTAAAAAAAAAATGAATAAATAAAATAAAGCTGGTGTTACGAGCTAAAAGCTTGTTATACTGCTAAAAAATAAATAAATATAAATAATGTAGAAATTGAAAAGACCTTGATGATATTAATATTTATTTCCATGCATTCATTTCCATTCCAAGATAATAAAATGTTTTTAAATTGGTTAAAATTGGCAATTTTTCTAAAATCATCAAGTAGGTCATTCCATAAAACAGCAGCTGTATATTTAAAAGAGTTCTTACCATAGGTAGTAGTCTTTACTCTAGGTATCTCTACAATATTAGAACATCTAAAACTATATTAACTATTTTTTAAAACAACTAAATCATTTAAACATGGTGGAGACAGTTTATACAATATGTTAAGACAGTCTAATACCATAGTGCGCATTCTCCTTATTTGTAGAGATGATACTTTTGCTATATGTAAAAGTTCTTCATATGTGCTATTGCAATCCTCATAGATAAAACGTAAAGCTCTTTCCTGTATTTTCTCCAGTTTTATAGTGTTTGCTTTTGAACAAAAATGCCAAGCCAAAGGACACAAATTTAGATTAGACAATATAAAAGAATGAACAATTGTTAGCTTATTAAGCTTAGATAAAAAAAAAAACAATACGCTTTAGTACACTTAATTGCTGTGAAGCTTTACGACAGATATTTTTTATATGTTTATCAAAATTTAGCTGATAGTCTATATCAATACCCAGTTATTTTACAACTTCATCACATGATATATTAGCAGACTCAATATTAAGAACAGGTTCTTTTACATAAGTTTTCTTCCCAACAGCAATAGCTTGAAAGTTATCTGGGTTGGCTTGCATACAATTAAAATTAAGCCATTCAATTAAAATAGAGCTTTCTTTTTCTAAAACATTAATTAAGGTATTAAAATCTTGATCTGCATATGATAAGGTGTTGTCGTCAGCATAGTTGTACAATGTTCCATGTTCAATGAAGTTTAAAAATATATCGTTTATAAAAATGTTAAAAAGCAAGAGCTCCATTATGGACCTTGGGGAACACCTTTTTGTAAAATTTGCCAACCACTGACCACCCCCTGAAGTTTGATTTGTTGCTTACGGCCTGTCAATTAATTTTCTAGTAATTTTACTGATTGGGATGACAGCCCATAAGCAGCCAATTTACTGAGAAGAATGTCATGTGGCAGACAATCAAAAGCTTTCGAAAGATCCATCAAAATAGCTGCCACATAGCAATTCTTGTCGAGAGCTGATTTCCAATCTTCAAGGAGTCTCTTTAGTGTGGTCTGACATCCATGACCCTTTCTGAAAGCACATAAAAAATCATGAAAAATATTATTAAAAAATTCAACTAACTGATCTGACAGAACCATCTCATAGATTTTTGAAATTGTTGGCAGAATACTGACAGGACGATAGTTTTTGTTTGTCTAGAGGATCATTTTATTTGTGCAGAGGTACAACTTGTGCTTCTTTTAGTCTGTTTGGAAATTGACTGTGTTTTATTGTGTTGTTTAAAATTGTGGTGAGATGTTTATTGAGTACAGGTGAACCAGCTTTGAGAAGTTTACATGATATTTGGTCAACACCAGTAGCTTTCTTGATATTTATTTTGTTGACCAGTTTAGTTATAGTGTCTGTGTTTGTTGGTTTGAAATCAAAATCAATGTTGTTCTTTGAAGCGTTTTATCTGATACGGTCTATGCTAGGGTGGTTATTTTCATCAAAGATAATTCCTTTAGGGAACGACCATTTAACTTGAAGGGGGGGGGGGGGTTTTCTAAAAAAAATATTCTGATTCCCAATGTTGCTGAAAAAAATATTCTGATTTTGGTGGAGGAAAAAAAAATAATCTGATTCAGAGTTTTTGTCATATAACCTAATGTTAAATTCTGGAAAAAAAATTTGCGCTTCGCGCGACAAAAAAAAAATATTCTAACTCAACTCTTGTGTTGTCAGAAAAAAAATTTCTGAACGAAACAAAAAACCATAACCCCCCCCCTTCAAATTAAATGGTCGGTCCCTTACCAATATCATTTGCAACATTTATAAAAAAAAAATAAAAAAAAAAATTGAAAGTAACACATACATCTTTTTTATCATTTAAGATTACATCGTTTTCCATTAAAACATTTTTTTGCTGACCACCTGTCGATTTTGTTGACAAAATGGTTTGACTGTATGCCAGAAGTTATTTACCTTGTGATCTCCTATACACCTCTCTAAAAAATATGTTCTGACTGATCTTTTTTTCAGTTTTGTAACAAGGTTGCGTTGTTTTCTGTATGCCAACCATGTTTTGTCTATATGGTATTTTTCATATTTAATTCTTAGCATTTGTTTGTTGTAAATTGCTTTTCTTAATTCTCTGTTCATACATGGGACTGAGTTTTTTCTGGGGTAGCGGTGTTTGACTGGAACATGTTTGTCAATGACCTTCGAGACTTCACATTCAAAGTGATCATACTCTATATCTATATCTGTAACATTATCATAAATCATTAACAGATTGCAATTCTTGTAAGTGATAAACTGAGAGCAAAGAATGGGGTTAGCTTTATTTCATAGTTAATTGTATCGCTGTAGTATTCAAACATAATCAAATAATAAAAAAACGTATACATATACTTTATTTTCTTATATGTTTTCGCTTAGCAAATATTAAATCATTTTTTTCATATTTGAAAGAAAATTAAGTCTTTTAAAATGAAACATCCGTGTTTCTTAATGTATTGAAAAGGTGTATATCATGTATATATTGAAATATATAATGATTACGTAGGAACATGAATAAAGGACAGGTGTTACAGTTATTCATTTTTGCAAATTATATTTTTTTAGTACAACATAGGTACTTTACTTCATATACAAAATAAGTATATACAGCATTTTTCTTTTTTTTATATATAGATTTTTCAGAAATACTCTTTATTTGTACACTATGTTTTAATTTATTAGACCTATGTAATCTGTTAGACCTATGTAATCTGTTAGACCTATGTAATCTGTTAGACCTATGTAATCTGTTAGACCTATGTCATCTGTTAGACCTATGTAATCTGTTAGACCTATGTCATCTGTTAGACCTATGTAATCTGTTAGACCTATGTAATCTGTTAGACCTATGTCATCTGTTAGACCTATGTAATTTGTTAGACCTATGTAATCTGTTAGACCTATGTAATCTGTTAGACCTATGTAATCTGTTAGACCTATGTAATCTGTTAGACCTATGTAATTTGTTAGACCTATGTAATTTGTTAGACCTATGTAATCTGTTAGACCTATGTAATTTGTTAGACCTATGTAATTTGTTAGACCTATGTCATTTGTTAGACCTATGTAATCTGTTAGACCTATGTCATCTGTTAGACCTATGTAATCTGTTAGACCTATGTAATCTGTTAGACCTATGTAATCTGTTAGACCTATGTTATCTGTTAGACCTATGTAATCTGTTAGACCTATGTAATCTGTTAGACCTATGTCATCTGTTAGACCTATGTAATCTGTTAGACCTATGTAATCTGTTAGACCTATGTAATTTGTTAGACCTATGTCATCTGTTAGACCTATGTAATTTGTTAGACCTATGTCATCTGTTAGACCTATGTAATCTGTTAGACCTATGTAATCTGTTAGACCTATGTAATCTGTTAGACCTATGTAATCTGTTAGACCTATGTAATCTGTTAGACCTATGTAATTTGTTAGACCTATGTCATCTGTTAGACCTATGTAATCTGTTAGACCTATGTAATCTGTTAGACCTATGTAATCTGTTAGACCTATGTAATCTGTTAGACCTATGTAATCTGTTAGACCTATGTCATCTGTTAGACCTATGTAATCTGTT